>CM059610.1:14800000-16000000 GCA_030412105.1 Cyclura pinguis | reverse complement strand
GGGGAAGAGAGAGCCCGAATTCAGGCGAGAACTTTGCGCCCTCGGTTGTCACACCGCACACCCGGGCTAAGGGGGTTGATTCCATGGGGGGGGGGCTGGGAGAGGACGGGGAGGGCAGTCTTTGAACACCCCGGCCCGATCCCCCCCCCGATGGGTTTGTCCCCCGCCTGCTCCAGCTCCTAAACCGGAGTCACGTCTACATGGATCGCGGCCGCGCTCCCCTCAGGGTGCCACAAAGTCCGAGATTTTGTTCTTCTTCTTCTTTCCGATTTGGAGACACTTACACGTTTGGTTTCCCCCAGAAGATTTTCTGGCAGCTCCTAGTACGATTGGAGGCTCTTCCTACCGGCTCCCCAGGTCGGTTTATTTTAACACCGCATAAAATCAGAAAGAAGAGGGGACTCTTCAGCCAGTCTGGATGCGTCCTCAGGCTCCCGGGTGGTTGGGACGGGCAAGGTTTTTCAGGGTCAGGAACTGAATGGTATAATGCTTTTGTGTGTGTGTGTGTGTGTGTGTGTGTGTGAAGCCTCGCCAGGGAGGGGGCCGATCCAGGGGCCTCCCGTTTTGAGTACCAATGGATAAGGGGAGATTTCCCCTCCCCGTCTCCTCCCCCCCGATTTCCCCCGAGTTAACCGGCTTCGGCCACAAACCAGCGCATTCACACGATCGCGCCCCGCCTCGCCGCGACTTCCTCGCGGGTAAAAGGGCCTCCGGGGCTTTCTTTGGCTTCCTTTTGGACTAGTCGGCGGAGCCATAAAGACTTAATGCCGGGTTCACTTCGGATGACAAATACGGCACGGAACGGTGGCCGGGGGCCGTCAATGGTTTTCGGTTCCTTTAGAAGCGCCATGGCGAGGAAAAAAGGAGGAAAATTTCCGATTTCCTCACCCTCCCTTTTTTTTAAAATGGGCACAATTGTCGCAATTTGCACACGCATTTCCCGCGTGGATTTTTTAATTCTCTCATCCGGAACCTCTCCAGATTAAAGAGTCTTTTAGCATGCCGCCCATAGACATTTTGTTATTGTTGGGGGCCTTCAAGCGGTCTCCGACTTAGGGCCACCCTATCCCGGGTTTTTCTGGGGGCTGAGAGCGTGTGAGGCGCCCAAGGTCACCCCGCGGGTTCCCACGGCCGGGCGGGGAATCGAACCCGGCCTTCAGGGTCGGACTCGTATAGACATTTACCCGGCGGGAGAGCAAGCCGCGCTGGCTTTCAGACGGCTTCCTTTTGAGTAAACCCGCCGGGGACCGCGCCTGCTAAATTTCCTAACAGACCCCTGGGCTCTGGGACACAAACACTCGGAAAACCAAAACGCGATCCTCGCCACAAGCACCTATCCATGGGGCGAGTTTGGGAGGATTTGCTCGGGAGTAAGTCCCCCTGGGCTAGCTCGCCTAGCCGTGTAGCCCTGGCCGTGCTGCCTTTGGGCCGGATCGTGCCCAGCATGGCGAGGGAGAACCAAGCATCGGGAAGCACCCGAATTGCGCGCCCGAGGACAAGGGGAATTCGGGCCGGAACGGTTCCTTGGGGTTAATTACACGGCCGTTGGAGGAAACGTCCAATTCAGAGGGTCCCTGTCCCACGCTGAAGTGAAGGAGCATTTCTGTGGATAGGGCGCACAATGCGCGCGGAAACAGGGGATCTGCGCGCACACGCCTGCGTCTGGATCGCCGCTATGCGCGTATCTACCCATGGGCCGGACCCAACCAGAGTTGCGCCTAGAGAACCATTGAAATCAATGAGATTCCCCTTCGTGACGGCCGAATTCCTCTCATTCGGTTTCAGCAGATCCTTTTCTGTCTAGCACCTTCATTCAGGTCGCCGGTCGATTCACGCCGACCTCCTGAATTTCCGAGGGGTTTTCTTAGCCTGGGACTACCGGGAGGCGGTTTGGCCGGTCCCTTCGTCTGAAAGAGAGCCCTCAGCGCCTGGAAATTGTTGGCAGCCTCCGACCCAAGCACTAAGCTGTTATTAATTTTTGCTGGAGTGAAATTATAGTTTATTCTTGCTTTTAGATTTTTTTTCAGTATGTGTGCCTATGTGCCTTCAGGTTACCTGTCGAGTTATGGCGACCCCACGAATTTCAGAGAGTCTGCCTAGGCAATCGTTGGTTTTGCCAGTCCTTTCCTCTGAAATACAACCCAAAGCACCTGGGACCCTGCTTAGCTTCCAAGATCCGACGGGATCCGGCAACACTCTTGGTTAGAGCCGGGATGATCCCAGAAATTCGACGATATAAACACTGCCTTGAGCCCCAAATTTGGGAGAAAGGCGGGATCACCAGCATCATCTTTTCCCCACTTCTCTGTCTGTGGAATCTCCATCTCCGCCAGATTTAAGAACTTTCCCTTCTCCGATGCCAGGAAGGGCCCGCTCGGGAGACTTGCTTGTCTCCCCTGAAAGTGAACGGGGCCCCTCCACCCCCCTCCCGGAGCGATTTCGAGGCGCCTCCCGTGTCTGTCCTCCTCACGACCGACCCGAAAGCCTGCTCAGGTTTGCCAAACGCCGTTTATTTTGCGGCGAGAAGGACGCGCGGGTGAAAGCCGCTTTTCTTTATTTAAAGGGGGGGGGTCCTTTACTCCGAGACGGGGCCCACCGCAAATGGGCCCGGCGTCCCTGTGAGTGTCTCGGCCTGTCTAGTGGTTAGAGCTTTGCGAAGATTTATTTATAGGGGCTTCGACCCAGGGCTCCGGACTCCAGGGTGCGTGCTGCGCCTTGCTTCCCCGAAACAGCAAGGGGGCCCCGGCTGCTTTCCTTTGTCGGTGCCCTCTGGATGGCGGGGGGGCGCCCACCCTGTCAAGGCCCACCCCGGCAAATAAAGGGCAAAGGAAGGGGCTAGTGGCGACCGGGGACCTTTCCCAGCGAGAAGGGCGGCTGTGGGATCTTCGGTCTCAATTCCAAACCTTATTCCCTCTTAGGACGGGCGTTGTTTCAAAATGAGGCCTCGGAAGAAGGAAGGGAAGAATGAATCAATGAAATAAAGAAAGAGGGAATAAGGGATACCTTATTGGAGAGGATGGCCCTTACTCCAGAGTCAGAAATGTCGCCCCTTTTCGGCCTGGAAGGCGCCCCTTACGCTAAGCGATGTTCCTCTTATTTAGGGGTCGGAAAGTCTTTCCCTCAGAGGGCTGGTGGGCGCCCTATATCGTAGAGGACGTTGCCTAGTAGAAGAGATGCGCCCTCTCGGGGGGTTAGGAAGCTCTTCCTTCTACGCAGACCGAACAAAGGGACAAAAATCCCATATTTGGGGGACGGTGGGGGCCCTTCCTAAGGTCAGAAGCGCGCGCCGGATGCGTTTTACCAACGCGGACACCGGGTCAGTTTTACAGGGAAATTCCAGGGCTTAGGGGAGCCGGATTTTTTTCATTTGGTATTTCGGTAGAAGCCAGATGGATTCACGAGCTGCTTCCCTAGATGTCAGGAATGTCGACGGTTCCTTAGTGGTATTTGGAATAGCTGGCGAAGGAAGGAAGGAAGGAAGGAAGGAAGGAAGGAAGGAAGGAAGGAAGGAAGGAAGGAAGGAAGGAAGGGGTCTGTCAATTATTGACTCTTTTGGCCAAGGAAAGCTCGGAATCGGGTCAGCTTCCGCTGGGCGCCGGCTCTGAGAGTCTCGTGTTGGACATGAGGGACTTGAAACTTGACGAGAGGAGGAGGGCAGGAAGAAAGGTAAGGTGAAGGTAAGGTAGGCGGGCAGAGCAGAGGGGAGCGGAGCCTGGCCACGGAAATCGGATTAGATCCTGGTCCATTTTATCTTTGTGTGCATTCAAGCCGTTTCCGACCTACGGAGATGCTAAAGCGACCTTATCATGGGGGTCTCCTCGGCCAGACCGATTCACGGGGGAATCGCCCTTGCCTTCCTCCGAGGATGAGAGAGTGTGACTCGCCCGTGTCCACGCAGCGAGTCTCCACGGCCGAGCGGGAGCTGGCACCTCGCTCGCGGAGGGTCCGGCGCCGAAACCCCCCCCGGGCCACCCTCGCTCCCCGGGCCCATCCACTGGAAAGGAAATCCCGCGGGAATCTCCCCGCCCCCGGGCGCGAGCTGATAGGGGCTGGCTTGCAGTTTCCGAAGAGAGGCGGAGGAAATGGCCGGCGGCGGAGAGGAATACGGGGACGCCTTGAGAGACCAGCCCGCCGCAAGTCTGGGTTCGATCGGACCCTTTCTCTAAAAAATGTGGGCGTGTGGGTCGTCGAAAGCGAGGGAGAGGCGACGAAAACCACCCTATAGCACGCTTTGGTTTGTTTAAACGCTCAGGAAGTCGCGGCTTTACATTTTCTGGGATGCCGCGTTCCTTTTGTTTGCCTCCCTCCCCCTCCCGGCCTTGTTTTCCACCCTTCTTCCTCCTTCCTTTTACTTCTCCGGCCGCCATCCAGCACCTACTGTCTCAACCAAGGCGGGACGACCGAAACCAGGGGATTGCCACGCGGGCTGCCTTGCCATTTGGCAAAGGATTCAACGGTTCGACCTCAGCTAGGAGGTGAAACTGGATTTAGGCCTTCTCCCTTCGGGGCCTGCACAGTTTTGCCTTTTCCTTCCCATGCAAGCACATTTTCTTTCTTTCTCCTGACATCCCCTCTCAGTTGCTTTCCTTCCCGCCTCTTCCCCGCCTTTGTCGTTTAAGGACACATTTGTCCATCTCTCTCTTCAGCCCGCATCCTTTTAACATTTGAATTTAATTTTTTTTAAACAAATTATTTTTGGATAAGCCCATCTTTTCTCTCTAAAAGCCTCATTCTCCGGGCCAGTGGCCTTCAGCGCGACTTACTTCCAGGCAAGCGGATAGAGGAAGGGCCGCGGCCTTCCTCTTTTTGTTTCCAGGCAATTACGCCTATTTAATTTATATGCCGCTTTTTCTCTCTGCTGGGGACCCAGTCTAAAATCGAAAAAAGACAAAATCTCAAAGATTTCCAGAGGGATGGTCTTTTACTAGCAAAACCCCAACCGCCTCTCCTCCTTCCTTCCCTTTTATTTCTTCCTGCATTTGACTTCATCTGCCCAAGGCAGGGGTTTTCGACTCCGAAATGTTTTGCCAGGCGAGACGTTTGTTCGCCCTTTAAGGGGAACCGTCTTGTTGGTCTCTTTCCTGCCCCAAGGTCCCACACGGAGAAGGAAGCCCCCATTCTTTTCAAGGGGCTTTAACCCCAAAGAAAGGGTCTGCCTAGGCCTTCAGCTTCAAGGGACTCATATCCTGTGTGCCCCACGGCCGGCCTGAAGCGGAGGAGCCAACACCGCTCCTCTCTGCCCAGGCGAGGGGCAATTGAATTGTTTTGGCCCGGGGGGCAGAAAATCCCACAACTCATTTCACTTATATTAAAAAAAAAAATACAATACAGATTCAGTACTAGCAATCTGCTTCCTTTTCATGACAGTCAGAACCTGCTGCCTAATGGTAGAGCCGGCCCGGCCAATGTACCAACTCCTTTTTTCTTTTTTTTAAATCACCTGATTTTGGATCAGGTTGGCTGTTTACACCCCTTTGCGCAGCCCGCGAATTCGAATGGAGATGCTTGTCCGATTTCGCCGAGTCCCAAAATTTAGCGGCAGAGGTTCTCCTGCCCCCACCCTGGAAAGTTTGACTCTCCTTTCCTTTTTCCAATTTGGGCCTGTTGGCTTAATTTTCTCCGCCTTCCCTCTCGCCCACCCTCCCGACAGGGTTTTTATATCCCGGGTGCGCCGTTCAGACCAAAAGGGCTTGAGGCGGAGCCGCGAAGGCCAGAGAGCCAGACTTGGAGCAGTGTGTTGTTTAAGGTGTGAAGGAGGTTGTTAGATCTGTTAAAGAAGGGGGCGGGAGGGGGGAGAAATGTGACAAAGGGAAGGGGGCTGTGCCTATTTTTTTATATTTTTTTTTTTGGCCGCGTGTGCCCGTATGCGCGCACCCAAGCACCGCTTCTTCCGAGGAAAACACCTTTTCCTATTTTCAGTTTCTGCCACAAGGTTCTCACACTGACACTGTTGCGGAGATCGTTTGGTTAGGTCAAAACCTCGCCTACAAAAACATATATACACACACACATACGTGCACCTACTTTCTTCTGCTCCTGATTCGGAGTTAAAAACAACAACAAAACCCCTTCCAAACCAGTGAGGATTTTGCTCTTGGCAGAAATCAGGGCGCGCCTGAACCAATTCCACGCCCCAAAGAGCTCGAGATTCCCCCAAAGTCTCGATCCTCTACATACCCTAAGAGCAGCTCCTCATTCGGAAACGGGAAAAGAGGCCCCGATCCATTTCAAATCCTTCCTTCCTTCCTTCCTTCCTTTTTTTTTTTTTTTTAAAAGCGGGTCTCCTTCCTCCAGAACCGTTAACAGCGGCAACTGTGTCCACCCGGCTTCCCATTTACCTGGGAGTTAGCCCCATTGAATGGCGGGGAAGAGTTTTATTTTTGCCTGGACCCGTATTAGGACTGCGGTTTTTTGCCTCGATGGTGTTGTTGCTAGAACGGTGCTGTTGTAAATCCTAAAACCTCCCGACTCAGGCGGCTGGTTGAACTGAACGGAGCTTACCGTATAGAAAGGATTGCCACTATTTTTACCGGCATTAGCTGGAGTAAAAATGCGTAATTAAAATCTCTTTAAAAATCTGATTTCCTCTTCTTTCACGGGTTTTAACATCCTAATTTACACCAATAAACAAAACCACGGTAGAAGATGGGTGGATATGTTTTCTATATCTATATATTATATAAAAAGAAAACATATGTCGCCGGACTTAACGTTTATTATATCTAATTTTTTTTCATTCTTAAATGCCATTCTTTACTGCATTTCAAAGATTCATTTCGTATAAACACGCGCGCGCGCACACCACATTCGTCGTTTAATTTCTTTTCTGCCTCTTCAAGCCTCTGTTTTTCCAAAGAAACACCTTTTTTTCCTTGCCTTGTTTTTAGTCTTATGTTTCGAACTTTAAAAAAAAAAATTCTTTCCGCTTAATAAGTTGCAGCGCATCATTCTCTTTCCCCTGATAAATATCTCTGTATATTTTTATCGCTGCATAACAAAAACAATTAAAAATTACGTTTCACCTGAAAAAAAGAGGAAACCCAAACAACTGTCACGTGGCGCAACCCTCAACCCACGGAAGAGAAAAGCAAGGTGTGTTGGGATGACAGTTACCGCTGCTCTCACTGCCTCAGAGGAAACCCTACTGACGCCTGGGGAGCTTACTTCCGAGTAAGGAAAGATCGGGGACTGTTTACCGGCCTGTATTTCCTTGTCAGAGAGTCAGCCCCATCGAAAGAACAGGGCTTCCTCGCGAGTAGACACGCCATGACATTAATCCAACGGATTGCCGCAATTTTAGAAAGGAAGAAAAGGTAAGGCCGGGTGCTTATTTTATTGGCCTATTTTTATTATTATTATTTTGTTTGGAAAAAAGAATCTATCCCATTCAATGTCCGTCTTTTGTTTTGCTTTTTCAAAACTTTTTTTTTGGGGGGGTGTCCTAAAGTGGGAACTTTAATATCTTTTTTTTTCCTTCCCGTTTTAACGAGCCAGGACCGAAAGACAAGGACGAAGCGGGGACGCCGTCAAACGCGACTCTCCGCCCGCTCGATCTTAGGCGAGCCCGACCGTTTCCCCTCGGCCTTCCCCCACCGCCGTGAGCCAGGTCGCCCTCTCGGCCGCAACCCTAGCCTGACTTACTTAAGAGCAAGCCTTATTTCACTCCGTGGGATTTGCCTTCGAGTCGGCACCCCGGACGGGGCGGAGCGTGGCCTTCCTGCTCGGGAAGAAGCGGGCGAAGGGGGTTCACGGGCGAAGCCTCTCCCCCAGGCGCGGCGCCGGGGACGCGGAAGCGTTTCGTTTAAAGAACCGAGTGGATCGCCGGGCGAAGAAGTGCTCCTGCCTGGTTTATTGCATTGGAGAAAAACCAAAAAAACAACCCCCCCCGCGCTCTCCCTTCCTTTTTTCCTCTGCTCTTTGTCTTAGGACCAGCTTCGGGGAGTGAAGGTGGCGGCGGAGGGGACATGAAAGGAAGGGGCCTCCGGCCAAGCCTGGCTGCTGCCAGAAACTAGGCCGGGTGAGAGACCTCCGCGGAGACCGAGCCGCGGACGAACTTGGAGTTGAGAAAGTTTCTTTTGCCTGGGGGGGGGGAGAGAGAGAGAGAGAGAGGACGCGATTTCTCTTCTTCCTTTTTTAGGTCGCCTCTCTTTTCCCTCTTGGGGGCCGGGCCTCTGGAGGGCCTTGATTGACAGGTGACAGAGCGGGGGGGGGCTCCTCCCTTACGACCTAGAAGGTAACAAAGGCCTGGCGCTTGCTCCCCCTGCTCTTCCCCAGCGGACGCCCCATCTGCTGATCTCCTTCACAGAAAAAATTCCTAGAAGGCCCCTTTTGTGACACCCTCCCCGATTACGGGGTGGGCGGGTGCGAGGCTGCCAAAGCAACCCCCCACCCCCAGTTGGGGAAGCCTGACTCTCTCCTCACCCCCTCACCCGCAAGAGACTTAATATCGAGGCTTCCTCGGAGGTGGTGGTGGGAAAATCACTTTGTGCATGCTCAGAGGTGTGCATGTTCAGAAATTCTGGCGCTGGGAACTGGTTCCCGGGGAGGAAAGGGAAGGCTTGTTTACAGGGGGATGATGTCGTACCAGTTCCCCCTCTCTATGTTCACACACGGGGGAAGAGTTGATAAGGAGGGCTGAGGGAGGTGGGAACCCGAGGAAAAGTTTGCGGGGTTGTAACTCAGGCGGGAGGCGATGCTGAAGGCAAACAGGGCGTTGTTGTTGTTATTGATGATGCCGTCTATCAACAGAGGCCTCTCGATCCGTATTGACCTGGCCCCGGGTTTTAGCGTGTTCACCAGGAGCAACGTGCAAACGAAAAACCGAAGCACACACCAAAGAATGGAAGCTGGGGGAAACCCTACCCGCACACGCGCTTGAGAATGGAGGCTGGGACTGCGCTGGGAAGGGCGTGCGCCCCCGGTGTGTGTGTGTGTATGTGTGTGTGTGTGTGTGTGTGTGGGGACAGGCCCCATGAAGTGGAAGCCCCCCCCCCCAACGGACGAAGGAACGGTGGGGACTCACCTAAAGAAGTCGTTCTTGCAGTAGAGCTTGCCTTCTCGGGAGAAACACTTCTCGGTCAAGTTGCATTTACACTCACAACACTGGACGCATTTGACGTGCCAAGCCCGGTCCAAGACGTTCAGCAAAAAGCGGTCCAGGATGGGTCTTTTGCAACCAGCGCAGTGAACCATTGTCTTTGGCTACGGTTTGGTGTGGTGGGTTTCTATAGGGGTGCGTGTATATAGATATATATATATTTTGGGATGGGAAGCCGAGTAGGGAGAGTGGAAAGTTTGGCCGAGGAAGGCTCGAAGCGACGAGGGAAGGCGGCGGCGGCCGGGCTGAAGGCAGGGCGACAAAAACAATGAAAGCAAAAAGAAAGAAGTTTAGAAAAATGGGAAAAAAGCCACACACGCGTGGATTCGGTAGGGGAGGGTAGAGAAAAGCCCCTCCCTCCCCGAAAAGCCTTTGGAACAAACTGGTAGATAAAAGTTGAAATTTTCTCCACAAGCTCCCTGGCAGGATGGCGGATCTCAAGGGTCCGAATTCTTCTTTCTCCTCTTTTTAGTGTCTCCAGAATATTTCTTTTTTTTTAAAAAAAAGCCAACGACACCCCGCAGCGTCCAGACGAGACCAAGACGGTGCCAGGCGAGCCCCAAACCCGGACGGTGATAAGGTGGACTCGGATCAGCGTCCTTTCTTCCTCTTGCGTTATCAGGACGTTACAGAAACGGGTGAGTGTGCGGTGGAAAGAGAGGAGAGCGCGTGGTATCAAGGAGAGGAGCGCGGAAAGGGGATCGAGGCGGCCGAGGGCTGTCCGTGGCCTGAAAAGAGAAGGCGGCGCGTTCGGCACAAAAGGAATCCTCGCCGGTTTGAGGTAGAGCAGTCAGAGGTCAAAGTGCAATCCGAAACAAATCACTCGCCCCAGGTCGACCAGTATTGTGAGGAGTAATATAATAATAATAATAATAATAATAATAATAACAGTAGTAGTAGTAGTAGTAATCTAAAAATGAATAAAAAATCAAAAGGTTGCACGGCGTCTGTGGGTTGCTCGGTTTTCTTTCTCTTGCCAAAAATCTGAAGCTTTGGGCGGGCCTTCGGGTTTCAAAACACAGACCGGGGAGGGGAGAAGAAGAGGAGATGCCGGCTATATAAATAGAAAGGTCTTCATATCAGAAATCAATGCGGGCGAGCGGGGCGGGGGAGGGGATCAGTTCTCTCTCTCTCTCTCTCTTTCTCTCCTCCCTTCCGGGGTCTCTTCTTCTCCCTCTTCTTCCTCGGGCGGGATTGTTACCAAAACCAAGAATTAAAAATCTTCAAGAGGCCGGAGGGAAGGTGTTTCTCAGCCCCGCTTCCCTCGTATGTTTTGATTTAAAAAACAAAAACAAAAAACAACTCGGGTGGCAGTGGGGGAATCGGCGGAGAAGAGAGAAGAAAACGGAGGAGGAGAGAAAAAGCCGCCCGAAGTTACCTACCCCCGCTACTGGAGGGCGAGTCCGAGAGTCCGCCGCTCTTTCGCCTGGTCCATTTGGGCTGGCTTTGGGCTTCAGGCTCGCCGGCCGCGGAAGGACATCAAGTTGGAGGAGGAGGCGGAGGCGGGGGGAGAGGCAGAGGAGCGGACGGAGGGGGGACGTCAACCCTCCCCCGCTTCTTTTCCCCTCCTCTCCGAGCCTCTAGGTCGCCTTCGCCCCGCTTGTTGCTGCGCCGAAGCCGCCCGGCTGCGCCTCTGGGGACGGGATCCTGCCCCTCGGCCCGCTCATAGAGTCCTCCTCCCGGGGCGTCTTTGTTATTCTTTCTCCCTTCGCCCCCGGGTCGGTGCTACTGCGGGCGGGAGAGCGCCCCCGGCCCCCTCGGTCCCCCCGGCCCTCCGGACGCGCCGCCCGCTCCCCCAGCCCCAGCCGCCGCCGCCGCCGCCTCCGCCGGCCGCCTCGCGATAGACTGCATGTTCGCCGCCGCCGCCCCGCCGAAGCCTTATGCAGTGACCTCCGACGTCACCGGCCCCGCCGGCCAATCAGCGCCGCCCTCGCTCCCCCGCCTGCTCTGCCTCCGCATCCGCCAAGCATCCTCCGGCCCGGCTCGGGTGGTCCAGCCGCCGCCGCCGCCGCCGCCGCGCCCCCGTCCTCCCCTCCGCGAGAGGGGGCGAGCCCTCCGCGCGCGTCGGGACAGACCTCCCGCCTCCCCACTTGCCCGAGCGGGGCGGGCGCGTCGCGGGGGGGGGGCGGGTCTGCGCGGGCGTGGGGAAAGCGGCCTCCCGGCCCCGAAGTTGACACGCCGGACCGAGCGGGCGGAGGAAACTTTCAGGCGAGTTGGCCGAGAGCCCGGGAGGTGTGGAAATCTGCCCCCCTCCGGACAGCGGTCGAGCCGGTAGGTCGCTTCGGGGGGAGGCGTAAAGCCGTCCCTCTCGAGCGGTTTGTACCTCCCGGGTGCGGCGCCCCGTTTGTTCGTTTGTTTGTTTATTTCTGGGGGAGAGAAGAATCCCCGGAATACCGCGCGCCTCTGTCCGTCCACGGCTTCTACGGATGCGGATTCTGAGACGTGATCTGTTAGCCGTATACAAATAGAAAACAATCTTTTTTTTTAAAGGAAAAAGCTTCTCCGGAACCCCAAGTGAGCGACGTGGCGAGCCGGCAGCGGCGAGGACAGCCATCTTGCGGGGCTCAGGGGTTAACAACCACAAAAGTTTAGGATCGGCGAGGGGAGTTCAAGGGGCAAAGTCCCTCCGTTTTATGACGTCCCATTTTGGCTTGTTTAGACGCCAGGCGGGGGGGGGGATGGTAAATTTTAGGAGGAGGGCGTGCGTGCGTGTGCGTGTCTCATAAACCTCCTGAGGTCCAGCGGCTTGATCTCTCGCCTGCCTTTCCCTGGAAGGAATCCCCTACTGCCGTGCGAAGGGAGTTTGCCAAGAGGCGGGGGAAGCCGCTGAGGGGATTTTTGTTTTTAAGCCACCGCGTTCGAGGCGGCAGCGCCCTCCTTCCCTCGCCCGGGAGTGGGCCTCACTGAACCCCGCGGAACTTACTTCCGAGTCGGCGTGGCCGGGCTTGGGCTGGGGACGGAGGGACGTGCCAGCGACAAGCCTTAGACCAGAGGAGGCAAATCCCATCAGCCAAAGGAAGGGGGTAGTTGTCGATGAATAATGGTTCAGCGTGTGGGGGTGTGGGTGTGGGTGGGTGGGTGGGGAAGGGCGGGTGGCGATGGGGAGGCGTCGGATCTCTCACACGCGCACCCGTCCACGCCATGTTTAAAATATCGTACGGTATCATGGTTGGACGCGGGGACAGGAGGCGATTCCCGCGGCAGTAAACTCCAAACTGGATTAGATGCCGAGCGCTTCGTTAAAGCTGCCAGGTTTTAAGCGTGTGTGTTTGTGTGTGTGTCTTCAAGTTGCCTGTCAATTTAAATTTATTTTGCGAGGTTTTCTTAGGCCAGCAAGCCTCAGAGGTGGCTTTGCTAAATCCTTCCTCCGAAAATATAGCCTATAGCACCTGGGATTCGTTGGCGGTCTCCCATCCAAGGACCAACCAGGGCTGACCCTGCTTAGCGTCCAAGATCCAACGGGATCGCACGCCTTTAGGGTGTTGTGAGTAACCCCACTGGAGACGACGGAACCCCACGAGCATGCATTTTTTTAATTTTTAATTTTTTTTAAAAAAATATAATGCTTTAGGGACTGGGCGGATTTTGAGATGGAAGTACGACTTGACAGGCACGCACGCACACCCCAAAGAGGGGAGAAAATGGCTCACAAATCTCATCTTGCTAGTGTTGTTAGCCGGCGGCGGCGACGAACCTTTTACAGCTTTTTATCTCTCTGCCCCCTTTCTGGGCGGCTCCAGATTCCTTTTTTTGCTCAGCAGAAGCGAGAATCGCTTAAAAATCTCTCGAGTCGCTTTGACAAATTCCTCACTTAAATCCAAGCAAATCTTGGGGGGTTTTTTTCAGTTTTTTTTTTCCAGGATTTTTTTTTTTAAGGGGAAGAATCTAGATTTAAATACCTCACCTTCCCTAACAAGTTCCTTTCCGGGTTAAAACATCAACAACAGGGATGTTGTCTAAGAATTTAGCAGGTAGACGAGGTCCAGGCACGTTTTCCCTCTTTGATTTGACTCTCCCTGTGGCCAGTTATATTTTTAAACGTAGATAGCGTGTTTTAAACACCTACTACTCATTGCAGTTATCTGTAACTTTCTTCCATCTCCACGGCCGGTAGAAGCAACGACCTCTCGCTCCATAAAATCATAGAAATACAGGCGGTAATAAAAAAGCCTCAATTCCTCTCGTTTTTATTTTAGGTGTGTTTTATTTGTGCCGTTTTGTGTATTTTAGATTTATTGTGTTTATGACAGATATTTTATTTATGGAAAACATTTCGTTTGACGAGGGAATTAATTTCATTTTTAAAAATAGTTTATCTCGCTAATTTCACACTGAAATATAAACCACCCAAAATATCTTTCTCTTTTTACAATCCAACGTTTCCGTATTTTTTTTTTCACTGAACAGAAGTATAAATATGTATAGGTTTGTGTAAGTTAGTAGGGAACGAATCTTGTAGCGCCTACTGAGACTAGTTAAACAGTGAGCTCAAGTTCTGTCGAAACTTTGGTTTCTGAGTAAAATTGTTTATAGGGTCTGGGTGTCTATTTCCTTTTAAAAAAAGAAAGAAAAGAAAAAAGAAATATCCGGTTGTCAGATCCATAATACTAAAGCAACGGAATAACGAGGAAATTCGCGTTTTGTTTCGTAAATACCAGGAGTAGAAGGTTAAAACGAGAAATTTCTATGGGTCCGGATCGATCCCTGAGGTTTACACGAATTGAAAGGCTGCCGCATGTTATTTCCCAAATCCCATTATCCACATATTTTTTTAAAAAATCCCTTCAGTGTCTCCGTCCTCTTTAGAGTTTGTTCAGTCCGCCAAACCTGTCCCAAAGTCGTTTAAAACGGATTAATCTTTTCCTGCCCTGTTTAAGGAGGAAGGCGGAGCCGCTGTTGACCTCATAGCAACCCTCCCCCGCCCAGCTCGCGCGATTCACAACCTGGTTGATCCGGAGCGAAGCCTGTTTCGCCTGCCTTCCAATTCCAGGCACAAGATTCGGGCAATCGACCCTGTCCGTTTGTTCCGTGGAACTGGTTTTCTGCCCCCCTTCAACGCGTCAGTTTGAATTACCACTAAGAGCCCGATCCCCAAACCGACGGAGCCGACTGAGGAGGCCTGGGGCTGGCCGGGCACCAGTTCCGCTCAACAGAATTTGCCTACCGAGCCCGCCCCGCCTCCAGACATCGCCCTGGCGAAGGAAGATCCTGGGAGGGGAACGTTTCGATCCCGAGAAGGACGCCGCCACCGGCCCGACCCCCCGCGCGTTTGCTCAGGAGCCCCCCTCGAAAGTAAGGGGGCTGGCTCCTTAGGAAGGCGCGCAGGGCGACTCCAGGTCAAAGTCGCGCTTTTACGAAAAGAGTGGGTCCCCTAGAAGTCCGGGCGGTTTACTTCCGGGTAAACACTTTTCAAGGGGGTCTCGATTGAGGCGCAAGGGAGGGGCAGGCTTTCAACTCGGAATGGGAGGGGATGGAGGGCAGAATCTGGCGCAGTGCTGCCCATTCCGTGTTTAGGATCGGGCTGGGGGTCGTCCGAGGGAAAAGCTGCGGCCCCCCTCTCCTTGGGAGTAAAATTAGGAGTGAGGGAGGGAGAGAAGGCGCGAGTGGGGTGGGAGGGGGGCGCCTGGGGGCTCCGAATCCGTACCGGAATTGTTTCTCCGAACTCCCCCCAGCCCCGCTCCCCGGTGGCGGCGAAACTAGGCGCCCCCCTGCCTCGGTAGGCTCCTCAAAACCAGCCAGGCGGCGGCGGCGGCGGCGTGCGGGACAACGGTGGTGTGTGTGTGTGTCCTGAAATTCTAAGACTGGGAGGGAGAAGGAAAGCGGGGGCAAGAGAGGGGCAGAAAAGGGAGGGAGGGAAGGAAGGGAGGGAGGGAGGAAGGAAGGGAGCCAAAAGAGGAAAGGAAGAAAGAGAGGAAAGAGGGAGGGAGGGAGAAAGGCGAAGGAAGGAAGGAAGGAAGGAAGGAAGGAAAAGGAAGACCTAAAGAAAGAGCAGAAGGAAGGGAGGGAAGAGAAGGGAAAGAAGGCGACCTGGGAAAGCGAGGAAGGAAGGGAAGGAGAGGGAGAAAGGGACGAAAGAGAAAGAAGGAAAAGAAATGCAAGAGGGAAAGAACGGCATAAAACAAGTAAGTCAGGCCATGGAGACGGGGAAATCAAGGGCAAGAGAAGAAAGAAAAAAGCAAGAGAGGCGGGAAAGACCCGCACGGAGGCGGGAAGGGAAGTACGGAGCGGAGGAGCGGGAAGAAAGGAGAGCGGGGGTCCCGGAAGCGCGGCTCCGGTCCCCTCCCTTCGGAGAGGCGCTCGGCGGCGGGGCTCGGAGAGCGGGGCGCCCCCTCCTCCTCCTCCTCCTCCTCCTCCGGCCCAACCGCTTCTGGCTCCAGACGGCCCGGCCCCTCGCCGCCTCCCTCCCCCGGCCCCCCCAGGCGACAGCTGCACCGGCCGAGGGACTCGTTCGCCTTTGACGCCGTCGCCTCGCCAGGGGAGGGGCGGAGGGGGGCGCACCGGGCGCAGGGGAGGCGCACGGGAGGCCCCCCGAGGGCCGGACGGGGGCCGCGGAAGTGGGGGGCCGCCACGACGCCGCGGCTGGGGGCGAGGCGCGCCCAGGCCTCCCCTGTCCCTCTGCCGAAGCCCCGGAAACAGGGGACTCGGGGAGAAGAGCCTCCCATCCGGCCGTGGCTGGCGGTCTGTTTATCCCTCTCTTTATCTACCACTTCCTCAAAAGAGCCTCGGTACTCTGACGGCACCGGACCCCCGTCTGATCTCGGAAGCGAAGGAGGATCAGGCCTGGTTAGTCCTCGGATGGGAGACCACCGACGAATCGCGAAGGAACTGGCGAACACCACCCCCGAGGATCCCTTGCCTTCAGGTTGTTTCCACTTATGGCGACCCTAAGGTCGCAGGGTTTTCTGGGGCTGAGAGTGTGCCACACACCCAAGGTGACTCAGGGGGTTTCCCTGGCCTAGTGGGGAGCTGAACTTTGGTCTCCAGGGGGAGGGAGGCTTGGCACAGAGAGAAAGCAACTGCTTCTGGAATATTCAGTGAGGATCCAGTGGCAGAGTGGGGATTTGACTCTCCCTTCTCCAAGCCCAGCTGACATTGCCTACCTCCTCTAATATTGGCTGCCATCCAGGCCACCTGCCATCTAAACCCCTGAAAAAATATATATATATATATTCAGGGTAGCCATGTTGGCTGTGCAGCAAAATACAACAAAATCCAAAATTCACAAGGAGGGATATCTGCATTGAGCCAACTCCAAAACATAAAATACATTCTTCAGGCTTTCAGAGTTTCACCAGCTTCTTCATCAGGCAAAGATGTTAAAAATCATACAGGAGAAAAATGGTGATGCTGTTAAGAATCAGTGAAAGGAAGGGAGGGACACACGGCATCCGTCTGCCACAACTTGCCGTACCTGGCTTAACAATGCCTCTGACAACGAAACTCCTTTTTACAAAGTCCCCTCGTCCTCTTTTCCTCCTTGTTCTCTATCTAGCTGGAAGTTTTGTTTACAGCAAGCACCGGCATTGGGAGAATGGTGCAGGAGAGCTGGGGAAACATAGATGTCCAGCGTCAGGGTACGGCAGCACACCTTCAGTGAGCAATGCAGTAAAGCCTGAGCTGGAAAGGAAAGGATTGTGCTCCAGTCAATCCTCTTGTAGCAGTGTGTGTCTGCCTACAACAGGGAAGGTGAACAGGGAAAACAGGGAGAGGAGCGGAAAGCAGATACGCCCGCCTCGCCAGCAACCTCCAGCGTGTTAGAAAAGCAAAGACCAACACATTAGGCCACCAAAATGGAAATTGGTGGAGGCTAGTGAAAGAAAGAAACATCCCTAGCTGCTTTTTGGAAGGCACCTTCAAGTGGTTTCCAGAAGGTTTAAAGCATTTTGGTTTACTACGCAAGGCATCCCTGACCTTCATCTCACACGTGCGTATCGTTCAGTTTTGGGCAAAATGTTGGTTGACCTGCTCTTCTCTTTTTATGGTGTAGGAACCTTTCCCTATTTGTTCCGTGTTATTTCTACTTTTGGCACCAAATTTTCTGTCAAAGAAGTCCTGCCCAGGAAAACATCTGCTTTGTCAACGGAAGTGTACCTGGGCTCCTCATTGAATTAAAGTGACACACCTACTGAGAAATCAGTTTCACTGAATTGGTTAGTGCTTACTCTCAGGTCAGTGTGAGCACAGCATTGCTGCCTTAACTTCTAAGCGGGCACTTTGGAAAGCAGAAAGAGTCCTAGGCACGCTTACTTAGAGGGAAATCCCATGGAACGGAAGGGCGCACATTGAAGTAGGAATACATGACTGCGATGGAAGAAATCTTCTCCTTCTCTTCCTCCTCTCCCTGCATTCTGTCTAAAAGATTTTTACAAGCAGACAAGCTCAATGGCTCCTGGGCCTTCGTCATCTCCGCTTCCCCTCTTCGGAGGCTGGGGGCATCCTTTTGCTAGCTCCTCCATAAGAGAGGGGCAGCTAACAAAACCTGTGGTTGGAGTGTTGCATTAGGCCTCAGCCTCAACCACTGGGTAACCTTGGCCAACTCACACTCTCTCAGCCTCAGGGGAAGGCCATGGCAAAACCTCCACTGAAGAAATCTTGCCAAAGAAACCCTAGGACAGACAGCGTAGTGCAGTGACTTGAATACTTGACTAGGACCATTTCTGCACTAGACTGTTACAGTGCTATTATTCCACTTTCAACCTCCTATGGAATCCTGGGGTTTGCAGTTGAGGGAGGGGCCTTTGAGGATGGCCTTTGAGGCCCCTCCCTCAACTGCAAACGCCAGGATTCCATAGGAGGTTGAAAGTGGAATAATGGCACTACAACAGTCTAGTGTGGAAATGGCCTAGGACTCTGGGAGACCATACTTCAGACCCCCACTCAGGCCTGGAAATCCCCTGGGGGCGACCTTGGGCAATTCACACTCTCTCAGCCTCAGAGGATGGCACAGGCACAAATCTTGCCATGAAAATCCCGTGACAGCTTTGCCTTCAGGGTCATCATAACAACTAGAAGGCACGCAACAACAACACACAAGGCAAGATAGACTTTGGTAGACCAAACCAAGGGGAGCCAGCCTAGGGCAGTGGTTTGAGCGACTATGACCCTGGAGGCAAGGGCTCCATTCTCCGCTCAGCCATGGAAAAGCCCTGGACGCCTTTGGGCACATCATACTCTCTCAGCCCTCAGAAAACCCCATGATAGGTTCACCTTAGGGTTGCCACAAGTTGGAAATGACTTGAAGCCACACAACATCATCAAGAACAACAGATCTAACCAAAGCATCCAGTCGAGTCCAGCCAACTTTGAATCCTTACAAGGAAAAAAGCAGCGTACAAATAAAGATAATATAAACAAACCAACAAATCAGTGAGCCCTCTATCAAGACTGCACGGATGCCCTTGCTTTCTCACTGTGTTTGACAATCTCCCTGTGTTTAGCTTTTTCAAAAATGAAGATATTTCCTTTGACTTAGGGGTGGCATTTTAAGCACCTCCCCAGGACAAGACACACAGATTTGCTGTTGATTGAGATGATCATGGCAAAAGCAGTTTCCTGTCTTTGAATGCATAAGCTTTAAGGTATTTTTTTTAAAAAACTTGGCAGTAAGGCAGGGTTCCACACTTTTTTCCCCCTCTTTCTTTCTGTTGTGATTTTTCTCTTCCTTTCTTTTGTGATTCCTGCCCTATGTACTGAGGTGAAACTGTATGGGTTACAGGATATTAAGAAGAAGGTAGGAAGAGGATGGGTAAGAGAGAAGGTCTGTCACAAAAAAAGAATGATTATGCAGTTCCCTAAAACACACACACACACACACACACACACACACACACACACACACCCCTCTCTTAATGATTTTAGGAACCTTTAAGGGCAGTGATCTGGAAAGTATTGCACTTCCCTCCCCAAAACCACTAAACCAAACTTGCCTTTTGATCAGATGAGTTTTGAAAGGTTACATTGATTTAGTGTCAGGGTTTCCTGGCAAAGGCTCCTTTGGTTTGGGAAGTCATCTGGGGAGGAGAGGAGGAAACTCAGCGAATGGAAGAAAAGAGCTTCCGGCTCTGTTCCTGCGAAGCTGGTTGTTTAACTTGATGTGGGCTTCACAAGGAGAGGGAACTCATTGCTTGGGTATGTGTGTCTAGTGAGTGTGTACACATATGGAGGAAAGGGGAAAGGAATATTTTGTAGCTCATTTTTGCAGAAAAGCGTGTGGGCCTGGTTCCAGTTCTGAGCACTGAAGTTCAAGAGGGATCTTGACAAGCTGGAACTCGTCCAGAGAAAAAGATGATTAAAAGCCCGGAAACGAAGCCTTATGAGGGACGACTGAGGGAGACTGGGGATGGTTAGCTTGGAGACGGAAAGACTGAGAGGGGCAATCCTTAAATATCTGAAGAGATGTCATATAGATGGAGCCAGCTTGCCTTCGGCTGCTCTGGAGACTAGAACATCCACCAACTGATTTGAATTCCAAGAAAGTCCAAGAAATGGCACTGGATATCATTGTGGCCCAACCCCTTTAAAGGCATATCCGCTATCCCACTGGGCCTTGCTGTAGGTCAGTGACGCCGCTGGATACCGACCAAAGAGACCTGCAGCATCTTAAAGGCTAATGAATTTTATTATAGGGCAAGGTTTTGTGGACTGTAGTCCTCTTCCTCTTCAGAGGTATGATCTGGTGAAGCCAGATAATAAATGTCTTCGGCCATTTCCACACTAGACTGGTATAGTGCTATTATTCCACTTTTCAATACCCTATGGAATAACCAGGGGTTTGCAGTTTAAGGAGGGGCCTCAAAGGAGGCTAGCAGAATATGTCCTGCTTCTCGGAACAACTTACAAACCAATGGACACAATAGGAAGGGAAATAAGAACTAGGAGGGAAGAGAAAAACAAGCAAAGTCTCAAGTGTCAGCTCTTACATAATGGTTATATAAGGAGCAGATGGAACACCTCTGCAGGGTCCAGTTCTGAGAAACCTACTCACGCTTGGTCTCAGACTCAGCCGGGCTAAATGTCAATGCATCAGGCTTCTTTAAAATTCTGTTAATATACAGATTAACAAATATTTCTGAGCAAAAAATGGCAGGTGCAAGAGTGAAAGGTACGTGATTCTTTTGGTATGAAGCTGGCAAATGTATATGTAATAAATTAGGAGAAATTTTGTGTGTGTGTGTGTGTGTGTGTGTGTGTGTGTGTGAGAGAGAGAGAGAGAGAGAGAGAGAGAGAGAGACAGACAGACAGACAGACAGACAGACAGAGGCAAAGAAACCTAATTAAATCATATAAAAACTATTTGTGCTGTATATTCTTAGCTATGCATATAATTTTACTGGCTAAAAATCTATGAATCTTAAACATGCGTATTATTTTACTGGTTAAACATTAAAGATAAAGAAATATGTTTTGTTATGGAATATTCTCATTTCCTTAGGCATATGTGAGACCTGGGGGCATTGCCTGTTAAACCAGGAGTGGCAGAGAAGCTAATTAAGCTACAGTTTAGGGCCTGGATGGGAAAGTTGCAACTTGTTACTTTTTATAAGTTACATTACAAGCTCCAAACAGATATCTCTGTGCATTGATTGTTGTTGTTTGTCTTCAAGTCATTTCTAGGTAACCCTAAGGCAAACCTATCATGGAGTTTTCTTGGCCTTCCTCTGAGGATAACACAGTATGATTCACCCAAAAATCGCCCAGTGGGTTTCCAGGTTTGAGCGGGGATCTGAACCCTGGTGTCCAGATCCGTAGTCCAGTGCTCAAACCACTGCAACCTGCTGGCTCTGTGTGTATGCATATTTGCACAGATTTTAACAAAGTGCTTCTGGGTCACAAGATGTCCCAGCTACTGCCTGCTCCCCCCGATGAAGCACTAGAGAGACAAGCATGGGGGTTCCCATACCACAGCCACATTTGTAAAATGAACACAGAGGACTGAAAGAAAGGGAGGGATATACACTAATACGCCAGCCAGTGCCAAGACAAGGTGGTATTGTCTGCTTTGGCCACAGGAATGCTTCATCCTCCCAACCTGGGAGGATTTGGGAATTCCATTTGAAGTCTACCAGCTTCACAGGTTGCTGTTTTCACAGGATTTCTTCCCGGTTCATCACCACATCTTCTTTCACCACCCCTCCCACCACTTTCTTCACTGTTGCTGGGAGTTAATGCTGTTTAATCTCTCGCCTTTACCCGGCAAGGATATAGTCTAGACAGAGCAGTCTGGCACATTCTTCTCCATTGATGTCAACGATGCCAGGCAAAGTGGACAGAGGAGAGCTGAACAATCTTGATCCCCCTAACATTCACCATCTTTGTCCAGATTACTTTTTGAAAAAGTGCAAGACGGTTACAAAACAGTTCTCCCTCTCTTATCTTTCTCCCCCAACAAGGTAGAATTTTACAACATTCAGGGGCTCCTTGGCCCCATCGCTGCCATATTCCACTGGGAATATTAGTGAAATAAAACCAATCGGGGGGGGAAATGAGATTTTAGGGTAGGGTAGTGGTCTTGTAGCTTAAAAGTCAACCCTACCCTATCCACCACCGTACATACACATTTTGCCACCTTTGCCTTTGTCTGGGTTATTTGTTCGCTTTCATTTCTCATTTTACCTGCACCGCCTTGAAGAGAAAATCCACTTCATAAATGCTTTTGAGTGGGAGCTGCTGAGTGGGTGTTGGAAGGCCAAATGCTTCAGATGAAAAGTTCAACTTGCTTGTGTGCGTGTGTGTGCACGCGCATGTGCGCGAGCGTGTGTAGAGAGGAAGCAATGGGAGGTTTCTGAGTCCCCTTTGTTGTCGTGTGCCTTCATGTTGTTTCTGACTTATACTGAACCTAAGGTAAACGTAGCACAGGGCTTTCTTGGCAAGGTTTGTTCACAGTGGGTTTTCCATTACCTTCCTCTTGTGTCTAGGATAGTGGGACTTGGCCAAGGTCACCCATGGGTTTCAATGGCCAAGTGGGGATTTGTTTGAGTGTTGGACTATGATCTTGGAGACCGGACTTCAATCGCCTGCTCAGACATAGAAACCCACTGGGTGACTGTGGGCATACCACACACTCTCGGCCCCCAGAAAACTTCATGATAAATTTGCCTTAGGGTCATCAAAAGTCAGAAATGACTTGAAGGGAAACAACAACAACAATTCCAAACTTCTAGACCAACACCCAAACCAATACCATGTTTGCTCTCAAGACCCCTTACACTATGTTTCTCTTTCTTCATCTCTTCATATTGGCAAAGGCAAACAACAATACCTTCCACACTTTATAATAAATTAGGAAATATTAAACAGAACCATATGAGCTTTGGATCAACTGGATGCAACATCAGGTGACAGAGAATCTCCAGAGTTTAAGGGCCAACTGAACAAGATGACAAGACCTAATAACAACAGCTTCCCTGTGTGTGGTCCTGTCACAGCCCCATCTCTCTTTGCCTCAGCCCCCTAAGCCTGCTAAATGTGTATATTATCAAGAGAAAATGAACACACTTACATTACACTTTTAAACTATAGAAAGAGGACAGCCATCTTGTATTTTATGAACAGACACTCTATGTCTTTAACAGTTGCTTTAGAGTTAAATGATCTGTTGACAAAAGATTGCTTTGCTTTGCATGGAAATTCTGTGATGGGGAAGTTTTCCTAGCCAATTACCTGCCTCACATCTAGCTGCAAAAGGCATAAATACACTCTTTTAAAAGCATGCCTGTTGTACATAGGCTGAGGCAAAAGGTAGCAAATGCACATGCAATCATTTTCCCTATCCCATCTAATACAGTTGGAAAATAACACTGACCAGTTTTTCCTCCTGTAAAAATACCTCATTAGTCTTATCCTTGAGTTGATCAAGGAGGTGCAAACCCTCTCCCCTTGCTTGACATGTATGGGTGTATGTTCCTTCAAGTCTCCTGTCAACTTATGGTGACCCTATGAATTTCAGGGGGGTTTCTTAGGCAAGGAATACACAGAGATGGTTTGGCCAGGTCCTTCCTTTGAAATACAGCCACATATAGCCAGATATTTCTTTCTGTGTACGTGCCTTCAAGATGCCTGTCAATATATGGTGATCCTATAAATTTCATAGCTTTTTCTGAAGCAGGGAATCCTCACAAGTGATTTTGCCAGTCCCCTCCTCTAAATACAGCTTACAGCCCCTGGAATTCCCTGGCAATCTCCCACCCAAATACTCACCAGGGCTGGCCATGCTTCACTTCCAAGATTAGATGGTATCTAGGGTATTTAGACTCTTGGTACATGATCCTTTTTTAAACTGCAGATGCTGAGGATTGAACTGGGGACCTTCTGCATGTGAGGCACATGCTCTACTGCATTGCAAAGGAGAAAGTGGGGCCAGGGTCTTTGTTAGACACTGTAGTAGTGTCATAGAGTCAGCATGCTATAGTGGTTGGAGTGTTGGCCTATGACTCTGGGAACCAGGGTTTGATTCCCTTGATTGTCCAGGGAAACCCACTTGGGTGCCTCACACACTCACAGCCCCAGAAAACCTCATGATCAGTTTGCCTTAGGGTTGCCATAAGTCAGAAACAACTTGATGGCACACAACAAGAAAAAGTGTCACTATATAGTCCATATCCTCTAGCTATCCCAGCGTGGCAGGGACAGTCCCAATTAATTCTCAAGGCGGGGGGGGGCGAGAGGCAGGGAAACCCAGGATACTTCAGGAGAGAGCTTGGGTGCAAAGCCATAAATGTGTAGGTAAAATCAAAAGAAAAACAACTGGCAAGTTTCAGTACTTCCAGGGACATTTTTCATCTCTGGATAAGCCCAAGGGATACCTGCCTTTGCTTCTCCCCCTCAATCTCTCTCTTTTACACATAGGGACCCCTGCCAGTGCAGATCCTGGTGAGTCACCTCCTTTGATCAAATCCCATCTGCATGAGTCACCTCTTTTGCTCCTGCCCAGCCTTCATAGGGACTGATATCACTGAAACATGAGCCCTCTTTACATACCTTTGTCAAGTTTAAGAGGCCAGGCAGATGTTCTAGCGCTCTGATTCCACCTTAACTGCCAGGGTACCATCCTATGGGATCCTAGGAGCCACAGTTTTGGAAGAGGCACTTAGAATTCTTAGCCAGAGTGCTCCAGTGTTTTCCTAAGCTACAAATCCCAGGATCCCATGGGACAGAACCATGGCAGTGAAAATGGAATCATTGTGCTATAACGGTGTTGTGTGGAGGGGCCCCTACCTGGCCAGGTCATAACAAAAGCTGGATTCCAGGTGTGTTGTTGTACAAGAAGGTTGAAAAGGGCTGCCAAAAAAGATCAAGGGGAAGTCACCTGGCAAGAGAAGCAGCAATACTGAGGAATGCAAAAGCATGGATGATCTCTGCGCTGAAACCAGAAAGACTTTACCAACTGCTCTCCAAGCTTTGCTGGAGAAGACATTGTCCTGAATATCTCATGGCTCTTTTTAAAAATATTCACCAATACTTTAATATTTTCAAATGGCAAACAAGGCAGACAAACACATTTGGGATGTTAGAGGTAACTCCAAACCCCTCAATTATTCATATTATTTGCCCACCTGCTTGTAATCTGAACAGCAGATTCAAATTTAATAGGGTGTGTATTAAATATATATTTATGTTAAGTTTGTCTTTCTCCACACCTCCATTTCTCTCTCTCTCTCTCTCTCTCTCTCTCTGTCTCACTGGAAGCTACAGCACTCTGGCTTCAGACGAATTCATCTGAAACAAATGTAATGCCCTCGGCTTGCACATTCAAAGACCCGGTAGAATAAACCCAGATAGCACAGGGCATAGCAGGAGAAAAGGTGAAATTGAAAGGTGACTAAAAAGAAGGGAGGGTTAAAGTGCCTTTTCTATGCGGAAAAGCTAAAGCATTTGAGACATTTTAATTTAGAAAGGAAAATGTCTCAAAGCCCAACTAAACATTACATGCAAATATGTTTTTTTTTTAAAGTTTGTCTGCATTTTTTTAAAGAAAAAATTGGATTTCAAAAATATTTCAGTGGAGAGTAGGAGTGCTTGCCCCTCTCCTCATCACTGCAATTTTGCTACAAGCCCTTTCTCCAACACATGTTTTAAAGGGGATGTTCCTTCCCCTGTAACTCTAGGAAAAATTAGTTGACCAGTCCTGGGGAATCAAGGATCCAATTATTTAGCGAAAGAAATGCTTTTCTGTCTCTTACTCTGACAGACCAGAATCTGAAAAGAATAGGAGTCCTGAGCTTATAAACTCTAATACAGTTTGTCAAAGTTGCCAAGTCAATATTGCAGAGGTCACGTTCAAGATAACAAATTTGACAGAACTTTTGACTAAAGTCTAGGTGCCAGTTGGCCAGGTCCAGCCTCCTTTAAGGTAAACAACCTTTCCTTAGTCCTTGCAACATAACCCATTCTCCCAGTCCCTTGGCTTCCTAGGGAATGAAATATACCATATAATCTCCATAACGTCAGCTTGGAGGAAGGCCAAGGCAATGCAGTCGGCCTTCCACATTTGCGGGTTTCACTTTCATGGATCTGATTATTTGTGAGTTTCTTCAACCCCTTCCCCTCCACTACAGGCACCTCTTGTCCAGGGGAACCTTCCCTCTTAGTGGCTCTGATCAGGCTGCATAGCCATTTAAAAACCAGCCTCTGGTCCTTCTTCTCCTTCATCAGCCACTGCTTGGCCAGCCTGATTTCTCAGTACCACAAACCATCACACAAGGAAGGAGATAGGAGAGAGAGAGAGACAGAAAACATAGGGCCACCGTGCCTACCCACACCATTTCCCTCTACTATCCCCAACCTGATTTGGAACCTGGGCCTTGGCCGCCTTCCCAAACAGACACAGACACACACACACATTTTGATATTTGCAGTTTTCCCACTCTAACCCTAGAAAATGTGGAGGGTGAACTGTACAAAATCATTTTGCTGAGTTAGCCCATGCGAAGCCAGTTAATTTCCATTTCAGTTTCCCCCTCCTCCCAATGTCGCAAACATGCAGTGACTGGACCAGGTTGGTTTGATGGGAAAAAGAGCAGAGAGGGAGAAAGGTGTCATAGTGGGAAAGGAACAGTGGAGAACGGTTAAGCATTCCTGCTGGTCATTTGCTGAGAAACTGGTCCCTTTCCCTAAAAATAACTATTGATGTTTCTGTTAGTTCAGTGTAGCAGTTACCAAACTTTGGTCCTCCAGTTGGTGGATATTCCTTTTCTAACAGAAAGTTTGGGACTAGAAACAGAAATAACATGAAAAAAAAGGGGGATGGGTTCATATACTCCCCCTCCAAATAAAATAAAAAAATAAAAAATAAGAAAAATGTAAAAATCCAACATTTTTCAGCAAGCTTCTTTTGATCCAAAACTAACTAGATCTTTGTTTGAAATGAAACAAGCTGGTCAGGCAAGCCGTATATCAATATATCAATGTACAAAAATATTTTTAACCTTCTAGAGGCAACTCAAAAGCACCTTCCAATATGTATTTATATATTTTTTAATTTCAGCAGCCTCAACTTTGCTTATGATTTCCATTTTTGGCCAGACTCATAGATATATGTTTTTCCAGCATGCTGGGGGTAGCTGTTAAGGTAGGTGTATCTATTTATCCACTATTATCTGTTATCCATTATTATCTGTCTTGCTGCTCGTACATACTCAGTAAAAGATTCTGGAGGTAGCTGCTCTTCATCTTGCCTCTTGTAGGAAGTGCAGGAGTGCCACTGCCTCAAAGGTAGAAGTGGGAGGCTGGCGGCAAAAGGTTTTGTTTTTTGGAGGATTTCAGATTTCCAGATAAGGAATGCTCAATCTGTACTGCATTGTTTACTGTAGACGCACTTCTGCAACCTGATACCTAAAGCCTTTGTTTCTCCAGCCAAACTTCAACTTCCAGTGCTGATGCTGCTAAAAGATTTGCAGCCATGTAAAGGAAAAGGAGGGAAAGGCTGGGTGCTGACTAAAGATAAAAACACTGTAAAAAAGAGGAGCTCCATTATCAGAGGCATAGTTAAGCAAGGCATGCCTGCATCAACTCAGTGGGTTGCAAGGCTTTCCCTTCTATCACACTCACATGTAAGAAAGTTGAACTTGCAAAAGCTCTGTGCTAGTGTTAAGAATAATTAAACAAAGAAACATGCATATTGAAAGGAGTTGGACCGGTGGCAGAATGGTACGTGTATTAGAGAAAAGTTTAAAAGCAAACAAAAGTGTGGGAAGGACAGAGGAATCAAAGAATAAGGAAAAAAAATGGGGATAGGAGGGAGAAGGAATTGACAATAAGGGGGGGGGGAAGGGATGAAGCAAAACCCAGAGAATCCATGTCATCCATCTTCATTGTCTTCGTATGTGGAAGAGCAGCCCTGGCATAAGGAAAAGCCACTATCAAAGTCTCGGCTTTATTTTATATCCTATAGATCAGGAGGGAGGCAAAGCTTTATTTTCGCCCAGAGACTGATATTTTATTTCTCTCTTACGGTTTTATGTGTGAGAGATGTCAAAAAGCTAAAATAGATGGCTAATGCATAAGCAAGAGGAAGCTGGTTTGGCATGCTCCGTGTCATGAGGTCTCTCGGGGAGAACAGGTTGGGGATTTAAGGCTGAAGGGAGACTCGGGGGGATTTTCTGCTAAAACATCTCTCTTCATAAATTCAACAGCATGGCCGGCTCCGTAGGGAGACGGGAGCTTGCGAGGCAAAAGGGCTGGGGAGCCAGGCCTAAACGCTGCTGCTGCTGCTGTCGCTCCTCCTGCTGCCATCGTCACACAAAGGGATCAATTACTCGCTTTTCAATCTACATACCCCATTTGTGATGTTTTACTCAGAGGCTGAGGGTGGCTGCGTGTGACTTGCATTGGGAGATTAGAGTTTGCTTAAGTATGGATTGCATTACCAAAACACCCACGGTATACCCCCCTCCACAGTACTCTGGACTATTGCAAAAGTGGCAACAATTTTTCTGTGTTCGCAGTTAGGAATGTGAGCGATGCTAACCACTCTTGGGGTGGGCTTTTCCTTTAACTTGTTCTCTTCAACTCTGGGAAATAACTGTGGCATCCTGTTGGTGACATATGAAGGCATGAATAGTACTATGCATGCAGAATAATTTCTTTTTTGGGGGGAGGGAGTAATTTCAGTGGTTATATCCAGCTGATGGCAGTGTAAGTGGAGATGCTCTTGGGGTAGTGCATTAAAATACACAGAGTAGCCTGTGAATGAGTATTACCTACCTCTGTACATTTCCTGGGCACAGTGCACATTGCAATTGCACATAAGGCTGTCAGTCATGTACCAGCACATTAAAATACACAGAGTAGCCTGTGAATGCATGTTACCTCCATGAATTTCTGGGCACACTGCAACTGGGCATAAGGTTGTCAGTTGTGTACATTACAGCCAACCAGCCCCATTTTCTTCCTTGTCCTCTGTCTACCTGGAAGGTTTTTCAGCAGCATAGGCACAAGGAGGATATGGCAATGGAGGGAGAGGGAAACACAGAGCTTCAGTGTCAAGTTGCAGCATCATGTTTGCAGTAAACAATACAATACACTAGACATGAACTAGGAAAGAAAGCTGTATGTGCCTGCCTACTACAGGCAAGGTAGACAGTGACTGCCTCTAGAATCTCTTATTGAGTGTGGATGAACAACAAAAAAGAGAGAAAAGAGAAATGCAGATAAACCTGCCACACTAGCCACTCCACACATTTTTTTTAAAAAAAGCATAGATCTATAAATTTGGCCACCAAAATAGAAATCATAAGTGGAGACTGGTGAAAGAAAAGAAAAATAATCCCTAGACTTATTTTGGAAGAAGCTTTCAAAAGCTCTGTAAAAGGTTCAAAATGATTTTCTTTACTTGAAACATTCTGACTTGGGTGGTTGTTTCATTTCACATGTGCATATTCTCAGTTTTAATAAAGAGTTTCCTGGAACATGTTGACTCGTTCTTATTTTCTGTGCTATCAGAAAGTATTCCTATTCTTATCCTGTTATTTCTGTCTCTGGTACCAAAGTTTCTGTTAAAGAAGCTATGCCCAGGAATGCATCTACCTCATTAACCAAGGTATGTCTGTAATATTACAAGTGTATCTTGTCTTAATATCGATTGTAAGCCTGAGGATAGGGAACTGTTTTTTTCTCTTTTACTTGTAAATTTCCATATAAAGCCATAGTGCTAAGTAAGTAAGTAAATAATTAAATAAATAATAGAGGGGTGTGCGTACATATTATTTAGTTGCCCAAGGCAGGTTAGCAAATGGCACCTGCCAACTACCCAAGTCAAAGTGTGTAGTATCCAAAGCTGGCCAAGTTGTTTTAGAAAAAACAGAAAATTCTTTAAGGAATTATCTCCATCTCTTGCAGTAAAAACACAATAACAACACATTTCTAAACAAACAATTTCCTACTCTTTCCTGACACTCAAATCAGCTGGCAGGCAGCTGCCTTATTCTGCCGTTGTAAGACCGTGTCTGAGTGTAAAACCAAGAATGTAAAAAAGAGGATGGGCATACCAAATAGACAATTTAGAAGGAGACGCTGAAAGGTTTATCTGGGTCTGAAAGCTGCACATTTGGTTTTTGTCCAACATTAAAATAATGAAAAAGCAGAGCATCTTTAAGACGCAAGACCTATTGAAACTAGAGAATTATAGTGTTCTGATTCCACTTTAACTGCAATGGTTCCATTTTACAGAACGCAAGGAATGGCAGTTTAGGGAAGGACATTTATAATTCTGAGCCAGAGAGTTCTAGTGCTTCACCAAACTATAAGCCCCAGGATCCCACAGGATGGAACCATGCTGGTTAGAGTGGAATGACAGGGCTATAACTATGAAGTGTGAACAGGCCTCTGGAACTCTCTCATACCTAGAGCGTCTTCCTTCAGATGGGATCTTGTAAAAGCTCATCTCTTTTACATAAATTTTTGGAGCAACTCTTTAAATTCTCTCCCAAACCAAAGACAGCTAACAGATATACACCATGGCACAGGATCATTTGAGAAGGAACCTCCTATCTCCTGCTTCAAAGATCAGAAAAGGACTGTGATAATCTCTGCCAGACTGTATTCTTACAGAGGAGAGGGGCAGATCAGAGATACATGATCAGGACCCTGGACAGCTCCTGCTGGAATAATCACCCCAGGCCGGATTTGAGGTCCCTCCAGAACAACATGTGAAAGATGTTCAGCGAATGTCCAGAGCCAATAATGAGCTTGGATTGCAGAGTGGTACCAGTCATCCAAAACTTCAGTTTCTTCTGCCCCCCCGCCCCCACCAAGCATTTCCAGGAACTCTTCACAGAGTATGTTAAAGAGATTTGGAAGCCTCCTAAATTTAATATATTCAAACTTTGTGCCTTCAAAATATTAATTTTTACTATTGTCATCACAAAATGAAATACTCTGATGGGCATCTTTAGTTGCTTCCCACCAGAGGGATAGCTTTGCAGATCACAACTAAAACAGCCAGAGCTCTGAGGAGCAACACCTCCACGGCACAGACCTTCCTAGGCTTTATAGTACTTTTGTCTCAATGGTATGAATAACTCACTTCATGAATACAGTTCAAGCTGTGAATGAATGCTTGTGTGTGGCTGCCCCCACCGGTTCGTCATCTCTCCCAGAAAATGATCACAGCCACAGGTTTAAAAAGCCCTGCAACCAAGAATTTGTCCATGTCCACCCAACAAATCAATTCACTTAACTACTCACAGTCATTAAAATCATAAGCAAAATTCTTAGTAATAATCTGGGCAATGCCAGGTAAATTTTCTGGTTTGTTATGATAAGAAATCCAGTGCTAAAATAAAATCAGAAAAGAATAGGAACCAGATCTGGGAATTTCTGGTCTTGTTAATCAGTCTGGATGTGCCCTTAATGAGTTTTTAACTGTAGTGAAGTAGTGTTTTTTAATGGCATTGTTTAGTTAATGCTTTCACATTTTGAATGAAAAAGGTTTTTATTGTATTTTATTTTAGGGCTGCTTTGGTTCCCATCCTGGGGGAAAGGTGGGGTATAAATACAGTCCGTCAATCAATCAGTCACCTGCTAGTTGACCCCTTTTAAGAGGAGAGGCAAAGAATTAATCCTGGAACTCTCTGTGGGCAAAGCAGATGCCCTACTTCTGATCTACATTGCAACGCTTCTTCACAATGTTTGCCTTCATCCCAACCATGTTCTGTCCTGGGCTAAGTGCTGTTCAACCTCTCTATCAGTGACTTGGATGAGGAAATAGAGGGCATTTTTTTCAAATTTGCAGAAAACATCAAATTAGGAAGGGTAGCTAATACCCCAGAGGACAGGATCAGAATTCAAAATGACCTTAACAGATTAGAGAACTGGGCCAAAACTAACAAAATGAATTTCAACAAGGGGAAATGTAAGGTACTACACTTGGGCAGAAAAAATGGAATGCAGAGATATAAAATGGGTGACACCTGGCATGACCACAGTACCTATGAAAGGGATCTAGGAGTCTTAGTAGATCACAAACTGAACATGAGGAAGCAGTGTGATGTGGCAGCTAAAAAAAGCCAATGCAATTATAGGCTGCATCAATTGGAGTACAGTGTCTAGGTCAAGGGATGTGATGGTACCACTCTATTCTGCTTTGGTCAGACCCCCCCTGGAATACTGCGTCCAGTTCTGGGTACCACAGTTCAGGAAAGATATTGACAAGCTGGAACATGTCCAGAGTAGGGCAACAAAAATGGTAAAAGGCCTGGAGACCATGAAGCCCTATGATGAGCAGCTTAGGGAGCTGAGTATGTTTAGCTTGGAGAAGAGAAGGTTAAGGAGGTGACGGGATAGCTGTGTTTAAATATTTGAAGAGACAAGGACATGGAGCAATGCCTTCAAACTTTAGGAAAAGAGACTCCACTTAAACATAAGGAAGAATTTCCTGACTGTAAGAACAGTTTGACAGTGGAATATGCTGCTGTCTAGGAGTGTGATGGAGCCTCCTTCTTAAGAACTTTTTAAACAGAGGCTGGATGGCCATCTATCAGGAGTGCTTTGATGTGTATCCCTGCATGGCTGGAGGGGTTTGGATGTGATGGCCCTTGTGGTCTCTTCCAGCTCTATGATTCTATGGAAACAACCAAAACAGCACCTTTCCTGAAAATTAGCCATTAATTGGTCTAGCTGTAGCACACATGTAAGAATTGCAGATAAGAACTACCTGAACTGCCCAGTTTTGAATCAGTTTCAGTTTCAGAACTGGGTTCAAGGAAGGCCCAAGCGCAAGTGGTTTCCACAGTTGTATCATCAGCACACAGGAAATTCCTAAAGAACTGTTCAGCGCATGTATCTCTTGGAAGTAAGGAAAGAAATAAAGGAGGCGGGGGGGAACAACTTCCAACTCCTGGCAGTAGATTTGCAAGAACCTTTTGGAGAGTTAAAAATATGTCTCCCCGAGCTGCAACAATTTCCATACAATTTTAACCTCGGGGATTTACTTAGCACATTAAGTTGAAGGCTCAGAGGCCCAAAGCTATCACTTATTCCAGTTGTCTCCCCCCCACCCTCCCCAACCTACCACCACATATTTTATCATTCGACTTCCTGGTTTTAAATTCATGTTATGGCAAATAATAGATGGTAATGCTTTCCCCCCATCCTCATATTAATGGCTTTTTCTCTGACAGAACTTCTGCAAGAAAGAGTGATTTAGAGATGCCCTCGGAGCCTCTTTCCCCTCCCTGCTTCCCCCTTCTAGTGGTAGGCGAGAAAGAGAAACTGGGAGACAAAAGTGCAATCAAATAACACGGCATACGCCAGAGCCTATCCCAGTCTTTAAAACAAGACTTTACATGGCTAAGGTCTGTTGAATGACCAGAAATAACCTCTATCTGTCCTATTCCTCTGCTTTTAACTTGCAGCTCGATTTTCAAAAGGGTAGTAGAGAGCCAGCATGGATTACAGTGGTTTGAGCATTGGACTACGACCCTGAAGACTAGGATTCTATTCTCCACTCGGCCACGGAAACCCACTGGGTGACCTTGGATATGCCACACACAGCCCCAGAAGACTCTGTGATAGACCCGCCTTGGGGTTGTCATAAGCTTTCTCCTCCAATGTGTTGCTGCCAACTCTCAGCATCTGCTGCCTGAATACACTGCTTTAGTCTGCCAAACGGTATGGCTGTTCCTGTATACAAACCAGTGTCACCATTACAAAGAATGGCTAAAGTATTACTACGAATGCAACTCACGCTACAGTCTGATACGCATGTACTAATAAATGAACCTCAAAAAGACTTAGGAATAGCTAGGAAAAGTTGTTTACTTGGATTACAACCTCCAGAATCCCTCAGCCAACCCCAAAGGGTAACTTTCTCAAGATTTGCTCCCAGGTAAGTGCGTAGAGGAGAGCCAGAGTGGTGTAGCTGAGCATTGGACTATGATCCTAGAGACCAGGGTTCGATTCCCAGCTCGGCCATGGAAACTCACTGGGTGAGCTTGGGAGTATCATGCACTCTCAGCACCCCAATAAACCCTGTGATAGGTTCGCCTTACGGTTGCCATAAGTCAGAAGCAACTTGAAGGCACACAACAACAGTGTGAAAGGGCCCTTGTCGTGATGGTGCTGTAATTGAGAATAAAATGCAAAACTGCACATTCTCAGAATAATTTCTGTTCTAAATCAGAGCTGGCAAACACTCTTGATGTTGTGTTATTTTTACTTTAACATCTCAGGAATGGAGATGCAGTAAACAAACATGTAATAGCAACGGGTGTGTGCTTCACGACTGAAGTGACACACATGACTGTCTAAAGGAGAGATGTGTGAAACCATTGAATCCAAGGTCTGAAATTATCTAAGTGGCAGCATTGTTAGATCAAAGCTCGGAAGCCTCACTGCTTTGGACTACAGTTGGCCTTCTACATTTGCTGGGGTTAGGGGTGTGGGAGCCCCGTAAAAGTAGAAAAACTCCAAATGTGTATGTGTCTATGGGAAATGGGGTGAGACATGGTGGGGAGAGCAGCAACCAGAGTCCAGGCCAGGCCAGGGAAAGGAGAAGGAAAGGAGGTGGGCTGGCATGGTAGCCCCAGACTTCCTCTCTCGTGCTCATCTCCTTCCTTGGTTGCATATGGGGGCATCAAGAGAGGGTTTGTGATGCTGGGAAGTTGGGCTGTGAGCTGCCCTTAGCTGACCAGGTGGCGGCTAGTGGACGAGGAGGAGGAGGATCAGAAGTGAGTTTTTAAAAGGCTGCACAGCCCGATTGGAGCCACCGAGAGGGAAGATCCCCCCAGAAAAGAAGCACCTGAGGTGCGGGGTGAGGTTTGAAGAAACTTGCAAATAATCAAACCTATCAAAGTCAAACCCGCAAATGTGGAGGGTTGGCTGTATTAGGATCCACAGCCAGCATGGCTGGTGGTTATGTTGGCTGTGGGATCCTGGGAGTTGTAGTCTAAAAAAGTAATTTTCCAGCCCTGTATCGCACGTGTGCTTGATGCTGGCTTTCACCTATAGGAATATGCGTAGTACCACGGAGAGAATGCCTCTGAGACATGCAAAGTCTTGCTATCCTAGCTGCAGCCGTCACTTCGATATCAGACCTTAAGGTGCGTGGCTTTTGGGTCAAAGGACAAAGTTTCCAGGGATGCTTGACTCTCTGGTTCTCCTCTAAGCAGAAATTAAACACTGGGGCCACCCACTGCTCGATCGACTTTACCATCACGAACGTTAATCCCATTCATCCTCGTGACAACAGAAAGCCTTAAGCATCACGAACGCTGCCACAGCAGTGCCGGCATTCAGATATCTCTGGCCCTGGTGCACTACAGGCGCATAATGCTGGCTGGCTGTTCGAGCCCTCGGCCCACGGCTTTACATAATACAAATCAATAGCATCTTAATTCAAAAATAAATCTTTTATGTATACCTGCTGGAGAGATTACGCCTCTATCTGGAGATGGGAACACGTGGTTTATGTCGATTCTGCTTCTGCGCCTCCCCGCAACTCCTCCAACAGCCCCCACCAAACCAACAGAGCTGAGTCCATGGCTGGAAAGATTGTGCTGATATTTGAAGAAAGGTTAAGACCAAGGTTCTTTGCATGTGGTGGAAAGATGATTTGTACAGTGGCTTTGCGTATGTGTGTGTAGTTCGTTAATTAACATTCCTGCATGTGTTTTAAATAAAATAACTACCAACTCTTACATGCCCTATAACTCTCACTTCAAACATTTAGTCTCCAGGTGCTATTATTACATTAGGGTCTAGGTATGAACTCCAGATTTCCTTTGGTGCAGAAGAAGTCTGTTATTAGTGGCAAAGCCATGGATCTTGACAACCGTAGAGAAAAACAGTACACCGCTATGATAGGACATAAAGCAAGGGCAGGCCAAGATATTTTTGTGCCTAAGGCAAAGAACAAGATGCCTTCTTTGTCAAATTCCACTCCCACTCCCCCGCAACTCCATGCACAAAAACAAATTGGATGGGCAGTTGAACAGTATTTCACTTCAGCCCTAGTAGTGGGATAATGTCCTCTAATGCCTTTGAAGGCAGCAGGTTAATCTAGGAATTCAGGATAGGCCCGCACAGCTCTGTCTTGCAAGAAACTTGGATGGGATGGCTGGGCTGCTGCTGCTCCCTGAAATGGTTGTCTCACTCTGCTTAAGGGCAGAGTCAGCTGGACTCTGTGGGGCACACTATCATACCCTCCAATGTGTCACAGATGAAAACGGGGGCCGGTAGGGCCAAGCAACATCAGAGTATGATCACGATGGCAAAAGCTATTAATGAGGAAGAATTCACAAAGTAGAAGTTTGTTTTTGCCTGAGCCTATAGGGAAGGGCAAGATTCTGCCCCCTCCCTGCCTCTTCTCCTGTCCTGTCCTCTCCCACCCCTGATGAGATACTGGAGAGCAAATTGAAGTAAGCTGAGGACAAAGGGGTATGAGGGGAGGAAAAAGAAATTGGGGCATTTTAAAAGCAGCTGTGAAACTTGGACAATAGAAAATTAATTGGCACTGTCAGTACCAAGTTGGGACAGATGGAGGGGATGGGTTATATCCTGCTACTATATCAGTATGCAGCAAAACCCCTGGCCTCACTTTCTCCCCTGCAACGAAGTAGAGCACATGCCTCATATGTGGAAGCTCCCTGGTTCCATCCTCAGCATCTGTAGTTTAAAAAAGCATCACATACCAAGAGTCCAAATACCCTAAAAGTATGAGATGCCATGTAATCTTGGAAGCTAAGCAGGGTCAGCCCTGGTTAATACATGGAGGAGAGACTGCCAATGAATGTATACCTGCAGCCATTCTCAACGTTTGGTCTTCTAGCTTTTGAACTTCAGTTCCCAGAATACATCATTATTGGCCAAGCTGGTGGAGGCTTCTGGTAGCTGAAGTTCAGAACAGTCAGAAGATCAAAGGTTGAGAATGGCTACTTTAGGGTACTTAGGCACTAACTGCCGAGGTATGGCTTGTCAAATCACAACGCTAAACTACATGGACAAATAGTCTGATCTGATTTAAATTGTCTTCTTGTGTTGCTGAAGTGCCCTGGATAAAGATGTGCTGCTAAATTCTTTCCTTGGTGGTCAGGCTTCCTTTGAAACCTACACAGAAGGAGAAAGGGAAGGGAGAACGTACCGTTACTTATCTAACACATTGCCTGCTCCATCTTCAGCCACAGCTCACAGAGTGCCCTAAGAATAAAACAATAACGAAAGCCACAAAGAAGAGCCATATCTGATAGTAAACATTCAACCTAAAGCAGCCCCATAACAATTCCAGTCCCCTAATAAAAGGTCTAGCCTTAATTCTCACTTATTATTTTCACTGGGATAAAAAAGAAAAAGGTAGATACCCTCACATCCCCACCCACTGAAACAGAATTCCCATGATGGAGTGCCACCACAAAAAGAACCTTTATTTGTTCATCACCCACCTTACCTGGACAGTCTAGGACAGTGGTTCTTAACTTACTTACTTCCCCACAGGGGTCTGCAAAGGCTTGAAGAAATGTTATGAGCTTTTACAGTTAAGAAAGAAAGAAAGAAAGAAAGAAAGAAAGAAAGAAAGAAAGAAAGAAAGAAAGAAAGAAGATCACAAGTTGATCTCAAAGATCGTATCATCATCATCATCATCATCACCATCATCATCATAATTTTGTATGGAAACATTCCAATAAAAATATTGTAATGGTAGTGTGTGTATTTGTTTATTTCTCCCTTCTCTCCTAATTGGAAGACACTTGATGGGCAACTTTAAATAAATATTTGATGCACATTAGAGTTTTAAATCTTGAGTCAAATCTTGGTGGCCTACGGCAACAAAAGATATTTAAAGGGGGTCCGTGGTAAAGAAAAGGCTAAGAACTACTGGTTGGGGAGAAGAAACACAGAAGGCAGGCATTGTCAGAGCCAGCCCTACCACTGGGAAGAGTAAAGTAGGTTGCCAGAGGTGGCAGATGTTGGGAAGGAGTGATATAAAACTGGAAGAGTGTGCACCTGGCTTACTGAATACTCCATAAACTAGTTTACTGCCTTCAGGTAGGATGAAGGATGCTCACCTATCATTTGTGGTGAAGAAAGATACAGTTGCCAGTCCAGTGGAATTCGAGTCATGAAATGAGAAGGAATCTCTAATTGTTTCTTGCCTCAAGCAGCAAAATATCTTGGGCCAGCCGCAGTGTAAGTAAGGCAGTGCTCAGATTCATTTTAACGGCATGTTCGTGGGAGAAAACTGACATGCGCCAAATCAGTGTTGTACAAGGTACCTCAGTGCGTACCATTCTGACAATGACCTGGCACCCTGATTTCGAAATAGATAGGACCAATCAAAGGTCTCTCTCTGAGGTGAGCTGTAGGTGGGTACTTTTGCATCCTTTATTGAGTGCACTGGGAAAACAGCTCAGCAACCACCTCAAGATGGCCTCCTTGTTGTCAACCAGGGATATAATGCATGGGATGAAAACACAAATAAAATTCATGGAATTGTTAGCCTAGCTTCAGAGAGCTCAGCTGGAGTTCCTTCCCACTCTCCTCCTCCCCATACTGCGCCCTTTTTCCAAATCTGCAAAATATAATTAACTCAGTGTGAGCTTTAAAAAAAAAAATCCTCACTTAGTCCAAACCTCCTGCACTGATAATATTGCAGTAATGCTGAGGTTCCTTTCCCATAAATGTTAAGCAGACCTCTGTAAAACTAATTGGAATTTACTGCACACGTGAATAGCTGCATATCAATGAGGCTGCGCTGTTCAGGTTGAAGAAAGAGCTAGTGGGGTTCTTCCTCACACCCCCCACAACCCACAAATCCAGAAGGATCAAAAGTGTGTCATGTCTATCTTGCTTAGAATCAAAGGTCAATTTTGTATGTTTTTTTTTCCCCTAGCATGCAATTCTACATTGTCATACTGCTATAAGGCTGTATTTGAAATGTAGGACAGCTCTGCCTTTATTCTTTGCCATTTTTGTGTGTGTGTGTGTGTGTGTGTGTGTGTGTGTGTGTGTGAGAGAGAGAGAGAGAGAGAGAGAGAGAGAGAGAGAGAGAGAGAGAGAGAGAGCCTAGAAAAGGCTGTGTTCCATGCTTACAATTAGCAAAGGAAATGTTTGAGCATAGGGTTTGAGAAGAGAAACAGCTTCACCAAAGCAGATGATAAAACCTGCTTCCTCTTACTGGATTTTTAAAAAGTAGGCTTTTCAACCACTCCAGCACATTAAAAGCAACAATTCCAGATGGAGTAATTTCCATACTTTTTTTGCACTCAGTTTTTAACATTCAAGACCAAAGACAAAATACCATGTTCAATGTGAGGAAAGTCCCTCCAAGTACAGATAAGTAAGTACAGTTGGCCCTCCCTATCTGCAGTTTCTGTATCCATGGATTCAACTAGCTACAATTTGAAAATAATCCCCCCTGCCAAAAAAATCCAAAAAGTAAACTTTGATTTTTTCCATTTTATATAAGGGATGCCATTTTACTCCACCATTGTACACAATGGGACTTGAACATCCACAAATTTTGCTATCCATGGGGGGTGCTGGAACCAAACCCTAATGGATAGCAAGGGGCCACTGTATTATTGTTGTCATGTACCTTCAAGTAATTTCTGACTTATAGCGGCCCTAAGGTGGTCTTATCACAGGGTTTTCTTGGCAAGATTTGTTCAGAGGGGTTTGCCTATGCCTTCCTCTGAGGCTGAGAGAATGTGACTTGCCCAAGATCACCTAGTGGGTTTCCATGGCTGAATGGGGATTTGAACCTTGGTCTCCTGGAGTTCTAGTCTAACACTCAAAATGCTACACCACACTGGCTCCAAAAATTTATAGTTTTCTTGTCAAGATTTGGTCAGAGGAGGTTTGCCATTGCTTTGCTGTGGGGCTGAGAGAGTGTGACTCGCCCAAGGTAACCCAGTGGATTTCCACGGCTGAGTGGAGATCCAAACCCTGGTCTCCAAGATTTCTAGTCCAACACTCAAACCACGCTGGAAATGCCTAAATTTGCTCTTTTCCAAAAGCAATGAAAACAGTTACCTTATTAGTCATTTTAAAAGCCACATCTGGGTGCTACCAGCTACTGGCCTCTGGTACGAAAGAGGTTCTTCTCGCAAGCAGCTCATCATCACTTCAAGATCCACAAGACGGGCATGAGGCAGCACTTGAACAGCGTGACATTTCTCCTCCATCATTTAGGGAGGCCATATACCTGTAAAGATAAAAGCAGAGGTTACCCTCACATCACAAAACGAGCGACCTTATTCCTTCCCAAGTTAACAACCATAATGTAACAATTGCAATAGCTTCCTTATTGAAGAAAGGAATTAACTGCTGCCCATTAGTTACTTGTAACTAGTGACTTCCCAGCTTTGGCAATTCAACATAAACAAATGTGGACTCTTGTTATCTTTTTTAAAAAAATATTAATTATATAAAAACATAGAACAGCATACGAGCAAAGGAGACATAAAGCAAAAGAGAAAAAAGATCATACACACAAAGGCAAAACAAAATCCAATATATAATATAATACTAAGTAACAACCACTAAACAACAAAATTCTAAACATCAGTCAAAACTAATAAACAAATAACTATACACAAAAATGTGGTTACCAGCAACACTTAGTAACACTACAGAAACACTAATCTGGTAAATCAAAAAATGTCACTAAATTTAACACTTGTTGCTTAAATCTAATTCTGTAATATAAAAAAGTAAATCTAATAGATTTATATATCATATATATATAGTCAATATCTATCTTCTCTCTTAATAACCCAAACTGACAAAATTAGATACTTGTTGCAACATACTTAACGACATTCATATTACAATCATTCTGTTTCTTACTGATCAATTCTAAACTCTTAAGTACCAACTTATATATGCATATTATATATATATAGAGAGAGAGAGAGAGAAAAAGATAACTATATTTGTATAGCAATCAATTATGGTCACCTATATATTTCTTTTAACCTGCTCACATGATATCACAGTAATTTGACACCTCATCAAAAAAGAAAAATGAAAAATAGAAGTGGCAATGTGAACTCTTGTGAGCGGCCTTGAGCCCTGCTCAGGAGAAAGGTGAACTATAAATTAAACAAACAAACAAATAAATAAAAATAGACTGAAGGCCGACCAATGAATTGGTAAAAGTTCACCCTCGCTAACATAGAGCCCTCGCTTAACAAAGACCCCCTCAAACCTGAAGTGGGAAGTAATATTATACATTGCCAATAACGTATTTAACTTTGCAAAATATCTAAATTTGCCATTAGCCACTTTGTTGTTTGGATTGCGACAGAGCTCACATTGGGCTTGTGTGTTTATTGTGTTTATGTAGACTTATATCTCACCTTTCTGCCCCAAAATGGGATCCAAAGTACTTTAAACTGGCGCTTTCCAGGCTGCCTCGTGTGGGATAGCTATTTTTCTCCCCAGTGTGCCCAGGGACTGGCACTAAATTTATGCCCATTGGCTACCATGGTGTCTCTCTCTCTTGCCATGGACTAGCATGGGCCAGCACCAATCCAAGGGCCGCCATTTCGACCAACACTGCTTCAGTCAGCATACAAAGTCTAATCCTTGGCCCATTTCTTCTAGTCTCCATGTGCAAAGCCTTCCCAGGTCCAGCTGGCGAGGCCTAACAGTAGTTTGCCAAGACGAGGCCATAAATTTACCTCAGAAAGACTCTGAGGCATTTTCCCCGTGAGGCTTACTGAGGCCCTGTTGCCTCAGGAGACAGATACTGGGCCCTGCCAAAGGCTACAAACATCCAATTATTTCATTTATTGTGACATTTTTTGTTTCCATATATATTTTTATATCAAAAAAAATGTCTGTTTCAGGACCTTAACAGGACCACACTGTTTAACAGGGCTATATAGGCTTTAACAGCTGAGGCAACACCCGGTGGAATTCTGGGGCTTGTAGTTTAGTGAGGCCCCAAAGCCCCCTGGCTGAGAATTCTAGAGGCCCCTCCCCAAACTGCAATTCCCAGGATTCCTTGCACTCTAATTTACCTCAGTACCTGCAGCTGGCTTAGCAAGGTATGTACCATATGGAAACTGAAGATTTGCAGAGAAAGGGTTAGAGAAGAAAGGTTAAGGCTATGAGTTTTTCAAGATATGGCTCCACATCTGTGAAACAGTCTTTCTTTGGACCTCTGGCTGAGGTAATTTATGTATATTCATATATTTTATTGTCCTTGGTCATTTCCACACTAGACTGTTATAGTGCTATTATTCCACTTTCAACATCCTATGGAATCCTGGGGTTTGCAGTTTATAACCGTCTAGTGTGGAAATGGCCCTTGTCTTTGACTGTATAGGTTGATGTTTTGCCATTTGACGAACACAAGTTATGAATACAGGCTTCCCCCACTTCTCTGACAGGTTAGGGCAGAGCTTTCCAAACTTTTCCTGTTGGTGACACACTTTTTTGACATGCCTCATTTTGCGACACAGTAATTCAGTTTTGCTAGCAAACCGGAGGTTAAACTAACCCTATTATAGGAGATCGGGACACATACATAAATTGTAAGAACGAAATGTGTGGGGACACAACACATCTCGTGAAAACCTTTCATTTATATTTTTAAAAATATATGATTGATAGATAATAATGTATCTTTCCAAGATTGTTGTCATTTATGAGTAACAGTGGCCATTTCCGCACTAGACCGTTATTGTGCTATTATTCTACTTTCAACATCCTATGGAATCCTGGAGTTTGGGGCCTCTCCCTAAACTGCAAACTCCAGGATTTGATAGGATGTTGAAAGTGGAATAAAAGCACTATAAGAGTCTAGTGTGGAAATGGCCGATATGTAAATATGTGCAAGAATTAAAAAAAATATTGAATAAAACCAATAATGACTTACCATCTTAATGAGATGTGTGAGGTTGATAGGATGAGCACAGCTTTTGAATATTTGGTGGAATATTAGCTAAAGATACTCACATTTCTTCATCAAGCATTTTTAAGTTTCCGTGTTTCCGTGTCTTTAAGTTTGTCGTATATTTTTAAAAAAATATATGAAAGGTTTTCATGAGATACATTGTGTCCCCATACATTTTGCTGTTACAATTTATGTATATGTCTGTATCTATTCTAAGGCATTAGTTTAACCTCTGGTTAGCTAGTAAAACTGAATTACTGTGTGGCGAAATGATGCAGGTCTAGAAAACTGTCACCAACATGAAAAGTTTGGAAAGCTCTGCACTAACGTGCACAATTTGAAAAGCTCTGGCTTAGAGACTGGAGCACTGCCAGAAAACGGAATTGGTTGAAAAGCAAAACCGGTGTACGGTATGGTAGGGAGCATGAAGGACTTACAGAGGCTCACTTGGGTCCAACCGCATGTGCATGTTGCTTGCAAAGTCTCTCAGCCTTCACTTTGCAAGTAGCATGTGCACATGAGCAATTCCATGCAAGCCTCCATAGGCAAGAAGAGCTGATGGAAGAGTGCAACCCTCATTGAGTTAATGGTACTTTTCCTCATTTGGAAGTGCTGAAAGAGCGAGTCGTCAGATAATGGGGTATCAAAAGATGGGGCCTTCCTGTAAATGCTGTTGCTGTTATTGCCATTATAATAATACCATTATTATTGTTGTTGCTGTGTTTTATTTTGCCATGGCAGTTAAAGTGTAATGCAATTATTTTTATTATTATTTTATTTTATTTTGCATGGCAGTTAAAGTAGAATACAGCGTTTATAACTGTGCAATCTTCATTTCTTTTCAAAATGGAGTAAAGACACCTCTCTGCATTATAGGCCCCAAAAGAGGCCTTCAGGGGGGCCTCCTTTGGTGACATGACTCACAGTGAAGGACTTCTGAGCTTCACTTCTTTGCTGTTTCTCACTCAAAGCGTCAATATTTGCTTCGACCTGCTCCCCCTCTTCTCCCATGTTACCCCCACCACATAACACCTCTTTGCCACAGATCTTGTTTGTTTTTGAGGGGGAGCTCCCAAACAAGCACAGCAGGCTGTAAAATCATTAAGGCGGGCAGTGACCTGAGAAAAGCCACAAGCCCAAAGAGAACATTGCTGGAATCAATAAGAATTATACCCTCCTCTATGAAATTCTCCTTTTAGTCCCCTGATTTCAAGCATCACAGTAACTTAAAACTTCCCTCAAGCATTTACAAATATACTTTAGGCACCCAGAGAAGAAGGGCAGGCAAAACTTCCAAGGGCATGCAAACACAGCAAATATCAGGATGCTGGATATGAATGATTTTCAGGATCTCCTGCTTGACAATACAAGAAATTTGGGGACTGCATTGAAATCTCATTGTGGTGCAGAATCCCTATTTGCGAGGCGATGCCTTCATTTTCTCCTACCTCCCACCTGGTAGCTAGACCCCTCATCAGGTTCTTCATGCCTTTAAACTTTAAACATTGTGTGTGTGCATGCGTGTGCGCGTGCGCGCTCCTGCAAGTTGCCTGTTGACTTATGGTGACCCTAGGAATTTCAGAGGGTTTTCTTAGGCAAGGAATTATCAGAGGTGGTTTTGCCAGTTCCTGCCTCTGAAATAGAGCCCATGATACCTGGTATTCATTGGCCATCTCCCATCCAAATACTGATTGGAGCTGATCCTGCTTAGCTTCCAAGATAGATGAGATCTGGTGCCTTTGGGATATTTAGGCCATGCAGGGACAAAAAAAGAGAGACAGAGCCTTATGGATTTGCAACACCTGTTTGTTCAGTTCTGGACTAAGGCATTTTGCTGTGTGAAGGGCTGCACATCGATACGTAAACGAAGGTGGGCAGTTCCTCAAACCAACCAAATTATTTTGGTGTGGCAAAAAGTCCTACTGGCATCTCTCTCCACTCCTTGCAGTAATGCACAAGCAAACAATAATATAAATCTTGCCCCCCTCTTCATGACATCCAAAATTCTGTTAGTGAGATGGCTGCCCCACTTTGCTTAATAGGACATATCCTCTCATTGTCCTGATTTGGCAGGGACAGTCATGATTAAACCTCTGTCATCCCACTTTTCAGCCGCTTTTAAAATGTCCCAGTTTCTTTCTCCTCCTCCCCTCTCTCTCTACCTTTTATCCTCAGCTTATTTCAGTTGCTGCAAACTGAGTTCAAAGTGCAAAAGTAGTACAGCCTCAGTTAACTCAGGAGGGAGAAAAGAAGCGGAGGAGGCATAGCCTTGCTCTTCTCTGTAGAATCAGGCAAAAGCAAACTGTTGCAGCCTTTCTTAGCTTTTCTGTTCTTCCTCATTAATAATTTCTGCCATTTTGGCCACACTCATGTTGTTTGGCTGCATAGTTTTCACTTGCAAAGTATTGGAGGATAGTGTAGTAGTTTGAACATTGGACTATGACCCTGGAGACCAGGTTCCAATTTCCCGCTCATCCGTGGAAACCCATGGGGTGACCTTGGGTGTGTCACAGACTCTCATCCTCAGAAAACCCTGTGATAGGTTCACCTTAGGGTTGCCATAAGTTAGAAGCAACTTGAAGGCACACAACAACAACAACAGTAGCAGAGGTAAACTCAGGTGTGTAGCTACTTTTAAAAAATGAAATAATAGAAATAGTTGGAAAACTAGCCAGGAGTATAGCTACAGGGGGGCAAAATGTGGGTTTTGGCTCCCCAGAATAAGAATTCTTCCCCCCATGAGAATGTTCCTTGAATTCCCCAATTTCTAGCATCACCGTAAGTTAAAACTTCAGTTGATAGTTTAGAAGTATGGTTTAGGCATCCAAAGAAAATGAACAGTAACATGACCAAGGGAATACGAACACTGTCCTTGGCAAATCTGAACAGTTGGAGTGTATGTGCTTTTCTTGTTCTATGAACTCTGAGGTCTCTTTGAATTCTATGATTTTATGACATAGGCACCAGCAAAGCACTCTGGTCTCTGGGATTAAAAAGTCTGAAGGTTACATTTGTGGGGGCTACTCATCCTGGCCACAGGCTGTGGGTTCCTAGGGGGCTAACTTTTCCAAACCATAGCAGGATTCATATTTGCATCTCCTGATGTGACAGCCAGTATCCTTCCTGTCCCTTAAGGGAAGGAGATGTTGTCTGGGTATCCTGTTACTACTTACCAAAATTCCTATGGTTCTTATTCTTCACTAGTGATGACAAGGGCTGTAAAAGATGATTAGCGTGAAGAGACAGGTGTGCTATGACTGTGGGTAAGAAGGGAGGTGTAACTGATGCAACCCTAGTTGAAGACTGATAAACAGCACACGCGTCTTTGCCTAGAAGCAAAGAGCTCCACATGCCATGTGTGAAGTGAAGCCCAGATGGAATGATCTTTAATTGTACATGTGTTTTCACTCGGCATAATCAGTACTAATCTCATTCAAAATACAAGGACAGGAGTGGGGAGGAAATGGATGTATACCTTACCAGCAAGGCTTTCTATATTAAACAAAGCATCATCTACTCATACCCTCCAACATTTTACGGATGAAAACTGGGAAATGTGTGGCCAAGCAACATCAGAGCATGACCAAGATGTGAGGTGCCCATTCTTCTCAAGGCGGCTCTCCGGCCCTGAGATTCCTCTCCGTAACCTGGAGAACTGGAGAAGAAGGGCCGGGCCCTGAGATCTGTGAGCTCCTGTGGCTTACCAGCCCCATCTTTCTGGTCTAATTTGCAAGGATGCTCTGACTGAATGAATAGCACCCCTGAATATGGTGAGCAGTGAAAACAGTGTGCTCAGTCCATGGCTTTATCCAAGATGACCTGGTTTTCATCTGGGCGTGTAGAATTGTCCACATGTGTCAGGAATGCTTTGATTATGTATTCCTGCCTGGCAGGGGGTTGGACTGGATAGTCCTTAGGGTCTCTTCCAACTTCATGATTCTGGTGTGGGCGGTATTTTATCCTTGGCTTCAGGTGGGAAAACATTTTGGGCCAACCCTAGTTTAGTGTTGGATCTATTTCTCTGTATGGCCAGGTGTAAATCATATAAATACAGAAGACCAAAGTTGCTGCATTATAGCAGGGGTAAATGATTTGCCACCAAGACAGCTGAATGGACAGTTCCCTAGCCAAGCTATAAAATGGTCATCTTCTTGCAGTTACAATGTCTTTCTGTTTTTAATCTTTTGTACCCAAACCAGGCTGAAGATTTTTTTAAAAAGGTGTGTGTGTGGAGATGTTAACACCAGAGGTATTTTTTTCTTGTTATCCTTTAGGAATGTCTCCTTGTGTTTAATGGGGGGAAGGAAGAAGGAGAGAGCTTTAATAAAAATTAAAATTAGCTTATCCTATGAGGGTGTGCACGCACACACATACGCAGCTGGCATTTAAATGAGAAATTATGATTTAAGAACTGGTGGAGGAATGCGCAAGTGCAGCCGTCGGAGAATTACAGTTGAGGATATTTGTAATCTCTTTTTCCCAATATGTTTGGGCATGGGGACGCCAGGCAATCGCATGGTGCCAGCTGGTGAAACTTTTGCTCTTAGTTGAAAGAAAAAAAAATCTTCCTGCAGAAAACCCATCAGGTTGAATGTATTCGCATTGTTCTTTTGTAGAAACATTGTGCTTTATTTTGTGCTTTCTGGAAATCAAACTCAGACCTTCACACACAGACAGAGGCTCACAAATTTTATCACAAGGTAGTAAGAGATGTTTGTGGTGGTGGGGATGAGCCCACTGAGAACCAGCCAGATATACTGTGCCATTATTCTTCCAGGCTGTTGTGTTAATATGCCAAACCAAAGTTTGTTGTCGAAATTGTTCTTTGCCATTAAGGGCGCACCTCGACTGATGGAAAAGTCCCAGGTTTTCTTCCTGTTCATTCATTTATTTAGAGTTCTTTCTGATTTTATTTGTTGTTCTGTGCCTTCAAGTTGTTTCCGACTTATGGTGACCCCATTGCAAACCTATCACAAGAGTTTTCTGGGGCTGAGAGTGTGTGTGGTGTGCCCAAGATCACCCAGTGGATTTCCATGGCTGAGCAGATAATTGAATCTTAGATTTATTGATCTCTAATTGTTCCATATTAACCATTGAACCTGTCATGGGGCTTTCTTATACCATTTTATTTCCACCTCAAGTAGGGTTCTTTTTAGTTCCCAAACATATCAGAACCGTATATTCCCTTCTCTTCTCCTACTTGCTTTTACATTTTTTAGAAGACTTATGGTATGTGAGTGAAATATCATTTTCGCAGTATGACTCTTAAAATAAAAACAAACTTGTAAAATCAGAGAGGAGAAAATCTGCCCTTCAAACTGTAGGATCACCCAGCAAACCATGTTGTGTGTCACTGTGTGCCTTCAAGTCATTTCCGACTTATGGCAACCCTAAGCCAAACCTATCACACAGTTTGCTGGAGGCTGAAAGCATGTGATGCGCCCAAGATCATCCAGTGGGTTTCTGTGGCTGAGCAGGGAATTGAGCCCTGTTCTCCAGGGTCATAGTCCAATGCTCAGATTACTACACCATGCTGCCTCTCATGCCACAGTTGTTTTTTTTTTTTTTAAAAAAACCCTTTGGAAGAGCTCTAGGACAGATCTAAGAAAATCACTATGAATAGGCCTCAAAAAAAGAGCATTAAGTAGACACAGTCACAATGACAACCAGCAAACCCTAAGGAGCTATACAGTGAGAACGCTGGCTCTTGGTATCTTGGCTCCTATATCGCACCAGCCTTTATTAGGTATCTTGTAAGAATTGTGCCTAAAAAGGAACTAAATCCCAGATTCTGTGGATTTGACAGCATGACCTCTCTTCTACCCAAAATCTGCCTCACAGCTGAGGAGTCCACAGACATTCTACCTCTTGTTTTATCCATTTCTTCACATTCTGTTTCTTGGGACTCTTCCCTTCTGGGTACACATGTTGTTGTTAACTACTGTCAGTAGTAGTAGTAGTAGTAATATCATCTTACCCACCTCTCGCAGGACCCCTGCAAAAGTGGAAAAACTGTAAATGTCAAAGTGTGTGTGTATGTGTGCGTGTGGGAAGGGGACTGAGGGATAGTGGGAGAGTAGGCTGTCAGGGTCCAAACCGTATCAGGGAGAGGCGAGGCATAGGGGGCGTGTCAGCATGGTGGCCCTATACCTCTTCTCTCTTGCCCATCTCTTCCGTTGGGTGTGTGTGGGGGGGCATTGGAAGAGGGTTGTGGTACTGAGAAATTCGGCTGTGAGCTGTCCTTAGCTGGTCAGGCAGTGGCTGGTAGGAGAGGAGGAGGAGCAGGGGTGGATTTTTAAAGGGCTGTGCGGCCTGTTCAGAGCCTCCAGGAGGAAAGGTTCCCCCGCAAAAGAAGCACTTGAGGTGGAGGAAGGGACAGGGGTTGGAGAAACTCAAAAACAATAACATCTGTGAAAGTAAAAACCCATAAACTCAGAGGGCCAACTGTAGCTGATTTGAACTCTTACTATTACCTCTCTTCACTGTCTAGCTTTGCTGTTCTTTACACTATTTTTTGAAATTAGCAATGCTCAAGTAGAAAAGGAGTGTCTGTCTTGCAAAACCAAGTTTCTGTGTCTGGGGAACAGAAGAAGAAGAGGACTAAAGCGTGGAGGGGAAAAGAGAGGATGTGGTTTTAAACTGGTAGCAATGTTCATTTATTTGCACTTTTTAATTAGCATATGCTAAGCCACTCTGAGCCTTCGAGGACAACTCGGAACAAATAAATAAGATCTAACACGATCAGCATTCCACCTTAGCACCTTCTCAGTTCCATTTGGAAGCTCAACAAATTTGCTGAGATTTAAAAGAGGAAGGCAGGCTGGCTGACGCTCTTACTATTTGAATCACGTCTCTTCTCTTAATTTAAATGAGCGCTTCAAATACTGAATATATATATGAATATGAATGTGTGTGTGTGTGTGTGTGTGTGTGTGTGTGTATATTCCTTAAATTACCATCCCATACTCTTCTAGTTGATTACGGTATATGACTCTCGGCTGGAGCCCCATTATTTTTTGAGCGATGATTTACAAAGCATTTAAAGCGAAATCAATGTCATAAATATTGAAACACTATAATAGATAATTCTGGGTGAGTTTAACTGAAAACGGAGGCTTGTCGTACAATGTTTGGTTAGGAGGGTGATGGGAAAAAACTGGGACAGAAGAATTCTTTTTCTGCCTCTCTCTGGCTGCGGCCTACTTAGCGTTCCTCACGCCTTTTCTTTCTTCGGCCTGATTCCCTCACGAGCTGGCTCCATGTTCTAAATTTGCATCGCCAGAGTATGCGCTTGTGAGCTCTGCACAGTTAAAGTATAACCTGTCTTGGTTAACTAATCTTGAGTAAACAGTTGGGCTTAAAAATACCAGGAGTAAATTTCCTGCCTCATTAGGACAGGGCCAGTTCTACCATTAGGGAGAACACGGCAATTGCTCCAAGTGGGAGATACCCCTGGTGTTCTTCCTGAGTCTCCAAAGCGTCTGTCTCAAAGGATAGAGCTGTGTGTAACACCTTGCCTGTTCTGTACCTGCTAAACTACCCTGCCGGTATCCAGTGTGGCGGAAGACCATGTCCTCATCTTCAGCTCTAGCAGTATAATGCAACCACCCTAGTTTGCTTCTTCACTTCCTGGCCATCTTGACAGGAGGAAAACCACAAAGACAACCACAAAGGGCCAATTTAGGAAGGCACCACTAGCAAGAGATTATTATCTGTTTTGTTTTGAGTGCTTTAACATACATGTCAAACAGGGGAACCCGGCATTAACCTTAACCTATAAAAATATTTATTGATCACTATCTTCCTTTTGCTCGTCCGTATAAAGAGGGAACTACATGGTACGGCAGCAAGCGTGTTTTCTAGGGTGGCTGATACATCGCTGAATGCCAAAGTTAGGGTTGCCTGTGCCATCGTATTTCCAATTTCTGTGTTTGGATGTGAAAGCTAGACAGTGAAGAAAGCAGATAGGAAGAAAATCAACTCCTTTGGAATGTGGTGCTGGAGGAGAGTTCTGCAGATATCATGGACTGCTAAACTATGTTGTGTAACTTTTAAAATCTTTTTAGAGTGTATGTTTAATATGGTTTAATATGGCTTTAATGTTGACTTTTTGTTGACTTTCTAATGTGTAAGCCAGCTTGAGTCCGAGATTTGGGGAAAAGGTGATGTGTGTGTGGATGTGTGTAAAACATTAACAACAACAACAACAACTATTTGTTTTTCTTTATTATCACAAGCCATAGGAATAAATTATGTTTCGAAAGCCTCTTTCCTCATCTAGTTGGAGAGTGAAACTATCAGAAGGCATGTTCATTAAATGGCAGTGTTGTCCAACATGTCGCATCTCATTCATTGTGCTGTTACCTTAAGTTATCCTATAACACAAAACATGGTTTTTGAGATGATAATTATCGGTGAGGGGGGCTTGGTGCGGAAAGCTGAGGCGATGTGAGATTCCAGCTATAAATCCAATGGCCGGACACCCAATCCAAATTAACTGCAACAAAGCCAAGCAAAGGGGAAGTTATACGAGGGCAACAAAGATTTACTGCAAATCCTGGTATCACCGGTGGGGTTTCGTGTTTTTTGTCCTGTTCAGTAAAAATGGTGTTATTGCACAGTAAATCAAAAAAGCAACCTGAGGTGTGCGAGCAAGCAGCTCTATTACCGGGCATCACCTCACCCCTTCTGCCATTCCTGGCTGGGAAGATAATAGGGTCTAAGTTAGGGCTGCCAGATCGCAGGACCTGGACCTGGCTCTCCAGTTTTAATCAGACACCGCCAGTTGTGAAATGAAGATGCAAATTCTCTAGTTTTAAGAGGCAAGAAGAAAGGATTCTGTGCCCTCTGCAGCTCACCTAACAGAGCAGTAGCTTGCTGTAGTTTACAAGGGCTTAATTCAATTACTGCTGGCATTTGCAAAGATTGTCTGGGGGTCTATATATTTATTCAGTTGGTTTTGTCCTTCCAAACCAGGGCTCACCCTCTACTCTGCTTGGCGGCGGCCTTTTGGCTAGAAGCAAATGGACTAGAGATGAAAGTGTCCTTATCCCATCTGCCCAAGTACATGACAAGGAATAATCTCCTCAGGTCAAATTGATTTGAGGACAGCCCCTTAGCAAAGATTTCTGTCTTAATTTCCATACAAGAGAATATCTTCTCTATGTGTTTGAATGATAAGCTGTGATCTTAGTGCAAACTACTTAATGATGTCACCAGTCCCAGGTCTCAGTTTTTGGCCTGGAAACCTCAGGGCCAGGGACAATTTTGAACTGGCAATAGTAACCTTAAAACCCAGCATGACTTGGTCAAGACCTCCCAGCCGGTTTCCCTGGCTGAGAGGAGATTCGAACCATGGTCTCCAGAGTTGTGATCCAATACTCAGACCACTATAATATGCTGGCTCTTCTTCAGAATTTGTTCAGAGGAGGTTTGCTGTTGCCTTCCTCTGAGGATGAGAGAGTGGGATGTGCCCAGGGTCAGTCAGTGAGTTTCTGTGGCTGAGCGGGGATTTGAACCCCAGTCTCGTAGAGTCCTAGCCCGACACTTAGACCATGACACCAGCCTGGTTTACTTCCATTGTTGTTGTGTGCCCTCAGGTCATTTGAGACTTATGGCAATCCTATCTCAGGGTTTTTTGGGGGCTGAGAGTGTGTGACACACCAAAGGTCACCCAGTTGGTTTCCACAGCCAACCAGAGAATCGACCCTGGTATACAGGGTTGTAATCCAATGTTCAAACCACGAAGTCATGTTGGCCTTTCATACAGAGCTGAAGTCTTTTCTTCTTTCTCATGACAGAGGGAGCTACAGCACATAACAATGCCAGCTTGTGCCATAATGAACATATTCATCTTTGGGGTACCACAGAACTCTGTCACTTGGCTACAGAGCAGCGTGGCTATCCCTTTGAATATAATCTATTCTTCTGGCCCTTACTGTTTAGTCATTTCCCCTGCAGTCTGCAAAAATACTAAGCTCGTCCTTTATAATCCTAGTGGGTCTTTCTGTCCCCTCTTTCTAAGGGTCTTTCTAACCTCTCGCTTTCTGCTCCCTCCCTAGCTGAGTGGGCCAAGGAGCCTTCCCTACCTGTCAGGCCAAAGCTCTTCCGTCTGCACTCCAGGCCACCCGAGGCAAAACGTGTTGCTTTTGTGAAGGGCCTCCCATTGTCCCTGATGTTGTCAGTGGCACCGTTATCGATTAAACTTCACTCTGGAGGACTTAAGGACGGAGCAGCGAGTGCGACACTGCGCTGCAGTCGCTATTAAAGACGTGAGCCAGATTGAGCTAAGCGGGGAGGATCAGGATGTGGGGACTTGGGGGGGATAGAGAGGGAGACCTGTTCCTCCAGGTGATTGTGGAAGTGCCACCTACCAACAAGCTGGAAAGGGGTGTGCATTTTTTCCCGGCTCATCTGGCGCTAGTTTTAGACCAGGGATTTATTGCAGTTTAGGGTTTTGATGCTGCTTTCCTCTACCCATGAAAAGAGGCAAGTGACTACCTCATTCAGCTTTCCATTCTCCCAGTGACAGGGAGCCAGTGAGGTGTAGTGGTTAGAGCCTGGGATTTGGATAATCCAAATTCTAATCTAGGTTTGCCTGGTGTCCCTTATTATACAGGAGATCCTGTATTTGGGGGTCAGAATGCTTGCGCCTTGTAGAGTTGTTTATTCTTTATTCTTTATTCTAAGAGGTGTCCCCTATTTTGAGAGTCAGAAAGCTTATCCCTTATAGGCCTGGCAGACGTTCTTTATTCTAAGGGATGTCCCTTATTTGGGGGTCAGAAAGCTTGCCGCTTATAGGGCTGACAAGTTTCCCTTATTATATGGGATGCTCCTTTAGTGGGATAATATTTTTGCCCCCAAATGGGTTCCTTCACATTCATTTTCACTTTCTTTTTCTTTACCGTTTTCAAGCCCATTCTCCCAGTTTAGAGAGGATATTTTGGCACTCTTCAGAATGTTGCCAACTCTCAATAATTTATTGTCATTGTCAGTGTGACCACCTCGCTATACCTCTTTAATTCCAAGTTTTGCATCAGGGATTTCTTTATACATGTTTCTTGAGTATGATCACAGAGTATGATGTGTATAATTCTGTTCTATGTGCGACTTTTTAACATCTTTGTTACACATCTTTTGCTTTGAAAACAGTGTAGCGGAAGAGCAGGATGTTTTTATTGTTTTGCTAAAACATAGCTATAACTAGGCAAAATAATAACCACTTTCTGCCAATATTTATTTTTATTTATTGATTTTATGCATTTCTCTCCAGCTTTCTTTCAATAATGAGACTCAAGGAGGCTGACAACAGATTTGAAAGTGATACAAATTAAATCTATGCAAACCTTCAATAAAGGTATAAATATAAAAGTTATTTATGAACAATCAAGCAATTTATCACTTTTGAAAACATTAAACATTAAAAGCATTCAAATTAATTAAGACTATATGTTGTTATAGTGTGCCCTCAAATTGTTTCTGACTTGTGGTAACCCTCTCACAGGGTTTTCTTGGTAAGATTTGTTGGGGGAGGTTGCCTTTGCCTTCCTCTGAGGGTGAGGGAGTGTGACTTGTCCATAGTCACCCGTAGGTTTCCAGGACTGAGTGGGGATTTGGAACCTGGTCTCCAGAGTCATAGTCCAAGTCTACTATCCCATGCTGGCTCCTCACATAAACCTTGTTGCTGGAGGCTGTGTTAACTGAGATATGCCTGTATTTCTCTCCACGTCTCTCTCACATGGAGATGTGGTAAAGGGTTGATTGAGCTGTGAGGCTAGGGTTGGGCTAGATTGGGGATGAGAATCCTGCCACCCCCCAGTGTTTTTGGACTGCAGCTCCCAGCATTCACTGTCATTTTACATGCCTGTTAGGGCTGTTGGGACTTGCGGTCCAAGAAGATCTGGAAGGCCACAGGATTCCCCACCCTGGGCTAGATGTCTCTTTGCCTCCAGTTTTCCTTCCCATTCTATAATCCTGCAGAACAGAGCTGAATAAGCTAGTTATTACGCTACTCCAACTCCCCTCAAAGTTGCTCTTTATCTCCCTTTCTTTCCCCCTAGCTTGGCGCTTTCTAGGATTGTTGAAGGAAACACACACACACGCACGCACACATACACAGCTTGGTCTATGTGTTGTTTGTTTTGGGTTCAATGGCATCTCATTTACACGTGTTAATTGCAACTAATTGGCACTAATTGGATGAACAGGAAACCCTCTGGGAGCACTCATACCTTTAATTTGTAGTAAATATCATTAATTAACATATGCTAATTAGAGCCAATTAACATTGATTAAGGGTTGCCAGCTCCTTGGAAAGTACAACTATCCATGCTGTATTTAAGTCAGCGCACACACAAAAAGAACATGTCTGCTTTAAGGATAAGAGGAAGAAGGGAGGCTTAATACCAGACGACATCGGGACTGATCACTTGTTTTTTTGCTGATCTCTGGGTGTGCTCCCCCGCGAGCCTTTTAAGGAAGTCAGCATTGTAACCACTAGGCATGAAACCGAGGGCCAAAGGCTATTTTTTAGTGCTTAATTCAAAGACCAGGCTTCAAATCAAGAATCCTCCAGTTCTAGCCTTAAGTAAATCTCTGAATCTCAGCTTAACATAAAGTGATCTACCTTACAGATAACAAAAGGACAGGAGGGATGAATAGTTTGGTGTAGTACTTAGAGTATTGGACTATAATGCCGGAGACTGGGGTTCAAATCCCTGCTCAGCGAGGCAAATCCACTGGCTGGCCTTGGGAAAATCGCACTCTTTCAGCCTCAGAGGAACGCCAATCCCCCCTGAATAAATCTTGCCAAGAAAACCCATTGTTCAGTTCGCCTTAGGTAAGTCAGAAGCAACTTGAAGGTACAAAGCAACCATCACTGCAGTGTGGAGTGTTCCAAGGGCTCTAAAGAAAGAACGTATAGAAAGTGTAGTCAAGTATTGAAACCTCGGCATCATTTTAAGATTGTGAAGTCTCTAGCCTGAATTCTAAGAGGAAATTTGCTGAGGTTGTGGTGGTGGCAGAATGACCTTTTCTGCGACTTCTTGAAACTTCTTTTCTGTGCCTTTGCAGAAACAGGAAGATAGCACTTGTCACTTCCTGTGGAAAGCTGCCATCTTGGCGTGGTGTGTGCCACACTACCTCTTCTCTCCAGTTCCTACTGCAGATTCTTATTTCACTGGACCTAGTTGCCATCCCCGTGACCACTAGAAAAGGAAGTCTGTGTCAAATGTTGTTTCAAGCTTTGTTTGCTCTTGGATCCATTTATCTTTTTGGCTGTCCGTGCTACCAGCACCACATTTTGAAGCAGTCGATTCTCTTCCTATCCACTTTCTTCACTGTCCAGCTTTAACAACCATACACAGAAATTGGAAATATGATGGCGTGGACAACGCTAATGTTGATATTCAGTGATATATCCGCTATCCGTACTACTTCAGAAAACACGCTTGCTGCCATAATGTGTAGTTCCTTCCTTGTATGGATGAGCAAAAAGAAGATCAGGTCTTGAGCAAATAATGACCAATAAATATTTTTATATGTTAAGGCACTTGCTAACACTAGGGTCCCCTGTTTGCTACATATGTTAACCAAGCACCCAAAGCAAAACTGATAACGATCTCTTGCTAGCAGAGCTTTCATAAATTGGCCCTTCGCAGTTCTCTCTTCACAGATCATCAACACGTCTGGATAACAGCAGCTGATCCCCAAATCATCTGGAGGGGGCGGATTTGGGGTGGTAGGAGATTATTATTAAAAATAAAAGCCACAGTGACCCAGCAATGATAGATTTATACTGAAGCTTTGCAAACTCTGTTATTAAAAAAAATCCATGTTTTGTAGAGGGAAAAAGCTAATTCTTGTAGACTGAAGTCCAGTAATTATGAAATAACTCATAGCTCAAAGAACAATAAGAATTTGCAGGTCTCTATGCCACTGCTTTTGAAATGTTACCGGACACCTCCCTGCATTAAGCTTAGTTTTGCTGTTACCTCAAGGACTAGAAAGTTGGTCCAAAACAAAACAGAGGTTCTCAAGGTACAAACAGTTTGATCCTGGGTTATCACATTCTGAGTTGACTAAGGCATCTTCACATTACACATTTATAGTGCTATGATTCCAGTTTAACATCCATGGCAACAACCCATGGAATCCTGGGATTTGCTGTTTTGGGAAGGGGATTATGTCGTGGATGGAGACCAGGATTGGATTCCCCGCTTGGCCACTGAAACCCAGCTGGTGACCTTGGCTATAGCATGCACTCTCAGCCCCAGGTCACCATAAGCTGGAAACGACTTGAAGACATGCAAGAAAAACAACAATTGAGACTTCTCAGGCACAGCTTCTGTAGTGAGTAGCCATGACAGTTTGAGTGAAATCGTAGCTCTATAAAGCTGCAGTGTGGAAGGGTCACTACTGAAATCCACAAAAAAGAAGGCAGGAAACAAGAAAATTTCTCCCTTTCAATTTTCCATTACAAAGAAGGGGGAAAAAAAGTTTAGGTATCTAAATCCACGGTACGCACCATTGAACAACCAACCCATGTTCCAGTACCGCTCCACCTGGCTTTAAATCTGAGTTTATTGTATGTGGAAAGCCTTGTCAATAATGTTTACAGTGACTTAATTGCCAGAATGATTTTAATTTATTCTCATTAGTGCAAATCTTCTTCACCAATTAATTGAATCCAATACAAGAGGTGTTGTTGTTTGGCAGAGTTAGCATGCCAACTGGCTTCTGTGGTTGTTGGGTTTTTTTTTTCCCCTTTTACAGTAGTTGGTCTCTCTCTGGACTTCAGCAGGCAACACACAGCAAACTAGTCCAAGTTTTTAAATTACTTCTTAGAGGTTGCCTCAGATAATGCTTTATGTGAATATATTTTATGTCTTTGGTTATGACAGATGTATCTCACCTTTCTTCCAATAGGCCCAAGAAGGTTTTTCTGGTTCTCTTTCTCCTTGCTTCATCCTCACAACAACAACCCTTTCAGATTGGCCAGACAGAGAAAGAGAGAGAAGGAATGATCCAAGGTCACACAGTCCATTTAAGGCGGAGGTGAGCAACTAAGCTGGAGATGTAGGCCAATTTTTCCTTCCATGGTGGGAGAGAACGGTGTTTTCGGTATCCAGGAAGTGATGCAATGTCTCTCATTTGCTTTTAGGCAGATTTTTGTTGAGAGTTTGGAATCGTGATAAATTAAGACAAAGCCGCCACATTTTGAGATAGTTTTGGAGGTCTTTTTCATGATTTTTTGAGTGAAAAATTTGAGTTTATAATTAAAAATAAAAATTCTGGCGCTGTCTGGAGGGCCAGCGTGGTATAGTTGTTTGAGCATTGGGCTGTGATTCTGGAGACACGTAATCAATGGGAAGCAGGGGGAGGGACATAAGGAAATGGGAAGGAATATTTCAAGAAAGAGTTTGGATGCAAACATATGCAGATAAAATTAAACAAAAAGATTAGGAGTCTCCATGGTTGTTGCTGCATGCCTTTGATTCTGACCTATGGTGACTCTAAGACAAACCTATCTCGGGGTTTTCTGGGGCTGAGAGTACATGATGCGCCCAAGTCATCCAGTGGGTTTCCATGCCTGAGCCAAGAATCAAAACTTGGTCTCCAGGGCTGTTAACCAATGCTCAAACCATTGTACCGTACTGGCTCTCAATAGCTGCAGGGACATTTTTGCTTTCTGTGTAAGTCCTCGGGCACATCAAAAAGCTTCGTGCTACTTCCATGATCTGCTTTTGAAACTGATTGCTCTTTCAAAAGCTGTTTGCCATGTGACATCATCACATGGCAGGACCTAATGGTTGAGGAAGAAATGCAGTTCAGAAACAGTCCTGAGCAGAGAGAACTGGTCTCACAAGTCTCGTTGATTCACAAGTTGTGACATGCACTGGAAACCCGGCTTTGAAAACTAATGCATTCGGATTAGCTGTCTAGAAAAAATGTAATTTGTTGAAAGTAATGTGTTGTATTGCTTATTAATAACGCTTTGCATTTAAACAAATGTTTTATTTTCCAAAGTTTTAAAACTAAACAAACCTCAAATGCTTCTGTCTACAAAAATTTCCCGTAAAATGCCACATTTAAAGGAACAAGTAATGTGGCTTGCCGCTTATAATGTGACCACTATAATGCTAAAAGTAACAACTTTGGCCCTTGCCATTACTTTTAAGAATTTAAGAATTTACTTCTACGTTCTGAATCAATAATATTACTTCCTAGCTGAACCTGATAGGCTACCTAATAATGGGATGCTGTACTTTTACTTTGTGATCCTCGATAGGCTGGGATCACGCATTTTACCAATCTGAGAAACAGAAGACAATCACAGCTAAGGCAAAATGTTGAAGAACAAGATGAGGGTGATGAAAAGTATATATGTTTAGGGGCAGGGGATATTTCTACCCCAAGCAGTATATTTTTGATATGGCTCAGTTCAGACTAGGCTTTCTGATTGTCAAGATCTAATTCTTGGAAGTCACTGTAAGCTCTTTTCGAGGGTCATGTCACTCAGCGCTGCAGCTCTTGGCAGCTTCCCAAGAGGAATAATAATCAGGCTTCCCTCAGTTGGTAGTTTTAAATGTAGCCAGGAGTGACGAACTGTGGGCAGGAGTTCAAGAGAAAAGCTGGAAGTTAAACTTGCAGTGGCTCTTTTTAAGAGGGAAGACAAATGCACTGGCAAACAGGAGCAGGGATCTTGTCATGTACAGAATAACCCCAGTCCCAGAGTTTCAGCTTAGAAGGTTGCAAAAGCTTTATTTAGGAGACTTTAGGGTAACAGCAGCACATTTTGGCAATTGCCAAGACTAGAAAACTGCTGGATCTTCAGTACCTGTTTCTCACTCAATTCTATCATCCTCTCCTAGCCTGCGTTACAAACATCAGGGCATACAGGGCATTGCATGGCATCGTTCAAACATCAAGGTGCTTGCATGGCATTATGTGATATATGTGCGTTTGTCAGCAGACTTGTCCGGCACTTTCTGTGAGCATATTTGGTAGGGCTAAAAAGGCCTTCCAGTGTTGATGATTTTTCAGTAGCCGTTGGGGAAACGATTGGCCATTGTTGACTGTAAGTGTGCTCACTTGGGTGCCTGCCAGCTTTAAGGAGGACACAACTCAGGGCACTTCCAGAAGAATTAAAAAGGACCAGAAGGTCCCAGATTTTGTTTCTGTTCTTTCTGATTTTATTTTGGAGAACCATACATGTTTTAGTTATCCCAGAATATTCTCTGTCAGGTCTCGGTACAATCAGAGACTTTTTCCCCAGGTTGGTTTATTTTAAGCAATATGAATTCAGAAATAATGGAAACAAAATCTAGGACTTTTCCATCAGTCTGGATGTGCTCTCAGTTGATTCTATCCACTGTCAGTGATATCATTACTTAGAGAAATGTCTCTTTGATATCCGTGATTCCTGATGGACTAGGATCACTCATGTCACTGATTACACCCACCGTTAGTGATAACATTTTCTACCCATAGCTGATTGGTTGCACAGAAAGAGGTGTTGTCCTTTATATCCATGATCTCCGATGAGCTAGGATCATGCGTGTTACTGAGCAATGACAGAGAAGGAAACTCAGGCAAAAACAAGAGCACAAGACCAGACTGATGGGAAAAGGTGAATACAGTAGGAGTGGGGAAGAGAATCCCATGGTCTACTCACAGCCCAGAAACCCCACTTTTGCTGCTCACAAGCTTTCTGGTAGAGCCCCGGAGTCACCCAACACTTTCCTCACATGGGTGTCTTTTTCCAGGTTGATCTCCAGTTTGATTTATTTTCTTCCAGAAAGCCCCTCCAGTGCAAGAAAACCACTTGCAGATTCAGGAGTTTTACTTTCCCATCCTCAGAACACCCTCCCTGCCCTGAAAGGCCTTTTCCAGTTGGAAACCTGCTGAAAATGGCAACCAAAAATGATGTGAAGTCACTCTCAGCATCCTGTGACCCATTATGTATATATTGTGGGGGCAAAAATTGGGACTTGTTTACCTTTAAGTTGCCATCCCCTGTGATACTCCTTTTATGTGTGTGGGGGGAATTGTACCCTACCAAGCCAGTATTTCCGTATTAAATACTGAAATAGCCTGAAAACAGAGAGATTTGACTCACAACCCAAAGCCTGAGGTTACCAGTGTGTTCCTCGCTTCTCTTCCCGAAGGAAATTGACCACCGTTTGATATTCTTCCCTCTTCTCGGGTTCTGACATTTTGAGCCTGCCCCAGCCTCGTGCCGTAGTGCCTCTTGCAGGTAATTATTGCGTAAAATTAAGCCAGTCTTGTACATGAAGCCAGCAAATTAGCCAAGGATTGAAGGTCAAAGAGATCTCATTTATAGAGTCTCTAAGAAAATGTTAAGAGCAAGTGTGTGTCAGGCAGGCCAGGATGGTGGATTATGTGGGGTCATGACAACGGGGACTGAAGTGTCATTGAGGACGATGTAACCACTCCGTCGGGCCCATCAGCGCAATTGGGGATTTATCTCTTCCAACCTTATCTGAGCGCCTGCGAAATCCAAGGCTGTAGTATGGGGTTTAATTTTTTTTTTTTAATTTAACAAGGCCCTACAAAATGACAAAATAAAAGACGTGCTTTCATTTTTACGAGGGAGAACTGGGCCTTTGAAAACTCTGAATCCCTTTTGGCTAGGATGCAGGGGTGTAGCTGTGGGTGGGGAGAGCATCATGAGAGCGTCCCAAATAAGAATTGTGCCCTGTCAATGAAATTACCCTTCGCTCCTCAAGTTTCTTGTTGTTAACTGCTGTCAAGTCATTTATGACTTATGGCGACCCTATGAGTGAGGTCACCCTGTCCTCAACCGCCATGCTCAGGTCTTGCAAACTCAGGTTAGCCATGGCTTCCTTGATTGAGTCTATCCACCTATCCAGTGCGGTCTTCCTCTTTTCCTACTGCCTTCTACCTTACCAAGCATTGTTGTCTTTTCTAGTGAGTCCGACCTTCTCGCGATATATCCTAAGTATGATGGCCTCAGTTTAGTCATTTTGGCTTCTGGGGAGAGTTCAGGCTTGATTTGCTCTCAGACCCATTCGTTTGTCCTTCTAACAGTCCAGATTATCTAGAGAACTCTCCTCCAGCACCACATTTCGAATGAGTTGATTTTATCCCTATCAGCTTCCTTCATTGTCCACCTTTCACAACCAATACGTAGAAACTGGAAATACGATGGCATAGGCAACCCTAGCTTTAGTATTCAAGGATGTATCTACCCTTCAGGATCCCGCCTACTTCCTTCATAGCTGCCCTTCCAAGTCCTAGCCTTCTTCAGATTTCTTGACTGCAGACTCTCTTTTGATTAATGACTGAAACAAGGTATAAGAAATCTTTGACTATTTCAGTGCCTTCACTTTAAAATTGTATAGTTCACCTGTGGTCATTATTTTTTGTTTCCTTAATGTTTGGCTGTGAACCTGCCTTTGCCCTTTCTTCATGACTTTCTTCAGTAGTTGTTTGAAACCTTTAAAATTCTCCGCTAGTAATATGGTATCATCTGCATATCTTAAGCTGTTGACGTTCCTTCCTTTAGTTTTCACGCCTCCAATTTCTGGCATTACAGAAAGTGAGACTGACAGTTGTTCACCTCTACAGCACATTTGCTGTGTTTGGGTTCTCTTTTGCTTTCTCCTTTTCTTTAAGTGTTTAAACTGTGTTTCCAAATGCTCAGATGAAGTTTTTAAGTCAATGCAGTGCTAGAAAGTGGGCGACTGGAGAAGAATTTTATGGGTGGGCAGAATTTTTGGATGGGCAATACCTTTATTTTTCCTCCCTCCTCTCTCTCTCTCTCTCTCTCTCTCTCTCAGGACTGACATTTGGCATACCTAGCAGGAGACACTGAGAAAAAAATACAACAGAAGCGGTTGCAAAGTTTCTTTTTCTCTGCTGCTAAAACATGGTAAGATCAAGCTGCACGTATGTCAATAACATTTGGACTTGTCTTATGGTTTAAAATGCTACCAATGTTTCATGTTGTTTTTCATAGATTTTAAATAATAGTTTTAAACTGTATCTGAGCTGGTATGTTAGTGGTCCGTGACTCCGCTACAAAGGGTGATATCAGAAATTATTTATTATATATTTTTAAATATTATTTGATCTAGAGACTTGGACCAAAACTAACAAAATTAATTTCAAAAGGGAGAAATGTAAGGTACTATAGTTGAGCAAGGAAAAAAAATGGAATGCACAGATATAAAATGGGTGATACCTGGCTCGACCACAGTGCACATGAAAAGGATCTAGGAGACTTCCTTGGATAGAGTAAGGGACTGCCTCAGGCAGCAGATTTGGGGTGGAAGGGTCATGGAAGGGTAACACACTGTCAATTATTTAACCTATCATTTAATTTTTATTGCCATGAGAAGTATTCGGGGGTATTTTCTATTCCATATCCAAAATAAGGTTTGTTTGGTTTGACATGTAGAGAGGAATCCCCCCCTCCCACCTCCAACTTCAGGTTGTAAAAATACCTTGGCCCAGGCCTGAATATACCGTACTGAAATATAAGCCTCTAGTAACATTTTTTCCTACTTCCAAATCTGCCCCAGCAGCAGCTTTGTGTGGAACAGCAGGAGGTGTGCCTCATGGTGCGTTGCATTGAGATGCATGCTATGCGAGAGAGTTAAGATGGATCCACCATTCCACCCTGAGAGGTTTAGCTTCTGGAAATCCTGAAAAACACAGTGGCCAGATCCGAAAGGTGACAAACAGTTCTGTACAGTTTCTGTAATTGTATAGAAGAGGGAATTTTAAAAGATGTAGCTTGCTCAGCCCCTGTCATCTCTGACATCTGGTCACTGTACTGAAAAATCACCACTATATGAAAACGGCATTAAATAAAGATGTTGCCAAATGGCAAAGTATGTGGGTGAGGGAATGTACCTAACTCGGGTCCGGGCTATTTGAAGGACCTTATTTCCTTTTATGAGTCAATCAGAGCCCTAAGATCTTCTGGAGAGGCCCTTCTCTCAGGCTCATATGGTAGGAACAATGGAAAAGACCTTCTTGGTGGCTGCTCCCAGAGTTTGGAACTCCCTTCCTAGGGAGGCCCAGATGGTTCCCTCCTTGCTCTCCTTCTGTCAGTAAGTCAAAATGTTTTTTTTTAATGCTGTTAGACTTTTAGGAACTGTCTTGGATGGGCTTGTAATGCCATGTGATCCTGTTTTAAAGGTTTGTGTGTAGCCTTTTGATGAGTTTCACAGTTTTTAGTTTGTAGTGTTTTTAATTTTTTTTTTTAAATAACGTATATTTACACTTTTATGGAAGCTTTGAAGAGTTTTAATCTGTGTTGCTTTTAATCTGTGTTGCTTGACCTAACTTCCCAGCAGGATTCTGGGGAACAATAATAGTAAAAACTGAGAAAGAAAAGCTAAGCTAAACTTTGTTGTTATGTGCCCTCAAGTCATTTTCAACTTATGGGAACCCTAAGGCAAACCTATCATGGGGTTTTCTTGGCAAGACTTGTTCAGAGGGGGTTTGCCGTTGCCTTCCTCTGAGGCTGAGATAGTGTGACTTGTCCAAGGTCACCCACTGGGTTTCTATGGCTGAGTGGGAACCCTTATCTCCACAGTTGTAATCCAGTGCTCCAAACACTACCCCATGCTGGCTTTCAGTCTAAGGGAAACCAGGCTCAGTTAAGCCAGACTAAATTAGCAGGGCCTAACGTTAGGGAGAGTGAAATGGTTGCCTCAGCTGGCAGATTTGGGTTGTTAATTATGTAATTTCTTAGTGTAACTTAGCTGTCAGATGTGGGGAGAAAGGTGTGTGTAGGGTTTCTGTTCCAGGTGTTAAAATATGTTTCCTGGCTTTGAGCTGTACACATTCTGACTTGACTGATTGGAGGGGTGCCGTTTGCTGTTCCACTGCAGGGAGCAACATTGTCTGAGGACAGACCGTGATGCCTGGGAACTTCCATGTTTAGCGGGATGACGATCCCACTCTGGAGTTCTGTTCTGAAATGTGAAGTGACTACCCAAAGTGTGGTGCCTATTTTGGGGACAGGGTTCAACAGCTTTGGATAGCTCCTGTAAAGTTGAAACGAAAACCTGGCATGGAGCCACTGTCCCACTGACATGGTCGGCTGCCACTGGAGCCACCCTGATCAACGGGGCTGTCCCAAGAGATTTTCGTGCCTGAGGCAGGGCAGTCAGTGGACTGACTCCTAACTACCCAGGCATTTCTTAAATGAGGATAGTTGGAGTACAGAGATCAGCCTGTGTTTTTTTTTAAAATAATCTATTTTCTAGGTTATATTTGCCCAGTTTTTAGGGTTGTCAGATTGCCAGAGGGCTCCCGTAAGTTTCATGACTGCTGAATAGGAGAAATTTTAGGCTCATATGCCAGTCTGGGCCTCTATTTTTACAGTTTACAGAGTGAAAACTGGAGACAAAATCCTCTCCCTCTAACAGTTCTCCCTGGAAGCTAAAATGGCTAAACTGAGGCTGTTGTACTTTGGACGTACCATGAGAAGACTGGACTCAGTAGAAAAGATGATAATGCTTGCTAAGGTAGCAGGAAAAGAGGAAGACGGCATTACAGATGGACTCTGTCGAGCAAGACACGTCCCTGAATCTGCAAGATCTGAGCGAAGAAGCTGAGGATAGGGTAACCCGGAGGTTTCTCATCCATGGGGTTGACCATAAGTGGAAATCAATTCCATGGCAGTTAAAAACAAAAAAGAGGGTATTTCAGCCCTTGTTGCTTGTTTGCTGCTTGCGTGACAAGCAACACCTGCTGAAATTTCCTCTTCCGTGCAGCCTTTAAAGATAAAAGAGCCCTCCCCAGTTTACAATCTGCCAGGGCTAAAATGGGTGTACAGAAGAGAAAATTTCTGCTAGTCTTGCTTGTCAGGCAACTGGGTAACAGCCCACATGTGCTGAAATTCCCTCTTCCCCACAGCCGTTAGAGACGCAGGGGCCCTCTCCAGTTTTCACTTTGGCAACTCTGCTTGTGGGAGTTTGTCCTAGAATGCGTAAAATAAAAAAAATAATCTCTGAGCATACATACACTCACACACTAAGTTTACTGGGTGAGTATTTAGGTTTCTAGTTTGCTTTTCCCCCAGTGGCTTCAAGGCGATGCACATGAGTCCCCCCCCGCTTTATGTCTTCACAACAACCCTACGAGGTAGGTCTTTCTGAGCGAGAGAAAGAGAGAAGGACTGTCCACTCTGGCAACCCTAAAATTAAGAGGCCTGGGTTGGCGCAGGGACCCCAATCTCCTCTGGTCTGCCTTCTTCTTCCTGCCGTGGGGCCACCAGAGAGAAAGAGAGCGAGGACAGGAGAGAGAGCGAGAGCGCGCGCACATGCATCGTCGTATCCTGAGCTCATAACCTCTATTTCCTCCTTGAAACCTTGGTCATAGCGGTACTTAGCTAAATTATATAACTGCAAACAAAGTGTGACAGCTTTATTTGTAATTATACTGCATTTAAAGGGAACAAGATGAGCTTAATGAGTTAATAAAGTGGCTGTCTGTCAAAGCCCCGCTGCTTTGCATAGCGAGATCTCCCCGTCCCTCCAGAGGCAGACAGGCCGGGCCTCATGAATATGCATCGGGGCCTGTCAAGGAGGGTGAAGGCGGTTCGCCATAGCAACCGGCCTGCAGGTAGCGGGGTTTGCGAGGCCAGCTGCCCCGAGAGGTCCCAGGCGGCTTGTACAAAGTGAAGACTTGCAAGAGGCGCCCATTTTGTCTTCGGCGCACTTGACAAAACAAAGACAACTCACTCCTTTGGTCGCCTGCCACATTTTTTATTCATAAACAAGCTGTTGCCTGTACTGACATGATAAAGCTCAGAGTGTGAGGAGTCTGGCAAAACATTTGAATGCAAATCCTCATCTGGTACAAATCCACGCTATTATACGCCAGCCAGTCTTCCTCCCCAGTGCGCCCCCTCCCAGGCTTCGAAAACATGCGCGCACGGCGACACACACACACGCGCGTGCACACACACACACACACACACACACACACACAGAGGCACCCACCCACATATTTCTCATGTTTTGCCTCACACTGGGGTAGGCAGGATCTCGATCAACCTCTGCGTCCAACCAATAAGACAAACATTTATGTGCGTACAAAACATAGATAAGCCTGAACTCCTTGTCATCTTTTGAGGGGAGTAAGTCTTCCTGAAAAAGAAGGGGGGACTATTTCCTGAGTAGGCAGGGCAAATAGGGTTGCCAGATTGAAAACCACAGAGAGCTCTTGTACCTTTAATAGGGTTGCCAGAGTAAAAAGTGGAGAGGGCTCTTGTGTCTTTAACAAAGCTACCATACTGAAGACCTAAAAGGACTCCTGTACCTTCAATAGGGTTGCCAGAGTGAAAGCTTAAGTGGATTCCTGTACCTTTAATAAGGTTACAAATTGAAAATTTTAGAGGACTCCTGTACCTTTAATAGGACTGCCAGAGTGAAAACTTTTGAGAGTTCCTGTACTTTTAATGGTTGTGTAGAATAAGGAGTTTTAGCAGGTCTTGCTTGTTACTTAGTTGCCTACAAAGTTTGTTTCTGATACACATACAGATGACTAGAATGTTAGAATATTAGCTCTAAGTGTTCATGCTTGAACGTTAGATATTAATGGTGTCAATTCAAGGCCCCACAGAAAAAGGACGTTTGTCTACGTGTCTTCACATGTGTGAGTGTGTGTACTTGTATGTGTATGCCATACCCTCCAACTGTCCCTGTTTGATGGATACAGTCCAATATTCCTTTCCCATCCCACTTTTCCATCCCACTGCTTTTAAAATGTCCTGGTTTCTTTTTCCTCCTCCCAGTTTCCCGGTTTCCTCTTGGCTTACTTCAGGAGCTGCAAGCTGAGTCCAAAATACAGGAGTTGTTTCCACTGAATTATCTGGGGGGAGGGAGCGGAGGGGGCCGAATCTTGGCTTTCCCAGTAGGCTCGCTCAAAAGCAAACTGCTTCAGCCTTTCCTAGCATGTGTGTTCTTCCTCATTAATAACTTTTCCCGTCTTGAGTACACTGTGATGGTGCTTGGCCATACCTGTCCTGGCTTTCTTCTCTGAAATGTTGGAGGCTATGTTTGCAGCCAGCTCTTGTTCACCTTTGCTTTTGGCAAACCTCTGCTGTAGCCTAGCCTTTGGATCTGTGGCTGCAGTCATTGTGTGTCATTCATCCCCATTCTGATCCTTTCTCCGCTGATATCTGTTGTTGTCATGTGCCTTCAAGTCATTTCCAACTTATGGCGACCCTATCATAGGGTTTTCTGGAGCAAGAGTGTGTGATGTGCCCGAGGTCACCCAGTGGGTTCCCACGGCTGAGCGGGGAATCGAACCCTGGTCTCCAAGGTCGTAGTCCAATGCTCAAACTACTACACCACCCTGGCTCTGAGTACCTTTTCGAACGGGAGCATGTGTGTACTCTGAGTAGTTGTTGTGTGCCTTCCAGTCATCCTTGACTTATGGTACTCCTAAGACAAACCTATCTGGGGGCTGTGTGACACATCTGAGGTCATCTAGTTGGTTCCCATGGCCGAAGCGGGAATGAAACTCTGGTCTTCAGGGTTGTATTTCAACACTCAAACCATGCTGGCTTTTATGGATAGCTAGATTAGGGTAAAACATTTCATTAGACTCAAGCCATTTCTCTATCTGAACCACAGCAAACAGTGCCCTACATAGAGGTATAATTATGGGGGGGGGGGAGATGAGGGCATTACCTTCCTCATAAGAATTCTGATCCCCATAAAGTTTTATTTCACTCCCCAAATTTCATAGAAAATTGCTCTCACCTAGTATTTGTTGGGTTCACATTTCCTTGGTTCGCTTTGCCTGCCCCTTTCCTTTGGATACCTAAACTGTGTTCCTAAATGCTCAGCTGATGTTTTAAGTTAAGTTTTAAGTTACTCCAGTGCTAGAAAGTTGGGGGACGAAGGAAAATTTCATCCTGTAGCTACTCCCCTGACGTCACGTCTACCTTGGCAAAGTGTCAGGCGAGTTATTTTTGGCAGCTAAGGGAGGAAACCCCACTCCACATCTCTAGCAATAAAAACATTAATAACTAGGAATTTGTTGCTTTTTTATGACACTCAAATCTGCCTGACAGTAGGGCCGGCTCACACCCTTTGTTCCTTACCTTTTGCGGACAGAGCTCTAGAGCGACTCATAAACAATCTGTAAATACTTTAGATGGGTTGCCACTCGGGCGCGGATGCAAAGTATGATTGGCAAGATCTCAATCCACTGTCTTTTCTCATTGTGCCTTCCTGGAGGAGGTAGAGCGCTCTGGCAGCCGCGATTCCGATCAATGCTGAGCCCTCTTGTTGTGGGCAGGAGTTGAGGCTTAATCCTAATCTATATTGACCGCTCACTTCTACGTCTGCCAATTTGCATCAGGGTCTTGTCTTAAGCAATGATGCGGGCCTGTCCTGCTCTCTCACATGAATCTATAATCAGCAGGTGGGGGTTAAAAAAAAGAAAAGAAAAGAATTCTCCAGCCTTTCTTGTTATGTCCATCCTGATGAAAGACACACTGATCTACCAGAGAGGTGCTTGGATGCGTCTGTCTTAATATTTATCCACTTTCATCTCTAATCTGCTTAGCCTCCCAAAACGCCTCTTGCATATGCTGCTGGAGGAGGGGATGGAGAACACAGTTTTATAATATATCAGTTGCTCATGTTTCAGGAGCTGCTCCTATAGGGATTAAAGCAGGTCTTGTGGGTAGTATTTCCCCCATGTTTTCCTTCCTTTCTTCCGTCCTTCCTTCTGTCCTTCTTTCCGTCCTTCCTCTTTCTTTCTTTCTTTCTTTCTTTCTTTCTTTCTTTCTTTCTTTCTTTCTTTCTTTCTTTCTTTCCTTCTTTCTTTCTTTCCCTCCCTCCCTCCCTCCCTCCCTCCCTCCTTTCATAGTGATGTCCAGATTGTTCATCCTCATGGACAAGTTTCTAGATCTCTTGGTTGCAGTGGTAAGCTTCAAAACATTTAAAAAACACACACACATTGTTTGGCTTACATATTTGTGTCTGGGATAGGATGGTGTGTGTGTATGTGTGCGCACACACATGCCCTGGATTCTGCTGTCACTGATTTCTGATTAGCTGTGGATGGCGAGCGTTTAAGGTGGCAATTTACAGCTGCACCTGACCCCAGTCTCTTTCTCCTTCCAAAAAGGCTACAAGCTAGACCACACAGCCTGGACCGTGACTGCTGCCCATAAACATGATTTATAACAGCCCTTTAGGGAGAGACACTACCTCTCTGGGCATCAAGTTATTTTACCAGATGGACTGTCTGTGACTCCAGCGATAAGCCTGGACAGTGACTTAGCTGATCGCAAAAGGCTGCCTCGTATCTCCCTTTGATTCCTTCCCTCCCGCACTCCTGTAGGTTTGTTATAACTGTCTGGCAAGACATTCCCTCCTGCTTCTCAAAAGATGCCAGCATATTTAGAGGATATGTGCACAGGTTTCTTAAAAAAACAAAGAAATTGGCAAGGCACCCATGTTTCAACAGAATAGCTGAACTGAAGACAAAGAGTGGGGTAGAATTCAGCACTGGCAGATTTCGACAGCACCCCCGAGAAACTCAGGTGTCATTTCTTTTAAAATAACAAAACCTAAGTTTCTCGTGCTCGCCGAAGAGAGAGAGAGGCTTGGGTATCTGAGAAGCCTTCAGCTGCAGTGTTGCTTGGAGGGCTCATGAGCACGGGCTTTCTCCTTGCCCTTCCTCAGTGCCTCAGTCTGACAAGCACTGTGCAAAGCATGGGATGCACAATCGCAGTGCAGACCGTGGGCTGGACAACTGGAGCCTGCAATCATAATGCAAAGTATAAGATGCACAACCGCAATGCAAAGTACAGGATGTGCACCTACAATGCACAACCACAGTGCAAAGTATAGGATGCACAACCACAGTTTTTAACTCTAGAGTGAAAGTCTATAAACTATTTTTTAAAATTATTTATCTATATATCTTGTTGAGGTGTGCGTTCAAGTTGTTTCTGACTTCTGATGGTTCTTCTTGCCTGTGGAAGCCCACTCGGGACCGCGCATGCGCTGCTTGCAAAGGGAGCTCAGAGGGGAGAAGAAGCACCAAGCCTTCTGAGAGAATTTACAAGCAGCATCTGTGCACAGTCAGTCCCAAGCAAACCTCGTTAAGTCCTTCATGTTCCCTGCAATAGGTGCATTCCAGTTTTCAACTATTTGCTTTCTGACAGTACTCCGACCCCTAACCTGTCAGATAAGCAGTGGAAGCAGGGGATCAGAAAAGAGTAAATGTGCCCATCCCTGGTTTAAGGCATAGGTGCTTTGCTTTTGAGCTGTGGGCATGTGAACCCGCACCAAGGCCAAGCAACATACATATATGCCAAATGGCATGTTTCCGTCTCTCTCTCCACTGCCTCCCCCATCACCGATCCTTCAATTGCAGTCTTCTTCCGTTGGCTCAGAGAGAAATTCTGTTCATCCCTCGACCATAGAAAATCCCAATTTCTCACATAAAAACATTAGTGTGGGGGCTTAAAATATTAACATTTGGGTGGCGTTTGTCCTCGGAAGCTTGGGGGGAATCTGAGCTCGGCATCAACAGTTTAGACACAGATACGGATTTTTTTTAAAAAAAGCGGGGGGGAGGAGGGAGAAGATTATAAGTGAAGCAGTTTTCCGGGCTGTATAAATGTGAGGAGAAGGGCGTCGTTAAAATGGATTTGGCAGGGATGGTTGGGGGAAGAAGAGAAGGCCAGGTAGTGTTCTGCATTATTCAGATGGCTTCCTCTCCTGCCGGAATTCCACAGGCTAAACAAAATGGTTAGCATAACCCCGGGGTTGGGGCCTAGTCTCCTGTGAGATTTCTCCACTCTGCTCTCTGATTCTTAAAGAGATGTTTGCATTAAAAAGATTGTAAGCTGCCTGCAGAAGGTTGGAGCTTGTGACGGAAGCATGAAAAGCAAGAAATATCTCCCGGTCAGACATTGGGACTTAAGCTGCCCTCACTGTGCTCTCCTCCTTCCAAAGCTCGAAAACCCACTGTCTCAGGGTTGGCAGGTCAAGATGATCCCAGGCCCTGAAGTTTTGGGCCCTAAAGCTGAGATCTTGGGACGTCCCCTTGTGATGTCGCAGGGGGAGGGCCCTAATAGTGTCATGAAGGTGATGTTGTTAAGTGATGATTCTTCTGTCATGGCATCCCTTAAGCATTAAGCACAGTTGCACGGAGTATGCCATAGAGGGTTTGTTGCCTGAGGCATGCCCATAGTACAAAATACCAGTGATTTTGTTTCCTTATTCCTATGGCTTTGCCTGTCACTGAATTCCAGCCACAGTTGTTGGTCTGAAAGAGGTTCCCCACCTTTTCGGTGGGAGGGATGAGGACAGAAACTTCCTTAGCCCTCTGACGGAATGGGTTCTAAATCAATGGCTCTTGGAGCAAATATTTGGATTCAGTTTCTGGAGGATATTCCCCATTTTATGAGTTGCCATGTGAACTCAGATGGTGCCTGTGCTGGGGAATGTGAGAAATAGTGGTGAATTTCTCAAGCAGAGCAAGGCAGGAGCTGAGCAACAACCAGTTCCATGCCCACCCATCCACAGGATTCAGCAGAAAGAGAAATAAACCTAGTGGTCTTTGTATAGAAGAGGCTTTACTTACATATGTTTGTGCATAGTCAAACACATGGTCTAATGGAGAAGAGAGAGAAGGAAGAGAAAAAATGGTTGCAGGACAGAGAGATGGTCTGGGGGAAAACACTAAAAAAGGAAGAAATTATCATAACTATATGGTATGCCTAAGCTCCTGTAGAGTCATATGCAATTAGCAGTTAATGAATATAGGCATGCCATGGTTGCTAACTCCAGCAACATGCACATGGCCATATGGTCCCAAGAAAGAAGGATTTAATTTCCCTCTGTGTGGTACTGATTCCTCAGCACCTCCCATGGCAAAGGCATGGGACCAGTCCTGCCATTAGACAGAGTGAAGTGGTCACCTCATGGAAACGATGTTGGGACATGGCAAGGTGTTGGAGCACAGAACATATTTGGGCTAGCATGAAAGGGCAGCAAATTGTTACCTATCTCTTTAGTTACACTGCTCCCCAGCTGTGTCACTGGACTGCCTAGCTTTCTCTCTTTCTTGGAAGACAACCACATTGTGTAGGCCACAATAGCCTGTCCTGCATCTCTCAATCTGGCCGTCTTCGCTTAGGTTGTGGTGGAGGAACCTTTCCTCATTGTTGGTGCTGCTTGAACAGATGTGTGGAAGTGGGGCAGGTTCTGTTCAGCTTCTGCCTTGCTAATTTGATTACTCTGCTTGAGAAATCCACTGGTGTTTCTCACATCCCCCAATTTGCTGCAGGTTAGAGTGATGCAGAAAGAAAGAGTGTGTGGAAACCAACTTCAGCTGCTTCTCCAGCTGACTTCTTGATATCAAAGGGAGTGGGATATTATCTGGTCCTTTCCCCAGGCAGGAAACTACCTTGGGCTGGCTATGCATGGTCTTCCCCCAACAAGAAGTCATCTAGATGTTTTGGATGACAACTGCTGTCAATCCCAGCCAGCATGATGGCAACCAGAGGGCAGCAGATTAGTTAAGATTGATTTAAACTTAAAAAAAAATGAGTAGGAGAGTGGGATTTTTTGCTCCAAAATGCCCTCTGGGGGCATGGTGCCATTTCTACCATGTTTTGGAGCCCTCCTGGGTAATAAAGACTTGCGGGGGGGGGGGGTTGTTTTTGAAACCGGAAGTGACTTCCATTCACTTCCTGTTGTTAAAAAACACCTCTCATGGGCCTAAAAAGATGGTGAAAATTCCCCCTTCCCGGGCATCTAGGGTAAAAAAAAGTTTTAATCTTTTTCGTGGTGGGGTGCTGTGTGGGGATGTGGCCCTCCAAGATCTTCTGGAGTCTAATTCGGCCCCCTAGCCTTCTGCAGTTGTCCCATGCTGCTTGAATCTCAGTTCTGAGCCTTCAGCATTTACTTTCAGCTGTCACAGGACGAAATGGCCTGGTGGAAGATTTTAGAAAGCGGCGATCCTGGGTGAAGGGGCGAGTGGCTCTCGGAAATGACAGCAAATCCCCCAACTCTGATCCTTCAACTCTCTCATAAAAAGAGAGAGAGAGAGAGACCTGCAACCCTCCATCCCAACACTGGGACTCCATTATTATTCCACCCGTCGCCTTCCCAAGGAAAATAGAAGCAGTAGATTGAGGCCTGTTTTCATATTTGATGGGGGACTAGATAAATGGCAGTCAGGTTGCGCTGATAAGACCCCTGCTCTGGGCCTAACCTCTCTCTCCGAAAGCCGCTTACTATGCATAGAGCAGAGCTATCTGTTCGGCTGCACCTTGACACAAATATATCTGCACCTAAGATGAACCAATTCCCCCAGAAATTACAGCACCGGGGGATTGCATCTAGCAGAAGGGGGGGGGGCAAAGGAGGAGAAAGAATGCAAGAATTGTCTTCTTCCTTTTTTTAAAAAAAGTGGTACCTGTTCCAACCTCTCCAGTAAACATACTTTCCTCCCTCTCGCTTTTTTCTTCTTCTTTTCATTTCCAGAAGAAGAGAAAACAGTCTCTTTTCATCTGAAAGCTGTGATCCAGCTAGTCTTCCCCTGAGCTTAGCAGCAATACGTTACTAGTAAATATGATATGCAATGTGCCCTTCAATTGTCCAATTTGGCAGGAACGGTCCTGACTAGTTCCCTGCCGTCCGGCTTTTGTCAAATGCTCGTCAAATGTTCCAGCTTCTCTTCTTCCTCTCACTTTACCCCTTTTTTTTCCTCAACTCACTTCCATTCCTGCAAACTTGACTTCAAAGTGCCAAAGTAGTTTGCACTCAGTTTAACTCGAGAGGAGCGGGTGGAGTTTTGTACTTTCCGGTAGGCTGAGACTAAAGCAAACTACCACAGCCTCTCCTGGCTTTTGTGCTCTTCCTCCATAACCTTTGCCCTCTTGACTACCCTCTGATGTCACCTGGAGACACACATCTGGTTTTTCATCTGTGAAATGTTGGAGAGTATAGGTTGCTCGATTAGGCTTATCACAGGCCCTGAGAGGTCAGGACAAAAACTTGACCTAGGTATCCACAAAAATCTGACCTAGTTATCCGCAAAATCCACAAAATTTGTGGGTGCTCCCTTTGTGATATCACAGGAGGAGAGCCTTGGTGATGTCATGAAGTGTGCTACATTAAGCGTCTACCCCAGTTGTATGACATATGCTGTTCGAATAAGAAAACCAACTCCAGCAAATGCAGAAAACATGTAGGCACACGTACTTTTCAAGACAGCGCTTTTGCTCTGAGATTCTTCCTTGTCACCTGATGATCAACGAAGAGAGACCCTGAAATCAAAGAACCCTACTGGTAACAGGATAACATCCTCCACTGCTAGGAAGTGCGGAGGAAGCCATGTGGCAAACACACCTTTGCAATTTATCTTTTGAGACTGAAACTGCTGTCTTGGATGGAGCTCAGTTTCATTTTGAGCAACTGCAGAAGGCAGAAGCCAAAACGTTTTGTTAATATATTTATAAAACTGTGTTTGTTATTCAGTCCAGTATATATATCTTTTTAAGTGATTAACAGCATCTCTTGACATCCAGAAGGAACCCGTAAGGAGTGCTTTTTCTTTGCTTTGCAATTGCCTGTCTCTTCATCCCTATCTATCTATCTAGCTGTTGAAAACTGGAATGCACCTCACTTTTAATTTGACCAACTGAAGAAGGCAGAAATCGAAAATATATATTCAATATATTTATAAAGCTGTGTATATGTATATTAAGTGATTAACTGCATCCCTTTGAGATCTAGAATGAACTTGTAAGGAGCGCTGTTTGTTTGCTTTTAAATCATCTATCTATCCATCTCTAGCTATCTGTCTGTCTCTCTTAAAACTTCACCGAAGAGAGTTAAAATTCCAGTTTCTATTGTGAAATGTTGACGTATCCTGGACTGTCCTCTGGTGTTTTATTCCTTGGCTGTACATATTTGTCTTCTTCCATTATTGGAGAAAAGCTCCCGCCCCTTAGCCAGAAGGGAACTCTAAATGAGTTTGCCAGTTTTCCAGACTTTATCCGAATCTCGCCAGTTGTTGGCGACATGAGTCTTTATCATTGTAAGGGAGGCGAGGCCACTATTAGTCTGCATGTGAGAGGCGTTTGCCCCAAGTCAAAAGGCGAGGGAGAGGAACTCTTTACAATGAGAGGCCTCTTGGGAGAGGGGACATGGCGCCTCATGATGATGATGATGGATGCCCAAGCTGCAGAGACACTCCACACCTCCCCAGAAAATTAAAAGCCTATTTGATATGGTGCTAACAACACATCACACTGAAACCTCCCCACTATCCATCAGTTCAGGGGTCTTCCTCTTCAGGAGACAATAAAGGAAAAAAAAAGAAAGGGAAAAACCCTAGCACACACACACATACACACGTACGCACAAAAGATACCATCAAGTCCTGTCCTCATGTTTCTGACTTTGTTTAGAAATTTGCTCTCAGTGTGCAAGGAGTTTTAAAACACGGTCCTTAAAAAGGTAAAATTTCTTTCATGGTGTTTCCTTTCCATACTTTGACTTTGCCAACAATCACTCTGATCTTATTTATCCTCCAAAGTCCCACATGGATTTATGGAATAGTATACTCCGTCCACAAACCAGCATGGTGTAGTGAATATTGGACTACAACTCCAGAGACCAGAGTTCGATTCCCTGCTCAGCCATGGAAACCCACTGGGTGTGTCATACACTCTCAGGCCCAGAAAACCCCATGATAGGTTTGCCTTAGAGTCACTGTAAGTTGGAAATGACTTGAAGGCACACAACAACGAATAATCTATCCCCATGAGAAAAAAGAAGCAGAATTTATTGTGGCTTTGTTCTGGTCAGTTTTTAGAAAAATTTAAGACTGTACAGTGGGCCCTCGGTAGCTGCTAGGGTTTGGTTCGAGGACACCCCTCTGGATATCGAAATTTGTGGATGCCCAAGTCCCATAATGTACAATGGTGTAGTAAAATGGTGTCTCTTATATAAAACTTGCTTTTTGGACTTTTTTTTTTTTAAATATTTTCAAGCCATGGTTGGTTGGATATGGACGGCCACTGTGATATATATTTTTTTTCCTATTAAATTGCCGGATATGGTTGTTGTTGTATGAACTGTTTTCATAATAAAAGCGGGCATTCCACTTCACCCTCTACGTGGCCTACGTCATTTGCTGCAAGCTGAGTTCAAAGTGCAGTGTACTTTGCACTCAGCTCAGCATGCAAGAGAGGAGAGGAGGAGGAGGCGTCTTGCCCTTCTCAGTAGATTCAGGCAAAAGCAAACTGCTGCAACCTCTCTTAGCATGTGTGTTGTTCCTCATTGATAACTTCTACCATTTTGGCCACATTCTGATGTTGTTTAACCATGTGTGAAATGTTGGAGGGTCCGTAGATGCTGCGAATATAGTAGTAGTCAAAGGGTTAACATCTCATCCCTGTGCATGAAAGTCTGGCTGCCCACCCCTTCTGCAGTTATTTTGCTTTTTTACAAAAATGCATTTATGTGAAATGAGGTCTCTTTCACTCCTCAGCCCTTATTCACATTCACAGGACAGCTCTTTCCACAATATGTCGCCTCCGCCCGCCCCCCCTCCCCTCCCGCCCACACTTTTTTGGCTGGCAGGTTGACATTTTGGCATCACTGGCATCACCGCTGAGTACCACATGCCCAAATCACTTCGAGGAAGGGGTGGGCAGAAACTGAGCCAGGGAGGTTGCTCCCAAACCATCCTGCCTTTGCCCAGAATTGGGAGCGAGAACAGCAAAAGGCTTGCACACGCAAAGGAAGGTTCATCTTCTAATAAACACGAGATTGTGATTTTCTGGAGATGTTGGCAAGGGTGGAAGTTTTAATCTTTGCAGTAGGACAGCCCCCTCACTTTCCGCAGCGTATCTTTGCCATCTCATCCTTGCCAAGTGAAGTTTTCGGGGGTTTCCTTCCTCTCTCCCCACCTTTAATGGCAAAACGGGCATCTGCTGTCCCTTCCTCTCCTACGACAGCAGATGCCTGGCTGCCTCTGTGATGACTGTGGGCAGCTGAAGGATGCCAGACACTAAGCAACTGCCTTTGTCTCCTCACCAAGCCACCCACGGCCTTCCTTCTCAGGAAGGTAACGGACAGCAGAGGGGAGGAGGCTTTCTCCTTTCTCGAACCTGTCTGGAAACATGGTGGTCTCTCCCTACCCACCCTGCTCGTGTACAGTCCCCTGCCATGGCCCTTATGCATCGCAGGGGTGCTGTTAGAAACCAGAGACGGGTGCCAAGACAATGAAAAGAGTGAGCCATGAATGCAACATACCCTCCAATGGTTCTGATTGGGAGAGCAGTCTGGGTTAAGCCTCTGTTATCCCACTTTTTCAGCTGCCTTTAAAATGTCCCAGTTCCCCTTCCTTCTCCTGCTTTCCATCTTTCTGCTCACCTTACTTCAGTTGCTGCAAACAGAGTTCAAAGGGCAAAACACGTTCACATTCAGATAACTTCTCAGAGATAAAGGAGGTAGGGCAGAACCTTGCCCTTCCCAGTTGGCTTAGGCAAGAGCAAACTGCTGCAGGCTCTGCTAGCCTGTGCGGTCTTCCTCATCAATCAGTTTTGCTGTGTTGGCCATACTTGACATTGCTTGGCCACTCATGTCGCCGACTGTTGTCTGTGAAATGTTGGAGGGTATAATACACGAGGGTATACTACAAAAGAGCCAGCGTGGTTTAGTTGTTGGAATGTTGGACTACAACCTTGGAGTCCAGAGTTCGATTCTTTTTGTTTCAATTCTTTTTGTTTTGCCAGTTTACAATCTGGCAGCCCTATTAAAGGTACAGGAGCCCTCTTCAGTTTACAATCTGGCAACCCTGTGTGCGAAAAATAAAAGAAGGATGAATTCAGGCTGTGTTGTGTTCTTCTTTTTGTCTCTCTTTCTCGGTGAGCAGAAAAGATAGACCTGAAAGCCAGCAAAAACAAGATCTTGCATAAGTGTGAGCAACAGGGCTCGGAGGCCTCACAGAAAGACAGCTGTCTAACTTAACAACAGTTGAAACCTCCTACAGATAAATGCTGGTTTAATGGACCTTCACTTCACTCTTTTCACATTGTGCCCTGCTGGTGCGTCTCTGTTCCCACTCCCCACTGCACCCAACTGTCTGAGCGAGGGCGCCCAGCCCTTCCTCCCACCCACTATCACTCCCCCGTGCTGTGAAGGCCCTGCGCAAAAGAAGGGTCATTGTCGTGTCAAGTGGGGTGTGTGCGGACCAGCTGAGAAGCTGCAATGGTGCCAGTTTTGACAGATAACCCGGAGAGAATTGGAAATAGGGTGGTTGTGAGCGGGGGATAGAGAAAAGCACTCCTAGCCTCCCCGCCCTCACCAAACTCTTGATGGGAAGACCCAAACTGGCATATGGTGCTCCCTTACGCCAGAGAATGCCCATTCAGAAAACCTACCGAGGCTAAGCTTTTTTGCTCCCTTGGCTCTTGACAGCCCGTTTGCTGGCGTTGTTTCTCTCCCCGAGGTCCCCAATCGCCATTTTGGAGGGTGAAGAAGTGGAGTTGGGTTGACATTCACCCCTTGGCCCCATCTGTACCAAAACTAAAGGCAGCCCTGGAAGCCTCCCACCTTTCCCCTCCCTACCGCCCCTCCTCTTCCAAATTTTGACAAAAAAAATTGTTGTCTAGTGAATTAGCCAATTGTGTTTCACAGGGGTACCCAGAGAGTGGGGAGGGCAGGCAGGGCCGTGTGTCTTCATTTGTGGTCAATTTCATGCTACTGGCGTCCCACAGTGGGCCGGAACACCCCCAGAGAAAAGAGCGACGGCCTGTTAGTACTGAAAATGTCCGACTGTTTTCTCTGGAAGTGGGAGACAAGGCAGGCTGTCATTTCAATCTCTCTCTTTCCTTTGTCTGTGGATCTTGGAACAGGGGAGTTGAGGGGGTTAGTCCCCTTGCCCAGACTAGAGTGAAGGGAGACTAAGCCTCACCTGAAATGGCTGGGCTCTGAGACTTAGGGACTCTTCCACACTGCACAGTTGCAGCACTGTGTTTCCACTTCAGCTGTCCTGGTTCCATTCTGTGAAACTCTAGGATTTGCTATTTGAACATTGCTGTATGCCTTCATGTCGTTGCTGATTTAGGGCAATGTTGTGTGGCCCTCTCATGGGCTTTTTGTGGCTAGGTTTGTTCGGAAGGGCTTTGCCATGGTCTTCCCCTGAGGTTGAGGGTGCATGACTTGCTCAGGGTCACCCAGTGGTCTTCTGGGGCTGAGCTGGGATTGAAACCCCGGACATCCAGAGTTGTAGTGCAACACTCAAACCACTATGCCATGCTGGCTCACATTTGCAGACTAGGGAGAAGGATTTAAAATTCTTTCCGGGAATGCTGTAGTCCTTCCCCAAACTGTATACCCCAAGAATTCCATGGGGTGCAGCCATAGCTGTTAAAGAAGAGTCATAGTGCCATAACTCTGTGATGTGAAAGGCTGCCAGGAGAATCCAGCCTCCTGAGTTGTTGAGTGCTCTGAGGAACCGTCTAGTAGTGCCCAGAGAAATGTTCTCTCTAGGAATCTCTAGGTCCTCCAGTGTCCTGATTAATCCCTTGCTGTCCCAGTTTGTCAAATGCTTGTAAAATGTCCCAGCTGGTCTCTCCTCCTCCCACTTTTCCCTTCAGCCTTGGCATACCTCAATTGCTGCAGACTGAGTTCAAAGTGCAAAAGCTGTTTGTGCTCAATTAACTCAGTGGTGGGGGGGGTGGAGAGGAGAGGCCAGAATCTTGCCCTTCCTAGGAGGATGAGGCAAAAGCAAACTCCGGCAGGCACTCCTCGCTTGTCTGTTCTTCCTCATTTACAGCTTTTGTCATCTTGACTGCACTCTGAGGTTGGCCGGGTATGCAAAAACCCTATGAAATTTATGGGGTTGCCATAAATCAACAGGTGATTTGACACACAGACACACACATGTGTGAGCAGTGCTTTTAGGCAATGCAGTACAAAGTTTCAACCTGTTTTCTGCGCTTCTCGTTGCCTTTAGGTTTTCCTGCCAACCCCCTAGCCTGCCAGAAAGTGGGGGAAGAGAACATTGGCCGTTGAAATTGCCCCCCACGACCGTGACAGGGAAGCCCGCCCCCTCTTTTTTGTCCCCAAGGCCCCCCCCCCACAGCTGTTGTGGCAGTTGGAGCCGCAGCCACCCTTCTGGGATGCCGTCTGTCGGGGCTCGCGCTTGATATTGTCTTGGATCGCCGTTTCCAGCTCCGCCTCCTTTAAACTCAGGGCCGGTACATGCAGGCCTTCCTATTCTTCTGCCAGGCAGGGCCCAGCACAAGCCTTTCTTTGCCTTTTTTCCTTGCATTCAGAATTAATTAAAAGGAGGGCAGAAGTCAATGTAACGGCAGCAATCCTCCCACATGGACGTATCTGTGTTGGCGGACAGAGTTTGCTGTTGGTGCAACCTACTTAGAAAATGTGTTTGCCAGGGAGATAGATTCATCCTCAGTCTCTTTCTCTCTCAGTTTAACCTTCTTCTGCCTTCTTTTCCTTCCACTTTCTTTCTTCCCCTCCCTTTCTACCAGGGTTGCCAATTCAAGTTGGTACCAGGCCCCAAGCTTTTCTACGCCCTAAAACTGAGACCGAAGAGCATCCCCCGGTGACTACTGGGATGCTGTATGGGAACTGTGCCTTTGCAAGTGGACTTAGAATCAGGCAGTTCTTTAACAACCGAGTCCAGCAAGGAGATGCTGTTATGTTACTACACAGAGGAGATGGTGTAGTGACTGATGCACAGTGGGAGCAAAGCGCAATGCAACCGATGTGCATCAGCACTCTCACTGGTGCCTTGTTCGGCCTCTCTGCAATTCACTAACAGGTTTTCTTAGCCCCTCTGCTACATAGCTAAGTACCGTGAGCCTTCCGTTTTGGCAGGGCTTAGGGGTGCAAGAGTGCAAGACCACCCTGAAAGTGAAAAATACCCAAATAAAAATCACAAATCCTTTTCTTTTTTTAAACCTGAGAACACTTCTCTAGGAATTTCTAAGTCCTCCAGTGTGATTCTGTGGTCAGCTTCAAGCCGAAGTGGGCCATAGAGTCATGCTGAGGGACTTAGCCATGCCTAGAGAAGTGTTCTCTCTAGGAGTCTCTAGGCTCTCCAGCATGACATTATGGTCCACTTGTGGTGGAAGCGGACCACAGAAACGTACTGGAAGACCTAGAGATTCCTCGAGAGAATATAGTTTTTCCATGGCAGGGGCAAATGGAGTAAGAATTTTTAAAATAAAATAAAATGACCTACAAATAATCAAATCTGCGAGAGCTGAATCCACAAAAGTGGAGGGCCTACTGTATATGTAAAGCTATGTAACATACGTGGTGATGTAAGATTCCGGCCAATGTCTTTGAATGTTGTGCTTTAAGTGCCTACTACAGTTGCCCACATCTTGTCATTTAAACACACACACACACACACTCACACACACACACACACACACACTCACATGCACATACCATAGTTTTCTGTCTGGAAAGTAAGACAGAAAAGTATTTATTTATTTAAATTTATATCTCACATTTCTCCTGCCATGGGACTCTTAGCTAAAGGGGCTGTTCCCAGAACAACAGGAAGGGATTATTCCTTCTCATTTACTTAGGGAAAAGAGAGGAGGAAGATTTACTTAATTTAGCCTACTTGCTTTCAGTCAGGATGTGGAGGCAGGGCAGAGTGGAGGGTGAGCCCTGGGATGGAAGGGGGAAGCTAGCTAAGTGAATACATAGACCCCCTTTGTGAGCTGCAGCAACAATTCATTGAAACCTTGCAAATTGTGTCAAGCTGCTGCTCTCCTAGCAGAGCTGAAGATTTGCACGCAGCTCTTTCGTCTGGCCTGCAGCTGAGCTCCCCAAAACTGGAGAATTTGCACCTTGTCTCTGGATTGGAGAAGACCCTTGCAAGATGGAGACTCAGGGACAGATCCTGAGATCTGCTGACCCCACTTGCTACATTCCTTCTTCTACTATCTCTTTCTTTCCTCCTTCCTTTCTCTTTCTTGTCTTCCTCTGTTTCATTTGCCATACCTCCTTCTTCTACCTTTCTGAGGTATTCCTTCCCTCCTTTTTGAGTACAACAATTTTCTTCCCCTCACTTCTATTTTTAACAAGAACAACAAAATACCTTTCTTTGATCTGAAAGCGGTGCTTCTTGGCAGACCTTGAAAAAGTAAAATTATATCTCCCAGAATCCCTAGCTTGTGTGGATTTGAGATTCTGGGAGACATACTCCCAAAAAGGTAATTTTTTTGGAATGTCAGCGAGACTTATGTCAAAATGAGTATGCATAGAGCTATGTCCATCTTTTCCGTTTTTGATCTTCCCTCCCTCCCTCCCTCCCTCCCTCTTTCCTTTCCTTTCCTTTCCTTTCCTTTCCTTTCCTTTCCTTTCTCCCTCTTCCTCCTCCTCTTCTCTTTTGGTTTACTTCCCATTTTTCTCACCCCTTGCCCTTTCCCTCTGCCATCCAAGCCCGGAATCTGCAATGAATAAATTGGGATCCAAAAAATCTCTTTCCAGCTCACCAGGCTAATCCTTCTTGGAAGTCCTGAGCCCGATTTCCCTTAAGTTGCTCATCCGTCCACATGGAGCATCACTGCAGCCCTTTAATGTCAGAGGCAGATGGGCACCTCACAAAGAGACCCTCACCTCTCCAAGCTGGTGCTTCCCCATGGCTGATTAAACCCTAATACAGAAGTTAGAATTGATACAGTGGAACTGTGGTGATTCAATTAGTGCACCGGGCATGAAGAAAACAGCACAAAAGAGATGTGGTAGTTAGAAAGTCATTTTCTTTTGATCATTATAGCATCTCACATGTGGAAGCAGAAAATTACAGGCTCATGTGTCTTAGCTTAATATCCTCTGGGGCCAGATTTGTCGAAACGTTGAAGTTAGCTGTCAGAATCACAAAAAAATCATGCAGAGTTGATGGATTTGCAACCTCATAATACAGCAAAATCCACAATCCACAAAAGAGCGACGCCTTCCTGGACCAACCAAAACGCAGAAAAGACATCGCGCAAGCTTTCGAAGCTTCACTGGCTGCTTCTTCGGGCAAAGATGTTAAAAATCATACAAGAGAAGAGTCATAGGCCTACATTCTGGCTTGGGGCTTTATCATATGAATCAGGTAAATTGCAATTACAGCAAGATAATAGCGTCTTTGTCTGGGAATGATCACATGACATCATTCCTCTTCTGTTGTTCTCCCAATGGGGGACCATTTGGAAAACATTTCTTTTATGAACACACACACAACCCCCCTGTTAATTACCTCTTTTGTTAAAAAAAAAAGGGGGAAAAAAGGTCTTTCCAAATGGTCCCCAACTGGGAGAACAGCAGAAGAGGAACAACTTCATCCAAAAATGCTATTATCCTGCTGTAATGAGAGCCAGTGGAGTGGACTGGTTTGAATGTCGGGCTACAATCCTGGAGACCAGGGTTTGGTTCCCTGCTTGGTCATGGAAACCTACCTTGGGTGCATCACATACTCTGTGCCCCAGAAAACCCTGTGATAGGTTCGCCATAAGTCAGAAACGACTTGAAGGCACACAGCAACCACAACAACAAATTGTGATTTACCTGCCTTGTGTGATGAAGCCCCCGGATGTTACTCCGTTGTGAGTTGAGATGGCCTAGAGGGATATCAATGAAGGCAGAGGCTGTTCCCCTGCTTGATGATGAGGGGCTGGCTCTGAGGGCAATAAGAGACAGGTAAGAAAATTTCAAATCTGTTAGCAACACAGGAGTAGTTTCCCTTGAGATTCAGACTGCCCTTATCCTGAGGAAAGTGAAAGGCCCCTTTCTTAGGCAAAGAATGTTGAATTTCTCAAGAAATCCCTATACTGTTATATCTGGAAAACCTTTTTAGCTTTTGCATCTGGAAAAATGTTTACAGACCCAGCTTCTCAGGATCTAATCTGGGAAAGATTTCTGCCAGGCAAATTTTTCCAGCACCTCTGAAACACACCTGTTTTCTTCCTCTTCTCTTTCTGCCAGTCTCTCTTTCTCTTGGTTTTTAATCTTTCTCCCTTTCCCCCCGTCGGGGAACAAGTCCACGCAGATGCCAGACTGGGAGAAAAGCCAGCTGAGAACTCTACCTATGCCTGAGTTTTTCTTTCTTTCAAAGGCACTGTGCCAGCAACAGTCTTGTGGTCTAAGTGACGATGGGCAGGATCCTCTTGAGAGTATACACGAGTGTAAGTCCTGCTACACACCAAAATATCACCATTGCACAAGAAACGTATTCTGCTGATAGCAGTGGAAGAGGAGTTGCACTCACAACATGTTCTTCTGTGCTTCGTCTTTGCATATTGTGCCTTGTACATAGCAGTTGTGCATCCTACACTTTGCATTGTGGTTGTGCATTCCATCCTTTGCGTTGTGGATCGTGCATTGTGGCTGTCCATCCTATACTTTGCCTTGTGGTTGTTTATCCCATACTTTGCATTGTGATTGCGCTTTGAGGTTGAGCATCCCATACTTTACATTGTCGTTCTGCCTTGCGTATTGCGTGTGGCACAAGATTGCCTAGTCATTGGCTTGTGTTGCACAGTGCTTCTATTCTGCAAGGGAGTTGTGTATCACTGCAACGGTGTATGTCTGCAAGAGGGTATTTATGCTGTGCTAAGAGAGCCAGAGTGGTGTAGTGGTTTGAGTGTGACTACAATTCTGGAGAACTAGGATTTAAATTCCTGCTCAGCCACAGAAAGCCATTGGGTGATCTTAGCCAAGTAACACTCTCTCAGCCTCAGAGGAAGACAAAAGCAAATCCCCTCTGAGCAAACCTTGCCAAGAAAACCTTGTGATAGGGTTGCCTTAGGGTCGCTGTAAGTCACAAAGGACATAAAAGTACACAACAGCAACGCGGGGATGTTCAACTGAGGCTCATGTGTGAAATGCCAAACGGTTCAAAGATGTCTGTTTAATTTATTCTCTCTGAAGCTTCTTCAGTTCAGTGACTGGGAACAGAAGCCTCAAAGAATTATATCTCACCACGTCCACCAAAAATCATGGGACTGCAGGCATGCCAGGTCTCTCTCTCTCTCTCTCTCTCTCTCTCCCCCCCTCTCTCTCTCTCACACACACACACACACACACACACACACACACACAGTGCAAGAAAGAAGCCAACCCTATTTCCTTGACTTGGAAACCTTGGGTGAAATCATAAGAGCCCCTTAAAACCAAGAATGTTTCTGGACCTTCTGACCCTGGGGGGCAGGAAGCTAACAGCAAACCAGGAGGGAGAAGAAGATCAAAAGAGGTCAGTGCACATGAAAAGAACAACCATGTATTATTTGATGACCATTCAGAGCCCAGTTTGCCTTGCATCTCCCAGAGTTGAATGGCTATTGCCTTTGTGATAAAGTATGCACAAACTGTTCGAATTGCAGCGGCATTACTGGGCCCACATAGACAAAAGCACAACCTTGCCATTCCACAAAGTAGCAGCGTCTTCCCAGGATCCCACATTTAAATCTGTGTCTCGGTTACGAATTGAGATTCTGGCACTTCCATTTTTTCCTCATATTTGATTATTCTTAAAAAAAAAATCTTGAGTTCTTTCCAGTGATTTTGAAAAACAGCACGTGGAAGAAAAGACAACTGACAGATTTTCCCATCCAAGCCTGATGCTTTGCACACTAAATCCCCCAAAGTCTAGATCTGAATCCCTGTAAAAGTCACACAACAAGAACAATGACAGTATTTGATTCCCCACTTGGCCATGGAAGGCCCCTGGGTGACCCTGGGCACGTCACACACTCTCAGCCCCAGAAAACCCTGTGATAGGTTCACCTTAGGGTCATCCAAAGTCGGAAGTGATTTGAAGGCACACAACAACAATATCCAACCAAGTTAGTGCTGGATTAGGGTTGCTGCCTCTTTCCCCCCCAAAAGGCACTTTGATCGCCTCATAACAGACAAGTATAACACTGGCATCACCGTGCCAAAGAATAGTTCTATCAAATCTTGCAACTGTCCCAATTGTTCAGAGCCAGTCCTGATTAATTCTCTGCCATCCCACTTCCCCAGATGCTTTTAAAATGTCCCGGTTTCCCTCTCCTCCTCAGCTTCTTTCAGTTGCTGCAAAAGTGAGTTCAGATTGCAGAAGCAGTTTGTACTCATTCAGCTCAGCAGGGGGAAGAAACTTGCCCTTCCCAGAATGTTCGGGCAAAAGCAAACCGCTGCAAGCTGTCCCAGAGTGTATGTTCTTAATTCATTTTGCCATCTTGACCACACTAACTTGGGCACACAGGTCTTGGTTTTCATCTTACTGGCATGGTTAATCTGTCCAGAGAGGGTCGAACCTTCTTTTAGTTGGTTTGTCAAAAACTTGCTTGACAAGGATCTATCCAAGTCTGGAAATTTGGTTTGGGGACCGAAGGCCATCATACCATTGTGCCCTCTAAGTGGTGATACTGGACATGAGGGCAGAGTAGGTATTAGTCCTATGAAACCCTCTCTCTCTCTCTCTCTCTCTCTCTCTCTTTCTCTCTCTCTTGTCTATGCTAGGAATAGGTCTGGTGATCTTGGCTCAATCAAAGAACAGTTTGAGACAAGGAAGCAAACCCAGTTACCTTTATATTGTGGTCATTTGGGAAGTCAGAAGTTTTGAGGCCGGGTTTGTCCATCTTGAGGAGTCTTTTCCTTTCCTTCCACCTATTCTTCTCGTCTCTGTCTGGCCTCCCTGATATGCTAATCAGTGTGTAAGTATATCCTTTCAAATAATTATCATACATTATACTCTGCTCATCTCTGTATAATTTCCTCATCTGCATAATCGTATTTGACTTCCTTATGAATGTAAAAACCATCTTACCTTGGGCCAGTTAATCTTCATTGATTGAATATCAAATTCATTTGAATATGTTAGCCAAAGCTTTCCCATCCCACCCCAAATAGCGGTGGGGAGAGAATGGAAGGACGGGAGAGAAAAAGAAAGGGAAAATATATGTATATAAGAAGAGATCATGCAACTGTCTGATGGCTCTTTTGTTTATGTTGCCAACATGGCTCATTTTGTGTTTGGGTTGGCCTTTCCCTACCAAATTTTTTTTAAAAAAAGTATTCAACACTTCTCTGGTTGGCAATAAGATGCTGTTCATCTTGCCTTGGAGATTTATACGTCAGGGGAAGAATGCACCTGAAACTGTGCATGCATTTTTCTATTTTGTTTATTGATCCAGATGTTCAATGTATACCTCACTTTCCTCATCCCAAGGGTGTCAAGGCAGCTTATAAAATTTAAAAATAAAAGTTTAGTGTTACTGCCCTGGCTAGTCCGAGCTTTGGGGATATTAAAAGATATCACTTGATATCACAATTTGGCTGCACTTCTCTATTCCTCTACACGTGCTTGCGAGGCCCCCGGACAAGCACGTAAACAAGCTCGGCCGTTAATAGCCGTAATATTCAAACTACAATACAGGCAGGCCAGAAATAGCTGACTCACTGCTTTAGGAGACCTCCAGGCAAGAACTCTAATTAAGTACGCACGCAACCTACAAAAGAGCCTCTGCCCCGCGATGGCAGCTTGATGGGTAAACTATGCAATACCCAAGTACTCTGCGTCTGCATACTGGCCGCTCTATTGAGCACCGCTACGATAACTCAATCATTCAGATTCTGACCTTTCGGAGGCTTTGTCTCCAACTCCAAATCTATTGTTTTCCCCCAAGTACGGCATAGCCTGCAGTCACAATTCTCCTTATAAAAACCCTTGATTCCGAGACCTTCCTCGGAACGCTCCCGGGTTTCATCCCGACTTGCTGCCGCTTTGCTTGGTGAGCCTCCCCTCAGCTCCACATGCTGAGCTACATCGCACCCCAGCTTCGCTCTCTATTTTTCCGGGCTTCAGGACAGGTGAAGTATCACCCAAACCATCAATTCCTCTAAAAATCCCTCTATACCACTCCAACCTTTATTTTCTTTAGTTATCTTGTACGAGTGTGTCGCATACACTGTCTTGCTTGTATTTAATAAACATCATTTATTATTTCAACTTTGGTGTTCTCCTTGACTCGACCCGACCCCGTAGACATAGGGTTCAAGATCTCGCTAAGTTACCCTGCCTCTCGTAACGCTAAGCAGTGCTCTGAGCTAATTTTCCCCAACTTTAGTTGAGCAGGTTTTGGTGTCCCTCCCGGGACCCCCAGTTCACAGGGTAACATTAGCCAAAGAGAGAGTGAGAGAGAAAGTACTTTTGAAGTTAAAAAAACAGTTCCACTTCAGTTTTATTAAAGAGTTAAAAACCGTTTTGAAATGCAGGCATACCTCAGTTAACAAAGCTTCTGACAAAGAAGCTTTTCTTTTTTACAGTGTCTTTTAAAATCCATCCAGCCTCCCTTTCTTCCTCATCCTCTGTTTAGCTGGAAGTTTCTACCAGCATCTACACTGAGAGGATGGTGAAGAGGGCTGGAGAAAGGCAGACTTTCTGTGTCAGGTTGTAGCAGTGTGTCTGTAGTAAACAAGACAATAAAGTTTGAGCTGGGCAAGAACGGGATTCTGCTGTAGCTGATCCTACTGTAGCTGTATGGCCGCCTGCCTACAACAGGCAAGTTAAATGGCAGCTGCCACCAGAATCTCTTACTGAGCATGTCTGAACAAGCAAAACAGAGAGAAAAGGGGAAAGCAGAGGTAGCCTGCTTCATCAGTTATTCCCAACATGTTAAAAAAGGCATACATCTCTGCGTTTGGCCACCAATTTGGAACTCAAACGGAAAACAGAGACTGGTGAAAGAAAAGTAATCCCTGGATACATTTTGGAAGAAGCCCGTGAAGTCGCCTCTAGAAGGCTCAACATCTTTTTCTTTACTTCTGCAAGACTTACCTAACCAGGTTGTTTCATTTTACGCACGCATATTATCAGTTTATCAAATGGCAAAAGTAGTCTGTGCTCCATTAATTCAGGAGGAGGAGGCAGAATCTTGTCCTCCCAGTAAGATTAGGCAAAAGCAAACCACTGCACCTCCTCCCAGCTCATGTGTTGTTCCTCATTAACAACGTTTGCCATCTTGACCTCACTCTGATGTTACCGGACCATGCGTGCCCCAGTTTTCATCTGGAAATTGTTGGAAGATTTTTAATGCAACCACTTTGTATTTAATGAAACAGCATGTAAACTGATGTAATACATTTTAAAAGGGGGGTAGGGGTAGGTGAAAAGCAAAGATTTCTCCATCCTCTGGCCCAGTTTTTGCACTTGCTCTTGAGAAGCAGAATAACGGATCATCTTCGAAAATCTTGACTATCAGCATCTAAATTTAAAAGGACGAATTTTATGAGGAAAAAAAAAATCCAGTGGTGGGTGGGTGTATTGATGGAGTTGAGGGGTGGGAAATACAGTGATTGCCTGATATTACCATATTGAAAGAAAGAAACTATTTCTTTCTATCTGAAAGCCGTTTCTCTGAAGCTCATTTTTAAAACAAAACCCATCTCTCGCTTCCTCAGAAAGCCCATGCTGAGGAAGGCAGATGTGAATTCGAGATATTTCTAATCCAGTTTCCTCCCAGAGGACTCCTGTATGCTTTCCCAGTTAAGTGATTTTTTGGGGTGTGTGTGTGCTGTTTTTTAAATGCCAAAACTGTAATTGTTGAGTAACCCATGCCCCTTGCAAACACTAGGATTGCTAGATCGCATCCTTCCGCCTGCAGGACCAGGGTGTTTGGTTTCTTCACTGGAATTGTATTTAAAAATCCATACCCACCAACATTTCACAGATGAAAACTGTGACATGTGCGGCCAGGCAACATCAGACTGTGATCAAGATGGGAAAAGTTATTAATGGCAAAGAATATGTTGGCTAGGAGAGGCTGCAACAGTTTGGTTTTGCCCTACCGAGAAGGGCAAATTTCTGCCCCCTCCTCTCCTCTCCCCTCCACTGAGGGTGCAAACTACTCAGGTTCTTTGAACTCATTTTGTAGCAATTGAAGGGAGGTGAGGACAATGGCGGGAGGAGGAGAGAGAAACTGGGACTTTTTAAAAGCAGCTGAAAATGTGGGATGACAGAGGTTTAATTGGGACTGTCTCCACCAAATTGGGACAGTTGGAGGGTTGTTGTGGTCTGCCTTCAAGTCATTCCTGACGTAAGGTAACTGTAAGATGAGACTTGCATGAGATTTCCTTATGATGTGCCCAGGGTCGCCCAGTGGGTTTCCATGGCTGAGCAGGGAATTGAACACTGGTCTCGAGGGTTATAGCCCACCACTCAAACCACTACACTGTGTTGGCTGTCCGCTGGAGGCTCTGGTATAGCTGTTTCTAGCATGGACATGCTGATAAGGGAGAACTCACAAACTAGGACAAACTGCAGAGATTCGAACCCATATTTTAAGTACATAATGTCATGATAATGGATGAACTTATTTTGCGTTCAATTATATTTGATCTCAATTTTTTTCTGTTCCAGCTGTGAAGAACTGTGTGGGTTTGGTCTGATAAAAAGAAAAGTAAACTGAAACAAAACTATATTTCAGCCTAACAGAGAGAGAGGGTTAGCACTTGACTACATCACTGCATCTCTCACAGAACTTACAAAAGTTACTGTTTTGGACTGCAGGTTCCGTAACCTGCTAGCCATCATACACCCTCCAATATTTCACAGATGAAAACCAGGACACATGCGGCCAACCAACATCAGAGTGCAGCCAAGACTGCAAAAGTTAATAATGAGGAAGAATGCACGTGCTAAGAGAGGCTGCTTTTGCCTGAGTCTTCAGGGAAGGCAAGTTTCCGTCCCCTCCTCTCCTCTCCCATTGAGCATAAGCTATGTTGGTATGAAAGAGAAGTAACCTATTGAAACTGAAGGAATTGAAGCAACCTAAGGGCAAAAGGGAAAAGTAGGAGGAAGAAAGGGAAACCGGGATATTTTAAGCACAACTGAGAAAGCGGGATTGCAGGGGATTAATCAAAACTGTCCCTGGCAAACTGGGATTGCTGGAGGAGTGACAAAAATGGTGACAGCTTCTGTTATTGGTCTGAAATCCCATTGTAAGTTCCAACAAGAGTAGACCCTGGAATCAATGCCAATTTTGCAAGTCAACATCTATGTAAATTCCCTTGAGTTAATGGATCTACTTTGTTTGGGACTAACAATGGGATTCAGGCCATTGGGTTTCATCCCCTCCGACTGTTCCGATTTGGACAGTTATTGTTCTGAGCGACTCTTGACTAGCAAAGCATTGTCCCCAAGCTTTGAGAACATCCAGGGTGAGCGACAAAGGAGTGGAGAAGACAGCAGGAGACATTAGGCCCTCTCCCCATTTCTGCCTCCGCCCCACCAAATAATAATGAGTGGAAATCTAAGCGCCATCATTGTTCATGTGGCAAAATCTCTCCCCGCTCAACCCCTCTCCTTGCCCCTCTCCGGCTCATCTGAGAGCTCAGATTCTTTGTTTGTTTAGCATAACTCGCCGCCCATATTAAAGAAGCGAGCGCTGACGATTTAAATATGTTAAGTCCATATCTCCAGCAAGCAGCCCAGTGCATTGCTGTGATGATTAGCAGATTCCTATCGAGCTAGGACAGGCTCGTCTGCTAACTCGTGTCAGGCAGGGCTTCGCGGTTGGGCTGCGCGAGGAAAGGGAGGCCGATTTAGGATTAGCAGGCCCCAGTGCGGAGGTGGCGGCGGCGGCAGCAAATGCCGCAAAAGACAAGGGTGGCAGGTTGGTGGTGGTAGTGGTGGGGCGGTTTTGCTTTTAAGAGATATTAATATTAATTAACAGTGTTTGTACACTGCCTTCCTACATGTGTGCGAGATAATGCAAAATTATGCAATGAATCTAATTAAAGCCACGTCAAATGATAGCATTAATAAAAATTAATAGTAGAGTTGGGGGGGGGCAGAAGGAGAAGGAGAATTTCCAGACTACTGGGAGAAAAAAGTTGCATCTCCTCTAGTTTCTCAAAGAACAGATGTGGAGAAGGGAGGGAGACCAGTGAGTGTCTTAGCGAAGTACACACAGATGTATACATTTTGTGGCTCTGAGGCTACAGTAAAGAAGACCTTGATTCACTTAGCTCACAGCTTGACGTTGTTGTTAAGTGCCATCAAATCAATTTCGACTTATGGCGACCCTAAGAGATCTCCAAGTCACCCTGTCCTCAACCGCCTTGCTTATTAGGTCTTGCAGATTCAGAGCTGTGTCTTCCTTGATGGAATCTGTCCACCTGTAATGCCGTCTCCCTCTTTTCCTGCTGCCTTCTGCCTTCCCAAGCATTATTGCCTTGTCTGGTGCCTCCTTTCTTCTCATAATGTGGCCAAAGTACATCAGCCTTAGTCTAGTCATCTTGGCTTCTAAAGAGAATTCGGATTTGATTTGCTCTCAGTATGTGTGTGTGTGTATGTGTGTGTCTGCAAGTTGCCAGTCAACTTATGGTGACCCTATGAATTTCATAAGATTTTCTTAGGCAAGGAATACTCAGAGGTGGTTTGGCCAGTTCTTCCCTCTGAAATATAGCCTACAGCCTGTGTTATTCATTACTGGTCTCCCATGCAAGTGTTAACCTGGGCTGATGCTGCTTAGCTTCCACGATCAGACAAGATCTGATGCCTTTAGGGTATTTGGGCTTGGGAGCCAGTTGTTTGTCTTTTTGGTAGTCCAGAGTAACCATAGAACTCTCCTCCAGCACCACATTTCAGATGAGTCGGTACTCTTCCAGTCAGCTTTCTTCACCGTCCAGCTTTCGCAACCATACATAGAAATCAGAAATACGAAGGCCCAGACAATCCTAACTTTAGTATTCAATAAAATATCTTTCCATTAGTGGATCTTGTCTAGTTCCTTTATAGCTGCCCTTCCAAATCTTAGTCTTCCTCTAGTTTCTTGACTGCAGTCTCCATTTTGACTAATGACTGAGCCAAGGTCTGGGGAATTTGTAGCTTGGTGGCAGATGGTTAAAAAGTGAGGTTTAGGGGGTGTGGGGATAGTTGCAAACAAAGAAAGAATTTTGGCAGCTGCAGCTTGTCCCTTTTCAACCTGACACAGGGCAGAAAAGCTGCAGTCAATATCAGCCATCCGGAGTCCAGAGGGCTATAGTTCTGGTAGTACTAAAGTATAGTACTGAGTACTGTACTTTAAGACTGTGTAAAAACAAGGTTCAAAGTTAGAGTCTGCTCCAGGCTTTGTTGGAAACTCCCAATCTTTTGTTGCAGAAATTCACCCCAGGTTACTTTCAGCTTTCTTCTTTCAGTGCGAGTGGTGGCTGGTGGATTCCATGTCAGTGGGACAGCAAGTCTGCTTCAGGCTTTGTTGGAAATTTAAATAGGTCTCTCCAAAGTGGTGAATCTATTCTGCAGACTGCATTCAGCACCATGAACAGCTCCTTTAAAATTTCTTACTTCAGCACTCCTTGTCTGCCAGTGGGTTTTCCTGGGTGAGCAGGAATTTGAACCCTAGTCTTCCAGATTTCTGGTCTTGCTCTTGGACCACTGCACCATGCTGGCTGTGTAGACAGCTATGCAGAAATATTCATCCAGGTACTTCTTGGCTCTGCAACTTCAGTGAGACTAAGATCCTGATAACTGTGCATGTTTTATTCAGTTACTTGACTAACGCAGAAAATCTTTGAGATAAGAGAAACATCAGAAAAAGTGACTGGGGAAGAAGAAGCAGCAAAGTGACAGCTTTCCATTTCAACATGGGGCCCTGGAGCAATTGTACCAATGGCACCGTGGATAATCGGTCTTGGTGCAAAAGATATATGGGTAGGATTCAAGAATCCTGATCTGGGAGTTTATTTTGTCCATTTCAGTACTGGCACTTAACAAAACTCCCAATCCTTCCCTGCACAAACCCACCCCAGGTTAATCCAAGCTTTCTTCCTTCCGGTACAAAGCAGTGGCTGGTGGATTCCATGTCAGTGGAGCAATGAATCTGCTCCAGGCTTTGTTGGAAACTCCCAATCTTTCCTTGCAGAAATTCACCCCGGGTTACTTTCAGCTTTCTTCTTCCAGTGCGAGTGGTGGATTCCGTGTCGATGGGACAGCAAGTCTGCTTCAGGCTTTGTTGGAAACTTAAGTGGGTCTCTCCAAAGTGCTGAACCTATTTATTTTACAGACTGCATTCAGCGCCATGAACAACTCCTTTAAAGTTTGGACTAAAACCCAGAGTGGACTGACATGGGAACCACTGGCCACTGTGGCTAACCAGGCTGTTTAAGGATTCCTGGAAAGACAGGAGACTGAGACTGGCTTTGTCCCACTAACCGTCCCCTGGGGTTTGGCTAAAAGTTTTCAATGGGAATTTAATGACAAATGTGGGGCAGGTGATGGCTCTCCAACTTACCCACCGCTTCCCTTGGGACCCTGCAGAGACGCCGACTTGCCCCCTGGGTGACCTTTGAACCCCCAGACCTGCAATTTTATGGGGCCGGAGCCAAGATGGTTCCTGCAAGATGCCTTGAGCAAGCGGGGGAGCTGAAAAATTAGACTGAATCAAAGCAGAAAATGAGTTTTCATTTATCTTGGGATGATGCACGAGGTTACACGAAGACAAATAGCTGCTTCGGAGTCTTCCTTTATCACTGTCAGCGCAATTAATAGGCTACGGCCTTCGTTACCATGTTGGTGCTAAAGAGACACCGCCTCTCTCTCCCCGCCCCATCCGCCCGCTCCCCACACCGAAGGGGACATTAATGAGGAGAGGAGAGCTGAGCCCGGCCCCTCCTAACTTTTGCTCCAGGTTAGAAAGATGCTAACTCTCTTTCTTTCTGGCTGGCACGGCAATTGTGTTTGCGAGTCGGCTGGACAAGCAGAACGTTGGAGTTGCCAAGGCCAGTCTGGGCTGCCACTACGAAGGCCTGGCTTTGTTTCCCCTCAAAATGAGGGGACTGTTCAGGACGAGGGGGCGTGGGAAGACCTGGAAGAGTGTGCAAAGGGTGGTGAAGTCATAGGAAGAGGTGTCCCAAGGGGAGACTTCCAGTTCTTCTTTCTCTCTCTGTTTCTTCGTAGTCCTAGAACCGTAGAATCTTAGAGCCTGAAGTGACCCAAAGGGATATCTAGTCCAACCTCTTGCCATGCAGGAATGCACAACTAAATCTCTTTTCCTGATGTTTGAAGCCATTGTTCCCTGTCCTAGTCTCTGGAGGAGCAGAAAACAGGCTTGCTCCATCCTCCCTATGACACCTTTTCAAATATTTAAACATAGCTGCTATGTCACCTCTTCACCTTCTCTTCTCCAGGCAGAACATGACCAGCTCCCTAAGCTGCTTCTCATAGGGCATGGTTTTCAGGCATGGTTTCCAGGATAGATTTACCTAAATTCACAAATCTGTTCATGTTTAGAATTAACAAAACTTTTTAGAAACATCAAATGTTGGTGAAAATGACAATGGGCAATTTTTTCCATCCTCGGAGTCAGAGCTAAGGGAACAGGCCAGTGTGGCATAGTGGTTTGAGTGCAAAACTAGGACTCCAGGAGACCAATATCTCAGCTTCAGTCAACCTTATTCAGCCTGCCTATGTTCCCTCTGTCCTGATTTGGTAGAGACAATCCTGAGTAATCCTCTGCTGTCCCATTTTTTCAGCTGCTTTAAAAATGTCCCAGTTTCCCTCTCCTCCTCCCACTTTTCCTTTTTTGGCCTCAGCTTGCTTCAATTCCTGCAAATGATAGTTTCTAATCAACTCAGCAATCTTACCCTTCCTGGTAGGCTGAGGCAAAAGCAAGCTGCTTGTCTGTTCCTCCTTATTAATAATTTCTGCCCTCTTCATCACACTTTGATGTTGTGCAGCCTCACACATCCTGGTTTTCCCCTGTGAAACACTGGAGGACATGAACATGTGAATCAGGCTTCTGTTTCCTCATTTTAGCTGCCTTTACCTGTCTTCGGTCACAGCATATAAGCTGAAAGGTCAGGGACTGGAAAGCAGTCCCTGACCTAGAGATTCCCTTAGGCAGGACTTTGGGGTGGGGGGACGAAAGCCAAGGACTCCCCTTGGTGGGAAGAGTCCCTAAGGCAGCAGGGCTTCCTGGCCACATTTACTGCAAGGCAGTGTAATTTACCTGTTGTGTCAGTGTGGTGTAATTTAGTGATGTAGGAGCCAGCATGGTACAGTGAATTGAATATTGGACTAGAATGCTGGGAGACCAGGGTTTGAATCCCCACTTGGACGTGAGGAAACCTGCAGCGTGACCTTGGGAAAGTCACACTCTCTCAACCTCAGTGGAAGGTAGTAGCAAACTCTCTCTGAAGAAATCCTGCCAAGAAAGCTCTATGATAGAGTTGACTTGAGGGCCCATAATACCAAAAAGTTAATTGTCTGACCCATTGAGGTTCTGCAAGTATTCTGAGTTGACCTGAAGGCCCATAATAGTAAAGAGTTAAGGGATCCTTCATCTGGCCCACCAGGGTTCTGCAAAAATTTGGAGTTGACTTGATAGCCTATAATAATAAAGAGTTAATGGATCCTTGGTTGATCCACCAAAGTCCTGCAAGTATTCTGAGTTGACTTGAAGGCTCATGATAACAAAGAATTATGTAATAGATACTTAGTCTGACACACTAGGGTTCTGTAAGTATTTGGAGCTGACTTGAAGGCCCAAAAAACAAAGAGGTAATGGCTCTTTGGCCTGACCCACCAGGGTTCTGCAAGTATTCTGAATGCCACCTGAGAAAAGCAACTTTGCTGCTCTGTTGGGGAAATCCAGATCCGACAACCCTTTGCAGAAATCAAAACCACAGCAGTAGTGCCAGTAAACCAAGAAGATGAACCAGGAAAGGAACTTAACACCTCCTACCAGACACCCCCCCCCGGAAAAATCTCATTTGAATCCAAATGCCATTAGCGTCCTACACATCACTGGGGATGAATAGGTTGTGGAAGGGGGCACCGTGGCTGATATCAGCTATGACATTTGTCTTCATGACCAAGGAGGGAGGAGGAATAATTTAGGGGGAGGGAATTGTCCCAGTCTTGAATTATTCCCCCCCTCCTCCTCTCCATCTCTCTCCATCCATGAGTGGAGCTAATTGTCATAAAAATAATTTGCATGTCAGTGGTACCACTCATCCACAAAAGACCCCAAGGCATCGCTCATATGGCCAGGACTGGAGAAGACAGGGCTGGGCTGCCAATTTCTCCATCAGTGGCCAGCAATTCATTTCCCCCGGTACTCATGGGGCCATTCTGATATCCTCGAAGGGAGTGGGCCATTCCTTTTGCAGCCTGGTTTCTTCTGGTGCAACGGGGGTCTTTGGCACATTGGGGAAAGCTAATGTCACAAAGGGTGTGAGCACACATGATTCGCTTTTGCATGTTCAGTTCTCATAGAATCATAGAATTATGGAGCTGGAAGAGGCACAAGAGCCATCGAGTCCAACCCCATTCTGCCATACAGGAATACACCATCAAAGCATTCCTGACAGATGGCCTTTCAGCCTCTAATTAAAAACCTCCAAAGAAGGAGACTCCACCACACTTCCAGGCAGCAGCATATTCCACTGTTGGACTGCTCTTACCTTTATTGGTTAAAAAAACAAATCCAAAGTTGATTTCATATTATGAACAACGTCCCACCCAAAAGACAATGGAACATGGTGTGATATTCCACATTAAATTGTTGTTGTTGTGGGCCTTCAAGTCGTTTCTGACTTATGGTGAGCCTTAGCTTAACCAATCATGGAGTTTTCTAGGGCTGAGAAGTTATGATGCACCCAGGGTCGCCCAGTGGGTTTCCATGGCCAAACAGGGAATTAAAGCCTTGTCTCTAGGTTCCATAGTCCAATGGTCAAACCGCTACACCATGCTAAACTACAAAGCCATAATATGCTGTTTTTAAAGATGTCAAAAGCATCTCCTTATACATCCAGGTGAAAATAACTTGGTATTTTGTGCAAGTCCAGCATTTTGGCCTTTATTCAATGGCACCAGAAGTGGGGAAAGGAGAGTCAGGACTAGATCCATGCATGGGTGATTTTTTTTTTTAATTTCTTATTTTTTTTAAAGAGGCACTCTGTTCCTCCCACATGGCTATCCCTACAAAAATTGCTCCCCACCCACAAAGCTGACGTTTGCATTAGGAATGAAAGTTCCAGTACCAGGCTTTCCTTCCACTTCCATGTATGTATCTTGTATTTTCCTCCTCATCCCCTGGCTAGCAGAAAGTTTTCTTAGCAACATCAGCATTGGGAGAATGGCAAAGAAGAGCTGGTGAAACACAGTTTCAAGACTAGGTTGCAGCAGTGTGTCTGCAGTAAATAATGCAATAAATCTTGCTTGAGCTAGGAAAATACAGGATTCTGCTCTAGCAGATGCTACTGGGGCTGTCTGTACCTGCCTACAACAGACAAGGTAAACCACTGCAGCCTCCAGAATGCATTACAGAGCATGTGTGAACAGCAAAACAAAGAGAAAAGGAAACAAGGCAGCCTGACTCACAGGCCATCCCCAAGACATTCAAAAAAAGCATCAATTAATACATTTGGCCGCCAACATGAAAGAAATCAGAAGAATGGTGGGGCTTCGTGAAAGAAAAAATTGTGCCTGGGTGTACTTCAGTATAAGCTTTCGAGTGGCGTCTAGAAGGTTGAACGTGTTTTTATTTACTTATGCAAGGCATCCCTGACTGGGTTGTTTCATTTCACATGTGCATATTGTTAGTTTTGGCTAAAAAGTTAGCTGAAACATGTTGGACTGCTCCTCTTTTTTGTGGTCCTTATCTTTTCCATGTTATTTCCAGTACCAAATTTCCTTTTAAAGAAGTAATGCCCAGGAACATACCTGCTTTGTTAACTGAGGTATACCTGAAATCTGGTCTAAGTGGGAAAGACCAAAGATCAGTACAAGATAAGAAATGTGCCCAATGACATGTGGCAAGGTCCAGGACACCAAACCTGGACCAAACCTCTTCTTTAATTGAAAATTGCATCTTTTTTGCTGATATTTTAAGAGGAAACAAGTACTGCACCCAAATTTCTGGAATAAAGCATTACATTTTTTAAAAATGTAAGGGGATTCCACATATAATATAAATAATTCTACCTATGATATTCATTTAAAGTGTATTAACCTAACCCATAAGCTCAACTTTAGACCCACTCATCTGTTTTGATCTTGGCTGATACGTTGAATTAACTTAGTTGTATGCAACTCAGTCATCTAAGCATGATTATTCCAAAATAGGTAATGAAGTTCAGGAAAAAAATGAACTTGCCAGTTTTAAAAAAATACACTAAAATCTATCATGTCTCCAGCTGCTATGAATTCTGTTTCACAACAATCAACTGAATAGGCAGGGCTGGAATCTTGCTGGCAACTTTCGTCTTTGTAAGTGGGCTTGTATCTGTGGGAATTAGAATTGGGCAGTTCTGTCATATTTGAGTCCAGTGAAGGGCTCTTCCTATGTTACTACATAGGGGAGCTGGCAAAGGGACCGATGCACAACATTCCATCTGAAGCAGCCGAATGATATGGAATGACAGTGGTGTGAGGCGGCAAAATGTCTTGGACGGCCCTGTGGAATCCGTTCATACGGGCCAAGTTCTTTAGAAGTTTCAGCTGGGGATGTAACGTCTTCATAAGTGGACTTACATTTGCAGGAATTAGAATTAGGCAGTTCCATCACATCTCCATCCAGTAACAGGCTGATGTTATTTTACTGTGTAGGGTAACTGGCAGAGTGATTGAACCACACTGAGGCTGACATGCAGCAATTTCATTGTGCTTTGGGGCACCAGCTAGGGAGTGCCAATGTGCCTTGGATACTTTTGGCAGTGTCCCGCTAACACATCTTTGCAATTCCCTGATAGAGTTTCGGAGCCTCTCTGCTCCATAGCTATGTCTGCATATGGTTACACCATATACACCATGATAGAAGATTCTGGCCCGGATGGTTTACCAAAACCATTAAGAAGAACTTGGCGATTCTCGGGAAAATTCTCATCCAAAGCAACCAGAAATGAAATTCTCCTTCCTCCCTATGCAAGACAGTCTGTTGTTTTTCTGCAAGAGCAGATGCTGCTGCTTCCCAAGCACCCAGCAAGAAATTTCATCTGCTTTCCCCGGCGAGTCGGCGAGGGCAAGGACCGCGGAGCCGTTCCCAGTGACCACCATAGATTACCGCTTTCGTCGGAAGGACCTTAACCGTACCGCCAAGGACAAGGCCATAAAGAGATGGAACACCTGCACCCCTCCTCCGCTTCCCAAGACCAGACCCCAGGTGTGCGATACGGAGCAGTTAAATCTCATCATTACCCTTTTCTTCGATGGTATTTTTTTAATAGTTCGTCTTCTTCTTCTTCTCCTTTTTTACTACCATGGGCACTAAAGGAGCCGGATGTGTCCCAAGACCTAAGAGGGCACTGCTCATCAACCTGACAGCTTTGTGGAAATATATTATATACATACATATATATATCCTCCCCCTCCCCCCCTCCAAAATGACAAAGTCCTGGCTTAATATTTCTGATAACTCTGTTCCATGCCATCTATCTATCTCTGCGCGTGAGTTTTGTTGGGGGACAGAAGACGAGAGCGGCTCAGTGCTTAAGAATGAGAAATTAAGTGCCCTTTGAAAGCACAGTGGGCTGCCTATTAAATGCCTCCCTCTTCATAGGTGATGCTTTGTAGGGTATCCAGCTATCTATGGATGTTATGGAGACACTGATGTATTTCCTCGCCTCGAGCGTTTGGCTGTGACCGTTTTGCTCCAGATTGAAAGGGGTTGAAGGTTGCCACCTCCCCCCGCGGGGAGGGCGACAGCCCTTGAATTAACGCGAGCAAATGAGCATTTGAATGTATGCAAATTTGGAAAAGCTCCTTGGCGAGGATGGGTTTTCCCCCCTCCCTTCTGGTAGGCTGCGTGGGCCAGCAGTTTCAGCCAGTATCTCATCTCTTCCCGCAGTTCAGTGGTGAAATACGGACGTAACCATGTCCCATTCCACTGGGGCAAAGTATCTAGTCGTTACTTTCTTGGCATTTTTGGGGAGAGAATAGAAGGACTATCAGACTCTCTCTCTCTCTCTCCTTCTCAAATATAGGCAAACCCACTCTCAATTTTTCTCATGAGAGGGGGGATCCAGTGTTTTTACTGGCCACTGGGAACAGCCTCTTTCCTTCCCAACAGTGTCCTTGGGAGGAACACTAAGGTCACAATCTTCTTGTGGGTTTACTGCAGTGGAACTCCTTGGCAGGGACAAACCCAATTCATCCTCTGTCACACCCCCTCCCCATCTTTTCAGCTGCTTTTAAAAGGTCCTGGTTTTTCTTTCCTCTTCCTGCTTTCCCTGTTTGCCCTCAGCTAACTTCAGTTGCTGCAAACTGAGTTCAAAGTGCAACATTCTGATTAGAGGCAAGTGGGCCAGAGTAAATGTCCCTTATCCTGTTTTCCTAAGTTTATGAGAAGGAATAATCCCCTCATTTCACCTTTTTCTGGGAACAGTTCCTTTAGCTAAGATTTCTGGCATCCCAACTTGAACAAAAAGACCAAAAATTCCCAGATTTAGTAGTTCCTGTTCTTTCTGATTTTATTTTGGAGACCCATTCACTTTTTATTTTTCCCAGAAGATTTTCTGTCAGCTCCTGGTATGATCAGAGACTTTTTATACTAGCTCCCCCAGAGTTGGTTTATTTTAACTCAGTATACATTTGGAAAGAACAGGAACAAAATCTGGGACTTTTCAGTCAGTCTGGATGCTCCCTAATCTCTGATTGAATAATAAGCTGTGAACAACTGGATAACTGGATAGCTGAATAACATAATCGGGGGCTGTCCCGAAAGCTCAGGTTTTGGCGGAGAAACACCAGGGCCTGGGGTGATCCTGAACTGGCAACCCAAATTGGCCATGTCACGTAAAAGCCCATTAGAGTAATCCAAATGAGATATAACTGAGCCGTGTGTCTCTGCAGCCAGAACATTAGAGATATCAGGTAATCTGTTTATTTGCACAGTTAGAGGCTGGGCAGATACGACAGGCACAGAGACAAACACATTGTCCATCTGTACTACTTACAGTAGCCGACAGGTAGACTGATTGTTGTTGTTACCTGGTGTCCAGTCAGTTTTGACTTATGCTGCCCCTAGGAATGAGAAAACTCCAAATCACCTGGTTATCAGTAGCCCTCGTCTTGCAAATTCAGAGCCATAGTTTCCTTGATGTAGTCTATCCACCTGTAACGTGGTCTTCGGCCATTTCCGCACTACACTGTTATAGTGCTATTATTCCACTTCCATCATCCTATGGAATCCTCGGGTTTGCAGTTTAGGGAGGGGCGTTTAGAATTTTCTGCCAGCGAGCTCTTTGATCTCAGTAAACTACACATCCCAGAGTTCAAAATGGAATAATAACAAGATAAAGGCGTAGTGCGGAAATGGTTTTCCTCTTTTCCTACTGGCTTCTCCTTTACCAAACAATACTGTTTTTTTCTAGGGAGTCATGCCTTCTCATGATATGGCCAAAGTACAACGGCCGCAGTTTAGTCATCTTGGCCTCTGGGGAGTGTTCAGGCTCGATTTGCTCTAAGATCCATCCATTTGTCTTTTTAGCAATCCAAAGTATCCACAGAAATCTCCCCCAGCACCAAATTTCAAATGAGTTGGTTTTCTTCCACTCAGCTTTCTTCACTGTCCAGCTTTCACAACCATACACAGAAATCGGAAATGTGATGTCACAGACAATCCTTGCTTTAGTATTCGATGATCTATCTTGACTCTTCAGATCTTGTCTTGTTCCTTCCTAGCTGCCCAAGTCCTAGCCTTCTTCTGATTTCTTGACTGCAGTCTCCATTCTGATGAACGACTGAGCCAAAATAAGCAACCTTTAACTATTTCTGTGTCTTCATTGCCTGTTTTATAGTTATATAAGTCACCTGCAGTAGAGATTTAGGTAGACCGTGTGGGTTAAAAATTAATAATTGTAGCCAAAGAGAGAATTCTTTTGCCCTCAATACAGTTGATTCAAACAGCAGCACAACAAAACTACCCAGCTGGAGATGGTGGTCACATAAGATATCATTTCTAATCTGGGTTCTCATGTTGTGAAGTGATTTTTTTTTAAAGTTTCAAAATTCTTTATGGAAGATGATATCCAAGAGGCCAGGGGGAGATGTTTCCCCCTTCCCCAGTTGTCAAGGCTTTGTCTGAACTGGCAGGAGAGCGTGCTGTAATTTAATTAACTCTTCCATTTTTGTCTAATCCAGCAGGAAAGCATCCCCCCCCATCTCCTCACCCCCTCTCTTCTGCACCCGCTCTGCTAAGGTTCCCTTTCCGCATTGTTGTTTTTGGCAGCCTTCGGCAGGAAAATGTACAAAAGAAGCCAAAATTGATTAACTTGTCTCTGAACATCCACCTCAGCTAGTCAACCCAAGAGAGACCCTCTTCTTCTCTCTCCCCCTAAACCACATGCCTTGCCTACACGCAAGCCTTTGTTGCAGGGGTGCTTCGGATATGGAAATGTGGTGAGCTACGCAATAGCTTGATCGGTCTGGGAGAATGACGGAGACCCAAAATAGAGGTTCAAAATAAGTATGCCTTCCACGTTGGACTGTCACCAGTACTTTTTCCATCTTGTCCTCAGGGCTTGGGAGAATAGCCAGGCCAGCTGAGGAATTCTCCTCCCCCACCTGGAAAAAGGAATTTCTCCAAGCTTGATTCTTTCCACCCTCTTCCTTGCATCAGTGGGAAGAACAAGCTTTCTTCAGGCTAGAAAACTGAAAGTTGCTCTGGCTGCAGAACATCTTAGAGCGTCGAAGGCTGTCACATGTCCCCCCTGCAGCCAATCGTGAAGGAAGGATTACAATCGGCCATTTGCCGTACGGTTTGGTATATACTTGTCAGAGTCATTTCAACAGAGGCAACTGCTTCAGGCAGCAAAAGCTGGAGGACAGTACAGTGACTGTCCTGTGGATTTTCCTCCTGAGCCTTGGGCTGTTCCCTTCTGTTGGAAAAAAAAAAAAGAGAAGCTGTGCATGAGCGACGCGGTCTGACACACTGGCCCAATCCAAAACTTGGAATAACTTACTTTTTGGATGATAACTCCCCAAATGCCCTGGGAATTCTGGGAGTTGTAGTCTGAAAGAGCACCTGTCCCAACTCTCTCCTAAGCTGAGTTGCTACCCTTGGGAGAGTGGCCTAGGACGACATGCCAACCTCCAAAATTGTTGCAAGATTTGAGGAGCATCCCAATCTGCTTTGGTAGGTGGGATGTGGGAGGAGTCCCCACCATCTTCTTTGCCTCAGGCGGCAAAATGCCTTGGGGCGGCTGCGCTGCCCATCCTTATTTGGCTGTGTCCTTGCCTGGGGCCAGGGTGTCCTCACATTTTTTCTGAGTGCTGCTGGAGCTTTTTCAGTCTTCCCGTTCTCATACCCTGCTCCCCCCAAGCTTGGCATTTTGACACCAAAGACTTTGATTAATGGGAAGTGGTTTCCAGCCCACTATGAGTCCCGGCTAGATTTGGTACTTATTAATTACAACCCAGCTCTATCAGCACATTTAAGATGGGGGGCAGCAGGTGTGGTAAAGGAGAACAGGAAAAGGAAAGCAGAGTCCATTTTCTATTTTTCTTGCTATTCTCCTCACTCCTCCATTTTCCTTGTTCTTACCCTCCATCCTGAATCCTGACAAACGACACTTCACTGAGCCCCAGGTGGCATCCTGACCTGGCCAAAGGTCAGTCCAGGTGACCACTGGGGAGAAAACAGCTGCTCAGCCACGTGCTCCTTGGGACAATGTCTGTTCCTCTTGGTCCGCACATCTTTTGCTGGGTGAGATTTCCCAGGACGCTTCCTTGCTCGAGGAGAATGTGTCTCTACTTCTTGATTCTATATATGAAAAAGAAAGAATTAAAAATAATAATGGGTCAAACAGCCAGGGGTGGCCAAAATGTGGCTTTCATGAACTCTCTGCTGAATCAGAAGGTAACGTGGGACAACGTCTGCAGTACTGGACAACTCAGCCAAGAATTTAATTTGGCTCATTCCCTTTCTCTCCATTTTAACCTACTGCAAAGAGCTGTTGTAAGGACAGAATGAAGTGTCTGTGTATGTAGGGTTGACCTTGTATACTCCCTTGAGCTCCATTGAGTGTGTGTGTGTGTGGGAAATAAATGGATGCATATGAAATTGCAACAACTGCACAGGCTTATTACATGTTGAGGTGATAATACGTCATTCTATGATTTTTACCTATATGGTAACATACAGAGTCTTTTATCAGCAGCCACAAGCAAAGTTTATAACAGTTTGTTAGCCAGTTGCTGGTTGTTGTTTTTGCAGTCTAAGTCCATAGTAAATTCAGAGCGACAGGCCAGTAGCAAAGTCTGTACACAAGGCAAGGGTCAAGGTTTCCAGGAACACAAGCAAGGGATCCGAACGTGAAATAAGATCAGTTGTCTGCAATGGCTTTTTCTCGTCCCATTCCCTGTTTGTATAGGCTGACAGCCCCCTGCAGCTATTTGCCTAATGGATGCATCCTTGCTATATAAGCACTCCAAATCTCATGGGCTCTCCCCTTTTCCCCTATGCCAGCTGCAGTAAGCATTATCTCATTCGTGTCTCTGTTGTGGCTGTTGGGAAGGGCCCTGTCTGAGTCCTGGGATGGGAGCATGATAGGAAATTTCATAATGTCCGTATCTAGCAAAGGGCTATACTACTATGTAGGGGAGCCAGCAGAGTGACCGAGGCACATTGGGACTCCTGCTATGCATCAGAATACCAACTAGGGAGTATCGAATTGCCTCTATAGACCCTGATATGCATTGGGATGTTCTTGTTAGTGTCCCATTATGCCTCTTTGCAACTCAGTAACAGTGTTTCCTAGTACTTCTCTTGAATAACCTAGACTGTGATAGAGGATTCTGGCCGACGACAGTGATGATAATTATAATTATGGGGATTATAATAATAATTATAATAATATTTTTGCGCAGAACGCAGAGTATTTTCCCCAAGAGAGACTGTTTTCTGGGACAAAAATGGGCAGAAAGATGTTTGAAATTTTTTGTTCTGGCACAGGGGAAGGAAATTAGTGAAAATTTGCACTCCTAATTAATAATCATGTTTACAACCAGATAATGAAAGGGATGATTTTTTGGAAAAATAAGTGAGAAAACAATGGATGATCAAAAGGGAAATTAATTTCCTTGCACTTTCCAAAATGTGTCATCATTGACACACTCACTTGAGCTGGGTATAATCCAGAACATTTCGTGCCACGGTCAGGGCACCATGTATTGTATTGACCACGGCTGAACAAATAACCCAGTCGTTCTCTTTCTCCTTCGAGCATCCCATTAACTTATTAGATTCTAGTTAGAGACTTGTTGGCCTCCCCCTGCACCTCCATTCCTCCCCTCTCTAACAGAGCAATGTGTTGGCAATGATGTTTACGAGATATAAATCAAAACGGTGCTCAAGTCAAAAGGTTGATGCCATCTAAAACATATTCTATGTATCATCGGTAATATGATTTCATAGGTGCCATCCATCACCCACCAATCCCGTCAACGGCCTTTGTTGCCTTCAGATAATTAATTACCTGTAGTAAAACACACACACACACACACCAACAATGATGGAGGAATCAAATAATAATAATGCTAATAAGTAGTCTTCTAAAGACCCTGCACATGTTCTTAGAAATAAAATGCAGAGATGCACTCCAAGACAGGAGGTGAATGATGGGATTGATGCGGCAAGATCATCTGCTACCATGCTGTTTTGACAACAGACTTCTTTCCTTAATCTTCAGTCAGCTTTGATCCTTCCTAAGGCAGAGCAGGGGGTTGAAAAAACAATAACAGCCATCTTCCAAACTGGGATTTGGCTAGGATCGCTGTGAAATACAAGGAATGTGCTGAGGAGGGGAAACGAGGGTAGAACCCAGAGCTAGAAATATATACCTCTGGGTAGCCGGACCTCCGGCCTTGAGGCTGAGCCTGGACTTCCGAGCCTCCCTACTGCTCCATGCCTTCTTTCCCAAAGTTTGTACATTCTCCACCTTCTAAACCATTCCTAAGGCTGAGGGAGTGGAACTAAAGTCTTTAAGCTTGAAATGGGCTGGCATTTTGGCTCCACCCCTTTTGTCTTTGGCCACACCCACCCCTGAAATGCAGACACCTTCAGACACGGAATGCATTCCTCAGCTGAAAGAGGTTTCTCCACCCAGGGCTTAGACTCATAGGATGGTACAGTTGGAAGATACCCCAAGGGCCCTTGAATCCAACCCCAGGCAGGAATACACCATCAAAGCATTCCCAACTAATGGCGACCTTAAGGTGAACCTGTCACAGGGTTTTCTGGGGCTGAGAGTGTGTGACGGGCCCAAGATCACCCAGTGGGTTTCTGTGGCCAAGTGGGGAATTGAACCCTGGTCTCCAGGGTCATAGCCCAATGCTCAAACCGCTATGCTACACTGGCTCTTAGGCTCACCACAAGTGAGAATTGACTTGAAGGCAAACTCAAACACAAAGTTGCCAAAGAAATAGGTGGACGAAGCAAATGAAAGATTTTGAAGTATGAACAATTTTCAACCTCTTACTCTGCGATGCTAGAAATTGGGGGGGTGGCAGAAAATTTCATTTGGAGGGCAGAATTCTTATCTGAGCAGGGGGAGCAATGCCCTCCTTTTGCTTCCCCCATTCTCCATAGCTATTGTCATTCCCAGTTTGCTGGAAGAGACGGCTGCTTCTCCTGGTGTATCCTCATTATTCTGATACACACACACAGCAGGCCAGGCCGCAGCTCGTAACTCACCACCTTTATGATGAAGCCAAGAAGTTGCTTGGGAGACAGGCTCTCCACTCGGCAGCAGCCCCAGAGGCAATGCTGTGGTGCACCCCCTGCCATACGCTGCTTAACTGGCCAATTTCCACCCGCCCCCAGTCTCCCCACTGCTCCTGTTCCCACCCCCCCAGTACAGCAAAAGGAAATTTATGGCAGTGAGTGGCTGCTGTGGGCAAAACCCTAATAAAGTGCTGTTATGTTGCCATTTGTTTAATTGGCCACAGAAGAGAAGGGAAGCTGAGCGCATGGCGGGGAGACTCCAGCCTGTGGGGCTGCCTGCCCCGTTCGCAGATGTTCACAAAGGGGAAACCTCTGTGCTTGATGCTTATGTGCCAAGAGGTTGGAAAAGCCACCTGGCCAAATTTCTCAGGTTCTGCCACCTTTTGGTATTTTTTTTTAAAGGGCGGGTATTGTGGCCCATTCCTAGGACCCAGGTGCAAACACAGACAGGAACCTCCCCAACAGCCAAAACACACAGACCTGAACAGAACAATACTTACTTTAGCCCATCATAGATGAGCATGGGAGAGCCCATGAGGCTCAGAGCACTTACATAGAGAAGTCTCATTAATCAGGCAAACAGCTAGGGGAGTTTACTGGCCAATAAATACCTGAGATGGGGTGGGGAAAAGTCCATTGCAAACAACTGCCATTTCTGGTGGAAGCAACCATTCTTCTTTCGATCCTTGGCTCATGTTCTTTCAGTCCTTGGCTCATGTTCTTGAAAAACCTTGACCCTTGCTTTGTGTGCTGAGTATGCTGCTGGGTACTCCCTTGAACTGACACTCTGAATTTATTGCTGACTTGGACTGTTGAAACGAGAACGATAACTGACTGATAGGCTTCTGTAAACCTTGACTAGGGCTGCTACTATAGACTCTGTTTAAGGACTAGGAACTGTGGCTGGCTTTCTAAACAGGACAGTGAGTCTGATAAATAGGGTTGCCAGATCTCAGGGTCTGGCCCAAGTCTCCAATTTTAATTTGGCATCTTCAGGTTGACTTTTGACATATAGCAACCCTATCATGGGATTTTCCTAGCCATATGTGTTCAGAGGGGATTTGCCATTGTCTATTTTTATATCCTGACTAGAGTAGACCTACTCAATCAGTGGGATCTACCTACATATTGAGTCTGAATCAACAGAGTCTACTTTTGTTGTCTCTTACCTCTTCTCTGAACTGTAGGAAAGTGGTTAATGCTAATTGATTATTGTCCTGAATTTCATTTCAACCCCTATGTCAATGCCTATATTGAAACAAATTGCATATTTTTCTATTTAGCTGCACCCATCCCCAGCCTCCTTTGGTTTGTTTACCTGTTTCTGTAAGTTAAGGTCAAAGCATGGGTTTGGCTTGCTTGCATTAAAAAAAAAAGCCAATTAAAAGATGTTACTGTTTTATAAAGAAAGGAAATACAGTTGGCCCTTGACCTTTGCGGATTTAACTTCTACAGATTTGATTATTTGTGAGTTTCTCCAACAGCTGTGCCCCCCACCCCAGTGCTTCTTTTCCAGGGGAACATTCCCTCTCAGGGGCTCCAATCAGGCTGTTTGGCCCTTTAAAAATCCGCCTCTGGTCCTCCTCTTCATCTACCAGCCACTGCCTGGCCAGCTAAAGACGGCTCACAGCCTGCTATCTCAGCACCACAAACACTCCCCTGATTACCCTCACACACCCAAGAAAGGAGATGGTCAAGAGAGAGGAAGCCGAGGGCCACCATACCAACCCAACCCTTTCCTTCTCCTTTCCCTGACCTGGTTTGGGCTTTGAGTGCCTGCCCTTCCTACCATACCCCTCTCCATTTCCCATAGCCACACACATTTTGATATTTGCAGTTTTTTCACTTGTGTGTGGGTCCTGTGCCCCCAACTCTAGTGAGTTGGAGGGATAACTGTACATTCAATTAAAAAAAAAAGATAGCACGGACACTAGCCAATTGGTGCTCTCTCTCCCCCGGCTTGTTCTTGCTGAATATAAATCCCTCCCCAAACTCCAAACCTAACAACCTGTTCTCCTTCCCTCCGGAGAGCAAAATGCGCGTGTTTTCATTGAACAGTAGGACTCTAGTAGCCTGTCTTTCCTTCTGGGAGGATGTCTTCATCCAGAGAAATCTTGTGATTTATTTGCAAATGGCACCATTTTTTTCTCCTCCACCCTGTGTGGGAAAAGAACATTCTGAGTCTCCTGAGGAAGGCGATATGAATCTCAAGCCCCGAAAGGCATTGTGTGTGTGTGTGTGTGTGTGTGTGTGTGAGAGTGTTTTAACCTCCACTCGCCTTCCACACACGCTTGGGAGCAATGTGCCCTCCAAGATTCAGAAAGATGTATCTTTCAGGGGCCTGCCTGACAGTTTCAGAGATTTAAGGCTGAAGCAAGGAGCTGGTCTACCTCAGCATCTCCTCCATCCAGGAGACCTGCCCTCACACCCAGCAGTCTCTCAAGTTCTCTGATGGTCCCCGTTAATTAAAAAAAAAAAAGAAAGAAAAAGGAACAAAAATCAAAATTTAAGAAAGTTATTTAAGAGATGGGGCAGGCAATAAACCCCTCTACTCCCACCTATATTTATAGGTTTTGGAAGGCGAACACATCTCGAGTAAGGGAAGAAAGAACAGCATATCTATATATCTGCTCAGCGCTCTTGGCTGGAGTGTCTAATACAGTGTAATGATGGAGGTGAGAAAGGACTTTTCCACACTCACAGATCTCCTAAACAGTGATTTGTACAGATGGAGAATATTATGGCTCTCCTAGGATGTTCCTTGATACTCATTAAGTTTCCTCTTTGCGGCATATTTCAAAGATTTTAGGCACGGGAGCGATAAGACTCATTTAAACTGAATTACAACCCCAGCTGTCTGTACGAAGAGTAGGAGCTGTTGTACTTTGGCTAGAATTCTGGGGAGAAAAAGAGAGAGAGCAGAGAGAGGAGTGGCAGAGCAGAGGACTCACGCCAGGGACTGCGAATTCTGTGGCCCACTCAGCCCGCATGAGGGCCACAGAGGCCCTTGGTGTGGCCCCCAGAGAGCCTGGACTCTCCATCACATTTTTTTTTTAATAAAGGAAAGCCCAGGATTCTACATCACAATTTGTGTTTTCATAACTTTACAAATCCGCAGCTACGTTGCAGAAACGCAACAAAATCCTATTGGTGACTTGTGGGCCCTGGCAAGAGTGATTACAGTGGGATGCGACACTCACATTTTTTGTTTTGCACGGGGGTTCTTGGAACAGAACCCTTGCATATATGGCGGGTGCATTGTATAACTCTTTGGGCTTCGCTCAGCTTGCCCAGTAGTTATCTATTCCCTGTCTACTCATTCTATTCTCCTTGGGGTTTGTTTGCAGTGATCTCTTGTACCAGGGCGCTTCCAAACCATGGCTGGGATCCTTTGTGGCAGTTAACAAATGCGTAACCTAGAGTTATGCACTCCAGGTCAACTTATCATGGATTTTCTTGGCAAGATTTGTTCAGAGGGGGGTTTGCTATGGCCTTCCTCTGAGGCTGAGAGAGTGTGAGCTGCCCAAGGCCACCCAGTCGATTTCCATGATTGAGCAGGCCTGACGCTCAAACCAGTGTACTACACTGGCTCTTAACAATGTGGTACAAGAGTCAAAAAAGTATTAAATGACCGATACCATTCAAACAAGAATTTAAAACAGTTAAACACATAAAGCACATATGATATCTTAACAAACAGGACAACCATTAAACACACACACACACACACACACACACACACACACACACACACACAATTGCTTAAATGCTGAAGGTCTATTTAAATAGGAAGGTCTTTGCTGGGGGAGGGAGAAAGCTCTGGAGGAGGGCAGCCTCCCTTGTGATAGAGGGGGCAACCACCGAGAAGACTGTCTCCCATGTCCTCACCAGGCAGGGGACTACGACCTAGCTAGTTTAGGGGCTACATAGGCACTGTGAGAGTCCCCCAGTTGTCACTTATTGGGCAGCAGCTGCTGCGAGTGATGGGGTTCTGTTAAGCCATCATAGTTTAGTGCTCAGATCACTACACCATGCTGCCCCATCCATGGTAGTCCAGACAGGGGAAAACCCTCCTCTAAGCACTTAGGCTCATATGGGAAAAGGGGGATACAGGTTTTCAGGTAGACTGGAACTGAGCTATCTAGCCCTTTGTGGGATGTAACCAGCCTTTTGAATTGTGTCTTCCTGTGTTGAGTACCACCGGGGAGAGACGAGAAAATAAGAGAAGGATTGTTTTGATGGCTTTGGAGCAGAGAGGTGCCAGAGCTGAGGGGCAGCCGTTTGTTTGCTGGGTAAACAGGCTTGGTGGCAGCACCCTGGCAATGTATGCGGTGTTGAATAATTTCCTTTGCTTGGGCCATGCGTCCTCCGGGGACTCACTGAATTTTTCATTCGGGAGGAAACGTGTTTGGGTCATTGATTGCAGTTTGCCACAGGTCTAAGAGTCACTGTCTCAGTTTGTGTGCATGTGCGCCTCTGTTGTTGTTTTTATTTTATCTGTGTAAAAATCAAACTAACCCATCTCCAAATGTTTCTCTCTTCTAACACACAAATAGCATATTTGCCTTTTTTGAAAGCAAGCTCCATTATGCACTGGCTTGCTGAAATGTCTTCTTCAAGAACTTAGGTGGACCTTTGGGAAAGGTGGTTATATGAATCGTTCAAAATACATACATTTGAAATGAGCCTCTGGAGTCAAACATTGTGTCCCTTGTCCCTTGTCAAAGTGAAATATAACATACCCTCCAACTGTCCCAGTTGTTCAGTGACAGCACCAGTTAATCCTTTGCCTTCCCACTTTTTCAACTGCTTTTAAAATGTCCTGGTTTCTCTCTCCTCCCACTTTTCCCACTTTGTCTTCAGCTTTCTTTTCTTCCGCCAGCAGCCAGCCAAGATTCATAGCTTTCCAATAGCTTTAGTAGCAGCCATGGAAAGTGCTTACAACAGTTTGTCAGCCAGTTACCGTTTGTTGTTTCAGCAGTTCAAGTCAGTCCTAAAGTACGTAGTAAGTGTCAGTCCAAAGGAGTATCCAGCAATGTAGTCAGCACACGAAGAAAGGGTCAAGGTTTCCAGGAACAGGAGTCAGGGATCTGAACGGAGGACCCATTGCTTCCACTGGTGACACCCGTTGTCTGCAACAGTTTTCTGCCCATCCGCTCCCGTGTGTTTATGAGCTGACAGCCTCCCCAAGCTGTTTGCTTAATGAATGTGCCTTCTCTGTGTAAATGCTCTGAGTCTTATGGCTCTACCTTTTTCATCTGCGCTGGCTGCAGTAAGTATTGTCCTGTTAACGTCTCTCTGTTGTGGCTGTTTGGCAGAGTCCTGTCAGTGTGTGCACCGGAGTCCTGGGACTGGGGCGTGACATTTCTTCGGTTGCTACAAACTGCGTTCAAAATGCAAAAGTAGTTTGCACTCAGTGGGAGGGGGGAGAAAAGGGGAGGCGGCGGAGTGTTACCTTTCCCAAGAGGCTCAGGCAAAAGCAAAGGCAAAAGCAGACTCTTCAAACCTGTGTCTTCTTTGTTGGCAATAACTTTTGCCATCTCGGCCACACTTTCCCGTTGCTGGGCCACATGCATCCCTGTTTTCCCCTTTGAAATGCTGGAAGGTGTGACATAATCAAAGCTTGGAAATATTAATTTGTGGGGGGACCAGAATTTCCAAAATGCTACCGTCAGCATAGCCACTTGGGACTTTCTGGTCTTTTAAACCAGTCTGGATGCACCCTAAAAGAGACCATGAAGTCCCTGATTTTGTCCTTGTTGTTTCTGATTTTATTTTGGGGACCCATGCACGTTTTGTTTCTGTGAGAATATTTGCTGTCAGCTCCCAATATGATCGGAGACTTTTCATACCAGCTTCCCAGGTTGGTTTATTTTAACCCAGTATAACATCAGGAAAAAAAGGAACAAAATCAAGGGCTTGTCAGTCAGTCCGGAGGTGCACTTTTTGTAAGCCACCCATTTTTTTAGAGAGATACGAAGAGGAAGAAAGGCAGGGTATAAGTCTAATTAAAAGGGAATAAATAAGAAATAAACAAAACATAAAAAATAGTGTATGAGACACTCCTCCCCCTCCCCTGCGCTTTAGGCTGCTCTCCCTGCGGAATTGAATCGACAAATAACGGCAAAAGGAGAAGCGAGGGAGAGTCCTTTAGGCCTGATTTACCAAAGCAAGGATGTCTTTCAAAATATTTATCTTGCCTTCTCCCAGATGGATTGACTGTAAGCCTATGGAAATCTTCAAGGAATCACAGAAACGGCTAATCACCCCAAGCTATTCTGGGCCGAGTTTGCTCTATAAGCTGCATCGCACTGTTTACACACAAGGAGTGGTGACTCACAGAATCCTACTGGGACTTCCTCCTCCCCACTTTCTTTTGGTTTAACAGAAAGAATAAAGCTTAAAGGACCACAGAGTCCTCCGAGTTCTAAGAGGCATATTTGGATTCAGGGTAACGTCCCGGAATATGTCCATGTTTTTCCATTTTCATTTACATTTTCCAATCCCAGGATTCAAGAGGACCAACAATTAAATCCAGCATGGTTTGAGCATTGGACTACGACCCTGAAGACCAGAGTTCGATTCCCTCCTTGGTCATGGAAACCCACTGGGACACCTTGGGCGCATCACAGGTTTCCCTTAGGGTTGCCATAATTTAGAAGCAACTTGTAGGCACACAACAGCAACAACAAGGCGAACCTATCAAGGCCTTTTTTTTTTTTGGCAAGATTTGTCCAGGGGAGTCTGCCTTTGCCTTCCTCTGAGAGAGTGTGACTCGCCTAAGATCACCCAGGAGGTTTCTGTGGCTGAACGAGGATTTGAACCCTGTCTCCGGTGTCCTTGTCCAACACTCAAAGCGCTACAACAGGCGGGCTCTCTCCTAGCTTGTCTGCTCCTCTTCATTAATAACTTTCATCATCTTGACCACACTCTGATGTCACCCGGATGCAAGCGTCCCACTTTTCAGCTGTGAAATGTCGGCGTGTGTGCACTCTTCCAGGCGACTCAGGCAAACCGTGCATCAGGAGGGCCTACATAAAGCCTGCCTCAATGCTCATGAGGGGAGGGCACTCTGGAGTCCCTCAGGATCTCTAATCCCATGGAATCCTAGAACTCTTGTGGGAAGCCTACCTGTTACCAAACTTGAAGTGGCTTTTATAGATAGGCTTGTCTACTGGTTGATCTTCAGATGATCTGGGAACAGAGAGGGCTGTCCCGTATTACCGGGGGCTCCTCAATTTTATTTTTCACCAGGCTGAACCCAGTTTTGTTGGCCTTGCCTATACCCTTCCCTAACAAAATGGCAGCCGTTTTCTCACTTCCTGTTTGGGAGCAGGGAAGGTGCGAGGAAAACTGGCCGCGAACCCTCCTGAGCGAGGCATTGCTGCCTTGGGAATCTGTGTTAAAAGGAGACAAAAAGCACAATAGCCTGTGTCCAGAAATAATTAAAGGATTTAAAGAGAGAAAGAAATTGAGAGAGAGAGAGAGAGAGAGAATGAATCTTTCAGCCAGAGTGAAAAATCCTAGAAGCCATTCCCTAATGGAGAAAACCGCCGACTCTTGGAGGGGAGCGTTTGCGCATGTTACTGAGGCTGGAGATCGGGAGAAACCGGAGCGCTGACATATGAAGATAATGAATGTTGACATATGAAGATACAGCCAAAGCAAAAGCTACATCCTATTTAGCTTTTAATTTGGATGTTCATTGAGTGGGTTCCAAACCTTTCCTGCTTTCATCAGCGCATTTAAAACGGATCTGACTGACAGGAAATGACCTGACGTGGAACCACATTACTTATGAACTTGACTTGAATACCATCTCTTCTCCTGAAGCAGGCACATTAACAAGACTCAACAAGGCATCCTGCGCCTGGAAAGTGCTCCTTGCCAGTCCTCTGAAAAACTTCATTTCTACTGTGTGGGAATATATGTGTGTGTGTTTCTGTGTGTGTTGGAAAAGACAAAGATGTGATTGAGGTTGAGCTGGTCCCAAACCGGCTGGGCTGAGCACCCAAATGGGGTGCATCGCTCTGGTGGTAGATGTTTGGCAAACGACAGGAGAAGATGTTTTGTACAACATGGCAATAATATAGGGAGGGACAGCGGGAATGCCAGGTTATATCCAGTTTGAACTACTGTAACACACTCTACATGGGGCCACCTTTAAAGGGGCAAGAGCTTTCTACATAACCTTAAAGTAGAGGATGAAGACATTGAAATAGTTCAAGATTTTCCACTCCTTGGCTCAGTCATTAATCAGAATGAAGATTGCAGTCAAGACATTAGAAGAAGGCTAGGACTTGGAAAGCCAGCTATGAAGGAACTAGACAAGATCCTGAAGGATAAAGAGATATCACTGCATACTAAAGTTAGGATTGTCCAGGCCATTGTATTTCCAATTTCTACATATGGTTGCGAAAGCTAGATGGTTGCAAAAGCTGTCAGGAAGATGATTGATTAATTTGAAATGTGATGTCGGGGGGAGTTCTACGGATCCCATGGACTGAGAGCAATCAAGGCTGAACTCCCCCTAGAAGCCAAGATGACTAAACTGAGGCCCCATAAATTCCCAGTAACTAGCCCTGGTTAATAGTCCAGCTGCAGCACTTTGCGTGTATTGAAGTTTCCAAACATTCTTCAAAGACAACCCTCCACAGAGTATCCTACAGAATCCAAATGGGATATGACTAATACTGAAGTCAATATGGTCAGAGCAGAATCTCCGGTAATGGACACAGTTGATTAACAAGCTTTATTGGTACAAATGCACTCCCATTCAATACTGAAACCTGGAAATCCAGGTTCAGGACTTACCCTCCAACTGTTCTGATTTGGCAGAGATGGTCTTGAGTAATCCTCTGTCGCCCCATTTTTTCAGCTGTTTTTAAAATGTCCCAGTTCCTCTCTCCTCCTCTCCCTTTGTCCCCAGCTTTCTTCAATTGCTGCAAATTGAGTTAAAAGCACCAAAGTAGTTTGCACTCAGTTAACTGAGCAGGAGAGGAGAGGAGAGGAGGTGGTGAAATCTTGTTTTTCCCAGTAGACTCAAGCAAAAGGAAACTGCTGCAGCATCTTCCAGCTGGTTAAGAACTTTGACCCTCTTGAGCACACTCTCATGTTGCTTGACCACATTTGTCTTAGTTTTCACCTGTGAAATGGTAGAATATGTGGATTTGGGGTTGAATCCAGGAGTACCCCTAAACTATGAGCTTGCTTCTACGGTGGGGACTATAGTTCCACCTGGAACAATTTGAATTCTTATTCCTTGATTTGCCTTTTGACCAGGGTCAGGTCTTGTTCTCTGATCCGGTCTCCTCTTTCATCCTTTTGGTCTGACTTAGTCTTCAGTTATGACTGCTAGCTTGTCCGGAATCATCCACTCTGCTGTCCATGATTCGACGAGATTTCTGCATGCCAGCCTGTAGTAATCGCACAGGAGCAAAGCTAAAAGAAAACGATGGCAGCCTCTTCTCAGCTGTTGCAAAGCCTGGATTGCAACTAAGCCACATGCGCCTGTACCCTCCATTGGATCTCACTGCTAAATCATTTCTGACACCACTGCAAAGTCTTTCCTGAATGGAATGTGATTCCTTCACAAAATTGCAGGAGATAATGGCTTCGGCGGAGCTATTAAATGCAATTACCAGGTAATCCCCCTGCACATGTACGCAAAGTGTAGTTTCAACACATGTACTGAGTTTTCTTGACAGGGGTTGGAGACTTACATGTACTGAAAAGGCATTTATGGGGCTTAAAGAGAATGAAGTGTCAATTTAGGAAAATGGCGTGATTTTACTCTATGAATCAAAGCTTGAGAAACCTCACCAAAATAATTCACTCCAATGGATTTATTCTAAATTTAGCCCGTCATCATCTGCTCACAACTCTTTTTTCCATCCGACTTCTTTTCTCTAAAGCTTTTGTGCTCATGGTTGACCCAGCATGATCAAAAATCAGTTTCTATGCTATGGCTCCCAGAATCCTCTAGCCAGCATGGCCAATGGTAAGTCACCAAACATGGCACAGCGGCCAAAAAGGTGATGTTTTCAAACCCTGACTTGATTCCTGAGCAATTAGAGTGTTTGTGAATATTCTGTGATGTCCATCACAAGTCACCACAATCTACGGGAAGACAGGGTTTGAAGACTGCTGCGTAGACAGCCGTTAATGCTTGTTTTTCAAGTCGTGCCCATTTTGTTGCCCCACTTCTCCCTTTTGTTAATAGAGAGTGCTATTTTTAAATATTTATATATTCCAACTGTGCAAAATTCCTCCCCTCCTGAAGCCAAACAAGCACAAAATCTGCTTTGCTCCTTGCTTACACCCTGTAGCACTGGCTCTTTTTCCAGCAGAATCGGTAACTCTTCTTGATAACAATTTGTTCATGAAATGGCCATAGTTCATTAATGAACAGGATAATGCAGTGGCTCATGATGTCATGCCCCAGCCCCGGGACCCAGGTGCGAACACCGACGGGATCCTCCCCAACAGCCGCGACACTGAGACATGAACAGGACGGTGCTTCCTGCAGCCCAGTTTAGGTGAGCAAAGGAGAGCCCATGAGGCTCAGGGCACTTACATAGGAAAGTCTCAGTAATAGCTGGGAAATACCTGGGGGAGGCTGCTGGCCAATAAAGAAGAGGAAGAGGAGGAAGAAGAGGAGGGGGTGGAAGAAAAAGAGGAAAAGGAAGAAGAGATGGAAGAGGGAGAAGAAGGAGGGAGAGGAGGAGGAGGTGGCAGAAAAGAAGAGAAGGAGCAGCAGGAGGAATTCAGGAATAGGAAAAGGGGTGGGGGGGGAGGTGTGCCCCTCCCACTTCTCCCTCTGTCCTGGCTCACCACTGGCTTTGTTTCCCCCCCGATACTGGTACATGGCCTCCAAGGGGAACCCAATTTTCCTCCCTTCCCCCCACCCAACCCCACGGGTATCCTTGGAAAAAGGTTCCTTCCCTACCTTCTGTTGGGGAGCATCTGGGCTGATTGACAAGTCCCAGACTTTGTTCTTGTACTTTCCGACTTTATACTGGGTTAAAAGAAACTGACCTCAGGAGCTGATATTGGAAGTCTCTGATCGTACCAGGGGCCGACAGAAAATCTTCTGAGATAGACAAAATGTGCATGGATCTCCAAAATAAATTGGGAAAGAACAGGAACAAAATCTGGGACTTTTCGGTCTCTTCACTCAACGTGGATGCAGCTAGATCTCCCCCTGCACACTCACTGCACTGTCAAGCCTTTCTCTGGCAGAGACAGTCACCTGTCCTCTTAAAATTGGACTAGGGCCGCAATGTCATAGAATGTCCTTATCATCGGTCCCGACTCAATTTGGTGTATGCGTGTGTGTGTGTGTGTGTGTGTAAAATTTCTTAAAATTGATACTTGGCTCCTGGTACAGCGAGAGAAGTCTATCTCTGATCTCTCTTGGGTAATGGCATGCCCTCTATGTAGAGTGAAATAGAGTTTAAACGAATGCTCCAAGAAACCCCTGACAGGCCGTTTAACAAGATGTCCAACATCCCATTTCCTCGGCGCTTCCTCTCCCCTTAATCCTTTTATGTCGAAACGCACGCAGGAGTAAGCACGTGTGAAATTGAGGCCTTTCTAATACACACATAGACACACACACACGCGCGCACACACACACGCGCACACACACACATATAGAGCATGGCACGAGGAAGACTCGACAAAATAGAGTGTCTCTCTGCCTCATTCTGTCAAAAGGGGCCGGGAAGCATGCCGGCTTTAATGAAAGAGTCTTTTCTACAAGGCTGAGGGACTTGTGCTTTTCTGGCTTGGCCTTCTTTTTTTAATAAAAACAGAGAAGGTTGGGGATTATAGAAGAAAAAATAAGCCCACTGTTCTGAACTGGAACAGAGGGTTTCTTATTTGGAGTTTTTAAAGCTTAGTTTCCAAGATGGGGCCACAAAACACATACCTTTCAACTGTCCCAATTTTTCGGGGATGCTCCTGATGAACCCTTTGTCTTCCCATTTTTTCAGCTGCTTTTAAAATGTCCCAGTTTCGCTCTCCTCCTCTGCTTTTGTCTTCAGCTCCCTTCAGTTGCCGCAAACTGAGTTCAGTGAGCACAGGAGGAGCAGGACCCCCAGTGAGGAAGAGAGAGATTCAGCTGCTAACCCAGTTAGCTTTTGGATGTGGAATGGAAGGCCTGAACCATCTTTTCCCTCAGCTTATGCAGCAAAATGTCTTGACCCAGCTCTGGGAACTGCATGGCTGTGTGGACACTAGTCTTTTCCATCCTCTCCACAATGCTTCAGAGTTAGCAGTGTCTTTTTGGGGGGGATTATTGGGAAGGGGGAACTGCAGTCCAATGCATGAATAGTGGAACCTCTCCAGAGAAAATTCTACAAAGTGGCCTTTGTTTTCTAAAAGGTGAGCGTGAAGGAAAAAAAGAGAAAAAAACTCAGAAACTTTTTCAGAAAGGAAGACTAGCATCCTGTTTAGAAGTTACGATATTGTAGGCTGGACTTATAATGTTGCGACTACTGGGGATTCACATTTGTGGTCATAAATGACCAAATGTGATCTCCAAAACTGACACTCACAGCTGGGCGGCATCCCAACAGAAGCATTTTCTGGAGAAAATACAACTGAAGTATGCTCCCAGGCCTTGGGACGAGCAATTGGGGCCCCATGGGGTCTCCCCTCCTGCCTGTTTTCAATGTGGCCGGTGGCCGGGAGTGTGCCGTGGATGTCATTTTCCAGTGCCCTGTCTCTGGCGACTCAGAAACACTTCAGTCTGCAAAGAAGGTAGGTTTGAGGGGAGAGATCAATTGTCAAAAGAATGATAGAGCTCCATCCTTGTAGTTAAAATGGTGACGCAGAATCTCGGACACAATCTTTTAAGGATGTTCAGCTCCGCTCTAGCATCAGCTTGCCCCTGTGTAAAAAGCAATGTTAAATCTAAAATACTTTTCACTAGAGAGCCAGAGTGCTGTAATAGTTTGAGCAGGGGACTATAACCCTGGAGAACTGGGTTTGATTTGCTACTTGGCCATGGAAACCCAGAGGGTGACTTTGGGGCATGTCACACACTCTCAGCCCCAGGCCTCTTAAGGTCACCCCAAGTTGAAAATGACTTGAAAGCACACAGCAACAACAACTTTTCACTAAGCAGCCTGCTTTGATGGCCAACCAGTAATATGGCACATGAAAATCCAGGCTTCCCTATGTGTTTTTCCCCTAACAAGAGGAGGAAATAAAAAAAAAAATCTCATATAGAGAAAAAACTGGAGTGATTAAAATTTCGGCATTCTCATCAAACCTGGTAAATGAAATTGTCCTTCTTGGCATAGACTTATGAAAGCTAGGGTACGGTGAAGATGAAACCTTTAAAACCAGCATGAAGGGGAGGGAATATAAAACCGTAATAACAAATTCAGCATCGCCGTAATGAGGAAGGAGACAAATTCTGGGCTTGTTTTAAATAAGGGCAGTCTCAAAGAAATGTTTCTCTGTGTTTGTGTGTGTGTGTGTGTCATGTGGTGGGGCAGTAGCTTACATTTCTGAGCATTCAGAGAAGTTTCGAGCTCTTCTCATTGGGGCAGGAATGAAAGCTCACTTTTCAAGATGGATCTACTTACCTGGCTTCTACAGACGTTGGTGGATGGAATAGTGGGCAGTGAAGGGGAAGACAATAACCGTGTTCCGACATTGAGGTGGACAAAGTGTGGCCTACAGGCCACTTGTGGTCCTTGGGACCCCAAAGTGTGGGACCCCTAAACCTCCTCAGAGCCCCCAGACCATTGCTTAAAAACTGTGTTGACATCTGAGTGATTATTTTGCCCCCAGATCAGCCTAACGGACCCCAAAAGGGCTGTAAATGCGGAATTTTCTTTCCTCAACCCTCCTCCCCTGAGCCTTTCTGAGAAACAAAAAAGACTGAAATGAGCCAACTGACGTGGACCAGCACTGGTGTGGGGCAGCAAGATGTCTTGGGTGGCCCCGTGGAATAGGTTCATATGGGCCAAGTTCTTTAGAAGTTTCAGCTGGAATCCTACTGGGGACTCTGCAGGGATTAGAATTAGGCACTTCCGTGTCTGTGTATAACAATGGGCTGCTGTTATGTTACTACATAGTGTGTAAATTACCCCTCTATTCTGGTTTAGTCAGACCATGCCTGAAATCCTGGGTCCAGTTCTGGGCCCCACAGTTCAGGAAGGATATTGAGAAGCAGAACATGTTCAGAGGAGGGTGACTCAGATGGTCAGAGGCCTGGAAACCCTGAAGCCCTGTGAGGAATGGTTTAGGGAGCTGGGGATGTTTAGTCTGGACAAGAGAAGACAAAGAGGAGACATGATAGCTGTGTTTAAATACTTGAAGGGATGTCACATGGAGCAAGCTTGCTTTCTGCTGCTCCAGAGACTAGGACACAGAGCAATGGCTTCAGACTTCAGGAAGTGAGATTCCATCTAAACATTAGGAAGAGTTTCCTGATGGTAAGAGCAGTTCAGCAGTGGAATACACCATCTGGGCGTGTGGTGGATTCTCCTTCTTTGGAGGTTTTTAAACATAGGCTGCATGGTCATCTGTTGAGAGTGCTTTGGTGGTGTATTCCTGCATGGCAGAAGGGGGTTGGACTCGATGGCCCTTGTGGTCTCTTCCAGCTCAATGACTCTGTGTAATCTAGGCTGTGATGGACAATTCTGGCTATTCTCTAGCTCCCAATGTGCAGTCTTTGACGTGGCCCTGTGGAAATCTAAATAAGGAGAAAGCCGGAACTGTCTGTTGAGAGCAAAGGAGAGAAAACTCTCTTCTTCTCAACATTGTGCCGTGAACAAAGTTTTTTTTGGATGGGACCTCCATCCCACACTTGGGTGAGAGCCATCCAAACACTACAAACCTCAGGAAATGTGGAAGTCTTTTGATCTTCTTTGTTGGGGAAGTGAAATTAGGATTGGACTTAGTTATTTCCCCCTTTCCCGCCCCATTACACACTCCAGTTACAACCTCGTCGATCATTCCCCCTTGGTACCTTATGAGTGAACAGCTTCCTGTGGTGATGAGGAGGTTAAGAGCTGGAAGGAGGGGGGAGATGAACAATTAAGATAATGTATGACGATGATCTCTCCACCAGTTAATTATTTCCTTGTTTCAAAGAAGCAGGAAAATGAGAAACCAAAGGGAAGAGGGAGAGAGCAAGGGAAAGCGAACTGAACTGACGCCGTTCTCCCCCTTGTAAAAGAGTTTGAAAGAGGAGACCCAGTGGACTCTTTAATCTTCCTCAGTCTTGAAAGGACAAACAACCGCAGACAAAGAAAGTGACACTTGGAAGAGCCTCGTTTAGATAGAGTGAATGAATGAAACTTTCGGTGATGTTGTTTCTCCCGGCGAATTCATCACAGAGCAATGCTTGGCTTATCAGCAGATACTGGAGGAGGTGGAATGGGTAGGGAGAAAACCAGCTCTCCAGAGAACTTGCCTTGGTTTGTTTGGCATCCTGTTAGTGTCAGACGCAGGTCTCAGTTATGCCTATGTTTGTCTGTGTCTATGTTTGGTCACTGCGAAGGTTGATGTTCTCTTCCTCCCTCCCCAGCAACCAAAGCCCACCTCTAGACTCACATTTGAGCTGCTGTAGACTCTCCCCCGATAGCCATTTTGTGGCAGGCGCAGAATGGGGGGAGATCACAGAATAGGTCCCTGTAGCCAGATGGAAAGGCAGATGGGATTGGACTGGATGGCCCTTGGGGTCTCTTCCAACTCTGTGAGTCCTTGATTCTTTGACCTGGGTTCGTTTGGTGCAGGACACTGCCACACACTACTACTATACAATAGGCTTCATTGGTGGTCAGTGATGCAGTAGGTGTCTTACAGCAGAGAAGCCTTCCAGTCCTTTTGCTGATGGAATCCAGCTTCCTCTCCCAACCAGTGGTGGAACTGGGCCCCTAAAAAACAAATTCCACCCAGCTCATCCGGTGGTGGAGCTTGGAGTGTGTGGAGGGCGGGCAGGAGGGGACGTGGGCCACGGTATGGGGGGCCTGGCCACTGTGTGTGGGGATGTGGCCATGGTGCGTGGGGGTGTGGCCAGGGTGTGGGAGGCTGTGGCTATGGACCAGGAAGCTCCAAAAACGTTGCCTCCTGGGGTGAATTGCCCCCATCGCTGCCCCGTCCCTATGCGACTGAGCTCATCCCCAGCTGTGATCAATGTTGCCATAGCTGGCTACGTGGGATCCATGCGCTGGTCTGACTGACCCCAGGGCAAAGACTACAATACCCTCTCACATTTCACAAATGAAATCTGGGACACGTGTGGCCCGGAACATCAGAGTATAACCAAGATGGTAATGATTATTAATGAGGAAGAACAGACAAGCCAGGGGAGACTGTAGCAGTTTGCTTTTGCCTGAGCCTACAGGGAAGGACAAGACACTACCCCTTCCTCTCTTTTCCCCCTGCTGCATTAATTGAGTGTAAACAGCCTTGGCACTTTGACCTCAGTTAGCAGCAATTGAAGGAAGCTGAGGACAAGGGAAGAAAGTGGGGGGAGGAGAGAGAAACTGGGATCTTGTAAAAAAACAGCTCGAAAAGTGGGACAAGCAAGGACTCTTCAGGATTGTCCTTGCTAAATTGGGACAGTTGGAGGGTACGATTACATAGCGCAGGAGCAAAGAAAGTCAGAATGCACCAGTGGGCGACTCTCTCTCCCCCTGGCCAGCTATGAGAACGGTGCAAGGAGGTGAGCGACCGAGGAAAATTCACTCCCCCAGTCTGTTCTCAGCCTTTGTATGTTTTGTATGTTTTTTTCAGCCTCAAACTGCCAAGTTCATGCAAAAAGATATCAAACGAGGTTACTAGACAGCTGTTAATGTTTGGCTGTGATGCTGACAAGTACTCTAAAACCCATCTGCCCTGGTGACAGGGGCCCTGCTCAGTACAGGAGTGTTTGCCTGTGCGAGCATGCGTGGCCGGAAGGAAGTGGTTGGACGGCGCGGGGGGGTCATGCACATTGTCTTTGAAGATTGATTTTGCACCTGTAAAAATGATCTATGGCCCCTCTTGCCTTCCTGCTCCGTGCACAGTCTTTCCTAGGCTGTGCTGTTGAAAAAAAGAAAGAAAGAAAGGTGAAAATGGATCTTTTAAAGATACATCCATCCATCTCTGGTTATTTACATTCTAATAGCCAAGCTCACCCGATTTAGGAGCGGTGGCATTTTGAGCTGGTGGCGGGAGGTGCCGAAGAAGAGAATTTCAAATTTGAAACCGTAAAGAGGGCTGCTGTTTTCCCCAAATTAGAGCCGTGTTTTCCTTCCTTCCTTCCTTCCTTCCTTCCTTCCTTCCTTCCTTCCTTCCTTCCTTCCTTCCTTCCTTCCTTCCCTTCCCTTCCCTTCCCTTCCCTTCCCTTCCCTTCCAAAAAAAATAGAACCACTGTACCTTGAATATGTAAACGCTGATGGATCCTGGCTGTAAGGAAGCCGAAGAGAAGAAAGTGACACGCCAAGTCATGGCGGATGAGGGACAGGTGAGGTGGGAGCATTTGGCTGAGGAACTGGCTCTAAACAGCTATTTGTATTAATGCAAAGGAGAACCGATGCCCCTCTTTTTTGATATATGCTGCTAGGGGAGATGGTTTTATCCCCGCTCGTGAGAATAAAAATGTACAGTTCATGATGGGAAAGCGTCACGTGAGCGAGATAAAACGCGGAGAGCCTTAATGGATGTCGCCGCAATGTATTCTCCCTAGACTTTGGCTCAAGATCGGAAGATGACAACAGGAAAACACTTACTCAAAGCAAGACACTTCTGCCTTCCAATCCCCTTTTTTGTCCCCCTCTACTTCCTGGCTCCTAAAACAACAAAATGAAACGATTTGTTTTAGACAGAGAAGAGCAGTATGGATCTTCAGTCTCTGGCTGGTGAGACGACAATGCTTTCTGCAACTTTCTAGATCTGGGGGACTACGTTCAGCGCTAATGCTTCTACACAAGAATGCCGGCTGCTTCTAGTGCTAACTGTTCGCAAAGGATTCTGGGAAGTCCTGGAGAAAACCCAACACAGTTCTCCACTGGGCCTGTGGTCGGGTCTGGCTCGGCTTATGGAGTTGTTGGCCCTGTTCCCTTTCCTGATGGGAACAAAAACCTCTTGGCGCTGGGCACTCATAACCCTCTTGGGCTGGAGCAGAACTTGGAAAGTTACTTTACAAATAATCAGCTGCAGTTGTAACTACAGGCTCCCTCAAAATAGCCAGTTACCACCAGAATAACAGAGTGGAATACTGTTGACTAGTCCCCATTAGAGTAGTTGTTGTGTGCCTTCAAGTCGTTATGGTGACCCTAGAGTGAGCTTATTACAGGGTTTTCTGGGGCTGAGAGTGTGTGGTGCACCCAAGGTCACCCAGTGGGTTTCCATGGCTGAGTGTGGAATCAAACCCTGGTCTCCAGGGACATAGTCTAATGCTCAAACCACTAAACTGGGGCTAGAACAGACCCATGGGATCAGTGACTGAATGGTGACTCAACACCAAGATAAATACCACTGAGTCAGTGATACTACTCTAATCAGGATTAGCAATAGAATTCAGGCTATAATTTTTTAGAAGTAACATTTTGCTTTTTCAGGACCCCCCAGTAGTTTCTTTTTAGTTACTTAAAAACATGTGAATGCTATAAGTGGTGAGTCCGTAGTACAAAGCAAGTTCTCCTTCCGTCCATTGTTTCCCCTTGTGACCTGTAACGCTACGCATGCTGGCATATGAGTCTGTTCACCTGTATGGCCATTTACCGTCATAGTTATCTGCACAGCCATGGCTTCCTTAATCGAGACTTTCCACCTGTTATAGAGTCTTCCTCTTTTCCTACTGCCTCCACCTCTCATCAGAAAGTCTCAGTGTTAGGAATGGCTTATTCAATTGCTTTTAAACTGTATTATAATGACTGGAGGTGTGTGTGTGTTTAGCTCTGTTTTATTTTAATTTATGTCGTGAGCCTATATTATGAGAAAGTTGCCCTTGTTAACTGCTGTTAAGTCAACTTCGGCCTATGGTGACCCCATGGATGAGAGACTTCGAAGTCACCCGGTCCTCAACCACCCTGCGCAGGTCTTGCAGATTCAGGAATGAGTCTTCCTCGATGGAGTCTGTCCATCTGTAATGCGGTCTTCCTCTTTTTCTACAAGGATTCCGGTTTATATCTGCAGATATGCAGGTTCTCACAGTTGCTGTGTTGCTAAAGAAGTCTCTCCCTCCAGGGAAACTGTCTTTTGGTCAGCAGATTTATTGTTTTCACACCTCTGTGCTCCAGACCAGCTCCTTGAGAGACTTGGGTCACGTTACACTACTCTTTGAAGCGGGGTCACCATTTGCATCTTTCTGTATCTTGTTACATTCTGATCCTGCTCCCACAACTACTTAACTATTATTGTTGTCCTTAACTGCTGTCAAGTCGACTTTGACTTATGGTGACCCTCTGGAGGAGGGACCTCCAATTCACCCGATACTCAACCACTGTGCTCAGGTCTTGCAGATTCAGGGATATGTCTATCCATTGGTAATGTGGTCTCCCTCTTTTTCTACTGCCTTCTACCTTACCAAACATTATTGTCTTTCCTAGCAAGTCATGTCTTCTCATGATATGGCCAAAGTACGACAGCCTCAGTTTAGTCCTCTTGGCTTCTAGGGAAAGTTCAGGCTTGATTTGCTCTGGGACCCATTCATTTGTGTTTTTAGCAGTCCAGGGTATCCGTAGAACTCTTCTCCAGCACCACATTTCAGATCAGTCAAATTTTCTTCCTGCCAGCGTTTTTCACTGTCCAGCTTTCACATCCATACATAGAAATTGGAAATATGATGGCCTGGACAATCCTAACTTTAGTATTCAATGATATATCTTGACACTTCAGGATTTTGGCCTTCTCTGCCCTACACTGTTATAGTGCTATTATTTCCTGTGGAATTCTGGGGTTTGTAGTTTACTGAGGCCAAAGATGCCTCTCTCTAAACTGCAAACCTCAGGATTCCACAGGATGTTGAAAGTGGAATAACAGCACTATAACAGTGTAGTGTGGAAATGGCCCTTGTCTGGTTCCTTCATAGCTGCCCTTCCAAGACCTAGCCTTTGTCTGACAGTGTCCACGGGTGGATATGTAACTGTATCTGTACTTTAATGGTTGTGTAGAAGGTGTAATTTAAAGAGGTGTTTATTTCTTATCTACCCTATAGCATCAGATCTCAATGCAAAGTACAACCAACAAAATTACTTTGAAATAATCTTAGGGTAACGCAGACACCTTAAAAACAATGTAAAACAGCCTAACAGTTCCAAGAAAACAAAGTCCATGACCTGCAAAGTGAGCAAAAATGAACCTGTGATCTTGCTAAGCACCAAAGGCCAAGTGCTAAACTGCCAAGTGGGCACTGAAATAGCCAGTTGATGCCAGTTCTGTCCTCCAAGAGGGAGCGTAGAGTTGGCAGTCTGAAAAGGTACAGGAGCCCTCTGCAGTTTTGTCTCTGGCAGCCCTTGTAGCTGAGGTCTTACTGAGTCAGTGACAGAGAGAGGAATTTGGTTCACACTGTGGGTATTTTGTGACTACAGAATGCTAGCTAGCTCTTTTTTTTTTTTTTGACAACGAAAAAAGACTGTGAGTTTTATAGCATAACATTAGAACTCAGGTTTTGCGTCAAATGAGGGAGGGGAAAATCGATACGGCATATACATTTCAGCTTGGGAAATATGGTCTTTTATAAGAGACCCTCTCCTTCTCTGGCCCTTCTAATGTTAACAGCACCAGGTCGTCAGCTGAGGACTATATCTAAAGAAACAAGAATGTATTTTTTGCTGTTAATTCCTCTCTCCTGCTTCTGACTCCACACTGGCACAATGTTTCATCGCAAAAGAGACACTCTTCTCAAGAGCAAATAATTCAGCCTAGGAGAGAAATAAACTTCCCGACCCAAATGCTTCCCCTCACCACCTTCTTCTTTAGATTGTCCATTCCCACCTCCCTCCCCGGGTGGCACAAAAGTCTACCTTTTAAAAGTTCATAAATTCTAGTGGCAGCTAATTGCTGGTTCAAAGGGCCCAGGAGACCAAGCCCTGTTCTTATCTGGAAATCATGAGATGGAATCCAGATCATATTTATGGGGAGTGAGGAGACATGGGCGGGAAATGACCTCAACTGGACTCCAACTTCTAGTTGTTCTGTGACTACAAAGCTGAAGGCAAGCCAACCCTGTCCTCAGGTCGAGTCTGGGGCTGCTGGGAAGCTACATTCCAGGCCTCCCCCAAAGGGTGTCAAGGCAATGAGAAGACCAACTTGGCCCCATTCATGTTTGAAGAAAACTGAACCTGTAGAGACGACATGATTTCAAATCATGTTCATCTGATTTCAGTCCCCACTCACTCCAGCATTTAGGTCATGTGTGGGTAAAGTGTGGCCCTTCCCCCCAAAAAATGCCATCTAGGGGGATGGGGGACATTCTGTCCTCCTCCCAGGCCAATTTAGGACCAGGAGAGGCCTTTTTGAAAACAGGAAGTAGGCAGGAAGTGACTTCTTCTCCCTTTTTGTTGCTAAAAAAGGCTTCTCCTGGGATTAAGGTGACCCAGAGAGACCTAAAAACACAACAAAAGTGTCCTTCCTGCTCCCTAAAGGGCATTGGGGGCATTTTTTTTTATTTTGCAGAGGTTGTGGGGTCTCTATATGTGCACATCCCTCCAAAGTCTCCTCCTGGGGCTGATGTGGCCCCCTGGCGTTCCACAGTTGCCCACCACTCATTTAAGTGTATCCCTTTATCCCCATTTAAATAGTCTAAAGCAGCTTCTGGAGTTGGAACAGTGGCTGTTAACTATGGCTTGCCGGTTCAGGTGTCCCACCCAACTGTGGGTTAAAAAAAACCTTTCAGACCACAGTTAGCCAAGCTATCCCAAACCATGGTTTGTCCGTTCTCAGATTGCACTAAACCATGGTTAAACTTCCTTAGCCATGGTTTGGCGTGATGTCAGAGAGGGCCCAGTGGGCTTTGGAGGAAGTTGTTGGTGTTCAGACAAGAACGCTTCCCCTTGAAATCAACCTCTGGTGCTGAAAACATACAAAGCGGGAGGAGAACCTGTTTGGGTGCATCGGGGAGCAGTAGAAACAGTTAGATCTCCGTAGAGTCATAAAGAAGTAAACAGTAGACCACTATGAAGATGTATTGGGCCCTACAGTGCTATTGTCTTCAAAAGGAATTAAAAACAAATTGCTTTGGGCCAGCACATAATTTAGAGACTCCCGGCAATTTTATGAGTTGCTAATGTTCCTAATTACATGCCCGTGAAAGGCTTAATTAATTGGGGGGATGTAGCAAAAGAGGGAGAGAAAGAGAGAGCAAGAATGAGTGTGTGTGTGTGTGTGTGTGAGAGAGAGAGAGAGAGAGAGAGAGAGAGAGAGAGCGAGAGAGCACGCAGTGGCTTGTGTTTGTTATCATGGTTCCACGGCATTGATTTTACTGCCTACGGAGAATTTAGGGCCTCTCTGTTTGCACAAAGAAAATGCTAGACTTTCTTCTCTCTCTATATGGCTTGGGAAAAAAAAAGCACATTAAGATGAACCCCTTGCTGCTATCTAATATACTTGCCTCTACTTAACCGAAAGCGCCGGGAATCATATTTTTTGTAAATGTTGGCGCTGTTAATTGCACTGGGAGAGAAAATAGGTTCTCCTTGGATGGTCATGGAGTTTTTTTAAAAAAATCTTTTCCTCTCCTTTGCGTCTGCTGGTGCCTTCCGCCTGGAGGATGCCAGAAAGGGCGACCAGGCCGGGACAGAACAGAGGGTGAGAGGGTGACCAAAAGTGATCCGTAGAATCACAGTGTAAAAGACCACAAGGACATTAAGAGAAGTTTGCTCAAACTTGGCTGGTTTTCTGTTCCCACAGTAGTCAGCCCCAGCTCTCTGGGAAACCCATGAATAGGATATGCCAATAGAGCAAATCTTCACAGTAACACTTTTTTTCCCCCAAAGTGGTAAAATTGTTCCTTCTAAAATAGGTTGCCAGAGTGAAAACTGGAGAGGGCTCTTGTACCTTTAATAGGGTTGCCAGAGTGAAAACTGGAGAGGGCTTTTGTACCTTTAATAGGGTGGCCAGAGTGGAAACAGCCCCTATACCCTTAATGGTTGTGGAGAAAAGGGAATTATGGCAGCTGTTGCTTGTTTCGTGGTTGCCTGACAAGCAAGACCTGCTGAACTTCCCTCTTCTCTATCACCGTGGAAGGTCCGAGAGTTCTCTCCAATTTTTACTCTGTCAACTATATCCTAAAAAGAGTGGTTGCCAGGTCAAATATGGGGTAGGGCTCCTCTTTCTTTTAACGTATAGCCAATCAGGAAGACTTATATAGCCAAGCAGAAGGAACCAATCAATGAAGTAATATCCAGACTTTCTGTCAATACAGACTCAAAGTATTCCCTGAAATGCCCTCTTCTACGCAACCGTTAAAGGGACAGGTGCCCTGTCTAGTTTTCACCCTGGCAACCCTGGGTATAAACCAGAGCTGGGCATTGGCCTCCCACGAAAGTGCAGAGGGCTAATCCTGCTGCCCATCCTGAAAAGGCCTTTTTTCCCCCCAAACAAAAAAACAGGAGGATGACTTCTGGTTTACTTCCTTTTTGAAAAAAGGCCTGTTCCTTTCACGGTTGTGTAGAAGAGGACATTTCAGTAGATTTTGGTTGTCACATCACTGACTAACAAGGATTACCTTCTGAAATCTTCTCTTCTACACAAGCAAGGAGGCATCTCCAATTTTCACTCGGGCATCCCTAAGCAATGACTTAATGTAATAATATAACGGAGAGGTTGCTGCCAGAAATAAATCCAAACCTTCTTGTCAGCTATGGTAGTGAGGAGCAACAGAGGGGGTGAAAACTGGGAAGAGATTGATAATCTCAAATGGAGAATGTGGGAATGGTTCATTATGAATTGGATCTAGAACATTCCACAGTACACGACTTATGTGAACCAAGCTTTCAGAGAGAGTGGAAATGCAAACCAGGTGCCCCTTGGAGAGAGAGAAAACAAAGGGAGGGGGGAATACATCTGAAAGCAGAACAAAGATGGCTTCAAAGGCCATAGAAGATGCTAATTCTGTATGTCCTGAAAAGAAAAACAAGCAAAGCAAATTAATTCCACTCCCCCAATCACCAGTCTCTCTGTATTACAAATATAGTGTGTCAGATCACAGGTAGAAGAATTAGCTGTTTGAAAGGGCCCATCACTCCCCATCCACCAATTGTGATCTTTGGGTGTTCAGATAGAGCAGGGGTGGGCAACTGGGGAAGGCCTGGGGGCCCCACGTGAGCCCACCAGTAGACCTTGGAGAACCGCACCCTGGGCTGCACCTGCTCTTGAAAAAAAAATCGACCCCGAATGCTCTCTAGCGGACATGGGGATATTCTAACTGGGGGTGAGGTAGGCTTCCTGGATTCCCTAGATCCAGAGATAATCCAGAGGTAAACCAGATCCCATGCTCCTAGAGGTAATTTTGAAGTCACACACACACACACATCATTTATTTTTATTGTGATTTACATTGTGCAACTTAGTAAACAAACTTTATTTTTGACAAAAGGAAGTGTTTGGAATTTGTGAACAAGAAATTTGTCAGCTTGTGAAAATAGTTTGTGTTAAAATGTAAAATTAGTAATTTCTCTTCTTTGCTTTGTTGAGGAGACGCAGATCTTGGAGGAGAAGCCGGAGGTTTCGCTGCGGAAGCCATCTGTATCTCGATTCAGAAGATCTGTCCAGAGTGCCATATTTGAAGAAATAAATTGTTTTTGCATTTTTTTTGACCACTGGGGGACACCAAATGGCCACGAGGGGCTGTATATGGCCTGTGGACTTCACTTTGCCCACCCCAAGATAGATACAGAGATCTCAAAGGACTGAAGGGGCCAGAGATTATAATTTTTATTTATTTCTCTCCATCTGTGTTCTTGACAATAAGACAGTTCGTGCTCTAGAAGCGTGTCTCTGGCTTTTCTGAAGGGGGAAGTACACCTTGCAACCTTCTCAAGACTTGTTTTCGAAAAGCTGTTCAGTCATCCCGAACCACAACAGGATAACAAGAAGGAGAGGCAAAGGTTATTTTTCACAGTCAGCCTCCACCATCAACCTCAACCAGAGCAGACATGCTGAAGAGTCATGGCGACCTCTGAATCCAGGGCCTTGAGGCATCATGGGAAATATGCAAATGAGCAGAATCCAGGTGAGAAAAATCTCCACAAAGTACAGGACCCTCCCCGTGCCAGTCCTAAGCCCCAGTCTAGTCCCCTGCCGTTAATTTCCTAGCCTACAAAGTTTGATGGACAGAAAAGATCAACATGCTGGGTTTCTGTTGAAGAGGACAAGGGCACTGCAGCCCGACAGACAAAGCTGTGCAGGGGGTTGTTGATTCTTCAAAATTAATTGAATTAAGGATACGAGAAGAACCCTGCTAGATGAGATCAGAGCTTGGAAAAGCTGCTTTTGAAAGACAGCTCCCAGAGTCCCCTGCTAGGATGGGGGATTCTGAGAATTGTAGTCCTTAGGAAGTTATTTCCTCCCAAGCTCAGGATCAGATCGATAGTCCATTGAGTTCAGTGTTCTGTGACCATCTGGGATGGAGGATTCTGGGAGTTATAGTCCTTAAAAGTAACGTTTCCCAAGCTCTGGAGCCAAACAGTAGTCCATTGAGTTTGATATCCCGTGCTCATCTGGAATGGGGGATTCTGGGATTTGTAGTTGGCTGCAAGTGACTTTTCCCAAGTTCTGTATCAAGCCAGTGGTCCATTGAGTTTGATGTTCTATCATGATCTAAGATGGAGCATTCTGGAAGTTGTATTGAAAGTTACTTTCCTAAGGCTCTGTATCCAACCAATGGTCCATCAGGTTCAAATTTCTGTGGTCATCTGGGATGGAGGATTCAGGGAGAAAAGTTACTTTCTCCAAGCTCTGGATCCAGCCGGATCCAACATTGGATTTGGATCCAGCACTGAATTCAGTGTACTATGGCTGCAAATGGGAAGGAAAACTCCATTGCTTTGTTCTCTTGTCACTTGGGATGTGTTCTGACCCCTCTGTCTGTGGACCATCCCTCTGTAACACCTCAACCAAGCAAGATACAGACGGTGATTCTAACCCTGTCAACCTGTCTTCTTGTTGTGGTGTGCCTTTAAGTCGTTTCTGACTTATGGTGACCCTAAGGTGAACCTGGAGAGCCAGCGTGGCATAACGTTTTGAGTGTTGGACCCTGGAGACCAGACTCAGCCGTGGAAACCCACTGGGTGATCTTGGGCGCGTCACGCACCCTCGGCCCCAGAGAATCCTGTGATAGGTCTGCCTTAGGGTCGCCGTGACTCGGAAACAACTTGAAGGCGCGGAATAACAACCGTGCTCCTTAGATCTGAGCACGGTGCCAGAGTGAATCTCACCGGGCTTGATGAATCGTGCCCTTTCGACCCCTCCCAGCATGATTCACACTTTCGCACAAACAACTCAAGGGGAGACAAAGTGGAAAGGCCGTTGCTGCTGGAAAAACAGACACACAACCCCCCTCCATGCCTCTCCCACAAGGGGAGCCTACTCAAGTGGAACGTGTCTGTCTACAGTGGGGAAGAGCAATGGCCTACAGTTGAGGCGGGGTGGGTTTGTCCTTTGTCGGGTGGTACGAGTCCTGTGGCAGTCTGCTGGGGGACTTTGAAAAGTTTTTGGCAGTCTTGGAAAAGGCTGAACTTTGGCCTCTGTGGAGCTCGCCATCCAAAGGTCCCAGGAAGGGTGTTTGCTTTGGGGGAGAACATGATACCCCTGATTTTCTGTCTCGACACTTTGGAGGCATTATGGATTAGCTCGATTTGAGTCAGGAGAGATTAGCACCGGGGCTGTGGTGGTGGGTAAGGGAGGGAAGTGGCAAAAAAAAAAAAAGGTTATTGTCAGATCGAACAGAGCTTAGTAAGAAACAACCCTAAACTTGTTTACAAGTCAGCCTCAAAACTATCTCCCACCAGAAACATTTGGATCTTTCAACAGCAAAGTCATTTGAAACTTGGGGAATCTGGTGGGTTCGAAAAGGACAAACCACACTCACGATGGCAATTTTTTGCGGGGGGGGGTTGCTTGGGACTCTGAGAATTGCAGTTCAGATAAGAACTATTTCCAAAATCTGTGCACAATTTTTTTCTTGGAGCGGGGGAGCCTCAAAGACATTGATGATGCGCCCTCCTCCGAAATGCTCCTGCTTCCTTCTGCGGCTTAACAGCCTGTCTCTTTTCTCATCTTTATTTCAACAGATCCATTATCTTACATTTTTCAGGGTACAGAGTGCAAATGTAAAGCTTTATCATGTATCAACATTATTTAAAAATGGTATGTAGGTTTCCAGTGTACATGGTGGTTGTCTAGTTGCTGTCTTGACAACAACTGTATAAGACGGTAGCCAGGTGTGGGGACTCTTTGGCCTTCCAGATAAGTTGGACTCCCAGTCCCATTATCCTGATCATACTGGCTCGGTCTTCTGGGAGTTCTGGGAGTTGAAGACCACAGCATCATGGAAACACACTGGGCAACCTTCGGGCCCCTCCCAAAACTGCAAACCGCAGGATTCCATAGGATATTGAAAGTGGAATCACAGCGCTACAACAGCCTTGTGTGGAAATGGCCATGGTGACCCTAAGACAAACCTATCATGGGTTTTTCTGGGGCTGAGCATATGTGATGTGCCCAAGGTCACCGTGGCTTTCCGTGCCTGAGTGGGGAATCAAACCCTGGTCTCTTGGGTTGTAGTACAGTGCTCAGACCACTACACCATGCTGGCTCTAGGACTCTAGGAGACCAGAGTTCAAATCTCCATCAGCCATAGAAGCCCACTCAGAGGACAGCCGTGGGAAACATCCTCTGAATAAATCTTGCCAACAAAACCCTTAGGAGCGGGTTGAGCTGGAATCACCCTGAAGGCACACAATAACAATGGCAGTTACCTTTCCCTCCAGGGGAAAAAAAAGGATGTGATGGAGATGATAACTCACAACTTGGGAGCTTGGGAGTTTCTAAGGGAGCTCTGGTAACTTCTTGAATTCCCAGGGTCCCCTTTCTGGGGAACCAGTTAGATCAGGAACCCTCAAATTGATCCCATCGTGGGTCTTGTCAGGAGATTCAGTGAATGTCTGTGCTGCAGTTGCTCCCTTCGACAAGAGATCATCTAACGTGTTGCTTCTTCCATACTCCATGTCATGGGTGAGGCTGTGCATTTTCCTTCCTATTCAAGGGTTGGTGGGAAGAATACAGCCCCCTGCCCACCACTTCCTTCAGCTGAATGCCTGCTTCATGCGTTTGCATTTCCTGGGGGGGATGGCTAAAATGAGAGAGAATGCATTCTTTGCCTTGAGTTTATATATTTAAAAAATCAAATCTTTTACGGCGCCCATCAGAAAAGAACTACCGGCTCAAGACTGCAAAAGCAGGCGTCCTGCCAATCACTTTACGGAAAGAGGCAAGGACTTTTGGCGTTGGAATGCCCATCTGAATTGGTTCTTGTTCACGTCAGCACATCTGCCTTGAAAGCAAAGGTGCCCGCGGTGGAGGCTACTCACCGTCAAACTTGTACATGTCAGCACTCTAAAGCATGCTGCGGGGTGGGAGAGGAGGGGACAAGTGCCGGCGATGCGGTGCGGATGGGCAATGTCATCCGCCTGAGCCTCTTTCAAAGGCATTGCTGTGCGTGGTTTACTTTTCTTCCTAGAATCAGTGGTGCTAGGAATGCGCGATCTCTCTCTTTCTCTCTCTCTCAATTTGCTTTCAGGTTTTATCAGTACAATGAGCCCACTTTTGTGGTGGTTAGGGGCACAAGGCCCCATGAAAGTAGAAAAACACAAACTAAAATGAAAATCACAAATACTATTTTTTTTTTTTAAACCTGAGAACGTTTCTCTAGGAATCTCGAGGTGCTCCAGCACAATTCTGTGGTCAGGTTTTGGCAGAGGTGGGCCATAGAGTCACAGTGGAGGACCTAGCAATGCCTAGAGAAGAGTTCTACCTAGGAATTTCTGGGTCCTCCAGCATGACCCTGTGGTCCACTTACAGGGGAAGAGGAAAATATAACCATTTCAAGCTCTGAACACTTCTAAATAAGTTCACAGGCAAAGTCTGCTAGAAAGTGGGGTGGATATTCCATGCTGGACCCTTATTTGTTGGCCTAGAATGAACCTGGGGAATTCTGGGGGTCGTAATAAATAAAGTAACTTTCCAAGCACTGGATTACTGTGTTTGCTGGCGTATAAGACTCAATTTTTTTCCCCTAAAAATACTGTTTGAAAATGGGATCTGTCTTATACATCAGTGTGTCTTATATGCCGGTAAATAATATTTGCCAGTGTATAAATGGAGTGCGTCTTATACACGGGTGTGTTTTATACACCCGCAAATATGGCAGTTATGTTCCATTTTATAAAAAACCCTTAATGATTCTCAAGGCAGCTTGGGATTGAATTTAATAACACAGAGAGATGAAATGCTTTTAATGTCCTAGCTGATATATTTAAGACCTTTAGACCATGGGACTGAACGTCTAGGGAATATAGGAAGTGTCATACGTTTTCTTTACTCTGTTTGGGTGGGAAGGGCCTGATCCTGAAAAGTCGCTGGTTTCGTGGAGGCGTTAGATGACAACTGCAGGAGTCAACTGCCCCTTGTGGCAAACCGCTGAATTGCAAGGGGCAGGTTCTCATTGAATCCCGATGACAGCAGCTCTGCCTGGCATTGGGTGTTCCTGGGCAGGAAGGAACATAACAGAACTTCCTGTTTAGTGTTTGTATAAGAAGATATTGCTGATCCGAGAGCCCCTTGGCATTGCTTGGTGATGGTTCAACCCTGTCTTTTGATTTTATCTTCTGAATCGACAAGCGGTGTACTTAGGGTTCCCAGATTGCAACTCCTTGGTCCTCTTCTTTGGTTGTCAGGGCAGGAGGAAGGAATCTCAGTGCGAGAGCACTGCCTTGAAAATTACATCTGTGTGTTCTTGGTCCCATGTTGCTGCTCTTGCTTGGGAGGGGCCACTTTAGACGGTTGAAAGGTTAGCTGGGAAAACTTCCTGTGGTTCGACTCCAGCTCCCATGTGCTCTTAAAAATAGTCCTTTTAAAAAAGTTAAAGGCTGGAGAGAGCTGGAATCTTTGTTTCCTGTTCAACGCAGTGCTTGGCTGAGTGGGAATTTGAACCCTGTTGTCCAGACTCATAGTCCAGTGCTCAGATTGCGACGTTACACTGGTTCTCACTATAAAACTGGCCAGTTTTAATTCTGGTGGATATAAGTCCACTTATGAAGACTTAAAATCCCAAAAAGATTCTAGCCAATATGTTCTTTTTTTCCCCCGTGGTGGGTACGAAGCTCAACTTTTACCAACATGTTTCTTTTATCAGAATTTTTTAGATGAAAACTTCTGTTACTAGATCAAAATAGAGCGAGGGAGGGAAAAAAGTATCTTGAAGTATCTCCTGAAGCAAGTAGAATAGTATTAATTAAAAAAAGAGAAAAAGAAAAATAGACAAGAAACACTAAGGGGGAGAAAAATTCCCGCCATCATCATCTCCTCAACAGAAATCAAAATTAGAGTGTTATTAGAAAATTTCATTAGGACGGAACAGATTGCTAATGAAATTACATTCCGGCTTTCTCCATATCCCCTCGTATTAAGTGGATTTGATCAGTTGATGTTCACACAATTAATTTTGCCCGATTGCAGGGGAATTACCTTATCGACAAGCCCATTTTACATTTCTTATGGAAGGTTGTCTCTGGGGTGCCTGTGCAGTAAGGGTGTATGCATTTTTTTTTAAAATACAACACATAGTATGATCTGCTCGATGGGCGGTTTCTCAACAGAGCTTGGAAAGTGACTTTTAAAAGTATTTAGTTATGGTTAGAGCTCCAAGTAAGGGAGCCCGGGTGGTGTAGTGGTTTGAGCATCAAACTAGGACTCTGCAGACCAGGCTTCAAATCCTCACTTGGCCATGGAAACCCATTGGATGACCTTGGGCAAGTCATAGTCTCACAGCCTCAGAGGAAGGCAAAAGCAACCCCCCTCTGATCAAATCTTGCCAAGAAAACACTGTGATAGGTTCATCTTAGGGTTGCCACAGGTCAAAAATGACTTGAAGACACACAATAACAACAACAAAGCTCTTTTCCAAAACCATAAGTGACTTCTTGTCATTTACTGTTTTGGAAAAAAAACCAAACAAAGATGCAGCAGAAAATTTAGTGCTTGAGAGGTTTTGGCCTACAGCTCTCACGAGTGGCTGACAGTGAGAGGCTGTGGGAGCTTTAGTCCAAAGCATCTGGAGGGCCCAATCTCTCTGCTTTAAAAGCCATTTTAAAAACTCACAAAAGGCTATGTAAAAAATTGCCAGGATGTAGGGTCATGTTGAGAACCAGCGTTGTGTAGTGGTTTGAGCATTGGACTACCGTGTGTAGGATGACCGATAAAATTGGAAAGTCCATTTGAACCCATTTGCAAATCCCTGAAACCCAGTGGTGTCTGGTGGTGCCTGTATCAGTGGGGCGTTGAATCTGCCCGGGGTTTTAGTCTGAACTTCGAAGGGGTTCTCCGAGGAGTTGAACCAGGTTCAGCACCTCAGAGGGCTTCATAAAATGAAATATATATTCCAAAAGTTGTGAGATCTACAGAACAGAAACGTCTTTGTGACCTTTCTTAGTATAAAACATCACCATTCCTATGCAAACAGATGTTCTCAGAGCAAGATGGTCAGTTATCACATTGTTCTTGCTGTCTTACAGGCTTTTGACGTAGTTCTCATAGGTGAGCAAAGGCACATAATGAAACGGATTCAGTTCAGCTAAGCTGATAGTTAACAGAGACACACACTTATGTGTGTTGGAAAACTTTTTATGCCCCCCCCGCCCCACAGTGCAATAGAGAAATAATTCAAAGCAGTAATAGCTGACAGAGACAAACTCATTGGATACTGGCTCATTTCTTTAAAGTTCCAACTAGACCCTGGAGCAGATTCACCACTCCCTTCTGCAAAACCTCTGCACGTGCCAAGGTTGCCAAATGAACCAAGGCCATCTGTCGAATGATTTAATATCTTTGTTTTGATGAGAGCCTTGGAAAGCTTATCACCAGGTTAGACGCATGTCCTCGGTAGCCAAAAGTGTTCTCCTTCTATCAAAGCAGGAAGCTTTTAAACACGAATCCCGGATGTGCCGAGGCACTGAAGGCCTTTGGTTTACAAATGAATGTACCGACGACGGCCAACTGGGCCATTGTGGAGGCACTCCGAGCTTTATGATGAGGCCGCGCCTTGACCACTGAAGTGGCTCCTAACGCCGGTTATTCCATTTGCAGCGATCTGATATGTGCTGGCAATTTATTCATGGCTGGCGTAGTGAAAAATTGGAAAAGTTGAGGAGGGCAGCCATGGCGCAGAGATGCCTGGGTGAGATGGAGGCCTGCGACGGAATGGCAGAAGGGAGTGTTGCAGACAGAAGGCGAGGTTTACTCCAGCGTGTAGGAAGCTGAATCTTTTGTTTAAGCTGACATGAACGCAGGGAGGAAGAGAGGCCAGCAGATCATGGAGGAACTGTTTGTTTGGTGGGTACAACTTGTGAACCTAGAACCACTTCAGGAGAGAATTTGTTTGGGTGGGCAAAGGGCATCCTGTAAGCTCTTTCAGAATTCATAAAATCCTTTTTTTAAAAAAAGTCTTTTTAAAAAGGAATTACTATCTATTAATGTCAGGTTAGCTCTCCCTGCTATATTTTTAGATAACTGACTTTCTTTTAAGCATTATGTGCTTTGCTGTGTAGGTGAGGATGAGGGAATCGGTTGAGAAGCCTGGAGAAGAGAAGATTAAAAGGTGACGTGATAGCTATGTTTAAATACTTGAAGGGATGTCATATGGAAGATGGAGCAAGCCTGTTTTCTGCTGCTCCAGAGACTAGGAAACGGAACAATGGATTCAAACTTCAGGAGAAATTATTCAGCCCAAAAGGTTTGTAAACAGAGGCTGGATGGCCATCTGTGGGGGTTGCTTTGATGGTGTATTCCTGAATGGCAGAATGGGGTTGGACTGGATGGCCCTTGGAGTTTCTTCCAGCTCTAAGATTCTGTTCTAAGATTCTGTGATGGCTGGTCAAGTTGGGAACATGGAAATGTTGTAGTGACTTGTGATAAGCAAGTAAACAGGCACAGATGCAATGTCAAAAATGGAATGAACTGTCCTTCTTCGGAGGCCTTTATACAGAGATTGGATGGGCTTCCTTCAGCAGAGCTTTAGTAGGGTATTCCTGCATGACTGGGGGTTGGACTAGATGGCTGTCATGGTCCCTTCCAGCTATAAGAGTCTATGATTCTATGTGATAAATCTTGCTACAGCTAAAGAACAGATGGATCAGTCTATTTTCTATCCATCTCAGTCTTGCACTTATTACTTCAACATAACCACTCTATCTTTTCTTTTCTTTTCCTTTCTTTTCTTTTCTTTTGGCTATTTGTAGTTTCCTACTGTTTATTGACCACATTTGTTGCTGTTTAATGGGTGTTTTTATGCTTTTAATTCTGTCGATGGACGAATTATATTTTCACATCTGGATTTCTTTTTTTAGTGATATCAGCCTTTATCTGCATCTATTTTAATTGATGAAAGCTGCTTCCAGAATCGCAGTTTTGACAGCTGGCAGTTTCCATGACAGTGAGGCCCTGAATGAACTCTGGGTTTTTCACCTGAAATTTAAAAGAACTATCCGGAGTGCTGAATCCTACCCTCAAAATAGTTTCAGCACCATGGATAGCTCTGGGGTAGATTTGTCTCTTCGATGTCACGGAAGCCCCTGCCTTTTCTTTGGTTGCCTCAGTTCATGGGAGCCGTTCATCTGTCCCGTGATTGCCACCAGATTGGAGGGCCTCCCCCTGACTCACCACTAGGATGTCAAATGTGGGGACCTTCTGGATGTCCCTGTGGTTCCTATGGAAGACTTTATTTGTGTGATCCCACCATTAGACACCACTGCCCTGGAACAACTTCTGATGCTGTGTGTCTGCATTCAAGCATCCCAGTAACCCTTAGGTAGTGTTTTCAGAGGCACAAAAGAACTTACTACACAGAAGTTCAACAAGTTTACTTACTTCGCACTTCTAAATCCTGACTGGCCCTAACAAACTAACTCATATCTCTCATCTTCCTAACCTGCATCTGTCCTAATCCTAACTAACTGACTTGAGTCTAACTAATCTTTATCTCTGACCCCGACTAACTCTGCTACCATCTCTCATTCCTATTCCTAACTCCTGTCTCTCATTCCTAATCCTAACTAATTGATCTGAGTCTAACTAATCTGAATCTCTGACTCCTGACTAACTCTCCTACCATCGCACTCATATTCCTGACTGCCTTCTCTTGCTCCTAATCCTATCTGATCTGAGTCTAACTAATCTCTATCTCTGACCCCTCACTAACTCTCCTACCATCTCTCATCCACATTCCTAACTCCCGTCTCTTTACTCTTAATCCTAACTAACTGATTTGAGTCTAACTAATCCTTATCTCTGACTCTGACCAGCTCTCCTAACATCTCAAACACTTTGACAGTCTTATATCTCTCACTCTGTCATACATGCCAGCATTTTAAAAATCCCGTTTAAATATTCTGGCAAACACCAGTCACTCCCAACATTCCATAGTTTCACTCTTTCCCAACAGATCCTTACCTTATAACGTATACTATATGTTACATGCATAAATCATATTTAACTTTAATGTCTCTAATAAACAGAACAGCCACCCTGCCCTCAAAGTCTGTAACAAGACAACCACAACATGAAGGAAGGCTTTGGCCACCAAGATCACGGATCAATTGACAATTTTGCAAGGTCGTGAACTGAACATCCTTGGTTTCTAGAGAAGACTAGCCCACGCCTTGAGGAAAGGGTTTTGAACTTGAACACGTAGGGCAATAGGGGGTGAAGGTGGTAATAAATCAACAGGTGATTGGCTATAGAAGAAGTCGTAAAAATGATCGATTGGCTGGGTGACCTTGATTGTTTTTTTTTAGCGGGATAACTTGTCCAAAGGCCAGGCTACAGTGCAAGTGGCCAAAATACCCTAAAGGCACCAGATCCCGTCTGATCTTGGAAGCTAAGCAGAGTCAGACCTGGTTAGCACTTGAATGGGAGACCGCCAATGAATACCAGGCGCTGTAGACTATTTTTCAGAGGAAGCAACTGTCCAAACCACCTCTGAAGATTCCCTGCCTAAGAAAACCCTGTGAAATTCAAGGGGTCACCACCAGGTGAATTGAAGCCCCCCCCCCATTGTTCAACGGAAACAGCAGTAAAATCTCTCTTGATTCCAGCATGGCCTAAGGTGGAATGACATATTTCTTGGCCGAGGATACTCGAGTCCTCTATGATCCGTTTGATGTGTCAGTCCTAAGTTTCCTTTTTCTCTCGTGACCCAACAACCCACTTTGCTCAGTCCTGTTCCGGTTCGTTCTCGGCTTTGCGAAACGGACACGGAGCCCCGCCGAAGCGCCTTGGATTCTTCTGATTTCTTCTCACCATTCTCCCTCTATCTGTGAACTTTGAGACAGGTGGCAATTCATCCCAGGGAAAAGGAGTGTGATGCCTGGGGATATATACATGCGTGCATGTGTGTGTGAGAGAGAGATTGTGTGTGCAGGCCCGGGGAGGGGAAGGTCGGGAGGGGCAGCGGTAGCAGCGCAAGCGTTAAAAGCAACAGGGCTGTAACATCTAACGTGTTTTTTTTTTTTTTCATAATTACACTTCCAATTCCATACCAAGCCTCCTCCCTCATTACCACCCTGCCGTCGGCACATGCCGACTCCAGACCAGCAGGGGACTGTGTTTGGCTCCAACTGATTGCCGTTCTTCTTTTCTCATTACTAACAGTTCACTTGTGGGCTTATTAACCACCAGCCTCTCCCCGCCCCGCCCCATACTGTTCATTCTTGGCACGCCGTGTGCGAGGGAGAAGAGTGACTCCGAATTCTTGTAAAACACTTGCCTGCAACATTTAACATCCAGCTGGCTGCACAGCATCTTCTGTCTCTCTCTCTCGCTCTTCCCTCCCTCCTTCCCCCAATCTCTCTCTCTTTGCACATTTTACATGACACACACACATCAGACTGGAAGTGGAGGAATAAAGGAGGGAAGGACAGGCAAGAATATTGCTCCTGTTCCCTATTCTCCCCCCCCCCAACGGTCCACCCAATTCTTTGTCGGTGATCACTCACAAATACCTGCTTTAGGTAATGTGTGTCCCTGTGGTGTCACAGACAGTGACTTGTTCCAGGTTTGGGTAAAAGGCTCAGAATATTTTGAAATATTATGGTAGCTTTATTTCAGGACACTTTTCCTGCCGAAAACACACGGTAACGTGAACTTCCAAAGCAAGAAATCTTTGGGTGTTGCCCAGACTGCATGGCATTGTACAGGATTATATAGGCATTACACAGATTTAATACAAATTAAGCGCACACAATTCTCTCATTTGCTCACTAACAGTAAGTTTTCCCAGCTAAGTGTCTCAGGACCTTTCCCCGGGATTTCCCTCCTTCCATTGTTATGCCAACCACAGCCTTTGAAGATCTAGCAGTAAAATGTCTCGCAGTCCTTCTCATACATCCTCCTCCATTTTCAGAAGATAATTTACAACCTTTCCAGTTTACGTCCTTTTGCCCAAGGGTTGCCATGTGATTGGGTGCCTCTGCTCCTAAAGAGGCACAGAAGCCATGTGGTTTGAATATGTTATGTTGCTGAGGGTCCCCAAGTCCTTTGTCTATAGCAGGGATGGGAAAGCATGACTCTCACAATCACTTAAACATTTCTCTCTCTCTCTCTCTCTCTCCCCCCCCCCTCTCTGTTTTTGCAAGGTACAGCCACCTCCTCCAATGTGTTGTGGTGTAGTGTAGCGATTTGAGCGTTGGGCTGGGCCTTTGGGATACTGGAGTATCAACCATGGCAACCCAAGAGTCACATTGTCTCTTGTTCAGCATGGCTGGCTAGGGGATTCTGGGACTGGCAGTCCAAAAAAATAAGTTGTCCAGCCTCTGGATGTCTTTACCATTTTTTTCCCCATGTCGTCTGAAGCTGTTCCAGAAGAAGAAGACTTTTACAGTCTTCTGCGATCCTCTGTCCCCTTCCCTCAGTTGAGGCTCACTGAATTGGGTGAAACACCTAGGTTGGAGTTTCATATTTTTATGATAAGTTGGAAGCCCTCTCTCTTTGTGTGCATATGTGTTCGGTAGGGAGGTGCCCATGCGTTTCAGCAAAGGACACCCCGAAGGTCGAACGCTTCTTTGGAAACGGTACCTTCCAAGACTTTTGGAAGCTATCCATCATTCCTTCTGGCAGGCGGTGATGGTATTGCAATGTGAAGAAAGTCCACTGGTGTGTGTCGTTTCATGAAAAAGGGCTACTCCTTCTCATGCAGCAAGTTGCAGGTTTTTAATTTTGTTTAAAAAAAACCCCTCCAGTCCATTTAATGCATGATACACAGGCAAGAATGTTTGTTGCTTGAGCCTCTGTTTTTCCATCTAGCCCAGTCTGAGACCACAAAGTAAAATTCCCTCTTGCTCCAACAGTCTGCTCAGTTCTCCATTGGTGATCATTTGCAAATACCTGCACTAGGTAATGTGTATCCCCATGGCTTGCTTTTGCCAAGTGGACCACCTAAATGTGCTCCCCAGCGGTACTCAGGTGGGAATTGCCAAGTGACTCGGTGCTTCTGCCGTGTGCTTTGAATTTGTTATCGTTGTTGTGTGTCTTCAAGTCATATCTGACATTTAGTGACTCTAAGGCAAAGCTATCCTGGGGTTTTCCTGGTGGAATTTGTTCCGAGGGGTTTGCCCTTGCTTTCCTCTCAGGCTGAGAGAGTGTGACTTGCCCAGGATCACCCAGTGGATTTACTTGGCTGAGTGGGGATTCGAACCCTGGCCTGCAGGATTGTCGTCCAAAGAGGCCTAATGAGACCCGGGCACATTAGTACTCTCTGCCTCCACAGGAAATTTTTTTCCCTCTCCATGAAATTTTCAGCGAGTTCCCAAATTTCCACCATTGCAGGAACCTAAAACTTCAGCAACACTTTTAGAAATGTGGCCTCCAAAGAAAAGGGACAAGCAAAACAACCAAGGGACGGTGACACACAGCAAACGCAAGGTCTGAACCACTTTCAACATTTCACCCTCTGCAATGGTAGACATTTGGGGAACAAAGTAAAATTTCATGGGAGGGGGGCAGGATTCTTGTTTGGAGGGGCAAAGCCCTCACCCCCCCATAACTATGGCTGGAATCCTCTTACATCCTGTATGTGACATAACTTTACACATACACAGCTACATAGCAGAGGCATCGTGCATTGCTCGTTTCCCACCACACATCTTCACGATGCATTCACAGGTTTCTTAATGAATTGTGAGGGTGTGTAATGGGAAACTGGCAGTGCACATTCTCACTCCTTAGTCAGTGTCCCAATGCGCCAAGGAACCAATGCGCGCTGCTTCTGATGCGCAAGGGTCACTTTGCTGGCTCCCCGACTTATTAAAATAACAGCAGCGCTTTACCGGATACAACATTACAGGACCGCCCAATTCTAATCCTTACAGGTGTAAGCCTACTTACGCAGACCTAGCACCCGTACAGGATTCCCGCTTACCTTGTCGTGTGCCTTTGAGTCGTTTCCAACTTACGGTAACCCTAAGGTAAACCTATTCACAATTCAGAGTGCTTATCTGCTTTGTTAACAGAGATATACCTTAATTAAATTGTCTGTTGTTGTGTGCCTTTAGGTTGTTTCTGACTTATGGCGACCCTATCGCAGGGTTTTCTGGGGCTGAGAGTGCGTTATGTGCCCAAGGTCACCTGGTGGGTTTGCGTGGCTGAGCGAGGAATCAAACTGTGGTCTCCAAGGGCTGTAGTTCGGTGCTCAGACCGCTACTCCACACTGGCTATATATTTCAGGCAAATGGGATCACCCCCTCTTGTCAACCTTGAGCAGGTAAGGGCTTATCGTCCCCCCCCCCCCGTCTATAAGCGAGAGTTCAGGCAACTCGAGAGTTTGTTCCTGCCCAAAGTTTATGATTCGGATAAACTTGCCAGCCTCGCAAGCTGGCAGAAGTGGGTGAGGGCTACGGGGGTGGGATGAAAAATTATTGGGCAGGCCCAGTGCCCCCAAGACACTTGTACTGGACAACAATTACAGGCCCTTAATTAAGTGGAATTTCGGTTCTCCTGTCGACCGTGGCATGTCCGGCACTAAAGTTATGCCACCGGTGATGTCTGGAACTGGTTAATGAATATAAATCAAATGGTTTATAGTTAGCAAACATGTAATGGGGTTGCAGTGAACAGAATTCCAATGTAAAATGCCCGAGGATAGGAACATACCATCCATAATACAGCACCCACACGGGGACACACATACTCTTTCTTACTTCTGGTAGCAACTGACAGAATGCTAGTCCATGATCTTGGGGAGATGACCATATCCGAGCTGGGAGATTCTCTGACAGACAGAGGGAGTCACTGGCCACAGTGGCCAACAGAGCCATGGCCAACTGAGATGCCAGGGAGGGAGTGATTTACTTTCTCCCTCCACCCCAGACTTCCCGAGCCATTAAATCTTGTCCTATTGGTTTGGTCATGAGGTTCCTTCATAAATTGCTTGGTAGGATGCCTGGAAGGGAACGGAGGGCACTGAAGGTGACTTTTGGAGTCGTAAGTCATGCGGGCAGGTGTGACCAGAGAAAACCAGAACTTACAATGACCAGAGCCCATGCTAAGACCCATTTAGCTGGAGCAGCAATAGACTTAGGTGGCTGTTGTGTGTATGTGCCTTCAAGTTCCCCGTTGACTTATGGTGACCCCATTAATTTCGTGGGGCTTTCTCAGGCCAGGAATACTTAGAGGTGGTTTTGCCAGTTTCTTCCTCTGAAATCTTAGTAGACCGCAAGCTGAACATGTCAGCAGTGTGATGCGGCAGCTAAAAAGGCCAATGTAATTCTGGGCTGCATCAGTAGGAGTATATTATCTAGGTCACGGGAAGTGATGGTACCACTCTATTCTGCTTTGGGCAGACCCCACCTAGAATCCTGTCTCCAGTTCTGGGCACCACAGTTCAGAAGGGATATTGAGCTGAAACGTGTCCAGAGGAGGGCGACCAAAATGGTGAAAGGCCAGGAAACCACACCTATGAGGAGAAGCTTAGGTAGCTGGGTATCTTTAGCCCAGAGAAGAGAAGCTTAGGAGGCAACATGATGGCTGTGTTTAAATGTTTGAAAAAGATATCAATGCTTACAACAACCCTCTGTGGTTGATTATGCTGAGAAACTATGGAGGCTGGCCTCAAGGTCATCCAGGGAACTGCACACATTGCTGCATCCTTCCTGCCCCCCTTGCATAAATAACTACTTTTGTCACATGGAAACTTTCCTTCCATTTTTTTTCTTCTCCTCTGAATACAATTCCTTTGTGTCAAATATTCCCAGACAGCACTTAGTAATTAACCCAGTTTGTACTCCCCACCCCACCCCATATCTCTTTGGGCCTTCTAAATTCAAACCAAAGAACTTCCATCTCATCCTTTTGCTGCGGCCTTGTTCATTTCAGTTGCAACTTGGTTAGAACAGGGTCGTCGGCTCATGCTGTGCCTTGCCCTGCCCGTCCAGGCCCAGGGAAGTGGCTTTTCTGAAGAAAAGACATATGGCCAAGCAGCCTTGCTTTAAAAACCTCCATAGAGGGAGACTCCTCCACACTCAAAGGCAGTGTATTCCAATGTTGAACAGCTCTTACCGTCAGGAGGTTCTTCGTAATGTTTAGGTGGAATCTCCTTTCCTGTAGTTTGATCTCATTGCTCCATTTCCTAGTCTCTGGAGCAGCAGAAAACAAGCTTGCCCCATCCTCCACATGACATCCCTTCAAACATTTAAACAAGTTGCCTCTTCACCTTCCCTGGGCTAAACATCCCCAGCTCCCTAAGCTGTTCCTCATAGGGCTTCATGGTTTCCAGGTCTTCTACCATTTTGGTTCCTCTCGTCTGGACACATTCCAGCTTGTCCATATCCTTCTTGAACTGTGGTGCCCAGAACTGGACCCAGAATTCCAGGTGGGGTCTAACCAAAGCAAAATGGAGTGGTACCATCACTTCCCTTGACCTAGACACTATAGTCTGGTATGGTTTCCTGAGATTTCTTCCCCTCTCTCTCTCTCTTTTACTTTTTTAAATGTTAATAAAACAGGTTTGGTCGGGTTCAGCCCTTTCCTTGCACAATGCTGATATCAGCCGATTGAAACTGTAGAGGTCCTCCAGCTGTCCAGATGGAATGATGGCTGTGCCACTTGAGCTAAAACCTTCGTAATGACTCACAACCGATCAGCTTAACCAGCAATTTGGCTGATTCCGTTTCCATGTGCGGCCTGTGCAAACTAGAAGGGAACCTCACATTAATTTTTTTAAAACATAATTAAATCAGAAATGACCCCAGTGCCAATAAAATAAAATTTCCCATCTTTTTCTCCCCGAAAATGGCTTAATTCTCTTGTAGCTCATCATTAATCCTCAAGAACCGGTAGATGGGATGGCTTCCCCTCCTCCCTTCCAGGCCTAGATCAGGCGTGAGCATCACGAGGCCCTCTGGAAGGATAGTGGACGAGTAGCCAACCACTGTAGACCAGCGTGGCATCGTGGCTGGAATGTTGGATGGAGCCATAGAAACTCACTGGGTGACCTTGGGCAAGTCACTCTGTCTGAGGCTCAGAGGAGCACAATGGCAGAGCCCGACTGAAGAAATCCGGCCCGGAGGAAACTAGAATACGATCACCATATTGGAGCCGGTGGGATGTAGCGGTTGGGTTATGATTCTGAGAGTCTTAAGCTTTGAATTTCCACTCGGCTGGGGAGACCCACTGGGTAGCTTTGGACAGAGAGCCAGCGTGGTGTGTAATGGTTTGAGCCTTGGGCTATGACCGGGGAGACCAGGGGCCTTTCCACATTACACTGTTATTGTGCTATTATTCCACTTTCAAGATCCTGTGGAATTCTGGGGTTTGTAGTTTACTTACTGAGGCCCAAGAGCCCTCTGGCTGAGAATCCTAAAGGCCCCTCCCTAAACTACAAACCCCAGGATTCCATAGGATGTTGAAAGTGGAATAATAGCATTATAACAGCGTAGTGTGGAAATGGCCCTGGGTGCAATTCCCTGCTTGGCCATGGCAACCCACTGGGTAACCTTTGGTGTATCACACACTCTCAGCCCAGAAAATCCCATGGGTCACCCTAACTCGGAAATGACTTACTGTAGGGCACATGAAGGACTTAACAGAGGCTCACTTGGGATGACAGCATGCATGCTGCTTGCAAAGTCTCCCAGCTGGCTTGGCGCCTTCTTTCCTCCTCTCAGCTTGCTTTGCAATCAGTGCGAGCGATCCCAGGCGAGCCTCGGTAGGCAAGAAGAATAGATGAAAGAGTGGGAACCCCATTGAATTAATGGAGCTTGTCCCTAATTTGGAAGCATTAAAAGAGCAAGTCGTCAGATAATGGGGTGTCAGAAGGTGGGGGCTTCCTGTAGTACCATTCTCCCCAGGACGGCTCACAATAAGAGCAAAATACAAATAAAGCAATGAATAAAGAGAATGATTTTTATAAAATTAAGCAAACCATCACCTTGAAAGCATCACATTGGGTAAGATCTGGCATATGCTCTTCAAGGGGAAGTCTTGTCCAGCAGCAGTTGGTGACTTCCACGTCTGCGGGATGGTGAATTCATTCTGGGTTTTAGCCCAGACTTTGAAGAAGCTCTCCAAGGTGCTGAGCGTATTTTGGGGGCAGGATTTGGACATATTTGATGGCTCCTTTACGGGTCAGACAAAACTCGGAGAAGATTGGCCAGCTTCGTCCACTGAGGGTGAAGCCACTAAACACTTCTCGTCTTACCTATGTGTAGATGCAGAATGTGGGATCCTGGAAAAAAGAAGAGACAAAGGAGATTTTTTTTTTTGCAAAATGAGAGGGGAAGAAAGGAGAGAAAACTTCCAAACTGTCACATAGAAATCGACGTGCAACAAGCCAACTCGGTCAACACCCCAAGTTGATAAAAATGACTTCTCCCCCCACCTCCCCACAGCAAGTATTAGAAATCCTGTGGGATTCCATTTACTGCTCCCCTCACTCACAGTTTAGACACTATGCCTGTTGTGATTTCTATTACTACGTTGTGAAGGACATAATTTATTCCGAGGGACTTGTATTTGGATGCCCAGCAAGTGATGGGCGTGAGCCCAATCTTGTGACCTGTGTCGATCTCAGGGGAAGGAAAACTTCAGAGAGAAACTTTCTGGACTGGGTCTCTCCCCACCTCTCTCTCTCTCTCTCTCTCTCTCTCATTTTCCACACAGTTCCTATTTCCGCTCTACCTCTGCTCCAACTGTCTTGTTTTATCCCTGCCCAGTCCTGGATTTCAGATAACACTCCCCCACTCCCAGTAAATAATAAGCACCCCCATTTTGCAAGCGGCTGTGGCATGCCTTCTTAAAAAGAAATTGCATGAAGGTCATTGTTCTCCACGTTTTTAACTCTCTTCGCTGGCCTTCTAGTACGGTGCCCTTGCTCTAACAGATTTTGGGTTGAAAAATAACGTGCAAATTAATAATATTAAGATGCGCTGATACTGACCGCTCATACACAAAGGCATGGCCTGTCGTAATTGACAAAGTTGGCGTGTTCCTGGGCATGACTGTTTGAATGGAGAATTTGGTACCAGGGGCAGAAATAACTAGGGAAGCAGAGTTTCCCAAGCCACAGAAACAAAGATCATTTCCGAAATGTATCAGCAACATTTTTATTGAAAACTAAGAATATTAGTTAAAAGACGAGGAGGAAGAGGAAGAGGGGAAAAAAAACCACTGGAGCAAAAGATGCTGAACAATGAGATGACAGCAAAGCCAGAAGGGGCGTGATGTCACTTCCTCCTGAGTCAGCCTCTGCTCTCTCTGCTGCTGCCCACCCCTCTGCTAGAGACGTCTGAGGCAAGGGGGATTCTTCCAGAGCTCAGGCGGGCTGATGGGTCCTGTGATAGAAAGTGGGGGGCTGTTGTTAACCCGCTTCTCTTAGTAGGAGCCCCAAAGCCCTTTTCCAGGTCTGTGGCTCCCCACCCCCCCCATTAAAAAAAAAGTCCAGTGTAAAAAAAGAAAAAATTGAAAGGGTGGAAGGAAATTCCAGGGTTTGCCTCAGGCAGTCTTGCATTCTGAGTATGATGCATGTTAAGGACGGAGGCAGCGGCGATGTGCTGGTGGCAGCCAGGTTTCCGACACTTTCTCCCCTGCCTCGGTGACATGGGGAAGGAATGAGCCGCTGACCTGCTTTTTGAATTTAGAGTGTTCATTAATAGGATATTATGCCATATGCTTAGCGCTCCATCTTCTCTCTCTCCCTCTTCCCCCTCCTCCTCCCTCTCCCATGCAGCCGCCAATTTGAGAGACTTTCTAATTAGTAATGGCATAATGAGAATATTCAGGGGCTAATGTGGTGGGTGGGGATGTGAAATAGATCGCTCGTCCTGAACTGAAAATATTTCTGCTCAGAAACTCGGGGACGTAATGATACTGCCGTTTAAAAAAAGAATGGCTCCCCCCCCCCCGTGATCTTTGACAAATGAAGGACCTTCTTTTCCCCTTGGGGGGGCTACGTTCGCCTCTGGAGTAGCGTTGACCTGTGTAGGCAGGCCGGGGTGGTGGGGGCGCCTGAAAAGGAAGGACGAGAGGGGATGGAGTGTCATGCCGTGAGCTTCTGGGAATGAAACAAAGGCAAGCGGGGCAAACACACAGGGCGGAGGGATGGTCGGCCCAAATCGTGTTGGGGACTTGCATCTTTTTAAGCAGACTTACATCTGTGGGAATTGGAATCAGGCAGTTCTGTAATGTCCGCATCCGGTAAGGGGATGCTGTTACGTTACTACGGCAGGGGGCTGGCAAAGCGACCAATACGCATTGGGACTCATGACCCATGTGCATCAGGACGGATGTGCACGCACATATAGCCTAGCTGCTCATAAAGGTCTGTTCCCAGGCATTTCACTCCATGCATCTGATGAGGCAGACTTAAGTCTATGAACCTAGATCTACTTAAGCCTATGAACTGAGGTCTACTTAAGCCTGTGAACTGAGGTCTACTTAAGCCTATGAAATTAGATCTGCTTAAGTCTATGAATGAAGGTCTACTTAAGTCTATGGAACCAGGTCTACTTAAGTCTATGAACTTAGGCTTACTGGAGTCTTTGAACCTAGGTCTACTTGAGTCTATGGGCCTTTCCGCCCTATACTATTCTAGTGCAATTATTCCACTTTCAGCATCCTGTGGAATCCTGGGGTTTGCAATTTAGGGAGGGGTATTTAGACTTCTCAGCCAGAGAGCTATTTGGCCTCAGCAAATTACAAACCCCAGGATTCCACAGGGTATTGAAAGTGGAATAATAGCACTATAGGGCAGAAATGGTCTATGAACAAAGGTCTATTTAAGTCTATGAACCTTGGTCTACTTAAGTCTATGAACTTGTCTACTTGAGTCTATGAACATAGGTCTCTGTAAAGCTATGAACCTAAGTCTACTTAAGTCTATGCATGTAGGTCTACTTAAGTCTATGAATGAAGGTCTACTTAAGTATGAACTTCAATCTACTAACTTCTTTCTCTCAGTTAGTTTCAAAGGTGCAACAAGATCTCTCTGCATGCTGATCCAGACTAACAAGGCTATGTCTTTGAATTCATGCATCAGCCCGCATGTGCAGAGATCCCATTGTGCACCAGGATACCGTCTGGGAAGTGCCGATGCTCAGTGGGACACTCTTGCTGGTGTCCTGTTGCACATCTTCACAATTCATTCACACAAAGTGGAACCTTGTTGCTTGAGCATTTCGGCACAGAAAACAACATTTCTGCACAGAAACAAAAAAACTTCCTCCACAGGCAACAGCATTTTCTCTGCAGAAATATTCAGAAAATGCTGTTTTCTGCTCTGAATAATCTCACTATCACCCTGTGCAGTTATAGGGCTATATTCCACTTTAACTGCCATGACAGCATCCTGTGGAATTCTGGGATTTGTAGTTCAGTGAGGCCTAAGAGCTCCCTGGCTGAGAATGCTAAATACCCCTCCCCTAAACCACTAATCCCATCAATCCCATCATTTCTTGCGGTGTTGCCATGGCAGTTAAAGTGGAATATAGTGCTATACCAACGTAGTGTAGTAAGGCCCTAATTCTTGAATGGCAAATAATCATAAAAAACTGGGCACTTTCCAACTTTTGTGCAGCAAAGAGGAAAATGCTCAAATTATTCCTTCCTGCCAACGCAAATGACATTTACAAAGGTTTACAAAGAATGCACAAACTGCCTCCGGCGATGGGCAGAGAGTAAAGCATGTTGAATCCCGCAGTCCGAGTCCCCAGTTCAAGACCTCTCATGCCTTCCGCCAAAAACGACATCCTTACACACACCTTGTTTCTGCAAATCTAATCTCCTTCCTCACAGGGGAAAGGCTGAGCGTTCTCTCATTAATATTTCCCCAGTTGCGAGAGATACTGTGATTTAAGGAGGCTGTATAAATGCCAAGCATTAGTCTTTTTATGGACCAATTTCCTTTGTTTATTATAATTTGGCTTTTAGTTATTGGCGCTCAGGTATTCAAGAGCTGTCCTTCCCCCCTTCTCCACCCTCCCTTTCAGCAATAGCCAGGTCCCTCTTCTGTCATGTTGCTTGAAAGGCACGTGTGAGTTTATACCAGGCTGTCTCAAGACTGCGTGCTGCCTGAGGCAACGCCAAGATGGCGGCTCATCCCTGGTGTAAAGCTTCTGGTTCTGGCCCAGCGCTGCAGTCTGAAGAACTTATTCAAGCATTGGCTGAGCTTCCAATATCCCATCAGCCCACCTACCCATCCATCCAACCATCCCCGTATGAAGGGATCAAATGTTGTTGGACTGTAAGTCCCAGCAGCCTTGGCCAGCACCATTGATGGGACGCTGGGAGTTAGAGTTCAACATGTGGTGTGCCGTTATCCCAAATGGCCAAACTAACATGGCTTTAAAGGATACGCCAACTGAAGATTTCTTTCCAAAGATTGGAAACCATTTGTGGACTGTTTGAGCAATTAGAAGTCAAACAATGCAATGATCTGTGGATATGTTTAATAGTAACCATAGTAAGTTTGCTTAGGTGTATCAGTAATGGAAGAATAATACTTTTTTTTAACTTTTCTTATTTACTCTTTCTTGTTACAGTTTGGTTTGGGGCCCTTTTGTGTTTTAGCAAGTTAGTGTTTAGTTAGTGAGTTGGTGTTTTAGTGGATGGAGGAGAAGCTCTCCTCCAAAGATTGTAGGACTTGGATAGGCTTGTATGGGGAGAATATGGGTTTCCAGGTAGTCTAAAAAACTTAAGCTTCATGGAGCTTTGTAGTTCAAAACTGGCACTTTGAATTGTGCCTGGAAACAGACTGGCAGCCAATGAAGCTGTTTCCATTTCATATGCTCCTTGAAAGTCAGCCCCCGCTGAATTCAGGCCATTGTCCTTAAAGGCTCTGTATTGTTGTTGGGTTTCCCCCCATGCAAGAGACTAACATGTGGCCTTTCATTTGGGCAAGTGTTCTCTTCAAAATCTTTTAAAACATTTTCCTAACGTTTAGACATTTTCTTCTCACCACCACCACCTCATTCCGAGCACACCAGAAGGTGCTGGCGGGGGGGTGGAATGAGGAATGAAACATGAAGATTGATCAAATAAACCATAATGAATGTTCCTCTTGACTGGACCAATTAGCATGCCGCAAGATAATTTTGCTAACTAACGATTAACCCATTTAAATGGAAAAGCTGGGGATTTCTCTCTTGTGAGTTGATGTTAGGTTTTCATTTTAATTTTTCTTTTTTAAAGAAAGCAGTCAGCACTGTCAGGCTGGCCCAATCTGAAAGACAATGAGAATTATGACAGATCTTTTAGTGCGGACAGGAGCTTGATGGGTAATCATCGATTTCAATCATGGCAGGAGTTCCTAGCTTTATAAACCTGCCTGCTTGATATGTATAAAATGGGATCCATGTGTATTGCAGATGCTGGGTTGAGAGAGTGAAAACCGGAAAGGGCTCCTGTACCTTTAGTAGGGTTTCTAGAGTGAAAACCAGAGAGGACTCCTGTACCTTTAATAGGGTTGGCGGAGTGAAAACTGGAGAGGGCTTCTGTACCTTTAATAGCTCTGCAGAAGAGGGAATTTTGTCAGGCACTGCTTGTCACACAACTGGTAACAAGAAGTGCCTACTGAAATTAAAGAGGCAGAAGCCATCTCCAGTTTTCAGTCTGGTACTCCTACTACATTTCTGGAAAATGTTCTCCACATCTAAAATGGTGGTCTTTTCGATGTTTAAGACATCAGCTCCTAGACATCAGTTCCTGGCTGTTGGTCATGTTGGTTGGAACTTCTGGAAGTTAAAGTCCAAAGCATCTGGAGGACCAGTGACTGGGGCCCTGTTCCTTTAGGATACTAACTGGATTATTTGGGCCTTGGGTTTTGGCCACATCAGGGATCAGGTATGTGTGGCTTTCCAGGTATTATTTCCCTCTGTCTCCCATCATTCTTGACTGTTGGCTACGCTGGCTGGGCCTGATGGGAGTTAGAGTTGCAAATTCTCCAGCCTATGCCCTTTTTAAAAAAAACTCCTGGCCTTTTTGTTGTTATTAACTGCTGTCAAGTCAGTCTTGACTTATGGGCAACCCTATGGGTGGGAGATTTCTAAGCCATCCTATCTTCAACAGCCCTGTTCGGTCTTGCACATTTAGGGACGTGCCTTCTTTGGTTGAGTGTATCCATCTGTAATGGAGTTTTGCTTTTTTCCTACTGCCTTCCACTTTACCAAGCATTATTGTCTTTTCTACAGGCCTGGTCTTCTGGCACTACCAAGAACTTTTCATTCCCATTCCCCAGCTTGGTTTAAAGTAACTCAGAATTTCCTGAAAGAAATGACTCTCCCCATGGCAATCTGTTGGTGTTATACTTGAACTACCTAAGATGGCCACCCCCAGAAAACACAGCAATTGTTTCTAGGACCCAGATTTCAGAGAGATCAAATGAGGAAAAGAGGAATGCTAGTAATAACAGAAAATGATCCTAATGGCTGACTTGTGTAATGTTTCTAAAGCACTTTAACACTCTCACTCTAACTCCTGAATAATAATAATTAAAATAGACTTGGTGGAAATTGGTGAACGGCAATTTCCAAAACATCGAGAGTCTAGATATGATACTGGATCAATGGGAGGGGGAGGAGGAAGAAGACAAGGAGCAAGGAGGGAAGGAAATTCAGGATATTTCAAGAAAGAGTTTGGGTGCAAAGCCATGAATATGCAGGTAAAGTTAAAACAAAAAGAACTAGGAGGTCTCACAATGTCCAGGGAATTTTTGACTTTCTGGATAAGCCCAACATGGCTAGAACTCTGAACAGGAAATTCTCCATTTTGTTGTAGGTCTCCACTTCTCCCGACAACATTATCAATGTGACAGTATCAGGATCTGATCTCCGATTGGGTAAGATTACCCATATGTTTATCCTGAAAGGAGAAAGAAGACACAGTCATGGGAAACTACGGTGAGGAAGAGGCATCAATCAATTGTCCTGAAAGGTAAGACGAAACAGGAGTCTGTGTTTCTGATGTTTTCCACTATAGTTTGTTGTTGTGTGCCTCCAAGTTGTTTCAGAATTATGGTGACATTAAAGGTTTTCACAAGGTTTTCTGGGGCTGAGTGTGTGTGACGCACCCAAGGTCACCCAGTGGGTTTCCATGTCACAGCAGGGAATCGAAACCTGGTCTCTTGAGGGTCATACTCCAGCGCTCAAACCGCTACGCTACACTGAATATTTTCCAATATGTCTGTGTGGGGATGGAGTCTAAAAGAACAAATGAGCTAGCGTGGTAATGGTTTCAATGCTGGACTACAGAAAACGAAAGTTCAGACTCCACTCCGCCATGGAAAACTGCTGAGTGAACTTGAGAAAGTCTCATTCTCTCATCCTCAGAGGAAGGCAAACCGCTTCTGAATAAATCTGTCCAAGAAAATCTGTCAATAGGGTTTCCAATACTCAGAGTCAACTTGAAGGCACATAAGAAGAAGGAGAAGGAGAATTTCATAAATACTTCCTAGCCAATCAGGGATTACATCATAGACACAATAATGTCATAATGAGGAAGAAGGAGAATTTTGTAAATACCTCCTAACCAGTCAGGGACCAGATCATAGACACAATAAGGTCGTAATGAGGATTAAGAATTTTATAAATACCTACTAACCAATTAGGGACCACATAACCACAGTAAAGGTCATAATGAGGAAGAGGAAGAAGAAGAATTTCATAAATGCCTCCTAGACAGTCAGGGACCGCACCATAAGCACAAAAAGGTCATATTGCTACATAGCCAATCAGACTTGCTACTTGATGTTGTCATTGGTGGTGAGTGAAGTCAACGGAAAATGAACATGCAAGTGTTTTTTGCAAAGAGTAACAAATGTTGTTGGAATTTGTTGGGTTTGCTGCATCTCGTCTAACTGCCCTTTCGGTATATTTATTTCCCTCATGGGGATATTTCATATAATTTTAAATTTACAGCAAGGGGCGGCAGAAGAGGAAAGGGTGGGCGGGAGGAGAAATAGGTGCATGCATGATTCATTCTCCAAAGCAGGGACTTGAGTCCACAATGCTCCAAGTCAACTCAAACATACCTTAATATTTATGAGGTACTTGCGCAGTTTTAACATGGCCCTTGACTCTTAAAAGGCAAAATCAAATCTCATATAATTATTTCCCCCAAAGATGCAGTTGGATTTTAATATGGGCGTGATGAATATTTAATATTCAGAGCATGGTTTACATAATTCCGCCAGAGTGTTGGGCCGCCTACTTGGTCTTCTTTGCAAATACTATCACGGTATAGAAGCCATTGTCTGAAGATGAGAGGACTGAGTGAGTGCTGTGTGTCTGTCTGTCTGTTGGGATAGCTCCACTCAGACTGCATGTTCCAGAAAGTCCCAGCATCCATACACAATCCCATCTGTCTGTTAGTGAGAAGAGGGAAACCTTAGAGGGAGATGAGCAGGCAAAGCTTAGGGCCAGGGCTTGAGAAAATAACTTACTTCAACTTCAGCTTCATGTATCAGTGGTGTGGAGATTGGAGTGTTGGACTTGGACTCAGGGAGTCCAGGGTTCAAATTCCTGCTCAGCCATAGAAACCCACTGGCTGGCCGAGGCCAAGTCCCACTCTCTCAGCCTCAGAGGAAGACCGTGGCAAACCTCCTCTGAACAAATCTTGGCAAGAAAACCCCAGGATAGAGTCAAAGTCAGTTGGAGGCACACAACAAAGCAACGAAGGGAACGCCAACACAGTGCACAAAGGAGTTAGTGTTGTTGTGTGCCTTCAAGTCGTTTCCAACGTAGGACAGCCTAAGGCAAACCTACCACAGGATTTTCTGGGGCTGAGAGCGTGTGACACACCAAAGTCACGCAGTGGCTTTCTATGGCCAAACAGGGACTCAAACCCCAGTTCCTAGGGTCATAGTCTAACACTCAAACTATTACACAATGCTCTACACAATGCTGGCTTGCCAGTGGCCGTGCTCTAGTCCCCCGCAAAAAGGTAATTTTTTCCCCTGGACACTGTCTAGGCTTAGCTGCTATTTGGCTCCTTCACTCTCTATCCTGAGGCCCTGGAGTCAAAAAGTTCTGGCTTTTTGTATTTCTTGGACTACATTATCCATGTTTATTTTCCATTGTTTATTTCTGGTGACAATTCCATTTTAACTGCCACAGTTCCATCCTATGGAATTCTGGGATTAGGAGCTTAGGGGGGCATTTAGAATTCTCCGCCAGAGAAATCTAGGGCCTCATCAAACTACAAATCCCACAATTCTGTAGGAGGTAGCCATGGCAGTTAAAGTGGAATCATAGTGCTATATTTGTGTATTGTGAATGTCCCCTAGAATTCTCCGCTATAGAACTCTAGTACTGTAGTTCTGGGAAGCAAACTAGAGCTCTCTAGCCGAGGAGTCTCCATCCCTCATCAAACTACAGATCCCATGATTCCTTATGATGGATCCAGGGCAATTAAAATGGATTGATAACACCATAAGACATGCAATGTGAATGGGTCCCCAGTCTTTGAGTGCTTAAATTATTTCCAAATATTCAGCTGCAATGCTGGAAATTTGAAAACTGAAGGAAAATTTCATGAGGTGACGAGGGAGAGAATTAATATTTTGGGTACAATGCTGTTATTTTGCTGTGCGCTGATGTGTTGCCGTATTCTTCACGTTTTTACAGCATAATTTCAAAGAAGTTGCAGGAGGCACCCCAGTTCTTATTCACTTTGAGATTTTTGCATTGGCAGGGGGTGGGTTGGAGGAGGGGAGGAAAGGAAGAAAACGTTCTTTGGCTGAATGCTGAGTGAAATAAATTTCAAAACCTCTTCTGCAAATGACACAGCACATAAATATTCCGTAAATTAGCAGCACACTTTTATAGATTTATCAGTCATGGCTGGCCCAAAATGACAGGCAAGGCTGTAGCTGAAATATTAATGCTGACAAATTAATGATTTCTGAGTAAATGATGTCATTTTTGCGCCATTTCATTAAAATTTACTCACTTTCAATATCAGCTTCATTCCTACGTCTTAACAAAAAAAAAAAAATTAAAACCACCGTATTCTCCCCCCTCTCCACTCTTTCCTTTTTAGCTTCTTCTGAGTTTTCCAAAATAATATTTAACCGTTCTCGTCAGGTTGTCTTCCTGTTTCCAGAGGGACAGAAATGCTTGAGTTTGTCTAAGAGACACACCACCCTGCTCAAAAGAAAACTTGGTATAACTTGAATCTCTTTTGGAATTCTGGCTTCCATTTTGGAACAAGGCTCTTCGTTTGAATGAGAGGTGTGGAAACCTACATCTTGGTTGAGTTTCTTTTAATTACCTTGTTCTCTTTTTCCTGTCCTTGTCTCATATCAGGCTGTGAAAGGGTATGTAGCTATAAGGGTGGGGCACAAAATGAGGGCATTTACCCCCTGAAATAAGAATTCTGGTACCCAAATGAAAATTCCCTTCAGCCCTCAAATTTCTAACACTCCACAGAGTGAGACACTGAAAATTGTTTCCACCCATAAATAACTCTTCTGAGAGGCAGTGTGGTGTGGTTTGAGCCTTGGATTACAAGCCTGGAGACCAGGATTGGGTTCCCTGCTTGATCGTGGAAACCCACCTTGGGCACGTCACACACTCTCAGCCCCAGAAAACCCCATAATAGGTTCACCTTAGGTCGCCATAAGTTGGAAATGACTTGAAGGTACGCGGCAGCAATAAGTCTTCTGTGTGCTGTGTCGGCATTCCCTTATTGTGTGCCTTCAACTTATTTCCAACTCACGGTGACCCTATCTGGGGGTTTTCTTGCCAAGATTTATTCAGAAGAGGGTTGCCATGGCCTTCCTCTGAAGCTGAGAGAGTGTGGACTTTCCCTAATATGTTCAACATTTTCAGGCATGGGATCTCAAACTCTCCAGGGTTTCAGATCTGTCACAACCCCGCAGACCGAATCTGGGATCTTTTGCGCATACAAGCCATGGCCTCAGTTGAGATTGGTGATTCCGACGGGGCACTGAATCCATTCTGGGTCTATGCTGGAGCTCTCCATGGTCCTGAACTTATTTCTGGAGGCGAAGTGATAGAGGAACTAGGTGGAAACAAAGGCCATTTCCTCACTGGACTGTTATAGTGTTGTTATTCCACCTTCAACATCCTATGGCAGAGCTTTCCAAACTGTGTGTTGCAACACATTAGTGTGTCACCTGCTGTGTGTAGGTGTGTCGTGCAAATGTAACGGGTGGAGGGGCTGCCTCTGCTGGCCCCCGGGGCCGAGTCAGGCGCTGGGCAAGGGTGGTGGCAGTGGTAGGTCAGGCTCGGGTGGAGGGGCTGCCCCTCCCACCGCTGCCACGGTCACCCCAGGCCGAGGAAGCCCCGGAAGAGATGGCGGCGGCAGCGGGCCAGGCCCAGGGGGAGGGGTGCCTCTCCTGCTGTGGCCACCCCAGACCAAGGAAGACCCCAGCAAGGGCGGTGGCAAGCCAGGCTCGGGTGGAGGGGCTGCCTCCACTTACGGCATTACTTACTGAATTATTGTTTCGTGAAGTGATGCATGTCTAAAAAGTGTGTCACCAACACGAAAAGTTTGGAAAGCTCTGTCCTGCGTAATGCTGGGGATTGCAGTTGAGGGAGGTTATGCGGTCATAAGCCTAGGTTATGAGGTCATGAGCCTAGGTTATGAGGTCATAAGCCTATCTTAGAAGATTGCAAATTACTAGCTCCTATTTTCAGACCTGGCTATACCTCTGCATCTCCTAGATTTCTCTTTTTTGCCAAACAGAGGGGAAGACTTGATCCTTTCCCCACCCCTCCCCAAAGAAAGCCTCCCTCTCTTTAGCCGCACTCCTGCCTTCAAGCTGCTAACTTGTCTGCCATCGGTGATAGAGAGTGGATTGAGGCTCTGGCAAATTACCCCATCAGAAGGCAACTTCCCTTGTCCATCATTCCGGGCCGGATTGGCACCCTCCCTGACAGGAGAGTGACAGAGATGGGCTGGAGTGGATTTGTGTGTGTGTGTGTGTGTGTGTGTGTGTGAGAGAGAGAGAGAGAGAGAGAGAGAGAGAAAGAGGGAGCGAGCGCGAGAGAGCGCCTGGCGAATGTTCTACCCAGAATTCCCTGGGCTAAGCTATATCAGTCAATCTTAAGGCTAATACGTGTCAGCGCTTGTTTTCTATCTCTTTGAGTCTCCAGCGGAAGGTTGATAAAATTGAAGTGGAAATGAAGTTGGAGGCAAGGGAGGAGAAAGAGGCAACAATAGTCCGGCGAAATGGATTTGTAGGCCTGATACACTCCTTTGGAGTGCCGGGGTTTTTTGTGACCTTGACAACGTCCTTGGGAAAAGGAGGGGGGCAGTGAGAGAGAGAGAGAGAGAGAGAGAGAGAGAGATGGGGGGGGAGAGGAAGAGAGAGCGAGGGAGAGGAGGAGAAAGAGAAGGAACAGCCGGGTTTATAAAAAGGTGTTTAAGTAAAACACTCAATTTAACGATGCTGGCCGGGGAGTTTGGTTTTATGTTGGAGGAGGTACGTTGGATTAGAAGAAAGCAAATCATCTCTTATGCAAAGTGATAAAGACTTCCGTGTATGTGTGTTGCAAAACCCTGGCAGGGTTGGCCTTGATATCCAAAGGCCTGATTCATGGTAATTTCCTCATTTCGCAGATGCCAAGCAACATCCGAGCATGGTCAAGATGGCAGATGTTGTGAATAAGGAAGGATTATGCCGCAGTTTGCTTTTGCCTGAGGCCGTTTCCGCACTACGCTGTTATAGTGCTATCATTCCACTTTCAACCTCCCATGGAATCCTGGGGTTTGCAGTTCAGGGAGGGACATTTAGCATTCTCAGCCAGAGAGCTCTTTGGCCTCAGTAAGCTAGTCCACTTTTGTGTGTAGAAAAGGTGGCCGTCTTGTCACTAACGTCAGGTTACAAAATGTCTCAAGTCTCCTCTGCGTCTCCTGTTGATCTGGTGGTGTTTTCTGTCCAGGAAAAATACTGTCTCCTCTTTTTAAATATCAGTCTTTTGGGTGATCCCAGCCACTCAGGGTTCACACCATTTGTGATGTGCAATCACCTTGTGGGTCAGATCTGGCTCTGTGATGGCCTCACTGACAGCAACATCAGCAAATCAGCCCTGGAAACATTGCGGTGGAGGTCTGGCTATAGATCCAAGCAATAGAAATGCAAGAAATGAATGCATTTTCTTGTGTTTGAAGGACCCGCAGAGAAGTGTCTGGAAAAGGGAGATATTTTTCAATGTTGCTGAAACACCTGGACACTTGGCTCATTTGCTGAGCAAGGGGTGTATCCTCATGGCACAATTATGGTGGCTTGATCACACTTTGACTGTCACAGCTGCATCCTATAGAGTCCTCCAAGGTATACACCACCGAGTGACCTAGAATTTCATGCCAGAGCGCTCTAGAACTGTAGTGTAGAGAGGTGGACACAGAGCTCTCTAGCAAACAGAATTCTCAACCTCCCATCCCGTGTCCAAACGCCAAGATTCTCTAGGATGGAGCCCTGCAGTGGAGCTGTGACAGTATCAGACTGCTATAAGTATGCTTTCCACACTTCCATACTCCAGCGTAACCTAAGACGACATGTTGAGGAAGCAAGGAGTGCTTGAGCAATGCCTTTGGGAACAATGCACGAGGAGAATTTTAGAAGAATGAGAAAGACCAAAAGAAGGTGCACACGCAATTTTGGTAACGTTTAGGGTTACCAGAATGAAAACTGGAGAGGGCTCCTGTCTGGCTGTGTAGAAGAGGAAATTTTTGCAGGCGCAGACGTGACAAGCAATGCTAGCTGAGATACCGTCTTCTACACCGTCATTAAAGAAACAGGAGCCCTCTCCAATTTTCACTCTGGCTAAAGGCTACTGTACCTTTAGCGGAAGTGCAGAACAGGAAATTCCACTAGGTCTTGCCTGTCACTTGGTGGCTCTTTTACGTGCCTATTAAAGGCACAGGAGCCCTCTTCAGTTTTCACTCTGGCAGCCCTACTGTACCTTTATGGGCAGGGCGGAAGAGAGAATTCTGACAAGCCTTGCTTGTTACCTGGTTGCTTTTTTTGCATGACTGTTAAAGGCACAGGAGCCCTCTTCAGTTTTCAAGCTGGCACCTCTAGTAACTTTGGAGATTTCTCTGGCGGGGGACAGAAGAGACGGGCAGCTTGTCCACCCCTAACCCGGTCTACTCATTTTCCCAATGCTCCAAGGGTCTCCTAACTTGGCAAGCTTCCTCGTGACGTTCTTTCCTTCTTCCTCCCTCCTTTTCATTCTCTCTCTTTCTCTCTCTTTAAATACAGCGAGGCGGATTTAGCTAATAAGAACCAGCTGTTTTTCTCCTCTCTGATAGCTGTGAGAAACTGATGACAACCTGTTTGACCCTTGACCTCTGAACTTGACCTCCTGCTAATACCTTCAGCTGCTGGTTGTCATGGGTGGCTGGCAAAGGGCTTTTGTCGTCTTCTCCTTTTTTGTGCTGTTGTTGTTGTTGTTGCTGTTTTGGAGTCCAGACAGATAAATGATTTCTATTTGTCCTTTGGCGCAACGGAAGAGCTGATCGATACTGTCCCCGAATGATGTCAAGGATTTGCCGCCACAGCTTATGAATGACAAAACGCTCTCCCCTTCTCAAAAAAATAAAAAAATAAAAAGTAAAGCCACCACCCTCCACCTTTGGGGGCCAAAAGATTGAAAGCTGGAAGAGTTTATTGATTTCTGCTTTCTTAAATAGCGGCTCAGGCCACAATAGAGGAAAGAAAAGGCAAAGCTTTGTGTGGTAAAATACAGCAAAAGGCTTCCTTGAGCGCAACGATTAGATCAGCTATTGCATTTAAGTACCATGTGCCTCGGCTGTGGCCGGCCGCTCAATTTCGCCCGGCTGCAATTTCCCTCCATTTCTCCGTCTTTCAAAAGCACTTCACTTGGGCGGGGGGGTAGCCGAGCCCCCCTTGGCAAAAATGCGTTCGCTTTGCTCCCCATTTGGCCAGGGGTCAACGGTGGGCACGGCTTCATTCTGGAGGGTCAAACAACACTGTGTCGGGAGGGGGCGGCTGGAAAGGATTTTGATGCTAGACATTCTGATGGACCAAGCCATCAATTCCTCCTGAAATAAAGTTTTGCCTTCTTTGGGTTTTTTTTTTCTGCAATAAGGACTCAACAGAGTTTCATTTAATATCATCATCATCATCATAATTTTAACCCTATGGACAGTGTGTCTGTCTATCTGTCCATCCGTCCATCCGTCCATCTTTGTATCTTGGCATTGCCAGATTGAAAACTGGAAAGGGCTGCTGTGCCTTTAATGGGTGTGCACAAGAGAGAATTTGAGGTGGTGTTGCTTGTTACCTGGTTACATGAAAGCAAGACCTGCTGAAATTCCCTTTTTTCTACACAACCAGTAAAGGTACAGGAGCTTTCTCTAGCTTTCATGCTGGCAACCCTGTTCTATCTATCTATTCGTCTGTCTGTCTATCTTAGGGTTGCCACAGCAAAAACAGGAGATGGCTCCTGTGTCTTTAATGATTGAAGGTACAGGAGGGCATCGCAGCAGATGTAAAAAGCAAATTATCCACACAACCGTTAAAGGTACAGGAGCTCTCCAGTTTTCAGTCTAGCAATGATCTATCGATCTATCTATCTATTGATCTATCTATCTATCTATCTATCTATCTATCTATCTAGCCAGCCAGCCAGCCAGCCAGCCAGCTAGCTTTAATTTAATTTATATCTCATTTTGTCCCAGTGTGGGACCTGAAGCAATTCACAATTTGTGTCCAAACAAAATACAGTAAAACAATGGATAAGCAAAAGTTCGAAAAACAATTAAACCAATGATAGTCTTAAAAACATCAGCTTGAAACAGTTTTTAAAAGGCCATTAAAATATAATAGTTAAAATATCTATCTCTCATTGGCTATTAAATTAAATTAAACATTTTATTGCTTTAGCACAAAGCCATGGCAAATTATCTATCCATCTATCTACCCATCTATTCAATTAAAAGTTTTCATTGCTTTACCACAAAGTCTGTCTGTCTGTCTGTCTATCTATTTCAATGATGGGTGAATTCAAAACAAACAGCACTTCCAACAAGTTTATTCTGGATCCTGTAAGGATGCAGCTGATTACTAAATTTATAAGGATGCTGTTAATAAATTTATTAGTGTGAATAATAAACAGAAAAATTAGCAAAATGTTTCAGCTTCTTCCTTCTTCAGTTGCTGAAAACAAAAATGAGCGGCATTCGAGAGACATATATAACTGGATTGTACGTCCATATATGTAAATAAAGGTGTATTGTTATAATTATATTCCATGCCTTTTACCATGATTAACTTTTCTCTGTATCTATTTTAACCTTTGTAAGCCACTTTGGGCTGTGGGTAAAGTGGGATATAAATAAAATACAACAGCCGAGGGTTCTGTGGGGTGAGTCTCCACATGAATTGTGCTACACAAGTCCTTGTGCTGAATGTTTCCAAGAAAAGGGGATTAATGCTGCTATGGACTGTGGACTCTGGAAACCAGGGTTTGATTGCCCACTCAGCCATGGACCTTTGGCACATCACACACTCTCAGCCTCAGAAAATCCTAAAATAGGTTTGCCTTAGGATTTCCATAAGTCAGAAATAACTTGAAGGCTCACAACAACATTTTTTGCATCCCTATTAGATTTTTTTTAAAAAAAGTTATTTCTAAGGCAATCTTGGAAAGGATTTCTTTCAAGCTGTATGCCATTTCCTCCTAAATAATCCAAATGTTTTGAAGGGTGAGTAATCAGCATACATGTTGCTGGGGGGTGGGATGGAAGGAAGAGAAGAGACTAAGCAAATCAAGAGCAAAACTGAATTGCACAAGTTCTTTGAGATCATATCCGTATGGATAGCTTTCCCCAGCCTGGCTGAATTGGGACTACAAATCGCACCATCCCTACCTGCAATTACATCGCAGGATTTGCGCACACCTGCTTACTTATTTATTCGTTTATATTCTGCCTTACTAATAATGGGACTCGAGGTGGCTAACAGCATGTTTGAAATGATACAGATTACATTAATAGAAGTGTAAATATATTTTTTAAAAAATACCAAAACCAAAAATACACCAGAAAAGTGAGAGGCTGGGGAAGCTAACAGATTCCTCAGAGAAGAGGCCAATGTTAAAATGTGCCAGTTCTAGGTGACAGAATCAGCCGAAGGACTGCAGGCTATTTTATCCACCAGACATTGATGTTCAGCATTAGCAGGGGACATAATGGCAACTTAATGTGTTTAAAAAAAAACACCTTCCCCTGTTCACATAAATGGATTAAATGTTTGCACTCACTAACAATTCACAAAATGTGTTAAGCCTTCTCTAACAAGGCTCCAATCTCTGGGTAAAGCCAGCCTTTGTAGCTAGACGCAGATGGTGCGGAAGATGTTGTGCAGTGCCATCTTCCTCTTGCCCTCCTGCCTCCCACTTTAGCAAGCATGATCGTGTTTCCTGAGTCATGTCATCTCACGATATGTCCCAGGTCTGATAGCCTCATTTTAATCCTTCTTGCCTTCTAGGGAGAGTTGGGTCTTGACTCTGACCCCTTGAGTGGTCATTCTGTCAGGCACCGTGTCCCCAAACGCCACCACATTTCAGAGGAGTTGATGTTAGCTGCCCAGCTCTGGAGGTGGTTATTTATTTATTTTGTCTGTTATCATTTGTTTATTAGAATATTTATTGGTGTTCATGTTGTGTGGCTTCAAGTCGTTTCCGATTTATGGCGACCCCAAAGCAAACCTATCATGGGGTTTTCTGGGAGCTGAGAGTGTGTGACACGCCCAAGATTGCCCAGTGGGTTTCCATGGCTAAGCAGGGAATCGAACCTTGGTCTCTAGAGTCATAGTCCAATGCTGCACTGTGTATATGTGTATATATAGGGCTGATACACCCACCCTATATCAAGAGATCTCAGGGCATCTTGCAATAGCATCGAAACAGGTTAAACAGACTAAAACCAGTAGGATAGTTGAAATAACCTAAAAACATATTATGCAATATAATGAATGAAATACAGAATTTAAAGTTTTTAAAACTATGTAATTGGCTTTGGGTTGCATCAATGAGGCTCAAAGGCTTTGGTGAACAGCCATGGTGCCTAAATGGTAAGAGTGCTGGTACCCATTGGGCCTTCAGAGGGAGAACATTCCACATTTGGGGTACCCATTTAGGGTTTTCTGTGTCATCACAAGCCTCTTGGATTCAGACTGGAAATGTCTTGGTAGCCAGTACAGTTCTTTTAAGACTGGTGTTAGATGCTGTCTGTATGATATTCCAGTCCACAATCAAGCTACTGCATTTTTCACTAGCTGTGGGTTCCGAGTCTTCTTCAAGGGAAGCCCGCTGTAGAATGCATTGCAGTAGTCTAGACAGGAGGATACCAGTGCATGGACTACTGCAGGTAGGATATTCAGGACACCATTTTCTCCTACATAAACTGCCTTAGGTGTGGGAAAGTGAATCTTGCCCAATAAATACACAGTGCAAAACAGTTTTAAATGGTGGAACCCCCAAGACTACCGTAAGGTGAACCTATCATGGGGCTTTCTTGGCAAGATTTGTTCACAGCGGGCTTATCGTGGCCTTTTCCCAAAGCTGAGAGAGTGTGACTTGCCCAAGGCCACCCAGTGGGGATTCGAACCCTGGTCTCCAGAGTGATAGTCCAACGCTCAAACGTTGGCGCTCCTGTTTTAAGAGGCATCGTGTATTTGTCAGTGCTGTGTTTAAAATTTTAACATTTTAAAAACAGCGTTTTAATTGCACGTGCTATTTAATGCCTTTGTGACTTGTGGACTCTGTGTTGTTTTAACTGCTCTGTTTTAATTTATACTGCAAGTTGCTTTGCATCCGATTCGGGAGAAAAGTGGGATATAAATGGAATACAGTTAATTAATTAATTTGACGCTATGCCGTGCAGGGAACCCCAGGGAACCCACCGAACTGCTGCTCCCATAGAGGCAGTTCACCTCTTCCAGGGCCACAAATGCATTCTTGGGTAGCCGCAGGTCGCTCCGTGCTCTTTCTCCTCACCTTGTCGAGCACTGTTTCTTCCTCCAGGGCTCCCTTCTCGCCTCTCCGGGCCACTGAGCACCGGTGGCCTTTGGCGCTGGGTGCCTCCACTCCTTCCGAGGGAGCTGTGGAACATTTATAACGGCATCCCGTGACCCGGGAGGCTTGCAAGGTTGACTGGAGAGCTCAACGGACTTCAAACAAGCCGGAGATCTAAGGTGGGAAGTGTGGGAAAGGCAGGGGGTGTTCCTTCGGGCATCACCCTTCAGATCCCCAAGCCATTTTTTTTTTTGCCTTTTTAGAATGTGCCAAAGCAGGAAATGAATTAAATGGGAAGCCCCCCCCCCAAAGAGGTTGTCTAATGATATGTGGGGGTGGGATACAGTTGTGGATGCATTGAACCATCCTGAACCCAAGCCCAAGATTTATGCTTGCCAAGATCTTAAAGGAAACTAAACCACCATTTGGGGGAGGGGGAGCCACCTTAGGCATGGCACAGTAGAATCCAGAAAATAATAGTATGGAAACAATACCTATGCGAAAGAGTCTGGGTGATTCTTTAAAAAAAAATCATCATGCATTTTTGTTAAAAAAGAAAAAATAAGAACCATAGTACAAGCACTGATTATTTAGATAATAGTGTTGTGGAATCTGCTTTGGTTAGACCTCACCTGGAATCCTGTGTCCAGTTCTGGGCCCCACAATTCAAGAAGGATATTGACAAGCTGGAACATATCCAGAGGAGGGTGACCAAAATGGTGAAAGGTCTGGAAACCGTGCCCTCTGAGGAGCAGCTTAGGGAGCCTGATGAAAAGAAAGTAAAGATAAGACATGATAGCCGTGTTTCAATGTTTGAAGGGATGTCATGTTGAAGATGGATCAGGCTTGTTTTCTGCTGCACCAGAGACTAGGACGTGGAGCAATGGATTCGAACTTCAGGAAAAGAGATTTCACCTAAATTCAGGAAGAACTCCCTGATGGTAAGAGCTGTTTGACAGCGGAATCTGCTGCCTCAGAGCGTGGTGGCGTCCTCTTCTTTGGAGGTTTGTAAGCAGAGGCTGGATGGCCATCTGTTGAGAGGGCTTTGATGGTGTCTTCCTGCATGGAAGAATGGGGTCGGGCTGGATGTCCGCTGGGGTCTCCTCCAGCAATATGATTCTATAGATGAAAGGTGGTTCATAGAATGATAGAGTCATGGAGATGGATGGGGCCACGGCCTTTCTCTGAGGCTGAGAGAGTAGAACTTGCCCAGGGTTACCCAGTGCATTTCCATAGCCAAGTGAGGATTTGAACCTGGGTCTCCCATGTTCCTAGTCCAGGACTCGAACCATTCCACCACAGTGGCTCACTAAATTGTCGACTGCAGACCAAATACCAGCCTAGATTGCCCTTTCGTTTCATCCAGTGAGGATCTTCTTGTGTTCTTCTGTGTTTCAAGTTCTTCTGTGAATTTCTCAATTCTTAACAAGTGCGTATTTTAGGTTCAGTCCTATAACTAGCGCCATAATTTATGACGCCGTTATTGGAACTGAACACTGGTGTAACGGGCAGAGCAAAAGACTATGTGCACACACACTGCTGTATAACTTCATTTGGTGTCTTGGTGGTTTGGCCTGGGAAATCTCACCCCGGATGAGTGTCGGACAGCAGAAGCAAAGTCAATTAAAAGGAGGCTTTTTTCCGCCACCTGTTTGAGCTGCCATGTTCTGTGGGAAGGCGTATCAATTAACCGCTGTGCTTATCCCAATCAGACTTCCCATCTGACCAAACAGTCACCCTCTTTCAAGCCATAATCCAGCTGCCGGAGCCAAGAGGGGCTCATTTCATTCCATTCACCCCAAAGGTTTGTTAAAGGCAACCCCCTCCCTCCCTCCACCCCCCGAGAAAAATAATTTCCACTCACCCACTAGCACTGAAATTTAGAAGTGTGTTAAGAGGTGACCAAACTAAAGGACCAAGTGATGCCCAGCCCAAGAAATCTCAGGTTTCCCGTTTTTCCACTTTCCCCTGAGCTTAAACACAACTGCAGTGATTGAGTAGGGACAGCACTGTTGAGGGCTGAGATATTTCAGTCTTATTGTTGTCTGCCTTCAAGTCGTTTCCAACTTATGGCGATCCTATCACGGGGTTTTCTGGGGCTGAGAGTGTGTGACGCGCCCAAGGTCACTCAGTGGGTTTCCATGGCGGAGCAGGGAATTGAACTCTTGTCTGCAGGGTCGCAGTCCAGTGCTCAAGCAACTACACTGCACTGGGGGTTGTGTAGCAATAGGAATTATCCATGGACTCTGTTATGCAACCCTTGTGTTGAATTGCAGCTAGGGTTCTTGTAAGAGATTGTGGAGTTACCATAATATTCGGTCAAAAGGGATGAAGGTCCCTGTCTTCCCAGCTCCAACTTTCAGACTCAGCCATCCCCTCCTCAAAAGGCTAAATACACTCCAGCTCAATTGGTCAGAGATGGTTCCAGTTAATTCTCTGCAATCCTGTTTTTTTCCCCAACCGCTTTGAAAACGTCCCAGTTTCTCTCTCCTCCTCTCACTTTGCCCTCAGCGTACTTCAGCTGCCGCAAACTGAGCTTAAAGTGTACTCAGTTAGTACAGTGATGGGGGAGGAGGATTAATTCGGACTTTTCCTGCCAGATCAGTGCAGTTGGGGTGTATTTAGCCATGTTGGGAGGGGGCAGCTGAGTCTGAAGGTTGGAGTTGGAAAGGTAAGAGAGGACAGAGTTTTTGAGTACTTCATATCACTCAACAATCTATTTAGGATTAAACTTATGGGAGTGCCATCCCATATCCAGCCTGTCAACCCTAATGGCAATGTTGTGCAAGTGAATACACACTCAAACGTGCAAATGACTGGACAGGCATCTGCATTTCATGTGCTGCATAGCAGAAGCTCAGTTGCGCATGCCGTGCTCTTGTGTGTGCTGCAAGGCGTCTGCACACACGAGAGCGTGGCATGCGCAACCGAGCTTCTGCAACCTCGAGTGGAATGCTGGCATTCTTCATCAGACCCAAATGTCCATCTGCTTCCGCAGGGGAACTTACAGCATGTTTCAGGGCTGTGTGCATTAAAGATGTGCCTTCATTGCTAACCCAGAGCCTTAAAAGGACTTCACTTGGGTGGGATTGCGCCCTCGGTCTAAATATAACTATTCTGGGAACTTTGTCGCGTTAGCTTCTCTTGCAACTGTCAAATCAGGATAGTCACAGGGGCTGGGCCAGAGCTTGGAAAGGGTTGGTTGGGAGTGAGTTACAGAAGGGAAAGTGTGTATGTGGGGCGGGAGAGCCAGGAGATCTGATTTCTAAGCACCTTTGAAACCCAAGCCCCGCTGTTTATAAACTCCCATAAATATTAATTGATATTTAATAGGGGAGGCAAACACAAGGGACAGTATTGTTTGGGCTGTCTCCTACGCAGCAGCCTTGGCCAAGCGGAAAAAGAGTTTGTGTAACTTTCCTCCAGGGTTAAGAACAGGTCAAGCAAGGCCCTCTTTGGCTGGTCAGTGACCCGAGTTACTTTTTTCTTTTCTTCTTCTTTTAAAACAAACCTTTGAAGGGATCATGGCAAACCTAAACGCCTGGAGTCTGCCAAAACTGTTTTGCTTTAGAGTTATAGAGCTGGAAGGAGCCTCATGGGCCAATGAGTCCAACTCCCCACTCAATGCAGGAAATCCAGCTGGAGCATCACCAACAGGTAGCTGCCCAGCCCCTTTCTGAAGATGTTCAGAGAAAGAGATCCCTCCACCTCCTTAGATTATTGGTTCCACTGCTGAGTTGCTCTTACCATCAAGAAGTTCCTTCAAATGTTCAATTGAAATCTACTCTCCTGTAACTTGGAACCATTAGACCTGGTTCCTACCTTCTGGGGCAGAAGAGAACAAACCTGCTCCCTCCTCTCTGGGACAGCCCTTGAGGTCTTGAAAGAGGGGCATCCTGTCACCCCTTTGTCTTGTCTTCACCAGTCTGAACAGGCCCAGCTCCCTCAACATTTCTTTGTTGGTTTTGTTCTCCATACGCTGATCATCCTTGGTGGTAGAATTCAAAGACATAGCCACGCTGGTCTGGATCAGTACGTACAGGGATCTTGTAGCACCTTTGAAACTAAGATCCTTATCACACTACACTGTTATAGTGCTATTATTCCACTTTAATTGCCCTGGCAACGTCCTATGGAATCCTGGGATTTGCAGTTTAAGGAGGGGCATTGAGAGTTTTCAGCCAGAGAGCTCTTGGGCCTCATTGGCCATATCGTGAGAAGACATGACTCCCTAGAAAGACCATAAGGCTTGGTAAGGTAGAAATCAGTAGGAGAAAAGGAAGACTGCCTTGCAGATGGATAAACTCAATCAAAGACACGGACCTGAATCTGCAAGACCTGAGCAGCGCAGCTGAAGATCGGGTGAATCAAGGGTCTCTCATCCATGGGGTTGTGATGGAAGTTAACAACAGAAATGCGTAAATTCTGGCCAACGTATCTTGCCAGAAGGGCTTCTTTGTTTTCCTAGTAAGAAAGGAAGGAAGGGCAGCAGGGGCGGGAATCCTGGGACAGCAGATACAATATCAGGCAAGATGACGAAAGCTGCCATCCTGAGTTATCTGGGCTGGCTATCAAAGCAGCCATCTGAAGCGGATTAGGCGAGAGTGTCAGGTTTAAGGCCTTGCCCACAACCCATGGGCCGGGCTCAGCTGAAAGGTTGCAATCGGAGAATTTAAGAAAGAAAGCGGGCTTAGGGGGTGGATTATTTTCTGGGCTTCTGAAAATAAATTTCTCCCGGGGTGTTTGGAAGGTGCAATTCATTAGTGGCAGCACCCGGCAAAATTATTGCAAACAGATGAAACTTTGACACTGAAACAAGACCAAGGAAAACAAAAGCCAGAAACTTGGGACTTGACTCTTTTTTGGGGATGGCTCCGTCTATTCCCTGTCTTTTGATTTGTTGACTCTGATCTATGATTTTAGACCAACATATATCTGGTTCTCTTTATGTCATCATGGTTATGAATGTTTATACATTTAATGCAAAGCTTTCAGTGAGAGTGGAGGGGGGGAATGGTTTTTAGATTATAAATCCCAGAATGCCTTGTTGCAGACTGGAAGAGGTTGCAATTCCAGGCCACCTCAAGACTTCTTTGGGTACTCAACACCCACAGCCATTACTGTGATGAGTTTTGTTGGTGGTAAGCAATGCAGCAGATGGGAGCTTTTGGGCTGGAGTTTACCCCCTGTCCTTCAATAACACCAATGGAAGATGGATTTCCAAAAATTATATGATTTTCTCTAACATGTACATTTTGGAATGCAAGTTCCCCAAGAGATATCTATTTTTACTCCCAGCCAACTTTCCTTAAAACACACACAAACACACAAAAAGTGGGTGAAGCCTATCATCCATCCATCCATCCATCCATCCATGAATCAAGCTAGCTAGCTATAACACAGGCTTCTCTCCCCTTATTAGATAAGTTAGGGACCAGAGCACTGGCAGAAAATGGAATGGGTTGAAAAGTGGAACCCATGTACTGTGTTGTAGTCATTGCATGCCTCCATATCATTTCCAACTATTGCCAACACTGAAGTGAACCTATAATTTTTTTCTTGGGGCTGAGAGTGTGTGACACTCCCAAGGTCACCCGTGGGTTTCTGGGTCCTAGTGGAGAACCAAACCTGATCTCCCGGATTGCAGTCCAAAGCTCAAACCACTACGCCACACTGGTTCCCTACACTGTACTTTAGGGAGCGTGAAAGACTCACGGAAGTTACTGACCGTGTGCACACTCCTTGCAAAGTCTCTCAGCCAGTTCAGTGCCTCCCCCCCCAGCTTGCTTTGCAAGCAGCATGCATGTGCAAGCAATTCCAAGCAAACCTCTGTGGGCAAGAAGAACTGAGGAAAGAGAGGAACCCCTGTCGAATTAATCAAATTTTGGAAGCATCAAAAAAGCAAGTTGTCAGATAACAGAGTGTCAAAGGTGGAGGCTTCCTATATCTAGATTTTGGATACATATAAAATCTGAAACACAATATTCCCAACTGAGCCTTGCATTTCTAGCCATGAAGTAGCTCAGGAAGTCTGGCTGGTTCCGTGAAAATTATGGGCCAAAGCGAAATCTACTCCTACTCCAAAGTATCCTCGTTGGCTCCATATTGCTGCGGAGCAACCCTCCCCATCTCACACCTCCAGCCTCAGTTTTTCACCTTTGGGTTCATTTTAGGAGAAACCCGCTTCCATTTAGCTGTTATTTATTTACCGCTCTAATCGGCGGAGCATCCCAGAGGTGAGCCTGCCTTGTTTAGAAGGAAGATCAGGCGCTAGCCCACGGAGGCGGCGAATTAACATGCAAACCGGTTTCCTTTGTAAAGAACCGTTGACAGAAGATGTGCCGTATTTGCTCATGTGACTTAATCCGGTTAAACATACATTTTAAAACACAACAAACACATGTAAAGGGATGTAATAGGAAAAGGGGAGGGTGGGAGGCCGGGGACCGCACGTTGCATATCAATAAAAGTCTTTGCAATGGACAGAGATATATTTCAGAACAGGCTGTCCAGATCCAAACTTCACAGCACAATCTTCCCTTCCATCTTTCCTTCCATCCTTCCTTTGATTTATACCCTGTCTTTCTCCTTCTATGGGGTCCAGGGCAGTTTCCAAAGGTTTAACAAACGTGGTACAGTTTCTTTGAAAAATATTTATTGTCATCATTGCTGTTGTGCGTCTTCAGGTTGTTTCTGACTTATGGCAGCCCAGAATGGTGTAGTGGTTTGCAGTACAATCTTGGGATCACCGTAAGTGAGAAATGACTTGAAGGCACAGAGCAGCAGCGACAACAACAACGGTGAATGTATCAAGGGGTTTTCTTGGCAGGATTTGTTCAGACGGGGGTTACTTTTGCCTTTCTCTGAGGCTGACAGAGTGAGACTTGCCCAAGATGGGTTTCCGTGGCTAAGTGGGAATTCGAACCCTGGTCTCCAGAATCCTAGCCCCACCCCCCATTTCACTGAAGCTAGGGCATGCTGCTGTTTGGACTACGACTCTCAGAATCCCCAATGGCTTGGTTGGGTGGGTGGGATTCTGGGAGTTGTAAACCAAAGAGCAACATTTCCACATCCAAAAATCAGCTGTTTGGAGTGCAGCTCCCAGAATCCCCAAAGGTGAGGCTGATCAGAGGGAATTCTGGGAGTTGTAGCCCAAGCAGAGACTTTCCCAAACTGTGGGTGCAAGCCCACATTTCAGGTAAGGTGCCGTTTGGTCCAGATAAAGGGGGAAATCTCAGAAATAAGGATCAGGAGAGATTAGGACTTAGGTGGTGTGTTGAGATAAGAGTTCGGAAAGCTGCTTGTAAAAAGTAACTCATTACATAATTAATTACAAAGGCTTGTCTCACTCACTCCCAAACCTTTTTATTATTAACTTACTAACCTCTAAAAGTGACTCATTACGTTGTTTGTTGCTGGTGTTCAGTTGCAAAAAAAAAAAAAGGCCTAGAATTTGTAAAGATCCCCTCATGAAAGAATTTTTCATGTACAATAGCAGTTTGAAAAAGGCACCAAGTGAACATCATTCATTACAGAGGTGTGTGTGTGTGTGTGTGTGTGTAAGTGCTTTCAAGTTGCCTGCCAACTCACGGTGACCCCATGAATTACATCAGGTTTTCTCAGGCAAAGAATACTGAAGAGGTGGTTTTGCCAGTTCCTTCCTCTGAAATATAGCCTACAGCATGTGCTATTAGTTGGTGGTCTCCCATCCAAATACTAACCACAGCTGACCCTACTTTGACAGGATCGGGTACCTTTAGGGTCTTTAGACCCATTCATTACTGGTGGTTGTTGTTGTTGTTCAAGTCGCTTCTGACTTTTGGCAACCCCAAGGTGAAGCTATCATGGCGTTTTCTGGGGCTGAAAGTGTGTGACACGACCAAGGTCACACCATGGCTTTCCACGGCCAAGCAGGGGAATCCAGTCCTGGTCTCCAGGGTCGTAGTTTGATCAGTGGCATTATCTGGTGTGAACAGCATCCAGGGCGAGCGAAAGCTCCCCTTGTCAAGGTGGGCCGCTGAATCAACCTAGAACAGAAGGAAAAAAGAAGAAGGGTAATTTATGGTTAATTGCAAAGCCCGGCCACAAACAGCTGCCCCCTGGTGCTTAACGGAGAATCCTGCTCTTGGGCTGAGAGGCCACCACCTTGACCTTGAGTGAGGAAGATCTAAAGGCCTCCTCTTTAAACCTTGGCAGAAGAAAGTGTCTGACCTTTGACCTGCCCATTGATTTACAGTACGGGGAAGAAGGCAGTAGATTAGCAGTGTACACCAAGGGAGACTGGGAGCATCGTTTTCCTTCCCGTGATGCACGCGGCGCATCTCTCCAGTCCTTTCAACGCCCTCCTCAAAACGTACCTTTCTCACAGCGTCTTCGGGGGTGGGAGCTTCGTGGAGGAAGGGGGACCCCGTCAACCTCCCCACATGCAAGTCTGCTGGGGGCCACACTCCGGCCAACACCCCAAAGCTCCCGCTGCCACTGCTGTTGAGGAAAAAAAACATTATTTCTGTCAGGAAGCATGATGTATGGAAAGATGCAGCTTGTGCATCCCAGAAAAACTGCACTGGGAATGTAGTTCTGCTGGGAAACCAGGTACGCTCTCCGCGCACGCCTCGTTTCCCATAGAAATGTACTTATTTTTTGCCGCGGTGGCAGGCGGTGGCCAGCAGGGGGTGCAAAACGGCCACGTAGGGGGCTGCGTAAAGGGCTGAGGCCACAGGTTGTCCAGCCCAGATGTTAAGGGAAGGGAAGGTGGACCGGTGTGGCCAAGCAGCATCGGCATCTCCACCGGCCTTCAGCCAGGCTGCGCGTCAAACGGAACGGGGCATCGCGGTCGTAGCGCGAGGGGTAGTAGAGACGACAATCCCACGAAGACGGAGCTCTTGTGTTTTCTTGTCTCTTTACTGCATTGTAATACAATGGTCATTGCTCTGTGGGGCGTTGGGCCCTGGCAACGTGAGAAGGAGGAAGGATGAGGAGGAAGAGAAAAGGAGGAAGCAAAAGAAGAGGAAGGATGGAGGTAAAGCAAAGGCCAAGGAGGCAGAGAAGGAAGAAGAAAAGAGGAAGGCCACCTCCCCACTGCACGGGGACAGTGCTCTCATTCCACTTCCAACCTCCTATGGGATCCTGGGATTTGCAGTTTAGGAAAGGGCATTTAAAATTCTCAGCGGGAGAGCTCTTGGGGCTCAGGAAACTATAAAGCCCAGGATTCCACAGGATGTTGAAAGTGGAATAATGAGTACTATAACAGCGTTGTGTGGAAACGGCTGAAGAAGAGGAGGGGGGAGAAAAGATTTGAAGAAGGAGAGAAGAGGAAGGAGGAGAGGGGACGAAAGAGGAGAAGGAGGGGGAGGAAGCAAAGAGGAAGGAGAGGAGGAAGAAGATGAGCAGGAAGCAAGAGAAGGAGGGGGAAAGGAAGAACGAAGAGGAGAAGGAGAGACGGAAAATCAGGGGGGAAAAAGAAAGGTGAAGAAAAGAGAGGAAGGAGAGGAGGAGGAGGAAGGAGGAGATGGAAAAATCAGAAGAAGAGGACGGAAGAAAGGTGAAGAGAAGGGAAGAGGAGAAGAAGAAAAGACGGAGAGCTGTACCAACCCACTGTGCCTTTATTGTGCGATTTAACAATTGTCTTTGAAGAGGCTACTCGGTGCTTTGCAAGGCGCACGGGCCAAATTTCGTTAACAACAGTAGACAAACCGGTCCCTCATACTTTTCTTTCCTCTTTGAATTTCCTTATAGGCCCCACTGTTTTCGTGGCCCTCTGGGCGCAAAGCGATGGTGGTCGCCGTCACGGGCCACATTCCCCCCGGCCCCCACCGGGTGCTTACCCGGACAGCCCGTGCCGCCCCCGTCCCCCTTCGGGTGAGAGGCACACGTCCCTTCAGAGCTTTGCTCATCGTCCTCCCTACCCAGGTCTTCCGGAAGGTCCGCGCTCCACCGCCGTTCCGAGCTCCGAGGCGCTCCGGTGACCTCTGGCCTCTCCTCCGGTCCATCACGGGGAGACCTCTGACATTTACGGTCCAAAAAACAAAAGGGGGGGGGGAGGCGGCCGGGCCGGGGGAGGGGAGGGAGGACCGGGCGGGAGCAAAGGGGGCCGAGCCCAAATCCATCTTGTGGAGTGACACCTCCCGTTAATGAACGACTTAAGAATCAATGACGGGAAGGGACAGGTAGCAAATGATGCCTCAGAACGGACAGAATCTGCCTGTCTTCAGGATGGAGGAAAGAAAAATAGGAAGAAGGGAGGGGACGGAGAGAGAGAGAGAGAGGAAAAATGTATCTGACGTTTGACGTAGAACGTGGCCCTCTTCCTTGTCGATCCCGGCTCGTTGCTCTCCCGTGGTGGCTTTTTGAGCCATAGTATTTTAGAAGATGCTGGAATCTCCCAGAGGGAGCCAGCGTGGACCACGACTCTGGAAGCCAGGCTTCGAACACCCGCTGTCCGCATCTTGACCTCGTTTCAGGACAGTTCAGGCTAAGAGCAGATTCATTCCACCCCCTGGCAGGGCGGCCACCAAACACCATTGCCCTTGGGTGCGTCGGCCAGAACTCTCCAGAGGCACCGGGCCATTTCCTCGCTACACAGTCGTCCTGCCATTAGTCCACTTTCAGCCTCCTGTGGAATTCTGGCGTTTGTAGTTTACTGAGGCCCAGGAGCCCTCTAGCCGAGGATTCTAGAGGCCCCTCCCTAAACTGCAAACCCCCGGATTCCACAGGAGTTTGAAAGTGGAATCATACCACTATAACAGTGGAGTGTGGAAATGCCTAAGTCGAGATTCCTTAAATCTTTATTTATAAACAGAGGTTCCTTAGAGCTTCGTTTGTAACTAAATCCATTTATTTATAAATGGAGATTCCTTAAATCGTTGCGTATAAATAGAGTAGGTCCTTACTGAGGAATAAAGGCAGCCTCCTTACATCTCTGTCTGCTAGCAGTTTGCAAGAAGTTACTCCAGTGCTGGGCCAGCCGCCAGCCTTCCGCCCTTCCATCCCCCCCTCCCTTGCCCTGTTCCAGCCCCCTCCTTTTCATCCGCACCCCGCTGCCAGGACCCCCCCCCCCCCCGCCCGGCCCGGGCTTGCTTCCCCCGCGGAGACGTCTGCTTGGGCGAGGGACGTGCCTCCACTCTTGGGCCCGGCGCGCCTCCCGTATTTCCCCGACGCGGCGCGCACTCACTTTCCGGCCGGAGCCTCTCCGGGCGCGGCGAGGGAACAAAAGGGCCGGCGCCGAGGCGCGCTCTCTCAGCCCACCTGCCGGGGCCCCGCGCCGGTCGGAAGCTTTTAGGCCGTCCACTCGGCTCGGCTCCTTCGCCATCTCCCGGCTCCTCGCCCCAGGCGAGGGATTAAGCGGGGAGGGATACAATAGCCGCATATGCTCCGGTGTCCGGCGCTTGTCTATTCAGAGGCGCGTTACTTAGCCTAATCAGGATTAGGCGGCGTGATGGGGAAGGAGTTAACAATGTAAAGAGGCAATCGGGGGAAGAAAAAAGCCGGCGAGAGAAAAGGGAGCGGCCGAAAGCAGCGCTTAATTCCATTTCATGGCGCTTTGGTGTCGCCTCGCTTTCACGAGAGGTGTAATCCGCTTGGAAATCAAAGGGGTGACAAAGTATGAATTTAAATTTGACATTTACAGGTCCTGACAAGATTACCGAGGCCGGAAAGGTTGGCGTGTGCGGGGTTTTTTTCCCCTCCTGCCACCGTGTTTTTTATATATATGGCCCCCTCTCCTCTCTCTTGGACAAGCCCTTGCAGAATTTGTAGGCGCCTGGGTCCGGGTTTCATCCTCCCTGAGATGCAGGAACTGGGCAGGAACTCGTTGCGAGCGAGGTACTTGTCATTGTTTTCTTCAGCAATTTGTCGTTGTGTGCCTTCAAGTCGTTTCCGACCTAAGGCGAAACTTTTATGGGGTTTCCTGGGCTGAGAGTGTGTGACATACCCAAGGTCATCCAGTCAGTTTCCAGCAGGGAATCGAACCCTGGTCAACAGGTTTATAGCCCAGTGCCCCCACCGCTACAACGCGCTGGCTTTCTTCTGATTTTATGTTGTTGCAAGCCTTCGTTTCCAGTTATGGGGTTTTCTGGGGTTGAGAGTGTGTGCTGCACCCAAGGTCACCTAGTGGGTTTCCGTGGTTGAGCAGGGAATTAAACTCCGGTCTCCAGGGTTGTAGTTCAGTGCTCCAACCGCTATACCACACTGCCTTTCTTCTGACCTTAATGGTGAGCCCAAGGCGAACCTATCACGGGGATTTCTGAGGGCTGAGAGTGTGCGACATGCCCAGGTGGGTTTCCATGGCTTTGCAGGGAATCAAACCCTGGTCTTTAGGGTCATAGTTCAGTGCTCAGACCACTACACCACACTGTCTCTCTTCTTCAGTAGTAGCAGGTAAGTCCCATTGCAAGGAGAGTTTAACCAAAGTTCATGGCACTCCTTTTAAGGCTTCGTTGGACCTGTCTAGACTGATTAAAAAGACCAGAAAAAAAACAACAGCAACCCGGATTTTGTTTCTGTTCTTTTTGATTTTATTTTGGAGATCCATGCACACTTTGTTGATCCCAGAATATTTTCTGTCAGCTCCTAGTCTGATTTTTATACCAGCTGTGTAGGTGGGTTTATTTTAACTCAGTACAAAAATCAGAAGACAACCGGTGTGGTGGAGTGATTTTAGCACTGGACTACAACCCTGGAGGCCATTAAGTCAGGAATGACCAGAATCCTACCGTGAGTCTCAACTGGTACAGACCCACGGAATCAGCGGGATACATGTTGACTCATTGGCCAAAAATTGATCCAATGGGTCCGTTCCGGTTAGGACCAATCCGCAGAATTTGGACGATAGAGGCACAGATAAATCGATATATATGGTGCAGTGGAATAGGAAGGGGTACCACTCTTGTGCTTCCACACCCCCCTTGAGGGCATTTGGGGACTAAAGTCTTCTTGGAAAATGTTAGCATTTCTTTTTGACCCCTGGGGGGTCCTATCTGCCCCCCCCAGGGCCTGGAGGTGCTTCGGGAAGGATTGCTACCTGCGGTTCAGTGGTTTGCCACATGGGGGCGGTGTGCAGAAATCCAGCTGGTCCTCCCAGCAGTGCAAGATCTTCCAGCCTCAACCCCCGAAGCCAGCTGATCTTGGTCCTGATTCTGTTGGCAGGCTGGCATCCTCGCCCACAAAGGCCGCCTGGTGCAGGGCGGTGGCGTGACCTCACTCTGCCACAGCTGGGCAGAGTGAGGTGTCTGATTCAGGCGGCGTGTGCTCAAGGGTTGGCCGCAAGGCTTAGAGGAGAGGCTGCTCCCGCACGGCCTGCTTCTGTGCCTACCCCGATGCGCCTGCTCCTTTGGAGCCACGGCAGATCTTGTCCTATTGATCGCGTTTGAAGAACGATCAGCCTGTTCCGCGTATTGGAAGTGGAGCCGTACCCGGTGTCAATTCAAGTTTAACAGAACTGTCCGAGGTCCTGAACGCCGAATAAACGCAGCACCCTGTAAATCGCTTTGGAATCTGTCTACAACCTGGTGTGAATTCGCTGCTCTGTTGACCAAAGAGCCACCAGCTGCTACTGACATGGAAGGGGACACATCTTGTTCTTCACTGCAGACAGCAACATCTTGAGCAGTCAGGCTTGGGCCATTTCCCCACTAGACTGTTATAGTGCTCTTATTCCAGTTTCAACCTCTGATGGCATCCCGGGGTTTGCAGTTTAGGGAGGGGCATTTAACATCCTCAGCCAGAGAGCTCTTGGGCCTCAGGAAACTACAAACCCCAGAATTCCTTCCACAGGAGGTTGAAAGTGGAATAATAGCACTATGCCTGTGTAGTGCGGAAATGGCCTTGGTGTCTCTGGAGAGATGGCAAGAGCGTTCTGGGCGGCGTGCCCAAAGGCAGTGGTGCCGGGTGGCTGCCATGCTGGGGATGGGATGACTCTGCTCTTAGCCCGAACTTTCCAAACATGGGTTTGCGACTTTGGGCAGCTCCTTTAAAATTTGGACTTTGAAGTCCAACAGAATTACCACCCCCACTGATATTTACCTAACCGGCTGCCACAGATCAGAGGACCGCCCCTTTAAGATGCTGCGGTCATCACAAATGGGGGTGAAGCTTAAGTGGGTTAATCAGCCCCCGGTAGGTAAAAGGGCTTAAGTGAGCACTGTCTCTTGATGGAGCAGGTTGTGTGCCTCCTTGGCTGTTCTGGAAGACCAGCTTCTCACTATCCTAGTGTAAGGAAGCCCTGACTGGGGAGTGATTTCTGGCCCCAGAACTTAGGAGATCTCATTTTTTTGTACTATAGCTCCCAGAATTCTGTGGGTTTCATCTCTCTTTGCCCTAGAGAGCCTCCTCGGTTTCTGTCCCCACCCATCTCTGCACCTCAAATGTGCTACATTCAGTGGCTGATCTGTCTTAGCAGGGTGGTAGGTATATTGTGGATTTTGTCCAAGGTGACTAACCTGTTTGGATTGACTACTTTGGATAACTCTTGTAATTTGGGCTGAAACCTGCAGGAGATTGACCAGTCCACGGACACAGAAGTTACCAGCTGCCAATGGCTTCCAGCTTGACAAGCTGGAACATGTTCCGAGGGGGGCAACCGAAATGGTCAAAGGCTTGGAAACTGTGCTTATTGAGGAGCAGCTTCAGGAGCTGGGGATGTTTCACCTGGAGAAGTTAAGGTGAAGAGGCGACATGATAGCAATGTTTAAATATTTGAAGGATGCCATATGAAAGATGGGGCAAGCTCCTTTTCTGCTGTTTCAGAGACTAGGACATGGAGCAATGGCTTCAAACTTCAAGAAAAGAGGTTCAGTCTAAACTTTAGGAAGAACTTTGTGATGGTAAGAGGAGTTTGACAGTGAGATATGCTGCCTCGGTGTGGTGTGGTGGAGTCTCTTCTCTGGAGGTCTTTAAACAGAGTTGGAATGTCATCTATTGGGAGTGTTTGGGTTGTCCCTTCCTGCATAGCAGAATGAGGTTGGACTGGGTGGGCCTGGTGGTCTCTTCCCGCTCTCTGATTCTATGATCCCATGATTCAACCTTGCCTCTGTGAAAAAAGATAAAAGCACTTGTGCATTGGGATGGGGCCATCCCAAGACATTTTGCTGCCTGAGGCAAAGCAGACGGTGGCATGCTGCCCCTCAGTTCTTTCTAGAGAAACTGACTGGACTGGTTGATGAATTGTTAAAAGTTGTGGGGAACAGTATCCTGGGGCTAGTTAATAAGGGTGGTCAGACTGGTCACATGCAGCATAGACAGTTCTGTCCTGAATGGCTAGGATGATGGTGCCGCCGCCTCACAGCATCTGCTGCCTGAGCTGCCTCACTTTTCCTAACAGGCCCAAACTGACGGAGAGATCAGTCTTTCTTAACAGTGGTTTCACTTGAAGAAGCTGGCTATTATGGTGTTGCAATAATGTTAATTATTATATTGGATATTATCATTGTGACTGTGCTTCACTGAGTGTTGCTATTGCTTCTCTTCCAAGGTTTACTGGTGTTTACTGGTGATTCTGTTGAGACATGCCTCAGGAAAGTTTGATCTGAAAAACTGGCTGAGAAAATATTAGGGATAAATTATTTTGTCCTCTGCGGCATCAGCGCACAGCCAGATCTGATAGGTGACAAATTGTTCTGACATTATCCTGTTCACTATGTGATCCTTGATAGGTTGGGATTTTTATTTATTTATTTATTTATTTATTGCAGCGTAAAGGTTTTGCTGTGTCCAAGGGAAATGAGAGCATTGGTACAGAGTGGTCTCTTTAAAGCAGAATGAAAGGATATCAGACTCATTCATGATCTCTAACCATTTTTATAATAGTGAGGCCAGCAACAAAAAGTTGCAATAAGAAGTGCTGCTGTTGAGAGAATTGGCCAGCCATGCCCTCTGCAGGGTATTCTGTTCCATTTCCCTTCCATATGGAGACCACTGAGCATGCTCGGTCCCCCTGTGGGCTGTCCTGGATTCCAAACCTGCTGGCCTTCACCAGCCGATTTTGCTATGACGGGCAGTGATATCACACTTGAATCATTGTGGGATGATCCTGTACCATAAAAAATTGTTCCCATTTTAAAGCCTGGCCTGGAATGCTGAGACCAGGAGATGTTTTCGAGTGGTGCTTAATTTATTACGGTTGGCCTGCCATACCCACTAGGGTTAGGGGCACAGTGTACTATATGCCCTGATAGAGGATTCTGGCCAACTTCATCACGCAGAAGGTCCATTAGATTTTAAAGTGTGTATTCTAGCTTTTGAGAGGGACTGTATCAGGGCGGGCAATGGCGTGGAGGCCGGGGGCAGTGTTTTCTCCCCAGACCCACTTGACAAGCCTCAATTTTTCCTCTGCAGTTCTTCTCAAAATGGTGACAGGAAGTGACTTGCTGTCACTTCCTGTTGCCATTTTGAGAGGGACTGCCAAGGACTGCCATTGGGGTTACTCTGGGATGCTAGTGAGGTGGGATGGGGCTACTTTCATGTGTTGGGGGCATTCTATATATTTGCCTGAAAACGGCACCCGTTTCCTGAAAAATTGCCCCTAAATTGCACAAATTTTTGAAAACTTTTTTTGGGCAGGGGTTGGGGGACTGGAGAATAGGTAGAGGAGTTTAGGGGCCACAGAAATGAGATCCAGAGGCCTCTATTCAGGCCACATTTTGCCTACCCTGGGTCTAGACAATAAATTCAAATACATTTCAATAGCCCTGCCTGCCCACAAATTTTAAAACCTCCTTTAATATTTCCTTGTGACATACAAAAGACCTACAGCCTGAGAGAGAACGAGACCCTCCCCTAGTTTTTTCTTTTAATTAGCGGATCAGGAAAAAACAAACGTTCCTTTCTATTGTGCTGTAATTATTACCCTTTTCTTCCAGAAGAAACACAGCTTTCCTTCTGACCTCTTCCGTGCTCTCTCAGGGCCCGGGGTGTCAGCGGGAAACATGGCACAATTTCTTAATTAATTGGACTAATTAGCTACTGAGATAACTGGACAGCTGGACTGGTATCGCCTTCTGTGATCTCGTCACAGAGGGGAGAATCAAAGACGTCTTTGTTGGCGGCAGAGTGGACGGTGTCTCTGAATGATCCGCAATCTACTTCCCGTTAACCCATCTTCCTTGGGTGCGTGCTTATGAAGGATGGAGATCTTTTGGTCCTTTGCGCTAGCAAAACCTGCCTCTAAAAAATACCGAATCCTTCCTGCTGCAAAAGTATGTTATCAGAAGGAGGTCCACAAATGTCTTTGTTCTTCAGTGTACCCCTGATCTACTCTCCTTGGGTATACTATTGGGCTGAATTATTCTTTACCCTAAGTTAGCCTTCCATTACATAGTTCTTGACTGATGTTTTGGTTTATTTATTTGTTTATTATTTAATTATCTCTTTTATTTTGCCATGCTCTTCACTCAAACAAACTGACAGACCTCCTGGAGTGGTTTATAAAAATCAGAAATGAGACAGCCTCTGTCTCCAGACGTATAGTTTAAAAAGTCACGACACAAAAGGAAAGGGGATTGGGAGGGAAGAGGAAAAGAGCAAACTCTTCTCTTGTCCAGACTGACCACTTGTTCCAATTCTATAAGCTCTGTTTAACGTAACAGCAGGTCACATTTGAGCCACTTCTTTCTATTTCCATGTCCACACACTTTTAAAGAGAAAATACCATGAAATGAAATGTGTGATTTCCTCCTCCTCATTATTGTGCTGAAAGAGATGATCCCACTGCCCACACCGCAGAAGAGTCCTCTCCGCATTTCTGCACTAGATTGTTACAGTGCTATTATTCCACTTTCCACATCCTATGGAATCCTGGGGTTTGCATTTTAGGGAGGGGCCTTTCAGGATCCTCAGGATTCCATAGGATGTGGAAAGTGGAATAATGGCACTATAACAGTCTAGTGCGGAAATGGCCCTCTGTCACCTTAAAACAAAGAGGGACAATCTCATGCCCCTCAGCTGTCCCAATTAGGCAGGATAAGTCTCAATTAACCCCATGCCATCTCATTTCCAGCTGCCATTAAAATGTCCCGGTTTCTCTATCTTCTTCTCACCTCAATCAAGTCGCTTCTAATTTATGGCAACCCTAAGACGAATCTATCATAGGATTTTCTGGGGCTGAGAGTATGTGATACACTCAAGGTCACCCAGTGGGTTTCCATAGCCAAGCAGGGAATTGAACTTTGGTCTCCAGGGCCGTAGCCCAATGCTCAAACCACTACACCATGCTCAGTCTTTTTACAGAACTGCTCACTTCTAATTCCAGCAGATGTGAGTCCCCAACAGGATTCTGGCCAGCACATTTTAAAATTCAAACTAAAACCCACCGTGAATTCACCGTCCCCCAGACATGGAAGTCACCATTGGCTTGTTGTGTTATGAAAGATCAGACAATCCCATTTCAAAGCCAAAGGGTGGGACAAGAGGCTGCAAAGAAGAAGCCCATCCTAAATTGAGGAGCTTTTCCCACCAACAGAAACACAAGGCTGATACACACACACACACACATGCGTGTGTGTATGTATACTTTAAAAGTCTTTCGATGCATCACAGGACAGGATTGGAAGCACTTCAGCACATTGTTTGGACACACAGTTGCAAAACATTGGTGCAACTCCTGCTGCTTTGGGCAGCTGCTTGTCTTTCAACGGGCGCGGACTCCCTGCTACCGGTGTCACCGTGGCATTAATTTAAACATAGACCACATTAGATCCTGGAAAATAGATACCGGGCACCTTTGTGCTGGAAAGCAGAAGTGGTGTCATTCACGCCAGATAATGGGTGCTTTGAGTTCTGTGCAGAATAAATTACAGTGGGCGCATAATGGCCTTCCATCCAATCGCTTCTCCACTTGAGATCTCGGCTTCAAAACGCAATCTATGGAAACAACCTTTTTTTTTGTTGAGCCCAGCGACAGCTCAGGGGTGCGTCTGTGTGTAGGCGCATGCATGGACTTTTCATTACAACTGTAAGGTCTTTGGGGCTTCCATCTATATTTTGCTTATCAGAATCTGCCACCACATGGTACAAGGACGAGAAGGAGGAAGCAGGTAACAAAAGTGGCTGGTACAGGATCCAAATATGTCTCGGTATTTTGATGGGGATCAAATTCTGGGAATGCCCCATCCCAGTTGTAATCTGGTTGCTCTTATACCACTCCCACCCCCATCTATATTACAATCAAGTGAACCAAAAGAAAAAAATGATTGAATAACAACCCTGGTGGAGACCTCATGTCCCATTCATAACTATGGAAACGTAGCAACAAATGATCTAAGGAATCGACCTCCTAACCCATCTTTTTTTCAAATGAAATTTTATTTTATTAAACACAAAGCACCAGAACAATAAAAAAAATCTACACAAACTTCAAACAAAATCAAAACACAAAGTAAAATACAAACTATCAGTACAAACAATACTAACAATACCAACAATCCCAATTTTTAAAATATCACATAATTACAACCACAAAACTACATTACCACAAATAACTAAAAAAGGAAGTTGGTTCCTGTCCTGTTGCATACACCCCATTGTATTTAAACACACCTAATTATTAACTTCAACCTTAAAAAATAACCAGTAGTTGCTAGTGATCTTGTATCATTAAACACTTTGCTTATTAACTATCATTGTGATTATTTACCTAGTTACTTATCCACTTACATATAATCTAGTCAGTAAAATTAACAAGTTAGATCGCTATTAATCTATTCTATATAATTTATTTATAATTTACTGAGGCCCAAGAGCTCTCTGGCTGAGAATTCTAAATGCCCCCCACTAAACTGCAAACCCCAGGATTCCATAGGATGTTGAAAGTGGAATAATAGCACTATAACAGTCTGGTGTGATAGGAGACTTTGTGGCCAAGCTGTACCAAAGTGTGGTCAAGATGGCAAAAGTTATTAATGAGGAAGAACATATGAGCTGGGAGCAGCTGCAGGAGTTTGCTTTTCCCTGAGCTGACTGGGAAGGGCAAGACTCTGCCCTCTCCTCTCTGCCCATCTTGAGTTAATGGCGTGCAAACTGCTTTTGCATTTTGAAGTCAGTCTGCTGCAATTGAAGTAAGGTGAGGACGAAAGTGGGAGGAGGAGAGAGAAACCAGGACATTTTAAAAGCAGCTGAAAAAAATGGGAAGACAGAGGGTTAATCAGGAATGTCCTTGCCAAATCAGGGCAGTTTGGAGAGTATGAGAATGCTGGGCTAGGCAGTCCTTTGGCCTGAGCAAACATGGCCACCTGACTTGGAGACCAGCTCCAAAAGGCAGGAGAAGAGAGCCAAAGGGATTGTGGGTGGGAGTTAGATGGCGTTGTCTTCCCGGATCCCCTCTCAGCCACGCTTAGTGCAGTCAGAAATTCAGTTCTCTGCGAGGCGGAAGAGGAGGAGGCCAGTGGGCACCACGCTGCTCAGCAGGAGCTGTCGGATGTGTTGATTAGCTGGTAGCACAAGGAAATGGAGAGAAACCTGGCTTTGTGGGGTTCCTTGGGCTGTCGTGTGTGTGTGTGGAGCAGTCAAAGTCAGGACCAACTTTGGAAAGCCCGAGAGAAAGGAAAAAAAAAAAAACCCTGATTGTCTATTTCTCCGGGTCAGCTCTCCTTTCTTCCCACTGCTTTCCTTTCTCGGCTCTCCCGCTGTGGGCTTTCAACGGACTTGCAGAAAGCCTGGGCCGAGAGGCCTGTTTGTTCACGGCCTACTCGGGGTCACTTGACGAATGCCCCCGAGGCAATTGAGTTCCTGCCACCGCCTTGTCCTCCTGTCGGAGGGGGTTTCTTGAAACCGCCACTGGAAACTAGATTGACACATCTGTTCCTGGCCTTTGGAACAGCAACTGCTTGCTGTTTTCTTTTTTGGTCGAGGGTGGGTGGTGAATAAGACCTTTTTTTGCCAAGGGCCGCCATGTTTTAGTAGCTATTTTTTGCCTCAACACTCCATGGGATTGGTCAAAATGACCTGCGGTGGTCTTGATCCAGTTGGTTACCTAGTAGAGTAATGATTAATTCCTGACTTCATTTTTTCAAAACAAATTTAGACCTGACTTTTGATGGCCCAAATGACACCCAAAGGAAACTAATAGTGGGAAAGAACGAATAAGAATTACATGATTCAAATAGATTTAAGAAAAGAGATTGTAAAAACACCTTGACAAGCTTATTCATTTTAAAAAAAACCAACCAATCATCACCTCATGTTGGCCTCTTTGCCATTGGTTCCCTGATAGCATGGGATTCCATGTGTGGTTAATCTGGGAAAGAAGCAGCAGCAGGCCTTGGAGTCTCTTCCAACTATGACTCTTTGATTTTGACTGGTGCAGTCTGTGCCAACTAGCAGCATAAAATTTCAGAGACAGAGAGAATGTTTGGTTTTCCAGCATAAACAACCACAGTTATCATTTGCAGTGGCGAAAAGAAATAGGACAGGCTCATGGGTGAAATGAAAGGGTGTATAATGTGGCACAGCCCAGAAATGAACTAATTTTCTCTAAGAAAAAAATGATTGATTTACAGCTGAAAAATCCCAGTTCAAGGGGTAAAGCGCAAAAGTCTGGTGGCAGTTGGGTGTCCAGTTTCTTCAACCAGATTTTGGAGAGTGCGGAACATGGCATTAAAAATAGACACTCGGGTTGTATGTGCAATTTTATTTTGACATGGGAGTCCTTTAAATATGCTGGCGTCTCTCTGAATGGCTTTGGCAGGCATCAAAATATAAGATCTCATCCCATTTCCCAAGCTATCAAAGACCGCCAGTGCCAAACACTGCTGAATATTTTAATGTTGTCTGTCAGATGTGCTGCTAAATACACCTGACCCAGCACGATCAAATGCTGAAGGCAACTGCGTATCAACTCGATGATGGCATGTTAATAGATGCTATCGTATATCAAAACTGTTGGGTGGAGGGTCCAGATTCAGTGGATGTTTGGACATTAGGAGAGCATCAATTTGGGATGGGTGGGTGGGAAGGTAAATTGGGTTTCAGCTCTCACTTGGGAGTCAGTGTGTGTCATAACTCACCCTGCGGAGTCCGAGGGATCTGATGCAGCAAAGTGAGATATAGAAAGGACTCTTGCTTCAGATTATCATCCCTCTACCCCAAATTTGAGCAGGCAGCAGCCAACACAGGTGATGCAGAACTTGAGGGATGTGGAGGAGACCCCTCCGTCATTTGTGGAGCTTTGTCAGGAGAAGGAAGAGCGACAAAGAAGTGAACACCTTGTAAACAAGAAAGAAAGAAAGAAATCAAGCACTCGGCATCTCACGGTCAAATGACTATAAATCTCCTAGCAACTGCTGGGAATTTTTGTTGGTCACAGGCGCTTGTTCTCCCTGGCTTTTGGTCCCTTCCTGCTTGTGGATTTATTTGGATTCTTAACTTCTAGACGGGCTTGTCTTTGTCTTACCCTTGTAGCTTTGCTTGCTGGTTGGCTTCATCATGACAGATTCTGGAATGGCTGAGGCATCATTACTGTGCTTCCCTTTAGCCTTGGTAAACTCTCTTGATCATTCATGTAGTACCCAGATTGGCTGGGCTCACCTGTAACTGGTTCTCCTGCCTACACGTCCTGCCACCTGCTGCCTCTAGGCGCATGATAGTGTGGTAAATTTAAGAAGAACTTCCTGGGGGTAAGAGCAGTTTGACAGTGGAATCCACTGCTGCCTCAGTGGAGTGCGGTGGAGTCTCCTTCTTTGGAGGTTTTTAAAGAGAGGCTGGGTGGCCGTCTGTCAAAGGGAGGGCTTGGATGGTGTCTTCCTGAAAGGCAGAAGGGGTTGGACTCAATGACCCCTTGGGGTCTCTTCCAGCTCTGTTATTCTGAATCTAGATGATTATTCCTGCTCAGCTGGTTGGGGCTCAAGTCTACCACTAGGCAATTTTAGGAATTTTCCTGGAGCAGCAGCTACTGTGTTGAAGAAGTATTTAACTCCCACTGCAATGAGCTTTTGTACAAGCAACAGGAGCAGAGTTGCCAGCTTTTCCACACACTGGCATGAGACCAGCCTCTCTGTTGTCTGGCCAGCAGACATACCGGTACCTGTGAAGTAGGCCTATATAAAGTTCACTTCCAGGCTTTCAGGAGAAGGAGTTCTCATGAGATCTTTGGGGTTGCATGAGACTAGAGAATTAATAGGAGCCAGAAAACCTCAAGTAGGTCTTATATATACTATTTTTATTAATTTATTTGATTTATATCCTGATTTTCTCCTGGATGCGACTCAAAGCAACTTACAGTAAAAATTAAACCAGGAGTTGGACCTGATGCTAGCTGTAACTATGTTTTTGGGTTGTTTTGGCACTCTCTGTCTTGGTTCTTCCCCCGTCCAAAAAGGCCCATCATATCCATCACTAACCGTGTATTTGCCCCTCTAGTAATTTGCATGATAGGGAAAGAGACTTATCCTGAATTGGGGAGATGGGGGGTGGGGGGGGAAGCCCCGATGTGATGGAGGATTTACAGTCTTAGAAGGCAAACAGTGGCGGGTGTAATTAGGAGGGAAATTTGTCATGCTCTTGACTCTAGGAGAGAATGAACGGGTTGGAATAGCAATCTCCCGAGTGTTTACCCAACACGAGCGCACACAAGATGGAAAGCGCATTTCCGACCACGGACAGATTAATATTTGATGCCAGAAAGAGAAATGCACGCTGTTCATGTTTATTTAGGATATTGTGAAATACAGTGAAATTTGCAATTTTATTGGATTTGGGGGTTTGCCGTGTGTGTGTGTGTGTGTGTGTGTGTGCATGCGTGTTAAGTCCTAAGCCACTGTATAGTTTCTAAGAGTCCATAGCTAGTTAGTTTAAGCATACTGGTGGCAAAATATAGCAGGGGGAGGGGGGAATCAGATAGGTAGGTACTTGAGGAAATGGTAGTATTTTGATAATTCATAAGAACAAGACCAGGATCCAGTGTTACATTCTCTTGCCAGGACTGCCTGTGCTATGAGCAGGGCGAGGCAACAGCCTCGGGCAGCAGATGTGGTGGGACAGCAGTAGCAGGCTGACATCGGTCATTGCTCCTGACTTGGAGCGCAGCTTGCCGAGAGTCACGCAGCCTGTCTTGCATTTGCCTGAACTAAACAGCTGCACTTATCTTGGGCCAGAGAGGCTATTCCGGAGCCAGGGTTGAATTGAGATCCAGTGGCTAGTCCAGCTTGCTTCTGTACACAAAATGGTACAGAAATCCTGAAATCCTGCACTAGTCAATCCCTCCGGGCCAGAGGTCCATCTTAGGAAGCTCTAATATCCTAGGTCCATGAATGTCCGTCCTTGCCTCTAATCTCTGATTAACCATGTACAAAATAAAGATGACACAGTACTAAAATGTAGGCTGAGACTTAATGGTGTACATTGGTTGCCAGCATCAGCAAAAAACAGAGGTTTCCATTTGTTCTCCTCCTCCTTCCAGGGGGCTCTCAAGGATTTTTCCAGACTGTGGGAGAACCCTGGAAGGATTCGCTTTCTCAGCTTCATTAAATAAGATTTGGTTTATGGCACTTGTAGAGAAACAATCCTACCAGATTTCAAGCTTTTAAATAGGGTGGGCAAAGCGCAGCCTGCAGGTTGCCTGTGGCCAAAAGGGCTGGTTTTGTGGCCTCCTGGACCCCCTGGAGGTCAAAATTTTTATTTTGCTCCAACATGCCTTAAAATGGCATCTGGAGATGTGGAAGATAAAGTAGGGAGAGGTAGGAGAGCCAGGCCTTGCATTTACTGAAGGAAAGGTGGCATAGATATAGATATGGACATAGAAATAGATACATTTACTGTAGATACTTTTACTATCTCCAAGCACACAAAATACAGTGGGTCCTCCACTTTTGTGAGGGCTAGGGGATTATCGAGTTGAGGGGGTCATGGTTAACCTCTGGCAAAAGTTGACCACAGCATTGCACCAGAGGACCTACAGATTCCTAGAGAGAACATATTACTCAAATCCGTGATCATCAAATCCGCAAAAGGGAAACCGGCAAATGCGGAGGGCAGACTGTAATTCACAATGGAAAAAAAATGGAAGAAAAGAAAAAAGAACTAGTAATAATAGTTGTAGTAGAAGTAGTAGTAGTAGTAGTAGTAGTAGTAGTAGTAGTAGTAGTAATAATAGTTTATTATTATTTTGAGGTGGGGTTCAACATAAATTAAAATACAATTAAAAACCATTATAGACTAAAATGCACTAAAAACACATAAAACTATTTAAAATACATCAGTTTAAAATTCATAGTTAAAAATTGATTGGGTAGGCCTGCTGGAAGAGATAGGTCTTTAGTCCTTCTTAAAATTCAGACAGCCTATTTTGCTGTCAGATCAATTCTGGCAGGTCATTCTGCAGTCTAGGGGCAGCCGACGACGAGGTCCTCTGGGTGACTGTTGCCAGTCTAGTCCTGGCTGGTTTAAGTAAATGTTCCCAGAGGACCTGAGTGTACGGGGCGGATTGTATGGGAGGAGGCGATCGTGCAGGTAACTTGGACCCAAACCCGTGTAAGGCTTTAAAGGTAATAACCCACACTTTGTGGTTTGCCTGGAAACCAATCAGAAACTAATATTTAACTAAAACTAAACTGAACTAAACTAGATTGAGCTAAACTAAGACCAAAACATAATAATAGCAAAACAGATTGCTAAAAAATTAAATAACTAATCTGTTACTATAAACACATCCTAACTACACTAATTAACTAAAACACAATAGAAGTCTGACCCCTCCTCTTACAAACTGCAATGAAAAGGAAAAATTAGTTAATATGCAATGTCTTATTCTACTATAACAGAATTTTCCTAACTTATAAGGCACTTTTGGGCATAAGAAGTGATGAGTATGTCATACACTCTCAGCCCCAGAAAACTCCGTAATAGGTTCGCCTTAGGATTGCCATAGGTTGGAAAAGACTTGAAGACACACAACAACAACAACAAATTAGTTAGAGTATGCCTCCACTAACAAAGTAGATAAGAACTTTGAATTGTGAATAGGTTTGCCGTAGGGTCACCATCAGTCGGAAACAACTTGAAGGCACGCAACAACATTACAATCTGAAGGATGACAGTGTTTGCAAAGTCCAGGAGGTGTTAGAACAGGAAGTATCAAGGAGGTTGGTTAAGTATCAAACACAAGTCGCACAACAGCTGAAACCCTACTTTGCAGTCTGTGTTATGTAACTTTATGAATCTGTAGTGACATTGCAGAAATGGAAAGAAACCCTATTAGTGATTGGTGAAGACCCACATTCGGGCAAGAGTGCTCTGGTCCATATCCGGCATTTCCATGATGTGTCAAGCTCTCCTCTTATTCTCCAAACACTTCCTAGCTTGTTTCCTGATATACCTTGAGGCACAACCCTGCTGCGCAGCAGTGCCCATTGTCCATCCAGCCATTTTGCTTTAGCTACCATTTTGAGTGGACTTCCGCATGTGTTCAGGCGCTAGGTGAACATGGGCGCTACAATGCCTTTCCCTTCTGTTTCCCACACCTGTATGTCTACTTACAAAGACGTACGTCCAGTACTGACTTCCAGCCAACATTTCTCCATTTTCTTCTAGCCTGTTGACTCGCTCTTTCACTCTCAAGAGGTATGAAGTGTGTTTCTTTGTCTGAATCTGCAGGCAGCTCTTTCCTCCTTTCCTCCAAAGATCCATTCAGTATATTGACGTTTGTGTGGAAAGATGACAAAGTCCTTCCCAGTAGCCTTGGTTGGGGTAGACATCTCCATGAACCTGACGGGGCTAAAATTAGCATGAAGACGGTGGCGTTTCATGTATGTCTCTCTGAGTGAGCTGCGCAGCTTACCCGTAAGTGCTATTTTATTTCTTGGCGAGAGTATAAAGTGTTTTTCCCTTCATAATTTTTGATGTAAAGGCTAAATTGGGCCGGAGAAGAGGGACAATGCAACTTTAAACCTCATTAGTATTCTGCCACCGTCAGCCGACCAACGGCGGTTATGTATTTTTGCAAGTATGCATCTAATTTATTGTGGAGAACACAATTTACATGGGTAGTCGGAGCCTGTTTTATGGCCTCACAAATAGATGTCTCAGCTCAAGCATATAATGGCTGAAGCAGCAGGCGCAAATACGTTCTAAATCTTCTAAATGTGCTTTACAAAAATGTAACTGAGGAATATAAAACAGATCAATTCTTGCATGTTATATATTGGTTTTTGATTTACAAATCTAATCTGGGGAAATCTCTTTAGAAATGGGTGTGTGTGTGTCAGAGAGGGTCCTTCTTCTTCTGCTCCCCTCTTCCTCCCCCCACTTTATTTATTTATTTATTTAGGAAATGCAGAGCACCTTTTGGCATGGCTGACTCCTGTTGTCATTGCTGTTGCTTGCCTCCAAGTTGTTTTCTGACTCACGGCAGCCCTAAGGCAAACCTGAGAGGCAGCGTGGTGGTGTGTTTTGGTTTAAGCATTGAATTATGGCCCTGGAGACCTGAGTTCGATTCCCTGTTTGGCCATGGAGACCCACTGGGTGACCTTGGGGATATCATATATTCTCAGCCCTCAGAAAACCCCACAATAGATTTGCTTTCCGGTCGCCATAAGTCGGAAAGGACTTGAAGGCACGCAACAACAAAAACAATAGCAACATAGTTAAAAACATACTAAAGTTGAGATATAAACAGTTTTAAACTATCAACAGTATTCAAACTATTTAAAAGCTTACTTTAAAACAAGATTAAACACAGTACAACACCATAAAAAGGCCTTCTCGATTTCCACCGGTCTTAACTTGCCACCGAAAAGACAGCAAAGAAGAAGCCATTCTAACCTTGCTAGGGAGGGAGTTCCAAAGTGTAGGAGCTGCCACCGAGAAGGCCCTCTCCCATGTTCTCACCAAACCTGCCGGTGAAGTCAGTGGGATAGAAAGAAGTGCCTCCCCTGAAGATTTTAGAGCTCGGGCGGGCTCATATGGGAAGATGTAATCTTTCAGGTAGCCTGGGCCTCAGCCGTGCAAGGCTTTATAGGTCAGTACCAGCTTTTGAATTGTGCTTGGGGATCCAGAATTTTAAGAGCTAAGAAGCCCAAAGCTGTCTACAGGGATGAATGGGCCTCATTCTTTCCACATTCAATCACAAGTTCTTTCTGTCAAGTTCTCTTCAGCAGAGTGACACAGCAATGACATTCTCACCCGTCCCATCAATTTATATTTGCATCTTCAGTGGGTGGGTGGGTCATTAGACCCCAAGTGGCCTTTGGCCTAAATCCTATTGTTAGTACCAGCTACAGGAGAGCCATTGAATTGAATCGATTTACCTATGTTTTGATTCATTATTGAATGATTGATTCAACAGGTCTATTCTAGGTGGAGACTAACCCACAGGATTCCAGCTTGTTTTGAGCAAGACCCTTTTCGTATTGTGGCTACAGTCTTACTTCTCCCTAGAATACTGTCAATAACCAGACATGGAGTCACACTATGCCAGTGCAATGCAGCTCTGAATAGCACAGAATAGCAATACTGTGACAGTAGTCACAGAATAGCAACATTGCACACCACAAGTCAATGGTTAGGCGTCATGGCACAATGCACAATATAGGATGCACAACTGTAACTCACAAGGTGGAATGCACAAACCTGCATTGCACAACCACGATATAGGATAAACAACCACAACATGCAAAGACTAGGCACAGAGGAACATGCGGTTGGAATATGTCCGTTGTGCAATGGTGATTTTTTTGACCTCACACGTGTAGCATGACTTATGCATGCGTATGTCCCTAACTAGGTGCCATCTTGTGTGTGTGAGCTTTTTTCTTTTAAAGAAAGAAAGAAAGAACTAAAATAATCCAGCATGCCTATTCCCCTAACAATTAACTTCATCCCACTCTTTCTTCCAACTTTCTTTTCAACAGAATTCGTTCTAGGCTGTGAGTTTCTTCCTCTCCAGCACTTAATAACAATTAGACCTGTCAACCAACAGAGACATTTTCTGTTGATCACTCTCCTGCATGCAGATTGATTGGCCGATTGATTGAAATTGGGATATTACCAACATTCCAACAGATGTGGGGTTTTTTTTTTATTTTTTAGAAGGAGATCATTTCCAGTCTAAAAAGTAAAAGCTAGTACAGCTTTTTAGAATAAAGGGCCATCTTTAAAATATTTTCCTCCTTTTCCTCCTGCCTTTGTTGGGGTGATTTTGGAGTTTTCAGGGAGCTGGAGATGACTTTGAGCAAATTCTGGGCTTTCCAGGAGTAATGATGGACCTTTTAAGGGGTGGGGGTGGGCTTTTCTAGTTGTGTTTTTAATCTGAATTTTTTGGGAAATGTATAAGGGCTCAAATTGGGTATGGGGCCCATTGGCCACAATTTCTCCACCCCTGACCTACGGACAGTTTTAACTTAAACCAGCTCCTAGATCAACCAACTAAACTTCAGTTGATTAAAAATGGGAGCAGGCGTGTCACATTCTGGCTAATTTGCTCCGGAGAACTTTGCTCGAGTTCCAAAACAGAAGTGTTTATTTCGAAAAAGCAAACAACATGGCAGTGTTACCAAAATGTTGCTGAGACTACAGCATCAGAGTTGGTTACAGGTTTTATACCTTCCGTGCAATTTTTGGCATGCATTATCAAAAGATTGGTCAAGAAGCTTACATGTCAGATCTTCCCACCAGCGGTGCCGGTTTCCCAGGTTCTCAATTATTGACATACCTTTCATCATGAGAGACAGGACAAGGTCACTGAAAGACGTTGAAATAGTTCAAGATATTCCATACCTTGGCTCAGTCATTAATCAGAATGGAGACTGCAGTTGAGAAATCAGAAGAAGGCTGGGACCATTTCTGCAGTAGACTGTTATAGTGCTATTATTCCACTTTCAACATCCTATGGAATCCTGGGGCCCCTCTGAGGCCCTTCCTGGGATTCCATAGGATGTTGAAAGTGGAATAATAGCACTATAGCAGTCTCCGCGGAAATGGTTTAGGATTTGGAAGGGCAGCTGTGAGGGAACTAGGCAAGATCCTGAAGGGTCAAGACTACTAAAGTCAGGATTGTCCATGCCATCATCGTATGTCTGATTTCTGTGTAGCGTTGTGAAAGCTGGACAGGAAGAAATCTGACTGGAAGAGAACTGACTCATCTGACTTCTGTGGATACCTTGGATTGTGAAAAAGTCTTCTGTGGATACCTTGGATTGCTAAAAAGACCCATGAATGGGCCTTAAAACAAATCATGCCTGGAAGCCAAGATAACGAAACTGAGGCTGTCTTACTTTGGCCATATCACGAGAAGACAGGACCCACTGGAAAAGGCAATGATGCTTGGTAAGGTGGAAGGCAGCAGGAAGAGAAGAAGACCACGTTACGGATGGACAGACTCAATCCAGCAAGGCACATCCTTGAATCTGCAAGACCTGAGCCGGGTGATTGAGGAGAGGGTGACCTGGTGGCCTCCCATCCATAGGGTGGCCATAGGTTGAAGACGACGTGATGGCAGTTAACAACAACAAATGTTCTAGGTTGCAACACTGGTGCCGCACTCTTGGTTGTAACTTGGTTGTAAGTCCTCCAGGAGGCCGGAGGGTTGCTTTGGGGGTCCGATGGAAGTGACCGCCACCGAGAAACGCAGCCTCACGGGTGCCGGGGTCCAAACTGAGAAAGCAGTTAATCTGGAGAGCGAATTTCTCCTTCACATTCTGCGCCTTCTTTCAGCCGTGGCCACGGATCGTAGCCACAGTGTTCATTACAGTTACAAATGTGTGCTCCGATAATTACCCAAAATGTGGGGGAAGGGGGAGGGGGAAGGAATTCACATCTCATCTAATCTCTCTCTCTCTCTCTCTCTAATTAATTAATAGCGTAAATGTCACCATGATAGGGAGTTTTCATCAGCAATGAAAGCAGCGGGGACCGTTTGCAGTCCCCCCCCGCTCCTGTTTTCAAGTGGCAGCGCCCTGGGGTTCAAATTAATTCTAACAACGTACAGGGGAGGGAGTGGAAGGCAATTCCATTTTCCAGGGGAGGGGGGGAGGGAGCATCTCCCCACACTGCTGGTATCCCCTCACCTGGAGAGGCACTGAGGAGGGCAGGCAAATCCTACCTCCTCATGGGCGGGGGAAGATTGGCACCCGGAGGAACCAATGAAAACTGGCCACTTGTCAACAGGTGAAAGATCCCTCACGCAGTCAGTAACCTGGTGGTGGTTCTGGATGTGAACGTCCCTATTCGTGTTTGTTTGGGTCTGGGAATATTTTTATCTGAAGTGGAGTTATTCTCATGGAAATTACACATTTCAGGCCTCCCTCCGGGCCGAGATACAGCCACGGTAATGCCCTCTCGGACCTGAAAGCTGCCTTGGGGACGGGTGTTGCACGAGGCCTCTCACAGCCAGTGTGCCCTACCTCAGAAATTCGCACATTTCCTGACTTGTGGTCTATTTTGGGAGGAAATAAAAATATTCTCTAGCATGGTGCAGTAGTTGGAAGGTTGGACTAGGTCTCCAGCAACCCAGGGTTCAAATCCCCACTTGACCATGGAAATCCACTAGATGGCCTTGGGCAAGTCACACTTTCTCAGCCTCAGAGGAAGGTCGTGGTACACTCCCCCGGAAGAATTATTTATTTGTTTGTTTGTTATTTATTGGTGTATTTGTAGGCTGCCTTTCTCCTGGAGCTGGGACCGAAGGCGGCTTCCAACGATAAATAAAATTTAAACACATTAGATACATTAAAACATTTGAAAGAGTTAAAAATCATTAAATACCATCAAATGCTTAAAATAAACCATAATCCATAAAATACTTAAAACAATAAAACCATAAAATACTTAAAACAATATTTGGTTTGATAGAAACCTGTGATAGGTTCATCTTCGGGTTGCCATAAATCAGAAACAACTTGAATGTGTACGACAACAAGAAATAATCACTTAGCTATGAAGGCATACATTTCAAAAACACATGCAGTTCAAAAGTTGTTGCTGTTATTACCACTACCACTATTTTTGGCGGTTGAGATTAGCATCTGGAAGAACCAATGAAAAGAGAGGGTATATAGATTCTTACTATTACTATGAAAAAAGGAATATAGTTTTTATTATGATTATGATTATGATTATTTATTATTTACAGCCTTTTGACAACTGAAGGTTTGGAAAGAAAGGGTTTTGAAAAGCTACTGTACTATTTCAAGTGTACAGTTTTTAAACTAACTGCTTTTTTTTTTATCATGACCAGTAGTTAAGTTTTCAATCATTTTTAAATGTTGTGGGTCGTTCATACCTGCAATGAAATGAGTATCTTCTGGTTAACGATTTACTCTAATGACCCTGTTTATATTCTATATGGACTCATTTATCGTGCTACCTGTTTGGTTTTTGATGATTTGTAACCCTTCCACTTCGATGATAAAGAATATCTAGGTCAGAATCCTGCTGGGGAGTTACGAATGCGTAACCTATGCCATTTCCGCACTACACTGTTATAGCGATATTATTCCACTTTGAACATCCTGTGGAATCCTGGGGTTTGAAGTTTAGGGAGAGGCATTTATAATTCTCAGCCGGAGAGCTCTTGGGCCCCAGTAAACTACTGAGTTGCTCAGACATTAAATATTATTCCATCATAAAAAAAATAAAAATTCAAATATTCTTTCCATCCCTGCTCCTGAGTAGACATGGTAAGGCCTGCACAGCTCCTGTGTTTCTATTTTAGATTTTTTTTCAAGGAAAAAAAAAAAGGGAGAGAGGGGGATGGAAAGAGAGAAAGGTTAGCAAAAGAGAAACCCAATTCATGTCATTGTCTTTCCTTATTGTCTACATTAACCTTCCCCATGGTTACTTGTTCTCTGTAATATTACACTTGTCTTACTGCCACACATGAATACCCGAGCCAATTTTGTCATGCAAATGAATTCAGTTGGATTGTAAATTGCATGAAGGAGCACCAGTTTATCACGAAGAACCCTGTATGCATGCCATCACCAGCAGATTCCTCCCGTTCACACTAAGGGCACCGTCTTTTCAGCTGCTTTCCCTCTGGGACCTCAGGTTGCCAGGTGTCCTTTCTTTCGAGGGATGTTTCTTACTTCAAGGCCACAAAGCCTGTCCCTTATCAGACTGGCAGGTGTCCCTTATTCTAAGGGATGCCCCTTATCTGAAAGCCAAAACCTTTGTCCCTTCTAGGGCTGGCAGGTGTCCCTTTGTGATAAGGGACGTCCCTGATTTGAGTGCCAGAAAGCTTGTCCCAAATAGGGCTGGCAGGTGCCCCGTATTCTAAGGGATGTCCCCTGTTTGAGAGCTGGAAAGCATTCGCTTTTGTACAGCTTAAGGAGATGCCACATAATATCCTGTATTTTGGAGTGTGGGCCTCTCACAGAGGCAGAAATGTGGGCATCGTGTCATTTAGGAATGGGGTTTCTGACTTACGGTGACCCAAAGGTGAGCCTATCGTGGGGTTTTCTGGGGCTGACAGTGCCTACACAATGGTGGCTCTCTACTATAAAGATACATAAAATGAAATCCTCAAGGTCCCACCGGTCACTACCCACCTCAGCAACTGAGGCACATCTCGGCAGCTTAATCTGGCAAATCAAAGAGGAAGGCCCTTAGGAAGACAAGGGAGGTCTTTCTTCAGCCGGAGGTCCAAAGGAAGACTGTTCCACGGATGCTCAGCCAGATCTGGAAGGACTCGCAGCCTTGACAGGTGGAACAGACAATAATCCTTTGCCCTATCAATAAGAATTCTATCTTTTCCCTCTGTTCCCCCAATTGGGAAGAGCCATTTTGGGGGGAATTTTAGGGTACCTTTGCGGGAGGGGGACAAAATGAAGGCATTGCTCCCCAAAACAAAATCTAAAGTTCCTTCAGTCCCCCAATTTCTAACATTGTAGGTAGAGAGACAGAGAGGCTGAACCCCCTCTCCCCACAGGATTCATCTGTTTGCTATGCTCACATTCTCTTGGTCCCTTTGCTGGCCCCTTTTCTTTTGATGCCTAGACCCGATCTCCAAATGCTCGACTGAAATTTCAAGCCACTGCAATGCTAGAAATTGGGAGAACTGAAGGAGAATTTCATTTTAAAGTGTTAAATATTTTTTTTATTTGGGAGGGCCAACACACTCCCGCTCTGCAGATATATCCCTGTGTCTTCCCCGGCTCATTTTGATAAATGGGGTCCTAAACAACTGTGAAGTGGAATCGCTTCTCCCAGGTGCACCAGGAAAGATTAGCAAGCTGTGCTGGTGAAAAAAGGATCCAGCTTCAGAGAAAGAAATGCATTTCTGTCTCCTACCCTGACAGGCCAGAATCTGAACAGAATGGAGTCCTGAGCCATGCGCACTTACATCTGATATAGTTTGCCAAGGTTGCCAAGCCACTTCTGCAGAGCACATGTGCCGGGAAAAATCCATGAAGCTAAGGAATTCGACAGAAGTTTCATCTTTCAGGCACCACTTGGACTTTACAGCCTCTGGGCAGGTAAGCAACTATAACCCATTCGCCAGTTTTTTTCACATTATAGAAAACAAAATATACTATGTATTATTCACAGTGTCAGCTTGTACTTTTGGAAGCATTTCCCTGTCACCAGGGCACATAAGAAACAGAGATGCAAGCATCTGTGGGACTAGCACGTGCAAAGCCATGTTAGGGTTTCCCTCCCGTGATGTACAGGATAACTTCACTTCCAGAAATTAGGCTTAAGAGGTTTTCAAAGGCTTTATTCAGGCACAGTGGAGTAGCAGCAGGACATTTTGCTCATTGCCAAGACTAAGGAAGCATTGGGCTTGCACTACCATATAAGCCATTACATTTCAAATTAGTGTGTACAATGATCCATTTGTTAACAAAGTGAAACAACTCCTTTCCTGGGTTTTCCTATGCCCTCCTGGATTCTCACCCAATCTGCCAAGGGACTGACCTTGCAATTGGGCCTGGCTCTTCTTATCACCATATCATTCCTGAGATTCTCACCTCATCCATCATCCCTACCTCCCATCTACTAGTGAAGTGTCTTACAAACAAACCTATTGTCTGATTCATGGCAAGGAAAGAGGAACTGACCTTCATATTCCATGGAGTCACAGAGCTGGAAGAGACTGCAAAGGCCATCCAATCCAACCCCATTCTGCCATGCAGGAATACATCATCAAAGCAACTCCTAACAGGCAGCCATCCAGCCTTTCTTTAAAAGCCTCCAAAGAAGGAGACTCTTACCACATGCTGAGGCAGCGTATCTCGCCGTCAAACTAAACAAATGCTTAGGTGGAATCTCTTTTCCTGTAGTTTGAAGCCACTGCTCCATGTCCTAGTCTCTGGAGCAGCAGAAAACAAGCTTGCTCCGGATTTGATTATCTGAGTTTCTCCAACCCCTGCCCCCCCCATCTCAGGTGCTTCTTTTCCAGGGGAACCTTGCCTCTCAGTTCTGATCAGGCCTTACAGCCCTTCAAAAACCCACCTCTGGTTTTCCTCTTCCTCCACGAGGCTGCTTGGCCAGCCAATTTCCAACACCACGAACCCTCTTATGATGGTCCTTACAACCAAGGAAGATGAGCAAGAGCAAGGAAGTATAGGGCCATCATTCTTTCTCCTTTCCCTAACCTGGTTGGGTGCCCATTCCTCCTCACCATGCCTCAGCCCCCTTCCCATGGACATGCACACACACATTGGTTTCCCAAATTTCCTGTCCCATGACTTGCAGCCCATTTGTATGTTTGCCTGTTGTTTTGGAGAGGTGGGCAGAAGAGATCAGAAAGAAAAATCCATTCTCATCTGAGCTCATTTGCACCTCTGAAACCCACATGTGAACTGAAATGCAATTACCCTTCAGTATTTGCACTTCGTCAGGTTTTGCAGTGCAGCTCAGAGAATGCAGACCAAAATGCATATCTAGCCATAGCTATCTATCTCAGGGGAAAGTGCACACAAAATTGTGTGCATCAGTGAGGACAATGAATAAAAATCCTCTTAGTTGTGCAGAAAAAAAATATAGCTTGCAACATGTGCATACCTTAGGCAAAAGTCTGTAAAAAAAAAAAGGATCATAGGAGGAGCGTGCACATTTTCATGGAGGCTTTCTGAAAAAACAAGCACACAGATTGATGGGGAAATGTGACAGAATGAAAATGGGAATGTAAAATGAACTGAAAAGAGATGGTCATACTAGATCTAGAGAGGTCGCACTTACTGAATTCATTGGAGCAGTCCATTGGTAAATCTTACTCACCCACTACCATGTCTGCTGGGGTGCGGAACCTGTGGCCCTCCATATACTGTGTGACTCCAACTCGCATCTTCCCCATCCTCAGGAAAGATGGGCTTTGCAGAGTATAGCCACATCTAGAGCTAAACATTCTACACCCTGTTGTAACGGGATTTCACTCCAGAAAATTTCTGATGGGAAACCCTGTCTGTACCATCCTTCCGCAACCTGGTCGCCTTCCAAAATGGCATGGACTCTTATCACCCTGACAATGGCTGTGTTTCCTGGGGATGATGGGGTCTGCAGTCTGACACACTTGGAAGGTGCCAGGTTGAGGAAGGCTGCTCTTTGACTGTTTGATCTGCTGTGGACCCATAGAAGGAGATGTCAAAAGCTGATGCTGTGGCCACTGAAGAATAGGAATGGGTCACCTGGTCCTTTTCAAAGCTCACAAGTAACTGGTTACTCAGAACAGATTGGCCTAAAAAGAAGGCAAAGGCAAACCCATCCCTACAAGGACACCAGAATCCCACAATATCCACAAGTACTTGAATTCCTTCTTTAGTCTCTCTCAAAATGGAGACAGGAAGTGATATGACATCACTTCCTGCTGCCATTTTGAGAGGGACTGTGGAGGAAAATGGAGGTATTGGCTGGTTTGCCTGAGGGTTGCTGTAAGTCAGAAATGACCTGAAGTCACACAACAACAAAAACAACAGCACACTGATACGTGTGAACACCTGGGAGAAAAGGCAGTGAAGCAAGAGAGCTAAGTTTGTGATATTGGCATATAAACTTCAAATACACACAAGATAAGACTGCCATACCCTTTCCACAACAGGAGTCCTAAGTGATAACAATTGCAGTTGACAGAGTCCTTTTGGTTTTGGCTCCAGAGCTTTAGAAAATGCTCCCTTGAGTTGTCCCTCGGTATTCTTCCTTGATCACATTTTTGGAGACAGGTGACCACATTCTCACTCTGCCAGGCAGAATAGTGCTTTAATGGTTACGTTGCTTTGACCATTAAATTGCATTTAATTGGCAAGTTGGCTCATTCTAGAAGGCAACAAAATGTAACATGGTCTCATCGTATATGAACTACCTTGGGAAAACCAGTCTTAAAAGGCAATATTGGAATGGGCGGGAAAGAAATAAGCAAACATAGTTATGCTAATTTAGCGGGGAGGAAAAGCCCACTGTTCCAATTAAATCCAAACTGAAAGGATCAAATTTACTGATAATTTCTAATTTGACAATTTCTCATTAGAATCCCTCTTTGAAATCCTCTTGTTGAAGCATGGCGCACAATTTCCATAAAACTTTGCATTAAGTGTCCATTAAAATCATTCTCATAAATTAATTTCTTATCTGCCTGCAAAATAAAACTTTTAAGAACAAGATGGCTTGGGAGGCACACGGAATGGGGGGGGGATGTGAAATTTTAATATTTCATCTCGGTAACCACTTAAGCTCATTCAAAGTTGAGGAACTCAGGCCATGAGGTATTTTAGCAAGCAATCCAAAATTCCTTGGAGAGTTGTCTGATGGGGTTAAAAAGCAGGAAGTCTGGCAGTTGGGAGTGGGTGGGATGTGCCATGAAAGCAGAAGAACTTCCTGATGGTAAGAGCAGTTTGATAGTGGAATGCGCTGCCTCAATGGAGCGTGGTGGAGTCTCCTTCTTTGGAGGTTTTTAAACAGAAGCTAGATGGCCATCTTTCAGGAGTACTTTGATGGCGTCTTCTTGCGTGGCAGAATGGGGTTGGACTAGATAGCCCCTTGGGGTCTCTTCCAGGTCTATGATTCTATCAAATCATAGAATCATACAGGGTTCTGAGATTACTATGATTATACAAATGTACTGGTTTGGGTTCTGGCTCTGGAGAAGCGAAAATGTGGTCTCTGAGCATCAGGAACAAGGGTGTAGCTATGGCAGAGGGGGAATGGTACGTTGCCAAATAAGAATTCCATCTCTCCTGATGAAATTTTCCTGCAGACTGCCGATTTCTAGCATTTTGGTAATGTAAAACTTCTGTTGGGCATTTAGAAATCCAGTTTAGACTGTTATGGTTCCTGCATTAGCCCAAATAGCCAAAGCAATGTGGGTTTTAAAGGAAAAGCCAACTGAAGATTTGTTTGAAAGGAGAGAAATTGTTACAGACTTCTTGAGCAATAAGAAATCTAGTGATACAATAATTGGTTGGATCTGTAACAGTATAATAATATAATTGTTCTGTTACTATTTTTTTTCTTTCATTACAGTTTGGCTTTTGGGGGCAGTGGGCCAGAGCCCTTTTGTGTGTTAGTATGTTAGTATTCCGTGCTTTAGTTTAGTGTGTTAGGATTATGGTTTTGTTGTTTGTTTTTTTTCTTTCCTTCTTTCTGCTTTTTTCCTTTTTCTTTCCCCCGCATATATCTTTTGGATTGTGAATCAGATTGTCTGGGTGCCCAAGGAAAAGGGGTGACCAAGTGACCAAGGAAACGTGAGCCCAGCAAATAGAAGAGATCTACATAGGAACAATTTTTCAGCATCTCACTTTTTACAAGGCTAAAATTGGGGAGGTGAAGGAAAATTTTACCGTGGGAGGGGAGAATTTTTATTTGGAGGAGCAGTACCTTTATTCCCCCCCCCCCGCCCCAGCTACACCAGCGTTCCCAAAATGGCTGTCTGACCCTCAGAGATGCTCAGGGGCATGGCAAGGTGATTTCCACTGTCGGGAGGGCGAGAGATAACAACCGGCGAAGCAGAATGGTTTGTGCTGTGGTCATTGTCAAAAGAGATTCCTATATAAACTTTTTTCTAATTTTCTGTAGAAATTTAGAACTCTGTAGTATTCTGTAGAAATTTAGAATTCTATAGAAACTGATATAGCATAAGCATGGTGTAGTGTTTTGAGTGCTGGACTATGAACCTGGAGACCAGATTTCAATTCTCTGATTGGCCACGGAAACTCACTCTGTGACCTTGGCCATGTCACACACTCTCAGCCCCAGAAAGCCCCTTGATAGGTTCACCTTAGAACTGCCATAAGTTGGACCATAAGTTGAAGGCACCCGACAACAACAGTTAATGACAAATATATCCCACCCCCCATAAATGGACCTGAATCAGGAAGTTATGTTGTGAAGCTCCCCAAGACAGCAAATGAAATTTAAAATACAATTTATTCCCCATGATGTGTGTCCACTGAGCAACGCTGACCTGAAAGTCAATGCATTTTGTGCAAGTCATCTTGCCATAACAATCTGAATTGTTAATAACGCCTAATGAGCTTGAAGTTGGTCTGCAAGCTTGCGGAGAAACTGTCCTTTTGAAGTTCCTCCAGATACGTCACTTTCAAAAGCCAAGGTTACTAAATATGCATTTTGCCAACGGAGCACTCAGTGTTGGTACGGGGTCAGGACTTGTGTCCAAGACCAGGTGCTCGGCTGCAATGCTAGAAATTTACAGAGTGAAGGAAAATTTGATTGGGGTTGTCCTGTCCCTACAAGCAGCAAGTGCCAGCAGAGGCCAGCTAGAGAAGGGAGGAGCAGTTACAAGTGAGTCAAGCCAGATAGTCAAGGGAGTTTGACGAGACTGGAGGGAGGTACAGTAGCAAAGTCTCAGCCATTCCAGAATCCATCGTGAAAACCCAACAGCCTCAATAACTGAAGTCCCCACGGAAAGATAAAAGGGGCTGCACTTTGCCCACAGACTTGGGGATAAGTCTGTGAAAGATGTAGTAGTCATGAGGAAACAGACTGGGCACAAGCCTTTGATGGCTGTGGAAAGTTTCTCCTGTCTGCTAAGAACCGCTGACAAAAGTGCCAAGATGAGGGCTGAGCAGGGACAGAACAACACAGCGCCTGAGCTCACCAAATCCGAACCTCCTCCAGCCCAGTTCCAGCACAAAAAATCCAGCCACGATGAGGACAGTCCTAAGAAACGTTTGGGGCGAAGAGTTTGGGTTTAGTGACGCTTCCACGAGCTTAGGGTCAATGTCCTATGGCAGTGGGATGGTGAGCCTGCTCTGGGACTTTAAAGGAGCTCTCTCTGGTGCTGAACCCCATCGCTGGAATAGATTTAGCTCTTTGGCTATCTCCTTTGAAGTTGGGACTAAAATCCAGAACGGACTGGTTGTACCCCTGACAAGTGACTTGAAGGTGTGTGTGCACACGCGCACACACATACACACACACATAGCTGTGTGGATCATCTGAATTCTGATCCTGCCACCTGGGGCTTGTTGTGTCATAGTGTGTCCTTGTTACCAACTTACAGTGACCCTAAGGCAAATCTATCACAGGGTTTTCAGGGGCTGAGATTGTGTGATGTGGCCAATGTCAGGGCTGCCTTATTGAGAGGGCACAATGCCCTGGGCCTACAAAAATTTCAGGGCCTACAAAAACAGGACTAACAAAAAAAAAAACAAAAAAAATTAGGGCATACGGGGTGGTGAGTCTAATGGGAGAGTGCCCATGGCCTACAAGAACCTTAATGCAGCTCTGCCCAAAGCCACCCAGCAGATTTCCATGGACGAGCATGGAACTGAACTTGGGGGTTGAAGTCCAACAATCGTACCATTGTACTGCACTGGCTGGCAGGGGTATTAGCTACCCTCCCTAATTTGGTGTCATCTGCAAATTTGATAATCACACCCTCTGTGCCATCATCCAAGTCACCGATAAAGATGTTAAGAACGCCAGGCCAGAACAGAACCCTGTGGCACCGGGCCAGTCATTTCTCTCCAGGATGGAGGGCAACTGTTGGGAAGCACTCCTTGGGTTTGGTCTGCCAGCTGGTTCCAAGTCCACGGAACGGGAGCACTTTCTAATACACAACTCGCCACCTTTTGCGAGGACCCTCCTTACAGTTGTGTCAAAGCTCTAGCTACATAAAGACCTCCAACAAGCACTGAGATGTTGACCACCATGGCAAATGGTGCCACCATATACCTACAGAGGAAAGTAGATTTGCTGAGTGCCAAAGACAGGGCAAACAGGAGAAAGCCCAGGGAAAATGAGAAAAGTTTTGTTTCTGCTTCTGTGGTGTTTTAGGCATATTTATTTTGTCCAAAAATGACTTTATATCCGTCTGCCCCGCTCATGCATGTCTCTAGTTGGACCCGCATTAGTTTCCCACCACATCTCCCTCAATGAACCCCCCCTCCTCGAAGAAAACCCCATATTTGGAATAAGGAGGTTGGCTCCTTCTCTCCCCCCCCCCCATATTTAAGTGTAACAAAAAGATTAAATTGTTTACGAGCGACAAGCTCCGTCTGGCGGGATGAGCTGTGAGAGACAAAGCCGGGCATTCCAATTCTCCAGCGTACTTTCGCAGAGCCGTTCCCAGCCCCGCCACTAATTCTTTTATCTGGCCTCAACACTCAAGGCATTATGCGCCTTCGTATGAAAAAAAAAATGTATATATATAGAAAAAGCTTCTGGCTGAAGCAGGCAAAATTACTGTTCTCTCCGCTGTACCTCCGATAAGAATCTCTTGAATACTGATGAGCTCTCCCTCCCTTTTCTTTATTTTTAACACTCGTCCCCCCTGCCTCATCGTAGCGCAAAGCGACCAACACAGGTTGGTCTTTAACCCTTTATCTTTTGCAAGCAGAAAGACATGAGAAACATCTTACTCAGTCGGAGGAAGGGAAATGGGGCGGGGGGGAGAGAACCCAGTGGGGGAAAAAAAAGGGAGAAAAAAATAGCATAGAGAAGAATTACTGTTATCTTCTAAGCAGAAGAGGAACAGCAGCGATAAGGAAAGCCGGAAGAATTAAAAGGAACGCAACATCCCGGCTGTAAATTCACACGCATAGCCAGCTTCTATTTGTCTGTCACCAGGGCCCATAATTTTCCGAGGTTGTTTTGATAGACTTATTGTGAAGACTGCATAGGAAAGTCATCAGCATTTGTTGCCTGTGAGCGTTATTGTCGGGGGCGAGCCGCATGGTTATAGACTGGAGGAAGATAATGGTTGGAGTATAAAAGAGATAAAGTCCGAACCTCTTCTCATTAAGGACTATCTCCACCTCTGCAGACTCCACAGTATTGAATGACTGGTGGTGACAGGCCGGGCATAAATTAAAGCGCGCTGGGAGTGAGGTTGCGGGGGGGGGGGTGAGGAAGCCGACCCCGAAAAGCAGCGTGGTGATTTTGAATTGAGGGGGGGAGTTCTAATGCCACACCACCACCTCAAGTCCTGTTTGCTCCCAAGGTGGAGTATTAACACGAAAAAGGGGTGCTCTGGACTGGCTCTCTCATTGACAGGACAAGTGGGGTGCGTCTTTTGGCAAGCGGTGCTGGATGTCGAGACCCCTTTTGGCCTCCATCATTGTGCTTTGTGGGGAATGCAAGATCAGGGCATTGCTGATTTTTATAAAATAAATAAAATAACAGCTGGTGTTCTGCATTGCAGCTACAGATCCATAACCAAGAGTTATGGGTCTGTGACTGCTCTGTAGTCAGCTGCCATGTAGGCACTGTCTCCATGATTGTAAATGCCCCCCAAAACTCACCTCAAGCCCCAGAAAACTGATCTACAGCATATTCAAATGAGATGCTTCAACATGATGTGGCCAGCAACCTTCTACTCTGAGTCATGGTGTGATGTGTGGGCTGTATCATTCTGAAGTGCCCCACTCAGTTGCGCCACAGACCTCCATCATTTGGAGCAGCTCCCTGCAGCTCATGGTGGGTTTGGAGAATTAATAGGTCATTAGCAGCTTTATTTATGCTGATGTAGCTATGAATGAGATGTAGGATGCTGCCGTATATATGTATGTATCCCAACCAAATGGGACATAACAGCACAAATAGAATCCCATGGCATCTTACCCACACATCCGTTTGCCTATGGAAGTGGTTGGACCTTTGTGTTCAATGGAGAATGCCAGCATTCAGTTCAAGGTTGCAGAAATGAAGTGGCCAATGCAGAGCCATTGTGCATGCAGCGGCACATGTGATGAGCATGGGTTAGCACATTTCAGGTTGGCATTTGGTTGCCCAGTGTCTCCATTCCACCCAAGGGTTGCATGGCACATGCAGAGATTGATGCAACACAAGTCCAGTGTATGATTTTGGCTGCAGAATTTAGCAAGCCAACATTCACTGCTCCTTCTAAATGGAAACACAGTGGTACTGTGCCAAAAAGGACTGGAGAGGAAATGATTCCAGCCCTCTTTTGCTACCTCAAGCAATGTCCCTTGGTGTATACGTGTGTGTGTTTTCAACACCTTTAGGAGATCACCAAGTTCTGCCTAAAGTGAAATTCAAGGCAATTTAAATGTTCTTTGCTTCAGGCTGAGGAAGGAAATCCATGGCCTTCCAGAGATTGTTGGACTGCAATGCCCAGCAGCTGCAGCCACTGGGGCCACTAGTCAGGAATGATGGGAATTGCTGTCGAACAACACTTGGAGAGCCACCACTTGCTCAACCTTGGCATAGAGGCTCTAAGCCAGAGTTGGAGAATCTGTTATCTTCCAGAAGTTGTTGGACTCCAGTTCTCACCAGTCCTGTATGACAACATTTTTAAAATATCTATCCAATGTCTCTTTAGCTTTTTTTATAATGTCTTCATCACCAAACTTGGTCCCGTATTGATATGATCTTATTGTCAAAAACTCTATTAGCAGAAGTACAGCAACATTTTTAAAGGAGGTATTCCAGCTGCAGAAATTCATACCCAAAAAGGAACTTAGGGTGTGAGATAGGCCTGAAGTGCAAAACCAAGAGACCTTAAAGGGCATTTACAAAAATGTGACAATGGGCAATTTGTTGTGAAAGCAACTGCTCATTTATGTACGTAATGTCCCTGTCACTGAAGGACTTGATGAACACTTAATACACCTATTATGTCTAGTTTCCTTCACTTTTTTACTACTCCACATGCTAATTTTTCCAACTGCACATTTTATTTTCCTGACTACACATTTTGTGCCCAACTGCTCACTAAAAAAAAAACAACAACAACCATCCAGCCTGGCCACAAGAGAGGGATTATGGAACTGGCAAATGATCAACATTTGGAGGTTCACAAGCCCCCGGCTCTGCTCTTCCTTATGAGGTGGGCCATGGTCATTGAACCCCTAACACAGGCAGAATTCTGAGTCTACTGGCCTGCCCAAAAGTGCTTATTAAGTTAATGCTTGTGGAACTCAATGCCCAGTGAGCTCACTGTGCCATACCTTGGTGCTGCACTGGTATCTCCTCGCAGCTGCGTGAATTTGAGCTACCCTTAATACCTCCCACAAGGTTCCACTGTATAGAAACAACAGGGGCACTGCAGGAAAAGTAAAGAACTAAGTCCAAGGGGCACCGGGTTGAACATACCACTGGAAACCTTGTCAAATTCATGGAACTTGTCTTTACTTTGAAAGCATCAAAAGCGTGAGTCGTGAGATAATGGGGTGTCAAAAGGCAGGGGCTTCCTGTATATGCGTGTATGGTGTGCACGAGAGGGAAAAAGAATCATAGAGGTGGAAGAGACCTCAGGGGCCACTGAGTCCAACCCCGTTCTGCCAGGCAGGAATATGGCATCAAAGCATTCCTGACAGATGGCCATCCAACTATCAGTTGAAAAACGTCGAAAGAAGTCAAAAAAAAAAACAGAAAAATGACTTTCCCCCTGGCATTTGCTGTAGGTTTCGATGTGGGGGTGCAGCCCACCACATACTGGGTAGGGGGAGAGACTGTTCCCTAGCACCCCCTCCCCAAGTTTTCTCACCCTTGTTCTTACTCGCAGAGCATGCTTACTCAGAACTGGGCTGCCTTTACTTCTGAGCCCTGTACCTTTTGCCCCTCCGCTGCTCTGTCCCTCGGATGTAGTGTTCGGCTTAGAAACCCCTGCCTGGAGGGAAGGAACGGATGCTGCCTCATTCAGATTTCAAAAACAAAGGTCATTGTGGAGATGTGATGTCAGATGTACACATTTCTATGGAGCCAAGTTGTTCTGAAATCAGAGATATCCATTATAGCCTGCCCTTGGGGACACGAGCGCGTCGTTATCAGCCCAGCCACCTGGTTTTCGGTTTTGTCACGGTTTCCCACAGAGCGCCTTCAACACCCCGGGAACACTTAAGGGAGGGCAGCGCGGCAGCCATTTTGTGGGTTCGACAATGAAGACCCCCGGCCGGACAAAGGACGGTCCTCTTCAGCGCGGCCTGAGTCTCTGCCGGCTGCCTGAAGCCAACATTTTTCCTGCAATGTATTCAGTGAATGACCTTACAGATGCCGAGATGACTCTGACATCTCCTCCAGGAAAGTGTTCACATCAGCTTAAACTGTGTTTTTTTTTCCTAAAGGCCAAAAGGAATTACTTATCTCTCTTCCCCAGCCTCCGTGCGTTCTGTCACTCTTGACACAACCCGGACCCTCTGTGTCACTCAAGTCCACCTTCTCCGCCTGCTCCACCCACTCTTTTATCCTTAGCTTGCTTGGAACTTTGAAAATGGAATTGGTTTGTGTCACCAAAGGACTTCCATGGTGAGAGAAATCCTCCAGTGGAATTGTTGGAAACTCTTGGAAGATTTGGAAGTGAGCTGAGAGATGCAAGGCATCTGTCCTACAATGCACCTTGGGTACAGCTCTCATTCAGGTAACCCCTTCTGTCCGTATCCTAAACATACGGGAAACAGGATCCAAGCATGAAAATATCTTGTTACAAAGAAAGGGTTACCTGCAATTAACTCCAGCTTCATTCTGCCATGCAGGAAGATGCAATCAAAGCACTCCTGACAGATGGCCACCCAGCCTCTGTTTAAAAACCTCCAGAAAAGGAGACTCCACCACACTCCCAAGCAGCATATTCCACTGTTGAACTGTTCTTACTGTCAACAAGTTTTTTCTAATGTTTAGATGGAATCTCTTTTCCAGACGTTTGAATACATTGTTCCACATCCTAGTCTCTGGAGTAGTGGAAAACAAGCTTGTCTCATCTTCCATATGACATCCTTTCAAATCTTTCGACATGGCTATCATGTCACCTCTTAACTTCTCTTTTCCAGGCTAAACATCCTCAGCTTCCTAAGCTTCTCCCTGTAGGGCTTTGTGGTTACCAGTTCTTTTACCATTTTGGTTGCCCTCCTCTGGACATGTTCTAGCTTGTCAATATCTTTCCTGAACTGTGGTGTCCAAGACACAGGATTCCAGGTGAGTTCTGATCAAAGCAGAATAGAGTGGTACCATCACTTCCCTTGACCTAGACACTAAACCCCCACTGACGCAGCCTGTAAGATCCTGTGATTCTATGACTTGACGGAAAATAACAACAATAAACAATTTGAAGTGGAACAGATAGATTTCTCCATCTTGGGTGGAAACAGTTCTGTTGAGAGGCTACATTTCTTTGAGAGAAGCAGTATTGTTGAGAACTCCCCTGGAAGAGGATGGGGAAAACAGATATAACTTTAAGAGAAACAAGGAAAAAATATCCTTGGTTTTGAATTTATTCCTTGTCATTTCCAGTATCATTTAAAAAGAGAGAGAGAGAAGGCGGGGAGGGAGGACAGGCCACTCTTGTAAGAAAAGGCTTTGGCAAGAGGCAAACGTAGACTGGTAAAACCTCTTCAGCGTTGTCCATTTTCTCTCGCGTTCATCTCATCCCGTTTGTAATGAAAGGGGAAACAAGTTAATCATGTTAATACGTTTCAGATTAAAGGACAAGGAGTCCCCCGTTTAAGCGTCAAAGGTTGAGCTCCTGAAAGAGTTGGTAGTGGGGGTGGGGGGGAGGAGACAGAAGCTATGATAATGGTTAATTTTAGGTGCTGTTTCTGCCTGTCTTTCCACTCCCACGTTCATTGCATTGGCACCACTGCTAATGAGCGACTTGGTATTCAGGGGGTTTCTCTGTGTTACTTATGCGTCTGATCTCTCCTAATGGAAAAGCTTATTGCCATGAGGAAGTTATGGGGAAATATTTAAAAAGACGCGGAGCAGGGCAGGAAAGAGGGAGATGGAGCTAAATAAGACCTGAGCCATGGAAGAATTTTTTTGGAGGGGTTACAAATAATAGTGCTCTGAAGGCAGAGGTCAAATAAATTTGGGCTGTTAGCAGGCTCCAGAGTTGAAGTGCCACTTTCATTTATAGATTTGCTGACATTTTGGAAGGTTTCAATCTGACCTGAGTGTGGATTGTGATGCTTGTTTAATTTTGTGGCAGTGGCAGCTTAATGCTTCGGTATTCTGGATTTTGGGCTAGATTTTGTCTGATGGGTATCATTGGTCCCTCCAAAGGTCTTGAAGGTTCAGGATTGTGATGTATAACAGCCAGGCCCTGCATCTGACTTGACATGTGTGGCTATCAGAAAAGAAATCCTGCCTCAAACAGGGTCCTTAACACATTTTGAACAACGTTCCTTTGAAAAGTGGCCACCCTGGTTGAGGCATTCGGGGAGCTGTGCTTCCTGAAAGTAACTTTTCCAAGCTCTGATCCTCAGTGATAGCTGACCTTGGGCATGAGGTGTCAAGTGAACCAGAACCTGGAAAGGTGCTTTAAAAGTAATTAGTTACAGATTGAGGATCTTCAAAATAGTTGACTACTAAGACAATAGCAACCTTTTAAAAAGTAACTCTTTGTTTTCCTGTTGTTCAGAAATAACTAAATTGTGACTTTTTATTTGCTTCTTTTTTTTAAATGAGTGTTTCAGGTTGTTTGCTAGTGGCATAAAACACACCCTGTACACCTTGCTGTTGCCACAATACCCATAATACGATAAAAAGTAAAAGAACATTATGCTTGGAAAGACAACTAACTTTTTTCTTGGGCCTTGGAGCCAGAGCTTGGAAAAATTACTTTTTTGGAGATATCCAGGATGGTGATGCAAAGAATATTCAAAAACATCAAAAAAAATTTTTTAAATAAAAATGTTTCTGGAGTGTTGGAAAACCCCAACAAGGGGAGTCCTGAACTGATAAGAATTTTCACAGTTTGGGGGTCATTTTACACAAAAGGTGCAGACAGTTGTTTTTGCACAGAAAACAGCATTTTTTGTGGGGGGGCAAAACCTCTGCGCAGAAAACAGTATTTCTGCACAGGAATATTGTTCTCCTGTTCTGTTTGCTGAAAAGAGAGAGAGAGGGGTGTGTGTGTTTGCAGCCCCTCCAACCCAAAACATGCAAATTTTGCACATAAGTCTTCAAAACTAAAGTTCTCCATGTCTTTCAGGCAGAAGGACATACTTTGTTAAAATCACTTGTTGCTTCCTCCAAGGATGAAATTCGGAAGAATTACATCCTTAGTCAGGGATCATATTCAGGACCTTTGGCATGCCACAAAGATGATCTCTATGTTTTCCACTTATCTCCACCTTTGCCACCAATGTGACTTCTTCCTGTGCTGCGCTTTGATGGTGTTTTTGTGCATGGCAGAATGGGTTGGACTCAATGGGCCTCATGATCTCTTCCAGCTCTAGGATTCTATGATTCTGTGTCACCTCTTTGTCCAAAGATGGACAGGGCAACCCCATCAAAGTACTCCCAGCAGACCCCAACCTTCATCCCAGCTCATCTGTGAAAACAGCTGGAGCAAAATTACTTTTGGTTTCCACCCAGCATCAGAAGGTACTTAGACTTTTTGCCAAATCTTCATGCATGATGTATATATTTGAGCTGGCTTTGGCATTTAAATCCAACTTGATTGCAAAGATCAGTCGGGATGAATAGCAGCAGGGGTTGTTCAAGGCTCACGTTTCCTTCTTTGCTTCACTTGCTAATGTTGTTTCTTTATATTTTTTTCCCTTGCTGTTTAATTTAGTGAAAAGATTGTTCAGGAGGGGAAAGTGATTGTTACGATTTTCACTTTGCAAGAAAGACAAAGGCCTGCATCATAGTCCACAATGCCACTGAAGAGGAATTTCCTTCCCCCTATAATTCTGGGAGAAATTAGAACACATGTCACACCCTCTCAGCCCCAGAGAAGCCCCAGATAGATTTACTTTATGGTCACTATAAGTCAGAAACAAATTAAAGACACACAACAATAACAATCATGTAATGTCTCTTCTCTTCTCCAGGCTAAACATACCCAGCTCTCTAAGCTGCCTAAGCCACTCCTCATAGGGCTTCATGGCTTCCAGGCCTTTTACTGCTTTGGTCGTCACCCTCTGGACACATTCCAGCTTGTCAATATCCTTCCCGAACTGTGGTGCCCAAAACTGGACACAGAATTCCAGGTGAGTCTGACCTAAGCAGAACAGAGTGGTACTGTCACTTCCTTTGACCTAGACACTATAGTATGCATGAATCAAGCCAGGGGAGGTCATGCATATGTAGTCAAGGACTGAAGGGAGGCACAGTGCAGTAGCAAGATCTCAGATGTTCCAGAATCCAGCTTGCTGTTATTTTAGTCTATTTGCATATGTATACAAACATAGAAACTAATTTGCAACAACCAAAAAAGAATGAGAGAAAAAAGGAATAAGACAGACATAAACTAGATATGCGTAATTACTAAAGCTAAAACTAAACTCAGCCAGATTGAACTAAACTAAGACTAAGATATAGCTAAAGCTAAAACTGAACTCAACTAGATTGCACTAAGACTAAGAAATAACTAATACTAAATCTGAACTCAGCTAGATTGAACTAAACTAAGACTAAAAACATAACTAAAGCTAAAATTGAACTCAACTAGGTTGAACTAAACTAAGACTAAAACATAGCTAAAACTAAAACTGAACTCAACTAGAGTGAACTAAACTTAGACATAACAGTAAAACATATTACTAAAAGACTAAACAGTGGATCTACTACCAGAAACACATCCTAAGTACACTAACCAAAACACAAAAGAATTCTGACTTCCACATATAAACTGTAACAAAGAGGAAGTTTTTGTTAATATCCAGTGCCTTATTCTACCTGTAGAGATCTATGTATATTCAACTTGCTAGATTTACTAATAACCATAGTAAGGTTTCTTATTATTCAAAAAGTACATGAACGGTTTCCAGTCTTTCAAAAAAAAAATCTTCATTTGGCCTGTCTTTTAAAATCCATGTCAGTTTTGCAACCAGAGCAAAATCTGCAACTTGAACAATCCACTCTTCTGTCGTCGGTGCTTCAGCCCATTCCCAGGACACTTGCTATTTTCATGGTTGTCCATTCTAAAGAAACTGCTTAGAGAAGGTCTGTTGGTAGGACTAGGACATTGGTAGGACATATCACCTTCAAGTCAACTCCCACTTATTGCAATCCTAACCTAGGGTTTTCTTGTGGAGATTTTTTCATGGGAGCTTTGCCTCTGAGCTTTTCTCTCTGAGGTTGAGAGAGTGGGTCTTGCCCAAGGTCACCCAGTGGGTTTCCACAATTGAATGGGGATAGGAGATGAACCCTGGTCTCTGAGAGTCCCAGTCTAATGCTCCAACCACTGCATCACCCTGTCTCTTATTAGCAAATTTATTGGGAGGTTTGTCACTGGCTGCATCTGAGGCTGAGAGAGTATGCTCTCTCAGAGTATGAGAGAGAGCATACTTGGGCATACTCTGCCCATACTTGGGCAGAGTATGAGAGAGAGCATACTTGGGCATACTCTCTCAGAGAGTATGCCCAAGGTCATCCAGTGGTTTTCATGGCTGAGCAAGGAGTTGAATCCTGGTCTCTCAGAATCCTAGTTCAGTTTTCAAATTGCGATGCTGCATTGGCTCTGGTAGTACAAATACTGTTAATAAAGACACAAAATATTGAGAACAACTTTGTTTTACACGAAAGGCACTCTTCTGTTCTTCATATTGCAAGCCACTTTGCATGTTTCCGGGAAAGGCTATAAAGACACACCTTATTAAAAAATGAAAATAGCAATGTTTGGTATCCTGTTGGCTAGTCCCAAGTGGAACAGACCTATTCAATTGAATGGTGAGTCAACATAGGTAAATCCTATTGATTGAATAGATCGGATTAATCAGAACCAATAACAGGATTTACCACTAGTGTAATCCAGAGACAAGCAGGTGGATAGGACTGGAGACGAGTTCTACAGATGCCTCAAAGGACAGGAGAATGGATTTTAGAGCTAAGCGAACCTGAACACTCCCTAGAAGTGAAGATGACTCAGCTGAGGCTGCCACGCTTTGGACATTTCATGGGGCGAAATTACTCCTTGGAAAAGAAGTTCATGCATGATAAAGTCAAAGGCAATAGAGAAAGAGAGAGACCCCACTAGAAGTGGATTAATTCTGTCAAGAAAGCTATGGGTGAGTTTGCAAGACCTGAGCAGGGCCGTGGAAGACCAGGGCTGTTGAGGTCTCATGTTTATAGTTTCCCCGAGTCAAAGTCGACAATAATAACAACAACAACAAAGGGTTGGAGCGGGGTCAAGGGAAGCACCCAGCACAGCTAATGCATTCCAGACAAACCTCTGTCACCCAATTGCTGATTGGATGTTGGTCTAAGATTGCCTTTGTTCTGGGACACACCTGGTGCTGCAAGTGTGTGTGTGTGTGTGTGTGTGTGTGTGTGCGCGCGCGCAGAGCATCTTCTCTTTCCTCCGGGCAGCCTCAAGCGGCTCTCTCCTGCTCTCGTCTGCTTAATCAGTTTGGTGTGAAAAATCTCACTCTTGTTGTGAGTCTTTCCTTTACAGCTGTTAATGAGGGAGACAGACCAATGTCAGCTTCCTCCTAGACATATGCAGAGGGGAGCCTGAGCTCTCTGCTGGTTCAGGGCTGGGCCACTACAAGAGAAGAGGTGAATGGGGGCTGTGGGATTCCTTTGGCAAGGAGGGAGCAGAGCACAAAAACCATCCATCGTGCATGCCATGTCAGCCTGCTGAAATCTCCACCAGCAGCCTCGTGTGGACTTTGGAGGACTCCTGTTAGATGCAGAGAATCAACTCATCCCAAATGTGGTGCTGGAGGAGAGTTCTACAGATGCCCTGGAGCACTCCAAAGACAAGTGATCGGGTCCTAGATGACTAAACTGTGGCTGTGGTATCTTGGACATATCATGGGGCAACACAACTCCCTGGAAAAGATTATCATGCTTGGTAAAGTGGGAGGCAGTAGGAAAGAGGAAGGCTGCCTTACAGGTGGAAAATTCAATCAAGGAGGCCACAGAGGCCCAGAATATGCAAGACCCAAGCAGGGAAGTTGATGATGAGGGCTCTTGCTGCCTCTCAGTCCTGTGGTCATCAACAACAGAGAGTGAGATGCTGAAATTCAACCTCTTCTATTTGCTCCCTTGGTTTGAATATTGGACTACAACCCTGGTGACCAGCGTTCATAGAATCATAGAGTTGGAAGAGACCCGAAGGGCCATTGAGTCCTTCCCCATTCTGCCATGCAGGAAGACATACTCAAAACACTCCCAAGAGATGGCCATCCGGCCTCTGTTTAAAAACCTCCAAAGAAAGAGGCTCCACCACACTCCAAGGCACCATACTTCACTGTCGAATTCCTCTTACCATCAGGAAGTTCTTCCTAAAGTTTAGGTGGAGCCCCTTTTCCTGAAGTTTGAAGCCATTGCTCCATGTCCTACTCTCGGGATGAGCAGAAAACAGGCTTGTTCCATCCTCCATACGACATCCCTTCAAAGGGAGCAGAAAAGGTTAAGCTTACTGAATTCAGTTCCTTAATGTCTAGAATGTGTATCTATGTTTGGTGTCTCCTTTCTCTGTATGGTAAACCCCTGGAGAACATGGTCACTTCCGCCTAAAGATCCTGCCACCTCCATCCCTTTACCCAGATCATCATTCCCCACTTGGCCATGGAAACCCACCAGATGGCCTTGGGCATGTCACACACTCTCATCCCCAGAAAACCCCATCACCTCAGGGTTGCCATAAGTTGGAAACAACTTGAAGGCACACAGCAACAACAGCAACATTCCTTTGGTGGCTTTGTGTGCCCCTTGTCGTTGGATGCCTCAACTCTGTTTCTAACTACTTGACTGAAACTTTTATGTTCGTGCAATGCTAGACATTTCGAGATCGAGGGGGAATTTCATTGCGGGGTGCAGAATATTTGTTTGGCGGTCAAAGCCCTCATTTTGTCTTTAGCGCAGGGGCACCCCTGCCCTTGTGTGTTGGTGGATCGGCGCCTTCCTCAGCCCTTCCCATCTTGCCGTACAGGAGCTGGCTTTGAGTGTCAGAGGGAGGTTTTACAGATGATGTTAAAATAATATAGTTGGTAACTTCGGGGCTGTCGACCGAAGGACCTGCCGACTTTTGAAAACCAGGCGGCGAAGGCAGTTGAGGGAAAAGGGGGGGAAATTACAGGCTGCACAAAAGCTGGGAAAAGTTAAAAAAAAAAAAAAGAAAGAAAAAAGGAAAAAATGAGCGCTCCATAAAAGAAAGTGGGCAACCATTATGGAGCAAAATGCCAACTCATTACAAAACAGCCAAATAAGAGAGAAATACAGCTTTGCCCGTAATGGCAGTTTACAAGGGAACATTGTATTGCAACATAACGGTGGCGCTATAATTTGCTCTAACAACTCCAATTATGCCTTTTATTGATTTGGCAACACATTTAATAGGAGTAGCCACACCTCTTGTGTTACAAATCATTAAAGGTGTTGAACAGTGTAATTTTAAAATTGTCCTCCTCCTACAGATGTCAGTATGACAGCGTAATTTCCCCTCCCGATTTCTGCCATGTAAACACACCGGCGCTGGAGCAATTTCCCCCTTTACAAAGCCGAGATTGTGGCCGGCCGCCGGCTTTATTTTATTTATATATTTGTGTGTGAGGAGTAACATCCATTTAATATTTCTCTTAACCCCTGAGTTGTCCCCCTAATTGCAACGGCCCCTGTCGCCCCGACTTCTTCCTCCTTAAAAAAAAAATTGTCAAAAATAACCATCTTCCACCACCGCTTTAATTGCATCTTCAATATGCACGTAGTGCTGACGATTAGCATTCTTTTTATTTTTAAAGAAACACAGGTAGTCCCCCCTGCAGGTTCTGAAAGGTTTCATTCAGAGCAAACTCTTCTTCTCTCAAAGGGGAATTTTGGAAACAGGGACAGAAAAAACCTTGCACAGTGATGGTTTTTTTGTTCTTTTGGATATCTCTGTTTCTCATCTGTTGGAGAAGGGATCTTGCAAGTTGCTGCCATTTAGGGCATCCAGAAGGAAGTTTTCTCCTCCCTGTCCTTGATTGAGGGATTAAGAAAGAGCCCATTCTCTCTCTCTCTCTCTCTTTCTCTCTCTCTTTTTTTTTTACTGTATCGAATGCAGACACACAGAGTGTGCGAGGGGTTCAGCTCAGAGGCTAAGTGCCTCTTCAGAACGGGCCCACGGGAGAGAGACGCCATCCTCGCTAGGCCTCAACGGGCGTCTTTCGAAGGCCTTGCAACTGAAACTATTAGCGAGAGACAAGTGGGTGGTGTAGGTTTGAGGGTCTCTTTTCGTGCAAAAAACCCAAAACAAAACCCTGAAAGCCAAGAGGCCTCAAGGACGTGGCTCCATCGGTCACCATGACAACTGAGCCCACCTATTCTTCCTCAACCCTTGAGACCCCTGCCAGCATGGCGGTGGGAGGGTGGGAGGCGGCGTGGCGGTAAATTTGGACAGCGTGGGTCTTCAACGTGACCAATAGCGACACCCTGAGGGGAGTCCAAAAATGCACCCGTCTGTGGGGATGTATCGAAAAAGTTCCCAGGAGTGGGTCTTTTGTAAAGATAAGGGGTCTTGCCCAGTCAAGACCAAGTAGCGTTGACAGATTGAAAACTGGAGTGGACACCTGTACACTGGATACACAGACAACATTTTTAAGTACCCACTGCCCTTGTAAGACTCCTGGTTCAGTATCCTGTATCAGGTATCTACTTAAGTATAATGAATTAAGTAACTGCTCCTGGACACACACACACACACGCCCACTAAACCTGACAGAAACATCTGCGTTCTAGTCGCCAACAGAATGGATGTCCTTCTCTCCATGCAGCTGCTGCCTGGTAAAGTAGGCTGGGGGCGGGCTGGGGGTTTATGATCATCACAACAGCATCAAAATTGTGACTAGATAAGAAATGCCTTGGAGGCATGTAGCAATGGCAGCTGGTTTCTAGCCAGAAAATGGATGCAGAGCAGAGCAGAGGGTGAGCCCTGCCCCCACTAGGGAAGGAGGAAACTAAGTAAACTCCTAGACTCCTGGAGAGTCATTGCCTGTTGTACCAACAAATCAGTTAACCCTTGTATATTGCAGTAAGCTGCTGCTCTCCCAGCTAAGCCAAATCTAGTGAGAGGTAAAAGAGTAATTAAGCCCTAGTAGGAACTGGAAGGCATTGCAGTAGATAGTGTTGGATGCCCTCCACTTCCCCGGACTCACAAATGCAAAGTCTTTGGTGGACAGGAATATTACTGTATCTTCCCTTCAGATAGACAGCCAGCCAGCAGTGGAATACGCTGCTGCCCGGGAGTGTGGCAGAGTCCCCTTCTTCGGAGGTTTTTAAACAAGAGGCTGGATGGCCTCTTGGACTCCGTGGCCCTTGGGGTCTCTTCCAGCTCTATAATTCTATGTATCTGTAAGTGAAGAGGGGAGTTAGAATCCAAAATATTGGGAAGGCACCACATTGGAGAGGGCCGCTACAAGTGACGTTTCTTGGTACGCGGTCCCTTTCTGCTGATGCAGCTACCTAAGGGCTGGCATCATTTTGGTGACGTATGCAGACCATTGTCTATTTTGGTATTCCCCTCCTCCTCCTGCAGTGATCAGAGCTGCCCACCCCTGGGATAACTGAACCATGGAAGCCCCCATCTCACCATATCTTCCATACAACCACTGATGTCCACCCGTTCTGCACCTAATGGAAAACAAGGAGGAGAATGCAGAAACATCTGGCTTTGTCCCTGTTGCTGGGTGCAAATCACATGCCGAGGTCTGCCCTAATCTCCCGAGGCCTCTGTGGCTGGGATCCCTTTGAGTCTGGCCATGAGGATGTAGCGGGATCTTTCTCTCTTCCCCCACCCAGGCTCACCAGGCACAGAACAGCCGTGAGGGAGGAGGCTTCGGTAGCTTTGCGGTAGGTCTACTGTACGCGGAACTACCATAGTATAGTGCTGTGTTGAGCCATGCGGGTTTGTGACTTGAAACTTTTACTTCTCTTTCTTTCTCATCAATTGGGAAAGAAAGGTAGGAAAGAGTGTGGAAAAGTTACTTTTATGGACTACCAGTCCTGTGAGTTCCCTGCCAGCGTGGCCACTGACTAATTGGAACTATTTCTTATTTCTAAAAAAGATGCAACTTTTCCCATCAGGGACAGGCTCACACTGCAGCTGTCTACCACTCAGACAGACCACAAAGCTCTCAGGAAAAAGTAGGCGGTGAGCCTAAGGAGGCACCAGCAACATGGTTGAGTCTGCAGGGGCTCAAAGCCAGATTCTTTAAGACGTCAGCTCTCAAGGCCCTCAGCTCAGGTGGACAGACTTCTCCATTCAGAATTCTTCCATGCTATAGTTGAATTTTTAAAATCTCAAATACTTGCCATCAAATTTGCAAAGTTACTTGCAAGTTCTGGAATCTTCTTGTTGAAAAATGGGCCCAACCAAATTCTTACCCTACATGAATCAGAAGTCACCAAAAATCAATCTGTCTGTTTATCTACCTATCTACCTATCTATCTATCCATCCATCCATCCATCTGTTTTATTTTAGAGTATTTATACCCCTCTCTTCAGCCAAAAAAATCTCCCAGGACAGCTAACAAATTATTCATTCATCAATTCCCCACCCTCAGGCATACAGTCTAAATAAGGCATGACACATAAGGAAAAGGGAACAGCACCAGCCGCTGGGACCAAGGCCTGATGGAGCTGTGCAAAACGGCAAAACAGTCCATGCAGAGGTTTTAGATGACTGTTGAAGAATGTCAACGAAGAAGGTCTAAAGGCAGGGTTACAGTTGAACATTAAGAAAACAAAGACCACAGATAATATCTATAACTGTAAAGTAGATGATGAAGACACTGGCATAGTTCAAGATTTTCCATACGTTGGCTCATTCATTAATCAGAATGGAGACTGCAGTCAAGAAATCAGAAGAAGGCTAGGACTTGGAAAGGTAGCTATGGAGGAACAAGACAAGATCCTGAAGTGTCAAGATATATCACTGAATACCAAGGTCAGACTTATCCATGCCATAATATCACCAATTTCTATGTATGGTTGTGAAAGCTGAACCATGAAGAAAGCTGTCAGGAAAAGAATCAATTCATTCAAAATGTGGTGCTGAAGGAGAATTCTATGGATACCCTGAACTGCTAAAAAAAAAAAAAGAATTAGTCCAAGAGAACATCAAGCCTAAACTCTCCCGAGAGGCCAAGATGACTAACCTGAGACTGTCATACTTTAGCCACATCATGAGAAGACATGACTCCCTAAAAAAAAAAAAAAAAAGCTTGGTAAGGTAGACGGCAGCAGGAAAAGTGGAAGACTGGATTACGGAAGGATGGACTCAATCAAGGAAGACACGGCCCTGAATCTGCAAGACCTGAGCACAGCTGCTGATAACAGCATGGTTTGGAAGACTCCCCTTCCTTGGGTTGCCATAAGTCAAAGTCAAACTGATGGCAGTTAACAATGACAACATGTTTGGTGCTTTGTACCAAAGCTCGTAGTTAAGAGCAAATAAATCCAGAACACGTGTTCCTGACTTTGGAAGTGCAACTGGGAAATCTGAAAGTCCAAAATCTAGAGAGAAGTCCATCATCATCATTGATCCATTGAACTGGGCTCCATTCCTTTCTCCATCCCATGAAGTGGGACGCTTCTGTGTACAAAGCACATTTCCCTTTTCTCTTGAACTCATTCAGGATACCAACACAACCCACTTTTTTTCTTTTTTCGTTAAAGGCTGAAACCACTACCAGCCAAGCCCTGCCTATTTCTGGGGATCGCCAAAAGGGGCCCGCCATCCTGCGCTCTCCTCTTTGGCAGGTGCTGGGCGATCCCAGCCTGCCTCCATTTTCAGGCCAACGCAAACATCGCTCTGAATTATTTTCAATGAGCACTTCTATAGCTCATGTCAGCTCCCAGTTCGAACCCATCACCTAGTGGCGAGGCTGTTGACGTGCCGTCCATGCTGATGAGGCCTCCGCCTGCCGCTTCCCCGGCTTTCCTATTAACCTTTCCTTTTACCAGCGTCCCCCTCCTCTTCTCCCTCTCCCACCCACCCTCCCTGCTTTGTCCTGCCATGGTTTGCAGCGCTGGAGAGAAACAGCTGCCCACGGCGAAGCAGAAGGGAACATTTACATGGAAGCAAAGCTGGAGTTGAAGAGCGGCAGCATTCGTTCTCCACACCCACCCCTGCCCAGCTTAATCCCCCCACCACCATCTTTTTAGTACCCCCTCCAAAAAAGTCCTCCTTCAACAGCAGCTTTTAAAAACCATTGCCTTATTACTTATCTCATGTTACCTGGAATCCTGTGGATGACACATGTACCAGTAACCCAGTTATGCATGTCTAGGAATCATACCTTCCAACATTTCGCAGGCGGCATGAAATGCAACATCATTCACAACCAACCGACATCCGAGTGTGATTGAGTGGCAAGAGTTATGAAAGAGGAACAACATGCAAGCTGCAGAGCCTGCAGCAGTTTGTTTTTGCCTGAGCCTACTGGAAAGGACAAAGTTTGGAGCCTTCTCTTCCTCTTCCCCCACCCCTGTGAGTTAACTGAATGCAAAATACTTTTCCACATTCAGTTCAATTTGTCACAATTGAAGTAAGCAGAGGATAAAGCGGGGAAGCGGAAGGAGGAGAAAGAAACGGGGACATTTTAAAAGCAGCTGGAAAGTGGGATGACAGTGGATTAACTGGGGCTGTCTGTGCCAGTTTGGAAGAGTTGCAGGGTATGTTTTCATACCTTCCAATATTTGACATGTTGCCAAGCAAGATCAAAGTGTGGTTGAGATGACAAAAGTTATTGATGAAGAAGAACACACAAGCTAAGAGAGGCTGCAAAAGCTTGCTTTGGCCTGAGCCTGCTGGGAAGGACAAGACTTTGCTGGCTCGGCCAGATAGGAGCTGTCCATCAAAAATATCTGGGAGCGCAACAGTTGTCCATCCCTGGGCTACAAAAGGACAAATGAAGCTCATATAAATGAATAAGCAAAAGTTGTTGTTGTAAGGAGTGCTGAAAGAAAACAGGCGGTCCTTTTCAGTTCTGTTGAAAAGGGTCCCAAAATATGACAAAACATTGTGGTTCTCTCTGGGCTTTTCATATAGGCTCAGTTTTTCTTCTCATACTTGGGTTACCTGAGCACCATCACCATCCCATGGAGGAGGGCTCCAAAATTATTCCAGACTGTCTGCATTTGTCCTTAAACATGGGATGCTTTCAGAAATGATTGTCTCGATGAGCAGTGGAGGGGGAGGATGAACGAAGGGGCACCCTGAATTTACAACCCTCTGGCTGAAAACCATGCTCAGGTCCCATAAATCTATGGAGAGTTAATCATGCCTGCATTTTCAGTGCAGTTTTATGAGGTCAGAGCCATTGGTCTGGACCACTTCCTGCAACTGAGACCTGGTCAGCTATTGACTGCGGTGAAGCGAGGCCAAGAGAGGCCTTTTTTCTGGAGGCGAGATGGGAGGCAGAGCTGCCAGAAATGTTCACCCCTCTGGGCCTGGCCTGGCTAGCTAGCGCTTCAGCTCTTGTCCTGAGATACTGTGGAATGGTCTTAGGTTCATAGCTGAAAGGGACGGTTTGATTATTTACAATCTATGGCCCAGACCCAGCTTCAAAGAGAAACAGTGTACCTTCAGCTCATGGAGGTATGCCTCTGTTACACTATGCTGCCACATTGCAGAACTGAGACCTTGCACCACCAAATGCACCTCACCCTGATGCGCAGCACACAGTCGGAAACCATGCACTCAATGTGTAATGCACAACAGTGCACAACATCCAATGGACAAAGTTGGGCGATGGCAGCACAAGATCTTCAGCTGAATACGGATACAATGCTAGGAATGTTGCTCTTCACCAGTGTTCTTCCCAAAGGAAGTAAGAAGTCATATTAGCTATAAGAAAGTCTACAAAAATGGTGTTGTTTTCAAAAACTATTTCTTCTGCACAAAAATTGCACATGGCATTTTTGCACACAAAATACCACTATCCACACAGAAAATAACATTTCTGCAAAGAAATACAATTTTCTGCACCAAAAACCCTCTTTGATACACAGAAATTGCTGTTTTTGGTGCAAAAAGAATCGTGTGAATTTTGCATAGAATAAGACCCAAACTAAGACCATTCTCACCTGGTCAAGATGGCTTCTTCACATTTGAGAAACATGCTATTTGACCATGATTCAAATATTTTCAAATAATCTCCTCGTCCCTACACAACATATTGGGCAAAAACATACAACCTCTTGCATAGGTGAACTTCCACGTGCCTATGACCCCAACATGACGCCAGCCTGTGTTTCTGACCCTTCCCACCTCTACCAACCGGGGCGTGACTGGTTTTGAGAAGTTCTTTGAGATTTCTGTGGGATAATCCGTGTCCCTTTAAAAAAAATTGTGATGGGTGGTTGGTATTGAGATTACGTAACCTAGATTTGTGGATGTGTAACTGCTGAATATTCGAGAAGACTACGTAGTCATGATTGTGGCATTATTGCCATGATTGTAAAGGACTCCGAAGCCCACCTTAACCGCCATCAGGCGCATCAAGCAAAGGCAGTCTGTTCAGCTGCCAATTGAGGTTCAAGGAAGATTATGTTTCCAGGCCTTTTCCACCAGCGAGTGAGGCTGCAATGAGTAACTGTGACAGGAGCCCTGCCTTTCATTGTCACGGCCTGGTGGGCAGAGGTGGAAATCCTCCTTGCCCCCCGCCGTCAACGGCAGAGCAGACCTCCTTCCCTCAAACGGGGCTGCTGGGAGTTAAGGTGGGCTTGGGGGGTTGGGCCGGGAAACACTGCATATGTACCTGATGTAGAATATCAGCATGTATTAATTTAAGAAATACAACCCACCCCCACAGCATTAGTTGATGCGTAACACAACAGCCTGGATCCTGTTGGTGTCTTTCACACACATGTACCTGATGCGTAAGGAAGCAGTTATCAACATTTTTGTCTGCTGTGTAGGGCCCTGTTCAGTTTAAGCTTCGAATCACAGACTCACAGAATCATAGAGTTGGAAGAGACCACAGGGGCCAGGGAGGCCCTGGGAAGTTTAGCTGACTTTGGAGCTTCTTGCTCCCATGGCAGTGGGGTGGCGAATCTGCTTTGGGTTTTAGTCTGAACCTCCTTTCCCTTCCCTTCCCCTCCCTGGCTGCGGAAAGCTATGCAAACAGGACTCCCCTGAAATGCGACACAAGGGGTAAGAAAAAGTTCCAAGATGAATTGTGCTGCATAGATCTATACCTTTGGATTACCCCTTGAGCACCAATAGATTTTTGCGCCCAGGTCGAACTTGGCCCCTTTCCATTCTCCTCTCGGGGAGCTTGGAGAACGAAGAAGCATTTGTTATACTTAAGCGATGATGCTCTTCGGCTCTGACGGCCTATCAGGCTCCTATATCGTGGCTAATATGAATGTGCGTATTAGATGGAAAAATGAACGCGGGAGCTCCCTGGCAGCCATTAACAATTTGACGAAGTTTAATATTATTCTTTTTTATTATTGTTATTATTATTTGCAGTTGGGAGGAAAGGGAAGGACAAAGAGGCAGGTTCCATGGTACCAACCTTTGGTTCTCGCTTTTCCCCCCTTGGGTGGATTTTCCATTTTCTTCTGGGGTCCCCCTCCCCCAAATTTAGAATGGAGTATTTAGGGCACTATTGTTATGTGCCTTCAAGTCGTTTCTAACATATGACAACGCTTAGGTGAACCTATCGTGGGGTTCTCTGGGGCTGAGAGTGTGTGATGCCCCCAAGATCACCCAGTGGGCTTCCATGGACGAAAGGGGAATTGAACCTGGTCTCTAGGCTCATAGTCCAATGCTCAAACCACTAAACCATGTCGGCTGTCACCCTCTGTCTGTTTCCACATTTTCGTTTCTATTTTAAAAATCAGTGCCAGGTCAGTGATAGTATCATTGTTCTGATCTTATTTATTTATTTAGGCCAGAATTCTCTATGGCAGTCATGTGTGTGTAACTAGAGTTGATGCATTTGTGACCGTTCCATATTTGCAATCCCTACGCAGCCCCTAGTTCAACCTCTCCCATTGAGATGCTGACCATCAGCATGTAGGAAGCTGGGAGAGGCCATTCTCAAAAGGGGGAAGGCTTCTGCTTTCTTAGCTAGGGGGAAACCTGAGAACAGAAGATTGACTTTTCTATAAGTGGTGAGGAACTGCTTTGGTTAGGTGGTGTCAGGTATTTTTGTTCCATTTCTCTAGCTGGTTGTCAGTTCCAAGGTGTCTATGGAAAGTAACAGGTTTCTGTGACTTTACAACTTTCTGAGCTATGCCTGGAAGGGATGCTCTGAGATATGATACAGGAAGCCCCTATATTTTGACACCCCATTATCTGACAATTTGCTCTTTTGATGCTTCCAACTTTAGGACAATTTCCATTAATTTGATGGGGGTTCCACTCTTTCATCAGTTCTTCTTGCTTACGGAGGCTTGCTTGGAACTGGTTGCACGCATATGCTGCTTGCAAAGCAAACTGGGAATGGGGGGAAAGGCACTAAGCTGACTGAGAGACTTTGCAAGCAGCACATGCAGGGTCAGTCCCCATGCATGCAAGTCCTTTATGCTCCGTACAGTACAGTATGTGGGTTCCACTTTTCAACCAATTCTGTTTTCTGACAGTGCTCCGGACCCTAACCTGTCAGATAATTGGGAAGCTTATAACCCAGAAATTGATGTAATCCTTGTGTGCCTTCAAGTTGTTTCCTACCTCTGGTGAATCTTAGGCGAACCTATCATGGTTTTTCAGGGGCTGAGAGTGTGTGACAAGCCCAAGGCCACCCAGTGGGTTTACATCGCCAAGCGGGGAATCCAACCTTGGTCTCTAAGATTGTAGTCCAACGCTCAAGCCACTACCACACACTGGTTCTCTTGGCCTCTTACCTAGAATTAAAATTTCTTAACTCTCTGTTAAGCCTCTGGGTGCTTTTTTGCAACTCACAACACACACATAAGTTCCTCTCTTCTCTGGGGGAGTGAAGGAAAAAGTGGTTTTACTTTGGGTTTACTCGTATCTTTGCCTTTCACTGGGAAAGATGGAGAAGGCGGCGCTGAGGACCTTGTGGGTACGAGCAGTGTGCTCCTGTGGGTACAAGCAGGTTGTTTGGCTAGTCTTCTTTTCTTTGCCCAAGGACTTAGGAGAAAGGAAAAGCTATGGCTATGTAGTTTAGGGGCTATGTAGTCCCCAGTCTTGGCTTACAGGGCAGCAGCTGCTGTGAGCAATGTCCCCCTGATGATCAGGAAGCAGATGACTGATCTTCCCACCTACCCCCTTGCGTGAGCAATCGCTGGCAAAAGAAGGAATTGCGACAGGGGTCTTACTTCTCTCTGTTCCGCCAGAGATTGCTGGTGGAACGGACAGAAGCAGGATCCCCATCACAATTTCTCCTCATGCTGGAAAGGGATGAGTGAAAAGAAACATCAGTAAGATGTTTCTTTCTTCAGATGTGCATGAGAAACAGATTGATATCTGTGAAAGCTAATGCAAAAATGAATCAGTTTTAAAGATGGCACTAGATTTTTCTCTCCTCACCCCCTTCTCCCCTTTCTAGTGACCAAACTACAAATCCCAGGATTCCACCCAGAAGCTATAGGTGCCAGGCATGGTAGCCAGTGGCTATGAGGGTGCAGTAGAGATCCACTCACAAGTTTTTGAAGTCCTCCAGAACTCCTCTGCAGACTGGGCATTTGCAAAACACCCCTTTGGCTTCTTTTCCTCTGGCGTCCTTTCAAATCCTTTCTCTGATCCGCCTTGTCCGCTCACCAGCTTGGCTCCAAGTGTGTCATGCTTCTGCCCCCTTGTGTGCTTGCATAATTACAATTATTAACAGAAAGCATAAGAAACAAAGAATAAGCTGCAATGCTGTTCTCATAGGCAGTGGAGGCTGGCAATTCTAGAATCACTGGAGCGGTGAATCCACGCTATGGCTTAGTTTGCTCTCCAGGGTCCTGAAACATATTCAGCAAATGGCTTCCATGCTCTGCGTTGCTCCTTTAGAGTTCAGCAAGAGTCCGTGCCCCACTTACATGGGAGTCTCCAGCCTCCACTGATCATAAGTACGACATCCGTCCAAAACTACAAAAATATTTAGATCTAATCGATTATTTTTATTATTATTGTTATTGCTTTTGCGGTTGTTGTAACTATTCTTCTTCTTATTATTATTCTTATTTGTCTCCTACTTTTTGCTCAAAATTTGGCCTCAAATAGGCTTATGTTTTAAAACAATGCAATTAAAGAAACATATACACAGTGCAAATTAAAACAGAATTAAACTGCAAAGAATTAAAGCAACAGCTAAAAAGAGATTAAAAGATAGCACTTAAAATTAAAAGTGCAGGTTAGGAAACTTACAGGTTGAGCCCACACAGCGTGTGGAAATTGCCTATTACAAAGTGCAAATTATTTGCATTTAATGTCATTTTCAATAACTAAAGCATAACTACATCACATGATGGCAAAGCATAGCTATATCACATGATGGCAAAAAGGGATAGCTTCATCCCTCTTCCAGTTTAACTGTAACTGTTTATGGTATAGGGTTGTGGTTTTTTTTAGTTTCTGGGGGTACTAGGAGAACAGGTTCAACTGCTGACTCATGTGATTACCCAATAATGAATAATAATTATAAATAATAATAATGATGATGATGATGATGATGATTCTATGCTTTGTTGTGGGTGTTGTACTGATGACAAGATGGGTGGTGGTATGTTTTCATTTCTACTGCAGGCTAGGAGCTTCCAACGCTCAGAATTTTTTTAAAAAAATTAACACTTTAGTTACTTCTGAGAAAACAGGAAAATAAAAGTTAACTTTTAAAAAAACTATAACTACACAGTAACTAAGTAGTGGGGAGGCAGATTTGGTTCTAAATCTGTTTGTAGCCCCTTAATGTTCTGCCCATCAAAAGAAATGGGACTCTAGTTACTTCTGAGGAAAAAAAGCAGAGTATAGAGTTACTTTTGAAAAATACAACTATCATGATAACTACCTACCAGAAGGGAGCTTGGTTCTAAATCCATTCATAGTTCATTAATGTTCTACCCACCAAAAGGAAGGGAATATAACTGTTGTGGTAATAGCAATAGCATTAGTAGTTACATTTCTATACCATTTATCAGTGCAAAGCATTCCCTAAGTGGTTTACAATGTTTTTAGCTAATTAAAGGCTGAGTCAACCTGGAGCCCTGCAAGATCGAACTCACAACGCTGTGGCTGCAGTACCGGCACTTAACCACTGCACCACCAGGTTAACTACCTAGCAGGAGAGGTCTTTGTTCTAAATCCCTTTGTAGTTCCTTAACGTTCTGCCTACCCAAAGGAATGGGACTCCTGAGTTGCTTCTGAGGGGAAAGGAGAATAAAGTATTAACTTTAAAAAAATATAACTAGTATGGTGGCTACTTGATGGAGGGCTGGAGTCAGTTCTCATCTTCAGCCAACCTGAATTCTGGCTACTGAAATGAGTGACGGTCACCATTTCTCCAGCTCCCATAGTGCTGTGCTATGCCAGAACAGTGTTATCACATGCCAGTCTAACATTATGCCGTGCCACTATAGCCTTGCATTACACTGACAGACTGCGATGTGCCAGCACAGCATCACTGTATGCCAGTATAGCATTAGGTCATGCCGGCATAGCATTACACTACCCTGGTGTAGTGTTACATTATGCCAGCTTGGCATTATCTTGCACCATCACACCGTTGCATTACGCGGCCGTAGCTTCATGTTACGCTGCCATAGCTTCGCATTATGCTGATGTAGCTTTGCGGTATGCCAGCTCTCAAGGATTTCAGCCCCCATCTTTGTTTCTGCGTGGGTTTTTGGGACTTCACAGCTCATCCTCCCTCAGTTGCCCCTATCCTGTACTTAGCTCCCCCCTCCAACAGCAGCAGAAGGCTTCCCTTTTGCACCAGCTCCAGACAACTTTGCATTATCGAAAAGGGAGACACAGAGCAGTTACACCAGCATAGTGTCACCATGTGCCAGTGTAGCATTATGACATACCAGGCTAGCATTATATTCCACTGGCATAGTGCTATGCTATGCCAGTGTTAAATTATGATATGCCAGCCAGAGCCACTGTGGTGCAGTGGTTTGAGCACTGGACTGTGGCCCTGGAGACCAGAGTTCAGTTCCCTGCTCAGCCATGGAAATCCTCTGGATGACCTTGGGCATGTCACACACTCTCAGCCCCAGAAAACCTTAGGGTCGCCGTAAGTCGGAAAGGACTTGAAGGCACACAACAGCAACAATAACAACATGTCAGGGTAGCATTACATTACATATTATGCCAGCTCGGCATCATCTTGCACCATCATCCTGTAACATTACTCTGCCGTAGTGTCACATTACGCTTCCGTAGCTTTGCATTACGCCAGCTCTTGGCAGGATTTTGGCCCCCGAGCTCTGTTTCTATGTGGGCATTTTGAACTTTGCGACTCACCCTGCCTTGTTTGCCCCTTGCCCCGCACCCAGCTCCCCCGTCCAAAGATGGCTGAAGCGCCACGCACCTCTCCTGTCTCCCCTTTGCATAATCGAACGAGGCAACTACAGGGCTGTCCGGGAGGGCCGAAGCGGGGTGGTGGAATTAGTCGCTTGCCATTATCTTGGCTCTCATTAACACCTCCTTTTCACTCCCTCCCTCCCACCCCAACCCTTTCCCAGCCCAGCTCCCGCCTATGAAAAATCAGCAAATAAAAAGTTACATTAACCCCAACCTGACCTCTCCAATATAATACGCTGTAGGCTGATGGGGCTGCCTTTGGACGGCTGTGCGCAAGCTGTCATTCTCTGCCAAACCAAGTACAGCCAGGGGAGCATTTACTACATAATTAATATATTAAATGCATGAAAAATAGTTACACAGATCGCACCCTCCCTACGCCGCCCCGGCCTCTTCTTCCTTCCTTCTCTTCATACCATGCCAAAGGGGAGGGGGGGAGCCAGTGGAGGGGGGGCGAGATAGAGAAAGAGAGAGAAGAGGAAAGATTTGGAGAAAGCGGAGGGGGGGAGGTAAGAGGAAGACAGATACACCCTGTGTACCATCAATATAGGAGCATCTCTTGAATAGCCATCATAAAAACTGTTCATAATTTTATAGCTTCATTCGGGTTGGAGGGCCATAAAGGAAAGCCATATTTTTCACACTCAGGATGCTCATAAAAAAAGAAGAAGAAAGAGAAAGAGAGGAGGAGGAGGAGGAGGAGAGGGGAGGCATATCTGGGGAGAAATTTTGGCACTGGGGAGATGAGAAAAGATCACCCAAACCCGAACCTGAAACCTAAGAAGGTGAGAAAATAAGGCGGATTGTGGGTTTGTCCTCTTTGACCTGCAGCTCGCCAATTCCTGATGAACCCATCAGAATAATTATTAATTGAGGAGCCTTTATCACTCTTTTTTTCTTGCTGACTTCATATTTGTCTCCTTTTTTTTTTTTTAACAAGGATGATAGAAGGCTGGTGAAGCAACCCTTTCGTCCTCAAATCTCGTCCTTCACCTTTCCAAAGGGCCAGTGTCTTTCATTCCTCCCCTCCTGCCTCCGCCCTTCTCCTCTCTCTCTCTCGCTCTCTCCTTTCCCACCTTCTGAACACAAAATTCATGAGCTGGAGAGCACATTAACAAATAAATTACAAGGCGAGCAATTGGGTTGTGATAAAACAATAATAATCATCATAAAATTGGGCTCTTCACCTTCATAGGTGTCAGCTCTTGGCTTCAAGCAACCTAGGTGGAGGAACCAAATTTAGATGTTCTTTGTGGACAAAAAAAGCCCCTGAACACAGATAAGGAGCAAGCTGAGTTCCAGCCTACTCTCCCTGAGGTGTTAGCTTTCTAAATGCGAGGTTTATTTTATAGAGCTTTTACTCCTCTGAGCTTCTTCTGAGTACATGCACATACCTTTAGTCTGAAACAGAGAACTAGGAGAGCTTGGAAAACTTACGTTTTGGACTACAGCTTCCAGGATTCCCTGACCAGGATGCTGGCTGGCAGATTCTGGAAGTCACAGTCTACAAAGTTGTAGTCCTAAAAAGTAACTCTTCCATGCTTTGTGATGGGAATATGCGATGAAGAATCACTTCCTTGATTGCATCTCTCAATAGGCAGTGGCATAGCAGTCTCCAGCAGGTAAAATGGAGGTAATGACAATCAGTGAGCCTAGAAACTGAAGAACATATGAAGTTGCTTTACACCCTATCTCACACACGGCACCACACACATATTACAGAGGGAGGGGGGAGCTTGCCTCAAAATGGAGGCTTCACCCAGACTTTTCTGGCCTAGCTTTAAAACAGAGGACTCATCCAACAACCACTGTGCTTCCCTGTGGCCGGGAGACCAAGCCCTCCAAGAGCGGGTGCAATCCAGTTTGAAAAACAAAGCTGTTCCGGATTGCTCACCTCCCCTTTGCTCCACTAGCGAGATAAGGCATTGCTTCAATCTTTTGACGCAAGTGAGGGTGCATGCTCTCTTGGCCGGATTTTTATGGAACAGATCTCACTGGGGCAATGGAATAAACATCTGGGGCACCCGCCGTGACCCAATCTATCAGTTCAAGTATTGATCCACACAAGGCTGAGAGATTAATTTGTCTTTAAATGCCTGAAAATGGCCATTGCAAAAGAGAGAGAGAGGAGAGAGAGAGAGAGAAGAAATGATTACATTAACAACAGAGGAATATGAACAATAGGAAGTCAACACAACAATACAGTGGTTTCAATCCTTCTAGCTGGCACACACACGTGTAAGTCATGCTATGCAAGCAGGTCCAAAAGATCACTATTACACACAGGCATATTCTGCTGATAGGGGATGGATTGCACAGACAGTATGTTCCACTGTATTTTGTTTTTACTTGGTCAGTTGAGCGTTGTGTGTTGTGGTTGACCCTTGTGCCATGCAGCTGTGCATTAGATATTGTGCCTTGGGGTTGTGCATCCAGTATCGGCCATTGCGCATTGCACAATGGCACCTAACCATTGGCAAGTGTTGTGACGTGTTGCTATTTTGCACAAGGGGTTACATTAGTGCTCACATAATGTATTTCCAAATGGAGATGTTCATGATATGCTGAGGAGATGCTGGATTTCAGCCAGTGTTAGTCCCAAGCAGGGTCTGCCCATTGAATCTGTATCTAATTTTCTCTCGTATGTGCATTTTAGGGAGCCCTTCTCCTCAGTGTCTGCCTTTCTGTGTGCATCTGTTTGAACTGAAAACCAGATGGCTACATTTTGAAAAGAAAGCACTTGGAGCATCCCTGCGCGTTGTGGTTCACTCATGTATTGGGTGGATCCAAATCAGGTGGGTTTCATAGAAAAGTTCTTACCTGAGGACATCTTCCTGCATGCTTACTGGGAGGTGAATATTAAGTGTCTCCTTGTGAATTTGCAGTGGAATGCAAAATCTCTTCCCAACAAGAAGAACTCACACAGCTGCTGTCCTTGGTCCTGAGAAAGGATGCATTCTGTGCAGGAAACACAGTTCCGTTTCTGTGCAAAACACTAAGTGGGTATCAATCTGATGTCAGAAATGGCAGCATTTAGAAGACAGAAAGACAACACTTCAGCCTCTCTGACTTTGAAATGGCCATTCTAGAACAAAAGAACTTTGTTGTGTTACCAAGTTTTTGAAAAAGCAATAAGGGACCATCACAATTCATGCCATACAGGGTCAAAAATCAGGAAGCTGCTATTAACAAGTTTGTGTTCTAACCAAATACCAAATGAAAGTCGTGAGTTCACTTAGTCATGTGTTTCTCTGTAAAATCAGCCTGTTGTCCACATTCGTAAATTACACAGGGCACACGTTTCTTTCTTTATGAAGGGCCCTCACACTTTCAGAGAGGGAACATCCCTTATAATAAGGAACACCTGCCAGCCCTATAAGAGACAAGCTTTCTGGCCCTCAAATAAGGGACATCCACCAAAATACCCTAAAGGCACGAGATCTTGTCTGATCTTGGAAGCTAAGTAGGGTCAGCCCTGGTTAGTACTTAGATGAGAGAATACCAGGATTTATTTTAGAGGAAAGAACTGGCAAAACCACCTCTGGTTTTCCTGCCTGAAGGAAATGCTATGAAATTCAGGGGTCACCACAAGTCAATAGGCAACCTAAAGGAACATACACACACATTTATAATAAAGGACATCTTCTAGCCCTATGAGGCAAAAGCTTCCTGTCCCTCAGACAAGAGATATCCCTTATAGTAGGAGACATCCTTTACAATAATAGATGCCCAGCAACCCTATAAGGGACAAACTTTCCAGCCCTCAAATGGCAGATGTCCTTTATAATAACGGTTACTCTATTGAGTGAACAAATGAATGTCCCTCACAAAATTGCTGAATTATTACTCAGCAGGAAACTCAAAGCTAGACAATGCTACTCTTCACTGGATTTCTGACTGGTTGATGGACGAAACCGACAGAAGACTCACTCCTGGTTGTGTTTCATCCTGGAGACAAGTGACTAGTGGGCTAACACAGGGTTCTCTCTGAGGCCCAGTGTCATTCAACATCTTTAAAAATGACTTGTGTGATGGAATAGAGGGCATGCCTATCAAGGTTGCAGATGACACCAAATGAGGTGGGAGAGTTAATACCCTGGAGGGTAGGAACAAGATCCCAACAGTAAATAAGATGGCTGGCCAAAACTAACAAAATGAACTTCAAACAGGGATAAATGTAATGCAGGAAAAATGAAAGGTACAGATATAGGACAGGTGACATTTGGTTTGATAACAGTACATGGGGAAACGATCTAGCGGTAGGTATATAATTCTTCATTAAGTTTCTTTTCAAAGGAAGCAAGGAATAGTTTTAGCCATTTGCTTCCACTGCAAGGAAGTCTTGCCAAACCATACTGTTTTTGAAGCCTATTCGCAATTTGGGACATCTTCTGTACAAAATTCGTACAAGGGCGATTTACATGGAAAACAGAACTTTTTGCACAGGAAACAAGATTTTTCTGGGCAGAAGATAAGATTCCTGTCTAAAAATTCCTTTTCTTGTGCGGAAAAGGCCATTTCCTGTGCAGAAAATTCTTTTTTTCTAGGCAAATCACCTATGTGTACCTTCTCAGACAGAATAAGTCTCCAATTATGCCATGGAAATGCTGAAGCCCAAAGGACCGCAATAATGATGTCAAAGATAAAATATGTGCAAAATAATTTTGAGGGGAATCCTATTATTAGTCTTGAAGAATGTAAATCCATTGAATCAACAAGCTTGCCCTGTTTATTGACACGCAATTCAACAATTGATTAATTGAGTATACTCTAGTTGGGAATCACCAATAGAGCTAAGGGGCTGTATTTTGTAATGGCCAAGGCTATACCAAAGACAAATAAATATATCGTATGTAAAATAACTTCAGTGACCTTATTTCATGAATGGGTGGAATGTCATCTGAATGGATGACAGTCAGATCCTAACAGTGGTGAACTAAATAAACACATCTAGCTGCCTAAGCCATTCCTCATTAGTCTTTGTTTCCAGACTTTTTGCCATCATGGTCACCCTCCTCTGGACGCGATCTAGGTTGTCCATATTCTTCTCAAACACTGTTGCCCAGAATGAGACACAATACTCCAGGCGAGGTCTGATCAAATCAGAACAGAGTGGTACTGTTACTTCCCTAAATCTAGACAGTATATTCCTGTTGACACAGAATAGAATCATGCTGGCTTTTTTGGCTGCTGCATCACATTGTTGTGTGCTCAGGTCTACCTTCATATTGCCCCTTAGTCTTCATTTTTCCAAGCTAAACATACCCAGCTTCCTAAACCATTCCACACAGGGCTTGATTTCCAAACTTTTACTATCTTGGTTGCTTTCCTCAACACACTCTGGTTTGTCAACGTCCTTCTTGAATTTTTAAAAAATTATTTATTAATTAAAAGTCTTTGCTAATCATGTCTCTGCTCACCAGGACACCCAATGCAATGGACATCAGCAAATTCTTCCCAATCCGAAGATGAAGAAATTTACAGAATTGAAGAAATTCTCATCAAAAGCCAACTGAAATGACCATCTCACCTCACCCCGGACCTCAGATACCCTTAAAAAGAATGAAAACAGCTGTCAGAATCTGATTTTGCCCAGAAGGTGGGGGTAAGTAATTGGCAGAAAGAGGGGGAGTTTGTGTGTGTGTGTGTGTGTGTGTGTGTGTAAAACTGGCTTTTTTAAACTCTCCTCTGCACTATAATTATACTGCACTGCCTGATATTTCCATGGTATATTAACCCAAGTCAGGTGACTTTCCTCCCTCCCCACCATCAACGCCTCTCCATTCCCCATAAGACGACCCACCCCCCCTTTAGACCTTGACATTATTAATAGTCCTATTCATTAAGTATTACTCTTGTAGAATGAGTAGCATAATATTGGCCTGGAGATAGGAAGAGGCAGAAGGAATAAGTCAAATTAATTTTCCGCAGCAAACGCCCCGATTCCGTAAATGACATTCTATACTGTTAACATTTTAAATGTGACACAGAAATGGCAGGAGATACAATTTGGAAGCAAAATACTAGGAGACACGGCGCCGGGGTATAATGGGCTGCGTAAGAATCCAGTAACATTGTTTGCATGGAGGGAAGGGTAGAATCTACCCGGAGGAGGGGGAGGGCATGTGCGTTTTTAATTTAAATCCCCCCACCCATAGCAGTGCCCTTCCTGTAGAAGGTGGTGGCATTTGGCAGTAGGTTATGGAAAAAAAAATCCTATTTTTTTTGCTGAGACCAGTTTCTACTTTTCTTCTTGAACTCCGGTACCAAAAAAGTGTCAGTATATACTGAGTTGATCCATTGGGCCAGCAAGTTCAGGGGTGGGCAACATGCAGCCTGTAGGCCTCACATGGCCTCTAAGGTTGTTTTTGCGGCCTCCACAGCCAGCCAGGCAATCACAAAATTGATTTTTTTCCCAAAAAATTCCTTCCAAATTCCTCACAAGGGATGTGAAGGAATTTTCATGACATTTTTTTTTGGCGGGGGGGCAATTTAGGCCTAGGAGAGACCTCTTTTTCAAAACAGGAAGTGAAAAGAAAGTGACTTCCACTCACTTCCTGTTGTTAAAGAAGGCCTCTCTTGGGTTTTAAGCAGACGAGTAGAATGTAGAAATGCAGCAGAAATGCTCCCCTGCTCCCTAGGTGGCATTTTAATGCAAATGCCATCTAGACCTCTTTTTTGAAACAGGAAGTGAACAGAAAGTGACTTTTTTTTACTTCCTGTTGTTAACTGATCCCACTTCCTGCAAAGTGCAAGGCAGCTGGATCTAGAACATTCCCAGCAGATTTGCTTTCCACCCTCTCATTGAAGACCTCTGATGAGAGGGAGCACTGTGCTTTCAGTTTAACTTCCATAGTTCTGTCCTGTGGCATCCTGGGATTTGCAGTCCAGGGAGGCAGATTTAGAATTCTCAGTGGGAGCCCTAAAGTACCTCCCTAAACCACGAACCCCAAGATTCCATAGGAAGGAACCATGGCAGTTAAAATGGAATCAGAGCACTATAACCGTGCAGTGTGAACAGGCCCCAAGAAGTTTCCCCTAAGATTCAACAGATATCCACCTGCTTATCCCTTAAGTGTCTCAGAGGTAGCCCTGCTCGCTGAGGTGGCAGAGAACCAGTCCTTGATCTCTTCCAGGTTCAAGTGTTGCTGTCTCTCTTTTTCTGACTCCATCCTAAAATCCCTTGCTTTTCAGTTCGAAAAGCCCTTTTCAGCCAGAGCATGGACAAGTTCCTTATGTGGACTGCAACTCCTAGAATCTACCAGTCCACATAGGTGAGGGGTTCTGGGAGTTGTAGTCCACACAACATGCTCTGATTTCAGCTTTGGGTAAGTCGACTGAAGCAACTCCATTCCATTTCTGTTCCACATTGTTCTTTTAAGGGACCCAGTGTGATGTAGTGGTTTGAGCGTTGGCCTAGAACTCTGGGAGACCAAGGTTCAAATTGTGGCTCGGCTGTGGAAACCCTCTGGGTGACCTTGGGCAAGCCGCAGTCTCTCAGCCTCAGAAGAAGGCAAAGGCAGACCCTTCTTCTGAAGAAACGTTGCCAAGAAAACCCCAGGGTAGGTTTGCTTTAGGACATCCATAGGTTGGAAACGACTTGAAGGCACAGAATGATAACAATTGTTATTATAACCATGTTCAATACGTGTATATGGTTTTGAAAATACTTTTAACAGCATTTCTTTTAATTTTTCTCAGCTGCCTAGAGTCCCCATGAGGAATAAATACTTTCTCTTCCTCCTCTTCTTCCTTCTCTTCCTCCTCCACTTCCTCTTCTTTCTTCTTCTTCTTTTTCTTCTTCCTTCATCTCCTCTTCCTCCTCTTCCTCCTCTTCTCCTCCTTTCACATCACCCATGGCATTGCTGAGTCAGTAAATCTGCTTCAGGATTCAGTCCAACATTTGAAGACACTGGCTGAAGTGCCAAACCCAATCCCAGCGACAGGCTCCACAACTCAGAGAGCTCTTTTAAAGTTCTGACTAAAACCTGCGGCAGGGTGCGCTCTGCCCAGAAACCGCCAGCTCCCCCATTCCATGTTGCCTCTCGACCCTCCCTGTCTCCACCCACCCACCCTGCGTTTCTCTCCACATCCACCCGGCACCCAAATGGCTCTCCCAACCGCCTCCCCGTTCGCTTCCGTTGCCCAGAAAAAGAGAGACAGACCAGGATGTGTGGGTCGAGGGATGGGTGGGAAGGAAAATTGCCCTCGCGTCGCAGGGGGGAAATGGAATGAGTAACAACATTTCCCAAGAATGGCGTCAACACACGCAGCGGCCCCTTCCCTCGCTCCCCTTTTTCTTTCCAATTTAGTATTGTTTAATATGCATTTAATCAACCCACTCAATATTATAGAGTCTATGTTGCATGACACTCTCCCTGTGTCACCGAAGACGCGTTCATAGGCCATTAGGCTAAAGTAATATGTATGAAGGAGCCCCGTCTCCCCGGGGTGTAGTAACTACTTCAGCTCCCCGGTCGTCCCCATTAAATCATTAAACCTCATGACTATGCCTCCTGAACTCTACCCTGATCTTTAAAAAGCAGAACATTAAAGGGCACCTGTCACCCTTCAGTGCTCAAGCCGTGCCTTTTATATATTCAAAGCATTACGGCTTTTGTCAGTCTATACATCATCGGGCCCGGCTTGCACAAACAGGGGAGGCTGGTGTGTGCAACCCACCTCTCTTTTATGGAGGATGTGCAAACCGGGACCGTTTCGGGGTTGCTTCTAGCTTTATTTTATTCCCTTTTATTTTACCTCCATAACATAAATACTTGTTTTTTCAAAAGATGCACCCACAGAGTTTGGGACCCTGGTTTAAAGGAGGATGGGTTGCAGAGAGGCCCTTTGTTTCCTGACTACAGGAGAGATCAAAGGTAGGGAGGGGACGACCATGTCATTTTCGACAACAGTTTCCCGCAATTCCCCAGTTCATTATGAACACAGCAGAGACAACGTGGCGTTCTGAAAACTTGAATGTGAAACAAAGGAAAACTAGAGAATTTAGCCATTTAAGGACTCTGGTTCCAAAGCACGTCCATGTCTTTCAACCCCTGTTCAATGTTCAATCATGTTGGGGGCTGATCTAGGGTTGCCACTTTTCTTTTCCCTAACAGGCTCCTCATCCTTATCATTTATAATCAGTCATTCTTAACCTTTTCTTTACCACAGACCCCCTTTATATTTCTTTTGTTGACACAAACCACCGGAACTTAACTCAAGGTGGCATCTGGCTGCATGGGTTGTAGCAAGAAATGTCACGTGCTATTTCTCAGCCATTCAGCATCATTCACTTGCATGTTCTCACCACATGCAGAACAAGCAAGCTCTGAGTCCATTTGTTTGCTGTCAAACAGTTCTTCTTCATAACTTTGGAAGGGTTTGAGATATTACAATGAAACTTTGTACAAATGATGTCTATCACAGAAGACTCCTGCTCTTTGAGATCAACGCATGACCATCTGTCTATCTGTCTTTCTCTCTTCCTTCCTTTCTTTCATTCTTTCTGTTTTAACTATAAAAGCCCATAACATTTCTTCAAGCTGTTGCAAGGATCCACAAAAGCAGGACTTTGTGGATCCCAGGGGTCCATGGACCACAAGTTAAGAAGCAGTAGTCTCTGTGGTAGACATGGTCTCCTCCATGGTGTGATGAGTTGCCTTTCTTGAATTGTTGTTGTGTGCCTTCAAGTCATTTCTGACTGATGGTGACCCTAGGGCCAATGACCACAGGTGATGTACATAACCCTCAAGCAGACAATGAAGACATTGAAACAGTTCAAGATTTTCAGTACCTTGGCTCAGAATGGAAACTGCAGTCAAGAAATCAGAAGAAAGCTAGGACTTGGAAGGGCAACTGTGAAGGAGCTAGACAAGATCCTGAAGTGTCAAGATATGTAATTGAATACTAAAGTTAGGATTGTCCACACCATCATATTTCTAATTTCTAAGCATGGCTTTGAAAGCTGGACAGTAAAGAAGATGGATAGGAAAAAAATCAGCTCATTTAAAATATGGTACTGGAGGAGAGTTCTACGGATACCCTGGATGGCTAAAAAGACAAATGAATGGGTCCTTGAGCAAATTAAGTCTGAGTACACCCTAGAAACCAAGATGACTAAACTGAGGCTGTCCTACTTTGGCCATATCATGAGAAGACAGGACTCCCCGGAAAAGACAATAATGCCTGGTAAGGTAGATAGCAGTAGGAAAAGAGGAAGACTGCATTAAAAGTGGACAGACTCCATCCAGGAAGACACATCCCTGAATCTGCAAGACCTGAGCAGGGTGGTTGATGATAGGGGTGACCTGGAGGTCTCTAGTCTATAGATTGAAGTTGAAGTTGAAGTTGACCTGATGGCATTTAACAACAACAATGGTCTAGTGGTTTGAGTGCTGGGCTAGGATTCTGGGAGCCCAGGGTTTGAATCCCTGCTCAGCCCTGAAAACTCACTGGTTGACCTCGGGCAAGTTGCATTCTCTTCGGAGGTGATGTCAAACTTCCACAGAATAAATCCTTCCAAGAAAACCCTGTGAGAGCATTGCCCTAAGTCAGAGTCAACGTGAAGGCATGTCACAGCAGACCACCGTCTTCGTACCTCTGTTCAAGAAGATAGGTAGAACTGGCTCAGAAAAGAGAAAAACATTTTTGGAAAGTGCCTATCAAAAGCAAAGGAGGCCTCCTCTCATACAGAGCTGCGATGATGATTTTCAGTAAAATCCAGGAAGCACACGTAACACACACAGCTCCAGAATGAATATTCCAAATCAATTATCTGGCAAGCCCAGCTCTTGCGGATGCAAAAATAAAGCCAACATTTGCTTAACACAACTGATGGAAGGATAGTGTTCTTTTTCTAATCTCTCAGCCCTTCCCTCTCTCTAAAGTTAACTCCAGAGCCATTGGCGTCTGTCTTACTCTTACTCTGGGGGGGCGGGAAGCAGAGACCAGCTCCATAATTCTGCCGCAATATTTGTTCGCCTTTAAAGGCGTACGGTAACACTCACTTTGTGGAGGGCAGCCCAATGAGCTTCCTATAATTACAATTTGAACTGTTCCACGGGCAGACGGCGCCGATAGCAGATCAGTGATTAGAACTGAAATCACAGGGTAAGTACTTCCCTGACACGGGGAGTCACACGACAATCATCAGCGAAAAGGCTCAACTCTCCGACAGCTGATGAAGTGGAGATAGGGTGAGGACTGGAGAGCAAGGGACCAGGGCAGGGACACTTGAGTAGCCGTAGCTAAGGAACAGGGGGAAAGCAGCAGGAGGAGGAGGAGAAGAAAAATATTTTGATAACTCTGCATTGGTTATCCATTCCTTCCTGGATTCGCTACAAGTTTCTGGTTTTAACATTCAAAACCCTACATAAGCTAACTCCTCCCTGTCTTTCAGCCCTTATTTACTGGCCGGCTCGAGATCTGCGTCCTAGGCTTCTCACTCAACCCAGGGTTTCTTCTTCCTGGGCTCGGCTTTGCCCCTTCTCGCTTGCTGCTCCACACTCTTGAAATTACCTTGCTGAACATTTGTGGACTGCTCCTTCCCTCCTCATTTTTAAATGTCAGTTAAAAAACCTTCTTCTTTTCAAAAGCTTTTGGAGTTTCAGTTTAATAATCTCGTATAGCTTGACTGAGAGCCAGCGTAGTGTAGCCCTACAAGCCCAGAGACCAAGGTTCGATTCCCCGCTTGACCACTGGGTGACCTTGGATGCAGCACACACTCTCAGCCCCAGAAAACCTGATGATAGGATCGCCTTGGGATTGCCGTAAGTCAGAAACGAAGGCACGCAAACAGCAGCAGCAAAGGGAATCAGGGAGGAAGGAACGGGAAAAAAGCACCTCTGAGTATTCCTTGACTAAGAAAACCCTATGACATTCATTATTATCATCACGGTTTATTTATATAAATCGATCACTGCACAGGCCTTCCATCTGCTTTTGGGCCAAGGCATGATGGAGCTGTGCCTGCCTCTTCCTCTCTCCCTCCGAGGCCAGGGTAGTGGCAGTTGGGACGGAGGAAAGGCCTTTCACCTGCTTCTGGACCTAAGCATGACGGAAAATCACGGGGCTGCCATAAGAGGACAAGCAACCTGAGGCACCTACACACCCACAAATCCCAGCTGCTGTAGACTGCATTTCGGAGAACTGGCAAACCCCCCTCTGAGGATTCCTTGCCTAAGAAAACCCTATGAAATCAGTGGGATCATCAGGTCCGCAGGCGGCTCGAAGGCACATCCACATCCACAAAGGCAGCCAGCTGGATCAAAAATCTTGCTGTGGTTGCCTGCCGCAGGATAAACCGTAAGACACAAAACACAGCCACCCAGCTCCATGTGGGCTTTCGAGAAGCCATTCTGGTTTAGCTGACAGAAGGCTCGGTCTCTGTCGAGCAGAGAAGGGTTAAGCCGACTCCAGCGGAGGGAAGCCGTCAAGGTCTTTCCCCGAGGCTTCTGGGAACCCAGCCGCTATCATTCTATAGATGCCCTTTGACCCTGGATCATTTACGGCTTCTTCTTCGCCTCGGATGACCACGGTGACAAGCTCTCAATCTCCCTCTCCCTCTCTCTCTCTCCCCTCCTCCTCCCCACCCTCTCCTCGTGCTCCCTTTTTCACACCCGCCGCTAAAGTGCTCTCACTTGACAGCCACCCTTGCTACCCCCCTCCCCCAGTAAAAAATCACACCATCTGCAATTAAAAGATACTGCTGGACAGGAGAGGGGAAGCCAAGGGGACTCTTTTGCCCCTTCCATCCCGTTCCCTTCCCTTCCGGGCCCCTCGCCTCTTTCTCTCTCTCGAAAAAAGCAAGATTCAGAGCAGAGATATCAAGCAAAGCATGATCTCAGGGAACGAGAAACCCCTTGAATCTTGGGAGAGACACCCTCATCATACCTCGAGTCCTGTATCAGCTGCTTAGCTCTGCCAGAAATCACAGTATGGGGGAAAGACGCTTCCTTTCAGGCTCAGGGAGGGTTCAGGCTAGGAGAGGTTCCTAAGTTAAACTTGCTTAACCGAGTTAAGTATATTTAACTATTTAAACATGGTTTGGTGAACCTGTCACAGGGCTTTCTTGGCAAGGTTTGTTTGGAGGGGGTTGGTCTCTGGCTTCCTCTGAGGCTGAGAGACTGTGACTTGTCCCAGTAGGTTTCCATGACTGAGTGGGAAATCAAACCCAGGGTTACAGTCCAGCACTCAAACCAGTAAATCACACTGTAAATCACACCTTCTAGTCTGGCCTTCAGTTTGGACTTTTTCTCACCTCTGCTCCTGGAGTTTGCCGTAAAGGATATGGAGCTGACGCTGATGACTGCTTGGCTCTCCTGATTCAGCACAAGTGCCAAGTTTGAAGTTTTCCAAGTTGCCAGCCTCAGTGTATCTATAGTAGTCTCACTATTTCCCACGGCTGCCAACCCTCATTTTGTTCTTCTTGTGGTTTCAACCATGGGTTGGTATCCTATTAGTGGCATGTGCTCGCCAACAGCTGGTCTTCATCCTGGAGAGAAGCGAGGAGGCGGCTGCCATGGGGTTCTGACCTGGGCCTGATGGTCTTAATATCTTTATCAATGTCTTTGATAATGGAAAGAGGGCACAATTATCAAATTTGCAAATGACACCAAATTAGGAATGATGGCAGAACACAGAAGGCAGCATCAGGATTCAAAATGACCTTCACGATGAATATGTGCCTTCAAGTTGCTTATCAACTTATGGCAACCTCACAAACTCCATAGAGTTTTCTTAGGCAAAGAATACTCAGAGGTGGTTTTGCCAGCTCCTTGCTCTGAAATATAATTTAGAGTAATTTAGGCCCAGTTATACACAGTCATAAATTAACCTCACATCCGTGTATCCTTTTCTGGTTCTTGGATGATGCACAGGTTAGTATTTCCTTCCTCCACACCAACCAAAGCTGCACCCTGGACTTACTGGAGTGCTGTTGCAGCCTCCCCCCATGGCCATTCCATGCCTGGTGGAGAGCAGAGGGATGGAATCATAGAAGTACCTGGCTATGTTCCCATAAGCAGACGTGAGATGATTACGTCATCCACTGAGACCTCTGGAGGACCCCGTGGACCTCAGTGGGTGATGTCATCATTCCATGTCTTCCTACAATGACAGAGTCAGACACTTCTCCGATCCACCCCACCTCCCTTGTCACCAGGTATGGAATGGCCATGACTGCAGCGAGTCTCCAGTAAGTCCCGGGTTCAGTGAATGGCCAGCTGTAGTAGAATTCTACGTGCGGAACTGCTGTGTTAACGCTATGGCATACAAGATGTAGCCATAAAGTGTCACATTGACTTTTCCCTTCAAGCCACAAAAATGGTTAGAAGACCAGATTAAGGCGTGATAACACCCCCCAAAGTCCCTCAAAAAAAATCCTTCCAGAGCAACCAGGCTGTCCTGATAAGAAGGCAGGGTGCCGGTCATTAAAGTTACAGTTATCCAACTGTCTGGGTGCTGATATGCATCGATTCTTCGCTCAAGATCTGTTTCCTCCCTTTGCCCCCCTGAACCCACCCCTAGTTCCTACAGCCTCCTGTTCTCGTGCAATCTATTTTTCACTTTATGGGAAAAAGTGTTTGCAAAGGGGGAAAAAAAAACCAATTAGCCAGGTTTTGTTTTTTATAATTAGGTCCCCTAAAAATAATTCATCAGAGGTGTTAATAACCCCATTTAAAAATCTATTAAAGCTGCTGCTTTTTTTTTCTTTTTTAAGGAAAAAAAAGTTGGGCCGAATCCTCTGAGCCGGGTTGCTGGTTCCCTTCGGAGATACGGTAGGACTTCCTTTTAATATTTTTCCCCTCCCCTTTTACATTTGCAGCACGCTAATTAAAAACAGTGGGACTGCAGTTTGGAATAATACGCAGGCGAGGTTATCATCGGTAAGGCAATGGGGGACTGCCGCTTTTCACTCCTGCTTGCTTCTCGGATACATTTGAGGCCTTAAGAGTTAGCTGGCAGGGTCCGTTAAAGGACAGATTGTTTATGAGTGGTGGTGGGGGCCCCTGGCATTTGCCAACTCCTGAGCCGTCCCCAGAATGGCAATTCTAGGAAGAGGTAATTGGCCAAAAAAAAATTTTTTTTTTTAAATCTAGTTACAGTTGTCACTTCCCCAGCAGAGAGTGCGGGAGGGTGTGTGTGTGACCTATAGCCAGCAGGCTGCTCACAATTAGGTTGCATACAAGTCCCCCCTGCAATCCTGAAAAATTCTGCTTCTTAATTTTATTCCAATGCTCTTTAAAACATTTCCAGCAGTGTCAAGACGTCCTTCCCATTTATGTCTGCTTCCGAGCGCGATTCAAAATGCTGGTTATTGTGACCCGTAGAGCCCCGTACGGCTTAGGTCCAAGCTACCAGACTGGTGGCATCTTCCCCTGTGAGCATCCCGTCCTCAACGCTGAACCAAAATTTAAGATGGGGGTGGGTCAGCATGGTAGTAGCCCCAGCCTTCCTCTCGTGTGCACATCTCCTTCCTTGGGTGTGGGGAGGACATCGGGAGAGGGTTTGTGGTGCTGAGAAACTGGGCTGTGAGCTGTCCTTAGCTGGTCAGGCAGCGGCTGGTGGAGGAGGAAGAGGAGGACCGGAGGTGGGTGTGCGGCCGGATCAGAGCCACCGAGAGGAAAGTTCCTTGGGAAAAGAAGCGCTTGAGGTGTGGGGGCAGGGGCTGGAGAAACGTGCAAATAATGAAATCCATGACAGTTAAATCCGCAAATGTGAAGGGCTAATGTGATAAAATGTGATAGGCGTTTAGGCTGTCTTAAACCATTTTAACTAGTTTTTGGCTGCTTTGCTCTAACTTTTCTGAACATTTAATATGGTTTACTTTGATTTCAATTACACCCGCCACTCGGAATTGTTTTAAACTATCAGAATTGATTTTATCTTACATTGCCTGAAAATTGTTGGACGTAGGGTAGGATATAAATATTTTAATCAATCAAGCAATCAATCAATTAATCAATCAATCAGGTCTTTCAGCATATGTGTTTGCGCACTAAAGCCTATTTCTGGAGAAAAAAATCCAAAGGAGTGAACCAAAATGTGTGTTGAAATAGTCTCCTTTGAGCAATGCCACAAGATTCCTTCTAGGTAGGAGAGCCAGCGTGCTGTACGGCACGAGCGTCGGACTATGACCTGGAAGACCAGAGCTCCATTCCCTGCTCAGCCACGGAAACCCACTGTGTAGCCTTGCGCCCGTCACACGCTCTCAGCCCCAGAAAACCTCATGATAGGGTCACCTTAAGGTCGCTGTAAGTTGAGAACGACTTGAAGGCACACAACAACAACAACAACAACAACAACAACAACACAATAGTAGCAATGGCGCCACGACTGTGACTACACAGAATTACTGAATACAGAGCGGTTACGGATCCTAACTGTAATACAGGATGCCAGCTGTTAACTAATTTATTAACTCAACGTGCCCCTTCTCGTTTTGGCTGATCGGTCTGTTTTCTCCCCTCTGCCCAGCTACTCCCATGTGGAAAATATAGTCTGTGGCTTCAGGAACGCAGAGGGGTCTGTCCTCCCTCCCCACCCACCCACCCCAAACTCTTTATTAATCTTCCCACTCCTGTGTATATTCATTAGATAAACACACGCACCGGATGATGTTGTTTATTGCCTGCTCGGCTCCCATCATAACCCGGGGAAGACAAGATGAATTTGACAGGTAATGTAAAAATTACAGCGGGCAATACGTCTTGGGTTTGGGGGGGGAGGCTGAGATGAGGGTTAATCAATAAAGCCCTAACTTGGGTATTGTATGAAATGGCACTTCATCCATTACTAGGACGCGGGGATAAAAGACGACTTACCGGCTTGATATATCGGCCCTTTCCCCTCAGGGGCCTCTGCTCAATCCAGTCCAATCCGCAGTGACTAAAGATCATTCCGGCTGGAGAGCTAGAACGAAAGAGAGCTTACGTGCTGGATGTTCTCGGGAGGAACTGATGGCATTCCCCATTGAAATATGCAATCTGATCCGTCTGGGAGACGTTTAGCGGGCACAAAAGGATTTGTTCAAGCCTTGGTGCTGTTCAGTAAAATATGGTCTGAAATTGGTTGACTTGTACTTGCCTTGATGACAGGTAACATGGCTTGGAATCCTGTTGGTAAATCCCAGCTCAAATGTTGTTGGGATTTGCAGTTTGCATTAGAGCATTCTCGTCTAGAATTCTAAATGCTTCTCTCTCAGCTACAAATCCCAGGATTCCACAGGAGGGAACCATGTGTTTTTCTGCATATTTCTGCATTCCACGCTCTGGAACGTTCAAGTATTGGGAGAAGACTGTGAGAAAATGTTAATTTTCTCCCACAGCAAGGAGGAAGCTCTTGTAATTCTCTGTCCTCAAATGCGAGGACAAATTAATGGAGGGTTTCCACCTCTAATCAATACATTCACTTCACATGTCCAGCCCAAGACAGTTTGCTGCCAGAGGCAGAACGTGACTTACCCTCCTTCAATCCTATGGGAAAAGGCTAACTGGACCTTCAGCTGACGTGGCTGAAGGAGAGTGCTGACTAGTAACTTCCATGTTCTATGTTAACTGGGCAGTGAATCCAGTCCAGGTTCTTGAACTGACCTTCACAGGATCTGTCCACGGTGCTGAACTTGTTTCAGGAAAAGGTCCAGACCCTTGAAGAGCTCCTCAGAAGAATCTAGAGGACGTTCACTGCTCCCATTGATATGGAACCCAGCCACCAACACCAGTGAGTTAACAGTGGCCAATGCCACCCCTGAAGGCAACAGGATAGCTTAGGAGACATGGGACAGGTCATTCCATATACATTTTGGCAGATGTCCTGTTCAGGTGTAAGATAACCTTACTCTTGTGTATGTCTGCTTTTGGTCACTGCAGAGGTTGGTCCCCTTTTCTCCCGCTTCAGCAACTAAAGTCACACACATCACAGGCTTCCCATAAAGCCACCAAAGCTTTATCTCCATATGTGGTGAAGAATCCACCGGTAGTCCTTGCCAAGGTAGCTACTGTTGCAGCCTGCAGACATCATGGCTTGCAAACTGTACCATGACTACTCCCACCACCATTCCCTTACTTGGGCTGTGGATTTAGTTCCTTGTTGTCAAAAAGGATAAATGTGTGGGGCTTTCCCCCTTTCCATTTGCTCCTAGGCCAGCCTCAAGAGCTCCCCCATCCACGGGTTAACCAGATGATCCTTTAATGTACAAAGGAACCCAACCTGCTTAACCTCCACCCATCCGTGTTTAAAATAGAGAGAGAGAGATTCGACTCAGACTGCTAATGCCGCTCCGAACGGTGTTCTCTATTATTACATCCGAAAATCCGTTAAAATTTCACACAATTTCCTTCACAGCAGTGTATATAATAATGCTAGGAGCCAATATGTTTCTATAATTGGTTCTGGAGCAGGGCAGAGTCCAAAGCAATTAATCCGGCCTCTTTCCTTGTTTGCGCCCGTAGAAAGCTTGACAGGGTGGTGCGTAATTGGAAGCGAGTGGCCTCTATCCCCCTACTTTAAATTAATATTTTCCTGTTCTGATTTAATTTCGCCCAGTAACAGTGACACAAAGACATGGCGTGTCAAGCGCTAAGTAATCTTCGGCAGCCTGCTTAGGCGGGAACTTTCTATTCATCAGTAATATAGTGACCTGTATATCATTCCTCTCCCGGCGCACAATATTTCTGTCAAACAGGCAGATGCATTTAACTTGGTATATAATCAAGCCACAGATGAAGAGAAGGGGCAGAAGCAAGGGGAAAGGCCCCCAAATTCTCCATGATGGACACATGAATCCAACGAATTACACGTCTGCGACCAATATTCACCCGTTGTAATTTCCAGGCCCAAAATTGTGCTAGGACTATTTTCTAGGATCGGGGCTGGGGGGGGGGGGAGCCTTGATAGTGAATATTCACCCTCCCCCCTTCAACCCATCAGGTTTGTTACATTTGCTTTTCCTAGTTGCTGTTCACTTCTCTGATTTCCTCCAATACCCGGTTTACTGCTTTCAGGATTAGTCCCATTGGAAATCCTAGCCAATCAGGGATGTTCTATATGTATGTAATAGCTCAAGTTCGAGATTGTCCATACCTTGGCAGAAAGTCAAGGCAGAAAGTGCAAAGGCGGGTTTACAGCTGAACATTGAGAAAACAAAAATAATGACCACAGATGATTTACATAACCTTAAAGCAGATAATGAAGGCATTGAAATAATTCAAGATGTTCCATATCTTGGCTCAGTCATTAATCAGCATGGAGTCAACAGTCAAGAAGCCAGAAGAAGGCAAGGGCTTGGAAGGGCAGCTGCGAAGCAATCAGACAAGATTCCGAACTGTAAAGGTACATCATTGAATACTAAAGTTAGGATTGTCCGTGCCATCGTATTTCCGATTTCTATGTATGGTTGCGAAAGCTGGACCATGAAGAAAGCTGATAGGAAGAAAATCAAGTCATTTGAAATGTGCTACTGGAGAAGAGTGCTGTGGACACCCTGGACTGCTAAAAAACTGGGTTCTAGAGCCATAATTTAAGACACTATGAAATCATATTGAACGTCTGACTATAAATTTATAACATAGTGTGCACCTACACAGATCAGAAAACCCTTCTGTGCAACCACCAATTCCCTATTTAAATGAAAAGGTCTTTGTTGGTGTGATGTGTCTTCAAGTCGTTTCCAACTTAGGGTGACCCTAAGGTGAATCTGTCACGGGGTTTCCTTGGCAAAATTTGTTCCAAGGGGGTTTGCTTTTTCCTTCCTCTGAGGCTGAAAGAGTGGGACTTCCTCTGAGGCTGAGAGAGAGGGTCACCCCGTGGGTTTCGATGGCATCAGACCCTGGTCTCCAGAGCCATAATCTGACACTCAAAACATTACACCATGCTGGCCCTCTTAAAGGGTCTTTGTGGGTGAACAAATAGCAGGGAGGGGCCCAGCCTTGCCTCTCATGGGAGGGAATTCCACAGACAGGGGTCATGCAGCGAGCCAGATGGCATCCCAGTTGTGTATTGCCAATCAGATTTGGCTTGAGCAATGATGCCACAGTAGGAAAATTAAGGCCTGGATCCAACTGGTCATTCCAGAGTAGAGGGGGCCTCTTTGGTCAATGGTTGCGTGATGAGTCAACACAAAGGGAGTTTCCTCTATTTGGGACTATCAGTAGGATTCAGCCCAGCATCATTTGAGTGTAATGTGGCTTAGATAGGTTTTTTTTTAATGTAGTCCAGAAGTAAGAAGCAGAAATTGGAGTTGTATCTAAAATGTTTTTAAAAATTGGTGCACAGGCAGTGTGAGTTTCCAAGTTTCTCCCAGCACTTCCTCAGCCACGGTGGAACAAAAATTAGGAGACAGAGGAAGAAAGACAGTTTAGACGAATCTCCAAGTTGATCCTAGCCAACACCTAGCGCTGGGGGGTGGCACTTGCGCAGCCCTCCAGAAGTTGTCAGATGGCGACTCCCAATATTTTTCACCACCGGTTAGGCTGGTTGTGAGCCACTGGGAGTTGCAGTCCCACAACCCCTAGAAGATTGCACGGTTCCCACCCCTGTGCTGTGTGATCTGTGCTGTGCTGTGGTCTGATGGGCAGCCTGACAACATCTGGAGGGCCATGGGATTATCACCCCCTGACAACACTCCTAGTCCTGCATCAAGGGGACAGAGTGCAACTTGACCCCCGTGGGATGAGGTGAAGATTGGACTTTTAACGAATTGCAGCATCACATAGCTAGAAATGTGAACCAGTGTGAAACGCACAAAAGCTATGCACAAAGAACATAGCCATGCTCAATGCACCACGGTCTGTCTTCTGCAAGGGCATCCTATGCTCAATTCTGCTCCACCTGAATGTGGCTGTTACACCAAGGGTAAAAAAGTGGAACTGTGTCCATAGAGGAACTTACACGCGTGTTACCCAGACAGGATGCCAGCTGCAGTGAATCAGGTGATGGAACAATAATGTTCGTCCCAAACAGTGGGGGGCACCCGTGTAGCCGAGGGAGGTCCATTTGGGCACGACGGAAACCATTTTGTTCTGACATAAACGGAGAGCCGTTTTGACTGAAGTGATCGGTCTGTCTGTGGGTCCACATCACATCACGCAGGCCCCCGTCCCAAAAAGTCTAGTAAAAATGAAAAAGCGTTCTAATAAAGGGGAAGAGAGAAGTGTGGGCACGTGCCGGCAGGAATATATATATGTAAATAAACATAAGAGGAACAGATGAGGCGGCAGGGGAAGAGAAAGGCATGCCAACCCGGGCCGTTAAATCAAATCACAGCGAAAATAATGGCTAAACTCTCCCTCTTACTTGTAGCACTCAATTTATGTAGTCAATATGGCAGTGAATGAATGAGCAAAGGTACTAAGAGCACAAATCTAAATTCAATATACATATCTTAGAAAGGAAACAAAAGGAGGGGAGGGGAGAAGGCGCGTTCCCCGAACACACGTTGGCTGACAGGGCATATAAAATGGGGGCCGCACCAACGCCGAAAGCGTGTGCTGGGGAGGGGGGGCGGAGGAAGGGCAAAGGAGGAAGAAATAAACTAGCATCATTTAGGGTGACGGGTCCCCTGTTTCCAACTATCTAAATATAGCTAGACGGTAGCCACAAATCCAGGCCTGCCAAGGATCGTAGGTTGGAAAAGAAAGGATGGGAAATATAGATTTTAAAAAAAACAAAAACACTCTGAAATCTCTTTGGGGAAGCGTGCGTCTGGTCTTCTGTTAAGGCAGGGAGGCAGCGCCTATGGGAGGAATGCCCTGCTCACCCAAAATTCATTTTTTTTCTTTTTAAAATTAATTCTTCAGAATTTTATTAGTTACTTATTTAAAACCAATCAGAATCCTGATAAGCCAGCACCGTGTAGTGGTTTGAGCACTGGACTGCGACCCCAGAGACCCAGGTTTGATTCCCTGCTCGGCCGTGGAAACCCACGGGGTGACCTTGGCTATGTCACACACTCTCAGCCCCGGAAACCCCCGTGATAGGTTTGCCTTAGGGTTGCTGTAAGTTGGAAAAGACTCGTCCTTTGTTTACTCCGGTTACCGCAAACCAAGTTCAAAGCGCAAAAGTAGTTTTACTCAATTCGCCAGCAGGAGGGCGAGGAAAGGAGCCCCGGGCCCCGGGCCTTTCTCGGTAGGCTCAGGGAAAAGCAAACCGCTGCAGACGCTCCTAGCTTGAGCGTTCTTCTTCATGAATCACTTTTGTCCTCTTGACCACACTCTGATGGTGCTTGGCTGTATGCGTTCCAGTTTTCGTCACTGAAACGTTGGAGAGTATGGATCAGCAGGTTCAGCGTAGTAAAGTCTTACCAGTCTTCCTTGTGAATTATTAAATTAAAACATCCAAACAGACGCAGAAAACGAAAACAGTACGGATTTATCGTATAGCGTATTAACCCCCAGCCTTTGGCTCGTTCCATATACAGCACACTGCAACACCGCCAGTTTCAATCAAAAGTGACACTCCTCCCCAAACTCTTTCCAGCACTCCCATCTTCCAAAACCCTAATCCAGATCTGATTGGTTCTTCTCTTCTTAACAGCCTTAATTCTCTTATCTGGCCCTAACTCTATTTCCGTCTAGCCCTAGCTCTATTACAGACAAGCCTCTGGCGTCTGTATTTGTCTCTCTGTGGCCCCCATCGCGGCATTCCGTGATCTGCAGTTTCCTGGCTGTAGCCCGGCTTGTCCAGCTTCTTGCTTCACAGCTTTAAAGGGGCAAAGATACTGAACGCCTCAGAGATACCACAGACGAAATACTTCCAGAGTCGAGGGGCAGCCACTAAGAAGGCCCTCTCTTGCATCTCCACCGGCCAGGTGGCAGGACTGAGAGAAGGACCTCTCCTATTGACCTCAGCCCCCTGGCACGCTCATATAAAGACATACAAGACAGCCTGCCGGACAGTGCTGACCTGACCCATACGGGGCTTTGTAGGTCGCAACCATCACTTTGAGTTGTATTAGCAGCCAGCGGAGTTTCGTAACAGGGGAGGGGTGTCATCCTTGTGCCGTCTGGTAGAACGAGGCAACCGGCCCAAGAAGCCGGATGTGCAGTCTCGTGAAAGGGCGGCAAATTATCTTACCCTGCACTTACTGTGTTGACGATAATTTTGTATTTATTTTATTAACGTCATTCATATCTTGCCTTTCTCCCAGATGGGACCCAAAATGACTCCTACATGAGTTAGCAGAACAAGGTACATGAATTTAAAACTACTCATTAAAAAAAGCCCCACAATGCAAGAAGATACACTATTAGAACATCAATACTTTGAAACAATACAAATGGCAAGAATAATTTCAAAACTTTGCAACACATGCAACACCCCATTAAAGACTTTTTCTCGTAGAGACGTCTTAGGGCGCTTCCTTGTTCCTTTGGGGCATATCCAAACTGATGAAAAAGACCTGGTTTTGTTCCTGTTCTTTCCTATTTCATTTTGGAGAGCTGTACACATTTTGCTTATACCAGACTATTTTCTGCCAGCTCCTGGTACACTTGGATACTTTTGACCCCAGCTCAGTTTATTTTAATCCAGTATCAAAGCAGAAAGAACAGGAACAAACTCTGGGACTTTTCAGTCAGTCTGGACGCACTAAACCGATGCAGGGGAGCTGGTATAAAAATTCTCTCACCATAGCGGGAATTGACAGAAAATATTCTGAGATAAAGTGTACATGATCTCCAAACTAAAATCCCAGCACCTCACTGGTTGCTGACAGAAAATATTCTGGGATTAAAAAACAAACAGGTGGATCTCCAAAATAAAACCGGAAAGAACAGGGGACTTTCTGGTCTTTTTCATTAATTTGGATGCTTCCAAAGTCACCCTTGCCGCCTAGTACTCTTAGAGCTGTCATTTTTAGAACGGCCACTAGGTGGCATTATCATGGGCAAGCTGTGTTCTCACTACCTTCGGATCTTTAATATGTGAATAAGAACTCCAGCCTACCTTACAGGGTTCTTTGTAAAGATTTTTGAAAGGATATACTCAAAGAGCTTCAAACACTCAAAAAGCACGGCACACATGCCCTCATTACATACACACGTAATACAGGGATAATAATACTTGAGAACCAGCCAGGAGACCAGGGTTTGAATCCCATCTTAGTCACTGGGTGGCTTTGGGCAAGTCACACCCTCTCAGCTTCAGATGAAGGCCATGGCAAAACCCTTCTGAACAAATCGGGCCAAGAAAGCCCTGTGATTTTGAAGAAAAGCCCACTTTTGGATTAGACGAGGACTCTTGACAGTCCAGAGTTTGAATCCGAGAGAGTGTCACATGCCCAAGGTCTCTCAGTGGGTTTCCCTGGCCAAGCAGGGAATGGAGCCCCAAGGCTCAAACCACAACCCCACGCTGGCAGTTAGAATTCTCCACCAGATTGCCCTAGTGCCTCACCAAACTGCAAATCCCAGGATTCCCTGGGATGGAACTATGGTAATTAAAGTGGAATAGAAGCACTATAACTGCGTAGTGTGAATGGGTCCCTAAAGAAACCAGTGTTGGCACTACTCTGGGTGAGGTTTAGATGAAAGCAGAATGGCCCGTTTCCCACATGATCCAATTCTGGGGTAACTCAGGGGACAAACACCTGGAACCCTACAAATTGAATCGGCCACCAAAAATAGCTTCTCAGCCCAGGCCTTCCAGCCCGACACATACAAACCCGCACACACATGCCACATACTTCGATTCTGATGTACAGTTTGAAACAAATCAATAGCAGTATAATAATACTCAGCACGCTGTGTAATTTTTATATCATTAGTTTTCATTTTCCGCTCTCTATGCATCAAAAAACTTACAACGGCCTCGTAAAGTTTATTTAGTATTCCATGAATTCCTAATCAGTTTCATTTCATAATGATTCAGAGCGGCCGTTGCCGGGGCTCCAGTGTCAAAAAATCGATAAAACCAACACAGTTTTTCCTGATGGCGGCCGAGAAAGGATCTGTTGTGAGGGAATTATGATTTATGTCTCGGTCTGCCACAAGGCAGCAGCAAACAACAGCCGGGCCCAAAAAGCCAAGATGTTCTCCGATAATGATTTATATGCATGGCCCTTCTCACAGTCTTGGGCAGACCCGCGTGCGCACGCGTGCACGCACACACACACCCCTCTCTTTTTGCCCACTCTTTCATGCCACTCCACCTACCCCAATGTGCCACATCTTATGAGTCACTTTGGCACAAGTTACACGGCTGTGCCTGCCATCTTTCCTACCGTTGGCCTGCAGTTTTGAGGGACTGTGTCGTGTCGGAGCCGGTGCGTGGGGTGGTGATTTCATTTTGAGTGCTGGACTAGGACTCTGGGAAGACTAGAGTTCGAGTCCCGCTCAGGCATAGAAATCCTCTGGATAAGTCACACTCTCTCTCTGCCACGCAGGAAGCCCATAGCAAACCTCCTTGGAAGAAATCTGAAGGATTTTCGTGGTGTAGTGGTTTGAGCGTTTAAAGGATCATAGAGCCATAGAGTTGGAAGAGACCTCAAGGGCCATCCAGTCCAACCCCATGCTGCGATGCTAGAAGACGCCCTTTGACAGATGGCCATCCAGCCTCTGTTGAAAAACCTCCAAAGATGGAGACTCCACCACACTCCACAGTAGCCTGAGCGATGCACAGATACATATTCTTTTCAGCTAAGTTCTCCTGTATTTGCCTTACCTTCTCTTGCATTTTGGATCATTTGGCTAAAAGCCTAGAACCAGCTTCTACGCTTGTACTCTTTGCCGCCTGATTCATGGATATTTTCTTCTATGAAGACACCTGCCACACATTACTATTTCTAGTGTCATCATCATCATCATCATCATTTGTATCATGCTTTTCCCCAAACTTGGGACTCAGAGCAGCTTACAATTTAGAAGAACAATACAGTTAAAAACACAATAAAATCATTTCCATTCTTTCTCCTAATATACAGGCTTCAGGGCTTTAAAGCTGGCAAAACATCATGCTCAGTCTGTAAAAAGCTCCCACTCCTTTTCTAATTCCCAAAGAGCTAAGACTGGTGTACTCCAAAAACAGGGAGCATTCAACACCATTCCTGTAAGGGATATTAGTTTCAGACTCCGTAAAGCTATTCACACGGGGGGTGTTTGCAGCATGTTTCCTTCCAAGGTGCTGCTCTTTAAAGGCATTTACTAGCAGTGCAGTGGAGCTAGGGCTCGGAGGGCCAAAGCTCCAGAACTTTTTGAGGAACAGGGATTGTGACTTCATCTGCCACCCGCTTGGATTCCCCTGTCCCCGTTGAACCTAGCTGCAATTCCCACACTAGCAGGAGGGGGGAAGAGCTTGCAGCCCCAAGCATTTCGAAATGGCTTGGACTAGAGAGGGCAAGATCCATGAACTTTACAAAAGACCTGCTCCTGGGGTTAATGAAAAGGGCTAGCAGTTATTTTAGATCTGGGGCCAGCAAATGTGGGAGTCTAGAGGGCTGCTTTAGCCCCCCCAGGGGACCTTAGAGGACTACATCCCCCCCACTGCACCCCCCCTAAATTTTTTTAAAAAATGTTTTCCGTGCAAATGCCCTCTCAGGAGCATTTCAGCATGTTTTCAGAGCTCCTGAGCCATTTTAATACCAGGAGAGGCCTTTTTATTAACGGCAGGAAACAAAAGCCTTCTCTTGGGCTTAAAATGAGCCAAGGATATCCATAAATGAAGGGAAAATGCCCCCATGTCCCCAGAGGGTATTTGGGGGCAAGAAATGTTTTAGGGAAAAAGCCTTGCTCCTTAGGGAGGCTCAGGGCCACAAAAACAGCCCTGGGGGCAGCATGCCCTCTACGGGCCACAGTTTGCCCCTTTTCATTTTATATAAACACAGCCAACCCTTCATTCTGGGACTCTTGGTGTTGCTAGAGATATGCTTGTTTCTTGGAGAGAGGGTAGAGGAGTGAAGTAAGAATCAGGGGTAAGAGCATCTGTCAGTCAAGTTTAGGAATTAATGAGTGATGCTTAAGAAGCTGAATTAGCTGGGAGTGGAGTGTGCGAAAGGGTATGAGCTGTGTTCTAAATTTATTGAAGAATTCATCTGATTCATTAAGTTCAACCCCTGTTAATAAGGTGTTCCTTTTGTATTTGTATGCTTTTGCCCTCTGGGAATGCTGTATGCTATAAAGCTTGTATTCGGACATGATCCCTGGGTGGCAGGAATGACTAAGAAAGGGTCGGGTCCAGTTGGGGATTCAAGTTGTGCGATGTCTCACGTTGGTACCTTGAAGTCATCCAGGAGGTCCGCACTGCTGGTGGCTGCAGCAGAAGGACAGAAGGAGGTCCTTGTATTGGTGGCAGAGGAGGGAACAAAGGAAAGACCTCCCTGTTGGTGGTCCCTGTGGGACCTCCCCCATGCCTGGTGGAAAAGTGGTAGGTTAAGTGGTTTTTTTAAAAAAACCGGTGGGGATGCACATCTAAAAACCAATTGCTACCACTACTCTCCTGGGAGCCAGGGTGGTGTCGTGATTTGAGCATTGGACTACAACCCTGGCGACGAGGATTCGACTCTCTGCTCAGCCGTGGAAACCCACTGGGTGACCTCGGGCACGGCCCTTAGTCCCAGAAACCCATGTGATAGGGTCACCTTGGGATCACCCTAAGTCGGAAAGGACTTGGGGGCACGCAAAAACAACAACTCTTCTGACCTTCAGAAAAGGAGTCCACCCACACTCCTATGCCTACTGGGAATCTCCTCTTCCAAGACCTCAGATGCCCAGAGACTTCTTCAGACTCTTGCTAGGGCATAAAAATCCTTCCCGGATGGAGCAATAAAGATAAACTACACATAAACCCAGCTCCCATTGGCAGAATATGAACAGGTTTTTTGTGGCAGAAAGAGAGAGGCGGAGGGGAAGCGGGGAGGAATGGGCAGACTTTGCATCTTAAAGTGCAGACAGTTGTAAAGGCTGGAAGGAGTGGAGGGGATGGGGTAGAGGGGGAGAGAGAGAGAGAGAGAGAAGCAGAATTTCCAAGCTCACATTATCTAAGTGAGCGTCCATATTTTACCGTGACACCGGCTTTGAGACTCATTTCCTTGGGTTAAGTAGCACAGGGTGAAGTATCTCCCGCACTCCTTCTGCCTATTCATCTGCGGCGGTATTGTCGGCATTTAACCTGGAGCGTTTGCTGATGTATGACCAAATCAGAGGAAAGAGGCCGCACTGGTTAACCCTCTCCCTCTATAGCTCCACTTAATGAATGTCAGAAGGAACCACCATAGAAATGATGAAACATCCATCTGGGCAATGGTGGTCGGTGCCCCGTGGTTCCAATGATATGGAGAAATATGCAGAAGAGATTCGGAGATGGGGAGACGTTGGCCCCATAAACCCGCCGCCGTTACGGCTTCCTCCTTCCCAGTCGTCAAATTGCGATGCTTTTGCCAGTTCCTTCCTCCTTCTTGTCATAATACCTTCATCCCTCTGATGGCCCTCTCCCCAAATTCATTCCAGGCATATGCCATCTTTCATTTTAAAAAGATAACTTGCATGAGGTCATTTGAGTAGCATCCTCGAATCCCTTGATGGTGGAATTGCAACCTCATACCAGGGCAGCTCGCATCTGTATACAGTTGCAACGGGAGGTGGAAGAGGCTCGTTTTTTGAGAATGTGCTAAAGCAGGACTGGTCATCCAATGTGGATCGTCAACAGAAAGAAATGCAAGTTACCCTTAGGCAGAAAAAAAACGAAACACACAGATATAGGCTGGGTGACACCTGGCTTGACCACAGTGCGTGCGGAAGGATCTAGGAGTCTTAGTAGACCATAAGCTGAACATGAGTCAGCAGTGTGATGCGGCAGCTAAAAAAGCCATTGCAATTCTAGGCTGGATTAATAGGTGCATAGCGTCTAGGTCACAGGAAATAACAGTATCACCATATTCTGTTTGGTCAGACCCCGCCTGGAATACTGTGTCCAGTTCTGGGTACCACAGTTCAAGAAGGTTATTGTTAAGCTGGAACGTGTCCAAAGGAAGGCAACCAAAATGATAAAAGATCTGGAAACTGTGGAGCCCTGTGAGGGCATAGGACGCTGGGCATATTGGGATGTCATATGGAAGATGAGGAAAGCTTGTTTTCTGCTGCTCTAGAGATGAGGACGTGCAGCAATGGCTTCAAACTTCAGGAAAAGTTGTTGTTGTTGTTGTTGTTCAGATTTAATAGAAACAAACTAATCCACAACAAGAGAAAGAGAGAGAAAGAAAAAAGAAAAAAACCCTCTATGCATAAACCATACATATGCATAACTAAAGCTAGGCTAAACCAAACCAAGACAAAATGCAAAAATACTATAGCACGTTACAAAAGCACTGATTTATTACCATAAACACAACCCAACTACATTAACTAACTAAAACTATAAAGGACTCTGACACACACCCACACCCACATCAAAAAAACTGTGATTAGAGTAAACAATTACAGGCTTCCTTCACTTCTTTGACAGGTGAAGGACCAGAGCATTATCAGACAGTGGAAATGGCTGGAAACCATCAAAGCATTCTCAAGAGATCGCCATCCAGCCTCTGTTTAAAAATCTCCAAACAAAGAGACTCCACCACACTCCATTGAGGCAGCATCTTTCACTGTTGAGCTGCTCTTACTGTCAGTAAGTTCTTCCTCATGTTTAGGTGGAATCTCTTTTTCTAGAAATTGAATACACTGCTCCATGTCCTAGTCTCTGAAGCAGCAGAAAACAGGCTTGCTCCATCTTCCATATGACATCATTTCAAATCTTTAAACATAGCTACCTTATCCCCTCTTAACCTTATTTTCTCCAGGCTGAACACCCCCAGCGCCAGCTCCCTAAAGCCTCATAGGGTTTCATGGCACGCAGGCCTTCTACCATTTTGACCCTTCTTTGGACACATTCCAGTTTGCCGACAACCTTCTTGAATTGTGGAACACAGAACTGGACATGATATTCCAGATGGGATCTCACCAAAGCAGCAGAGAGGGGAACTATTACCTCCCTCTACCTATATACTATACTCGCATTGATGCGACCTAGAATTGCATTGGCTTTTTTAGCTGCCGCATCGCAATGCTGTTGTTGACTCATGTTCAGCTTGTTAATCCTCCAATTGTACCATGACTTCCTTCGGCCTAGAGGTTATACTCAGCCATCAAAACGTCATTACCTGTCGTGCTGGTTCCCTAATGTTTCAAATAACAAGATTTATAAAAAACCTGCCCCAGTGTCAAAGGATGGTATGGTGAAGAAAATGCTCAGAAATTATTTGCCATCAAACTCCATAGAGAAGGATGGCAGGGAAATCAGGAGGTCTTGGTTTGTGTGGGGTAAGAATTTGGCTGGGCCTCACTTCTCCGCCCCCCCCCCCAACCAGACCAGAAGGCAATTTTTGAGAAGCGACCACAAGAGAACGTGATGCAAATGAGAACAAAGTAACCGTGTAAACAATTGATATTTTGCTTGCTCCCGACGCAACCTCCTCCCTCAGGCAACTGACGTGAGGAACTGTGGAAATAAATTACTAAATTGTCACATTTGTCTACCTTCTCTTTTAATAAGCATCACACAGGGAAGGGGGAGAAGCAGAGAAACATCTGAGTAAATGAAGATTGTGGGTGTGTGGGGGGGGTATGGTTTGTTTGGGTTTTTTTTTTTTTAATATCACAGAAATAATTGCTAATCAAAGCCTCACGTAGCGGGGAACGGCAGGAAACGTCTGGACACCCTCACCGGAGAACGTTCGTGCAAGTCGAAGGAGGCAGGGCACCTCATTTCCACCTTGCAATGCTACTCCGTCTGACAAAAAGAAAAAAGAAAAAAAAAAGATTGTCAAGCAGTCAGAAGGAAAAAAAAAATCAAAGACGCACTGTCCTGGGGAGCGCCGGAACGGTGACACGTCCCAGCATGCCGAGAGAACAGGCATGCAAGCAAGTGAAAATTTGGTCTCCGCTAGGTGAGGAAAGTCAATGCTTAGCTTCTTTTCATCTCTCTCTCCTCCTCCTCCTCCTCCAAAGTTGCTTTAGCAAATAAGGAGGTTGAGTTTTCTTTTCTCTCCCTTGACTTCAGTTTTGCTGCCTTCCCATCCTGCTCTCATCATGGTAGGAGCTTTTACATTATAAAAATCTTGCTTCTCTCATCTGTTATCCTTTTGAATAGTCAAAAATTGGAGCAGGGGGGATTATCTTTACAAGAGGCTCCCCCCTTCCCCACTCAACACCACCGCAAAACTGAAAGGGCCTTCCCCAAAGGGTGTTAGGATTCGTGGCTTTACGTCCGCTCCGTCGTTGATCCACCCGTCGTCAGTGTAGGGATCGGCTCAGCGCCGTGGCTAGCTCTCCGAAAGCCCCCTAAAACGGGGAGTGGATTCACTACCCCACTGACGTGGGAACTGTTCAGCCACCCATGAGCGGAAGAAGTGAACGGACAGCGGGGGCACGCTTCCGGTTTTGGGCGCCGCAACCCGAGCACACCTTGCCGAACCTCCTGGTCTCCATATGCATTCAGCCGTAACACCAGGTGAGGCCCAAGTCGTTTTGCTGCCAGAAGCAAAGGATGAAGGCCGAGATCCTAGATTAGCTACTCCGTTAAGTATAAGGTTAAGTATAACTAAGTTAAGGTATGCTTGGCTAAGCAGCCTCTCCTGGCGTGACCCCCACAATCCTGCCTTAGCAGGCATCAGCCTCTGAGGGAAGTCTGTTCTCAGGACGCAGCAGACGGACGTTTCCGCCTTCCCCTGCTAGCCCACCAGAAGCAGGAGCCCTGCCCCAATTCCTCCTCATGCTGGATACTGCGGGTGGCAGCAGGGGTGGAAACACCAGTCTGCCGCGCCCTGGTCGAGAGGGGAACAGACCTCTGTTGCTCACAGCACCTGACCCCCGGTACAGCAGGATGAGGGGGCTTTTACTATCATGGCACCAGTTCCAGAGTGATGAATATAGAGGCTTTGCGAATACGAATCTCCAGGCCGAGACAGTGCGAGTCAGAGTAGGATAGTGGGTTGAGTGTTGGACTAGGATGCTGGAGACCGGGCTCCAAATCCCCACTCAGCTGTGGAAATCCACTGAGTGACCTCAGGCAAGTCACACTCTCTCAACCTCAGAGGGAGGCAAGGACAAACTCCCTCTGAACAAATCTTGCCAAGAAAAACCCATGAGAGGTCAGAAACGATTTGAGGGTACACAGAAAAACAAATGACATCAACTCCAGCTTGCAGATCTGGAACGGCAACACAGAATTCCAGAATTCCACGACTGGGGAGGAGGAATATGCAGCACGGGTGTGACTCACACAGCCTTCCGGATGTTCTTGAACTGCAATTCCCATCATTCCTCATTATTGACTTGCTAGCTAGGGCTGCTGGGAGTTGCGGTTCATTGGCATCTGGGGGTCCACGCCGTTCCCTCCTCAGGCATACAGGATGTGGGATAAGACTTAGATGGTAGCACTGATGGATTTAATTAGAGTCTAAGAAATCAGACAAGGCGACAACAGTTCAACAAGAAAATCGCAGTTATTTATTCCAAACAGAACTGACTGCCAGATGGGAATATCAGTTAATGTTTGGCTGTCTGTCTGTTTGTTCACTTGTCTGCCAAATCGCAGTGAGAACCAGATCCCTTCAAAAAATAAGCAAGCGCTTCCAATCTGCAGTCAGTGAAACGGCGCGGACATAACTTTCATAGGGTCGCCATTTCCCAAAGCCAAAGCTGAGTTTGCGCCTCTCTTTCCTTTTCTTTTTGCAGAACCCTTAATAACACACCTTGCCTTTGCAAACAGAAAGAGGGGGGAAAAGACGGAGGCCGGCTCTTTGCCTTTCCTGAAACTTGGCACTGTTTGCTTTCTTCCCCCAGTAGCTGGAGGAGCTCTCTTGACCTTCCCTTAGAGGGGGAGAAGAGCAGTTATCGGAGGGACGGGTTTCTTTTGATGGCCCGCTGGGGACATCTGTATCGGCAGACCCTCATCACCGAGCACCCATCGAGCCGCGCCAATTGTGTGCGAGGATTCTGACGAACATACGACGTTCCCGTCGGGATAACTACCTGCCTGGAGGGACAAGAGATGGGGTGCTGGGATAGATTGTGAATCTGAGTGACAGTTTAATCCAGGCTCGGATTGCTCAATAGGTGTGTACACGCGTGCATGCGTGCGTGCGCATTTCGTTTTCCAAATGGAATCTGTCCCTTCCTTCCTCATCAAAAGAGAGAGCTTTGATCATTTTCCAGGGACAGTTTCCAGTAGTAAAAGTGTAGTTTACGGCACTGCAGGAATGGGCAACTACGTGGGACTCAGAAGGCCGTTCCTCTTTCTAGCCCCTTGTGGGCTACAGCTCAACACAGACAACGCAAGTGTTGGAGAACACCTAACGGAAAAGGAATGGGAAGGGGAAAAATGAGAGACATTTCCAGGTGCCCAGTGGATGATTTTTTGAATTATTATGTTAGAACAACACCGACACATTTCGGCCTATGGATGTATTCCGATCGTCTTCTTCGGGGCAGTATGCTATCTGGCAGCAGAAATTTCTGGAGCTAAATAATCTCATTCCGTTTGCTGGAGTTTATTGTCAGTCCAGGAAATGGAATGAGATTTCCACCTCCAAAAAGTTCTGCTGTGAGATAGCATATTCCGCCCTGAAAAAGACTCCTGAAATACATACACCTGCTGAAACGTGTTTGGCTTGTTCTAAAGTAAAGAAATAAATATGGTCCACTGGACACTTTGGAGGTGCATCTCCCCCTTTTTTCCCTCGGGCACCTCAACACACACAGCGAAACCAAATACTTCTGTTTTCTTCCGTGGTCCTTCTGAAAATGGGGGCTTTCAGGGGTCAGATGCCGAGTTAAAGCATAGCTATGACATCCTGGGTACCTTATAGAATTAGCACAGAATCCTAGAACTGAAGAGACCCCAAGGGCCATCGAGTCCAACCCTCTGCCATTCAGGAAGGCCCCAACAACGCATTCCCAAAAGACGGCCATGCAGTCTCTGCTTAAAAACCTCCAAAGAAGGAGACTCTGCAACACTCTGAGGCAGTGCATTCCACTGTCAAACTGCTCTTACTGTCAGGAAGTTCCTCCTAACGTTTAAATGGAATCTCTTTGCCTGAAGTTTGAAGCCACTGTTCTGTGTCCTAGTCTCTGGAGCAGCAGAAAATAGGCTTGCTCCTTCCTCCATATGGCATCCCTTCAGATATTTAAACACAGCCGTCGTGTTGCCTCTTCACCTTTTCTCCTCCAGGCTCAATTCTGCGTAAAATTTGTACCTGGATGATTTGCATAGAAAACAGCCTTTTCTGCAAAGAGAACAGCCTTTTCTGTTGCAGGAATTGATATTTCTGCCTTGAAATCTTATTTTTCCACAAAGACCAATCTGTTTTCTGTGTGGAAAATGCTGATTTCGGAGCAATACAACCGTCCGCAAATTTTGCGCGGAACCAGTCCCACACTGCAAAGACGCTCATCCGCTCAGGATTCCTCTTCTCAACACTCAACACTTCTTCCCAACACTCAAAAAGACACCGTGTTTTTTGAATATTTTCTAATATTATTTCCATTCCTAGATGGGAGACCGTGAATGAATACCAGGGGCTGTAGGCTGCATTTCAGAAGAAGGAACTGGCAAGCCACCTCTGAGGATTCCTTGCCTAAGACAACCCTAGGAAATTGATGGGGTTGCCATAAGTCGACAGGGGACTTGAAGACACACACACACACACACACAGATAATACGGCAGACACAGACAGACCGAGGGAAGAGGGGAAAACAATCAGGCTTGTTTCTGTGGACCAGAACTAATTCTCAGCCCCGACAAGGAGAGAAATGCAGGCTAGGAAGCAATAAAAGCCAGGGAAAAGGGGAGGGGGGAGATTATTTTCCGCCCCCATTCAGATGGAAATGAAGCCTTACCCTCCCAATTCCCCACCACCCACCTGGAGCCGCACGGCACGGATCCTTTATAGATCTTTAGATCGATAGCACATCATAGCAACAAAACGGAGACGGGCAGGGAGAGAGGGAGGGAGGGAGGGAGGGAGAAGAAGAGGCACAAAACCACAGAGTGTAAATTTTAACTAAATGAGTTCTTTCAGGGGTCTCCCTCGTCCTCCTCATCTCATCTTTGGAAGAGAAGAGGAGGAGGAGAAGCGATCGATGAAGAAGGAGGAGATGGAAGCCGCGCGGAGGCTTCCTTCCAAACAGCGAATTTCCAAGGTCAGAGCATCGCTTCCCTCTGACCCCCAACACACGTGTGCAGCACCCCATCCTTATGCTGTTTCCCTTCCCTTTCTTTTGAGGGAAGGGAAAGAGAGGGAGAGAGAGGAGCCCCCCACGTTATTTCTTAATCCAACAAATTGCTAACAACCGCTACAGGAAGAAAGGCTTAAATCGGCGCTCAGCTTGCCTGCCGCTGGAATTCTGCTCGGGGCAAGGCGATAAGTGCCTTCAAAGGTTAAAAAGGAGCGTTGGGGTCCCACACGGTAAAGTAAGGGGGTCTCTCTGCTGAGACCGATTTCATTACCCCATGGGGGCAAAGCTAGGTCTTTCCCTTGCCTGCCGAGGGCACCACCCGAAGCACAGGGCCTACAATTTGGAAGATAATCTTCTACCCTCCTGCGCCGGCCCCTAATCTCCCTCTAACCTGCCACCCCACATCTTATTCCCTCTGCCTTTCTAGCTGCCACTCTTTCTTTTCTTCTCCTTCTTTCTTTCTCTTTTTTCCTTTCATAAACCCTGCTACAGGAGGACGCTTCTTCCACAGATGCCAACGGCACCGCCCCTTGGGCCGGCTCACAACAATTCAAAATGGCGGCTATGCATAAACAAGCATGGCAGCCTCTCAGATACGACCACAACCATGTTGACGTCTCTCCAGAATGTAGGGCACTCTCTCTAGTGATAGGAATCTGGGAACGGAGGGAAAATTGCATAGTGGGGAGAGAACGGCTTCACTTTGTCCTTGGCCATCAGTACACTCCAGCCAGTTCCTATCACCTTGGCTTGTCCTTGCTCATCAATCTCCTCCTCTTCCTCTTCCTCCTCCTCCTCATCACCACCACCATCTATTGTCATGTCTCCTTCAACTTATGGAGACCCTATGGATGAGAGACGTCCAAGTCACCCTATCCTCAACCGCCTGCTCAGGTCCTGTCTTCCTAGATTGACGATCCAGATCCAACGTGGTCTTCCCTTCTTCCTCCTGCCTTCCACCTTACCAAGCATTACTGTCTTTGCTAGTGAGTCCTGGCTTCTCGTGATATGGCCAAAGTTCGACAGCCTCCGTTCAGTCATCTTGGCTTCTTCTAGGGAGAGTTCAGCTTGATTCGGTCCATGATGCATTTATTTGTCTTTTTAGCACTCCAGGGTTTCTGCAGAACTCTCTCCTCCAGCACCATGATTCAAAGGCGTTGATTCTCTTCCTGTCGGCTTTCTTCACCGTCCAGCTTTCACAACCATACATAGAAATTGGGAATACGATGGCCCGGACAATCCTAGTTGTAGTATTCAATGATATATCTTTTGACTTCAGGACAAATAAATATTCCTCCATGGTTTGAGCATTGGACTACAGCTCTAGAGACCAGAGTTCAACTTCCTGCTCAGCCTTGGATGGCCCTTGTGGTCTTTTCTAACTCTACGATTCTCTGAGAGAGAGAAAAAAAACTCACAGTTCTCAGCGGTCTATTCTTTTTCCAGTAAGGCTTCTCAATCTGTCAAGTGCCTCATTTTTTGACCTGGGCATCCATAGTAACAAACCGTCTTTCTACCCCTACCTCCAGGTGTCCCAGAACAGCCAAGGAGGAAAAGCTCAGGGGTGTAGATATAGAAAAGCACCAATTCGGAGGTTTCCTAGGCTGTCAGGAAAGAATCGGGGTCTTTCAACTGAGAGGAAAGGGCAAATAGCCAGAGACCTAGGTGGCCAGTTTGCTACTCAATATATAGTCACTGCCGCTAATGACTTAATCCATTGTGCATCATCTGTTCCTCTAATTAACCCCCGCCCCATACAAGGTTGGCCGGGAGAGAAGTCATACTCAAGATAAGATCTTTCCGCTTTCTTTCCGAGGCCTATCTCTCCCTACTGCTCCACACACACACACATCCGTCAATTAATGCTCCTGACCAATTTGCCGATTGATGTTGGATCAGATTAACCAAACAGGAGCCCTGCCGTGAAGTGGTCGGACATATTGTCATGCTCCATCAGAGGACAGACAAAAAGGAAGAGCGAGGAAGGCGGGGGGTGCAATGAGTTTCCGAGCGCATAAACATGAAATCAAGCAGGGCCTTGAGTTACTGTTTGCATAGAAACCGCCGTAATTGCATAATAATTCTGTTGACTCTCGCCCAAGCCTCGTGTCTTCTTCCTCTAGGAAATGGCTTTGCAGGACACTGCAGGGAGCCCAGATATATCTCTATAGATGTACAGATATATAGATATACATAGCATTTTCCAGATTGTCTGTTTTCTCTCCAACCCAGCCTCAGCTGCCTGCCCTCCTCCTCCTCCGCCCCCCCTTTTTTTTTACAAGCCAGAGTTTTTACGGCCTTCCATTTCGTTCCAAGGAGAGAATAGTTTTGGCAAGCAGTCAATAGACCGCATGCTTGCCGTAAACCTGTCCGTAGGACTGGTGGGGCAATTTGGGTATGTTTTGTAAAGCTGCCGATTGGAGAAATCATCTCCCAGAGGAGACGGGCTTCAAATCTCATTTTACACCAATTCTAAGAGAATGCAGCTGAGAAATGTATCACAGGTACAATTTCTTTGCTCCCCCATAACTTCAGTGGGATTTTGGCAAACTTAGGCAACCAAAAACTTCAGCATCCTGCAACCAAAATGAGAAGGAAAAATCCCCACTCTTTTCACCATTTGCCCCTTAATTCTGATACTCACAGGTGCAACATGGGACAGGCAATGAAGCGTTCCAACGTGGAGTCTTTCCATGCCCCTTCTGCTCCATCCGTGCGTTCCGCTTTACCCACAACGGCCAATCAGCATCTTTTGGCCACGGAGCATTCTCACTCTGGCCCTTTGGGTTCCCTCTTCCGTTTCCTCCTGGGGGAGACTGAGGTGAGCGGGTGGAAACAAGTGTGTCTAATCCAAACTACCGTATGTTAAAACTTTTTCTGGAATTTTGTTGGCTAGTCCAAAAGAGAGTTGGCTTATTGAATCAATTGCTTGAATGGTGAACCAACATATAGGTAAATATGGCTTAGGTCCAGACTAACTGAAGCCCCTTTATCTCCCCATTCTGGCCTGCCCAAGTCCTGTGATCTTTGGGGGAAGGCTTTCTCTCCATCCCACCACTCTCCCAAGCTGGGAGGACACAGGAGAAGGCCTTCTTGGTGGCTGCTCCTAGGCTTTGAAGCACCTTCCCAAGGGAAATTTGATCGGCCTCTCTCCGTTGTCTTTTCGCCAGCAGGCAAAGATCTTCTTGTTTAAACGTGCCGTCACCCTTCGCTGACCAGGCTGGCGTGATGTGCAACTGGGTGTGCTGTAGTTTTTGGTATGTGATGTGTATTTTAAGTGTTTTGTTTCAAATTTAATGTTTTTAAAGTGGTGTTTTAATTGGATATATGGTTTAATGCTATTTTAAAATTTTGCACTCCACATTGTTTTAGATCATCTGTTCTCTTCTACAGTGAGTCCTCCGCTTTTGTGGGAATTAGGGATGAAAAACCCCTGCAAATGGTTGGTTTTTTTTTTTAATCGGAGAACAATTCTCTAGAAATCTCTAGTTCCTCCAGTGTGATTCTATGGTCAGCTTCCAGTGGAAGTGGGCCATAAAGCCACGCTGTAGGATCTAGCAAGGCCTAGAGAAGTGTTCTCTCTAGGAATCTCTAGGTCCTTTAGGATGATTCTATGGTCCGCTTCCAGCAGAACTGGACCATAGAATCTCATGGAGGATCAGGTGCCACGGGCTGTACGTCAGTGGCAAAACCACCTCTGAATATTCCTTGCCTATGAAAACTCTACGAAATTCCTGGGGTCACCATAAATGAAGAGTCAACTTGATGGCATATACAGGAAGCCCCCACCTTTTGGCACGCCATTATCTGACAACTTGCTTTTTTGCTGCTTCCAAATTAAGGAGAAGTTCTGTTAAGTTCGATGGTGGTTCCACCCTTTTGTCAGTTCTTCTGGCTTACGGAGGCTTGCTTGGGACTGCTTGCACATGCACACTGCCTGCAAAGCGAGCTGGGCAGGAGAAGAAAAGGTGCTAAGCCTGTTGAGAGACTTTGCAAGCAGCATGCGCTCACAGTCGGTCCCAAGCGAGCCCCCGTAAGTCCTTCGTGCTCCCTACAGTACAGTACATGAGTTCTGCTTTTCAACCAATTCTATTTTCTGACAGCGCTCCAGTCCCAAACCTGTCGGATAAGTAAGGGAAGCCTTTATACACACACAGCTACACCCAAGCCTTTGCTTCTCTGCTTACCTGGCTTGCGCCATTACGTGCATCAACCTTCACGTGTAGGACATTTCATGGATGCGCCAAACATGTGCCGTGTTCCAGATCGTGCAGGGCCCATCGCCGAGGCGGCCCCTTCCCTGTCCAAAATTTTGAAATCTCATTAGTTTTGCAGCTGTTCTTGGTGCAGGTAAAATGCTTGCGGTGAGACGAAACGTGTGCCGGGAGGGAAGGAATCTCGGATGGGGGTAAGAGGAAATTGAAACCTACTTATCGAAATGAGTGAGGTTTCACCTAGCGTTCAAGGTAGCGGGTTTGGCGTAATGAGGAAGGGACGGGAGGAAAGAACGCAATGAGGGATTAATGAGATCACCCCGAACAAAGACGGGGAAGAGCCCAAGCGGAGGGGACGCAAAGGTTTTAAAACATCCCCGCTGACCACAGAAATAATAGCGAGAGAAAGAAATAGAGTAGATCCCTGTGGTAAAAACTATTAGAGGCGGCGAATTATAAAACTATTAACCAGAATGTAACTCCCAATTAAAAGATGATTTAACACTGGAATCTGATGGATGAATTTTGATTAAATGGAGGAACTATTAGGAGCCCCTGGGAAATGGACTTCACTCGCCACTTCGGAAAGTTAAAAAGGCAGTTTGATATAAAAATTTATAAATTAAGGTTAATTACTTTAAATAACATGGCTGGAGGCAATAAAACGGAATTTATCATATCCTCTGGAGTTTGGGGAGGGGGGTGTCGGCGGGGGGGGGAGCTGGAACACAGATACTCCTCCTTCCTGATGGGGTTAAAAACATTGAATTCCTCAAGGTAGAGGTTTGGTAGGATGAAGGAAAAGTAGGTGACAGAGGCCTAGTTGGAGAATAAAGGCATCTGGCTTATATCCGATCAAATTATTTGAGGTGGGGGACCTTCAGCCCAGTGGCCAAATGTGGCCCTCTAGGGCCCGCCACACGGCCATACCCACTTCTTGATGCCAACCCTGTTCGGTGGTTCACCGTATCCCCCACACGCACTCTACAAAGTTGAAACGTCTCTCCTAAGGCTTAGTGAGAAAGCCAGCATGAGGTAGTGGTTTGAACATCGGACCGTGACTCTGGGACCCGGTTTCAAATCCCTGCTCAGCCACAGAAACCCATGGGGCAAACTTGGGCAAGTTCCGCTCTCTCAGCCTCAGAGGAAGGCAAATGCAATCTCCTTCTGAAGAAATCTCGCCAAGAAAGCTCCATGGTAGGTTCACCTTAGGGTGGGCATAAGGACTTGAAGACATACAACAGTTTAAAAAATATTCTTATCAAAGTGTTAAAAATCACTGTAATGACAATTTAGTTAAAAAAAAAAAGGTTAAAAGAAAGCAATACCCAATAAAGTAGCTTTAAAAAAACATTAAGAAAAAAAGATAAATCGACATAAAAACGCCCACTGAGTAGACCCACAGAAGCAAAGGTCAAACTGGTGAGTCCACACGTAACTAAGTTCCCTTGCTTCTCAATGGGTGGATTATACTGAGGTTTTACAACCCAAGCTTTCGTCAAGGTTAATTCATGCAATCTTACGGAATTTCCCCACTACCTATTTCCCATCTCGGGCTGCTCGTGGCAGAAACAGACTGAGAAAAGGGAAGCAGTCGGTTGAGGAAGGAGAAATAGCTGAACGGCAGGATATCTGGTCCGTAGTCAGGAAGGTCCCGAGTTCAGTGTCAGCTACAACGCTCCCGAAAGATGGCCGTTCAACCTCTGTTTAAAGTCCTTGGAGGCAGCCAGTTTCACAGACCCAACGTTCAGGTGATACCTTTTTTCTCAGAATTATCTACAGGCTCACATTCTAGTCTCTGTCTGGAGCACCAAAAGGCAAGCTGGTTCCGTCTCCTGCACGACATCCCTTCAGGTATTTAAAGTTAGCTCTCTTGTCGCCCTCTCAGTCATCTCTCTTCCAAATTAAACGTACTCAGCTCCCTCAATAAGGCTTTGTTTCCAGGCCCTTGGCTGCTTTTCCCTGGACACATTCCAGTTTGTCAACATCCTTCATGAACTGTGGTGCCCCGAACCGGACGCAAGGATGCCAGGCAAGATCTGACAAAAGCAGAATAGAATGGCATTGCTGTTTTCTCTTGGTCTCGACACTGTACAGTCAGCCTTCCACAGTTGTGGGTTTGCCTTTCACGGATTTGATTATCTGTGAGTTTCTCCAACCCCTGAGTCCACCCCACTTCAGGTGCTTCTTTTCTAGGGGGGAACCTTCTCTCTAGGTGGCTCCAATTAGCTTGTGCAGTTCTTTAAAAACCCACCTCTGGTCCTCCTCCTCCTCCTCCTCCACCACCACCGTTCTCATCATTCCAGGATTCTCCACAATCAAGAAACATGCCATTCTACCCGGTCCCTTTCTTGCATTATTTTCAAATATTCTTTCCATCCCTGCGCCCACCACATTGCTACACCTGTGGCCATTTTACTGCAGCCATTACCAAATCCCCAAATTGGGACAGCTGGAGAATATGCGGTTCCAGCTCGGCCAGTCTGGCTCCGCCCCTCTGTTGCCTTTTCCATCTCTTTGTTGCCTTCGGAGCACAAGTGAACCCCCTTTTCCAGCTGCAGGGAAGTGACAGTTCTTGGCCCGCGCTTTCTTCGATATCAGACCGTGTCATGGTGACGAATCTCCAACCTTGACTCTCTGAGATCCCCTAATTATAGGACATATTTTTGGCACGGTGCCTTGATCCCTCTCTCCGCCTGGCCCCTGACCCCCAACGCTACTCCGTGGGCTTGTGTTAACAAGGTTGTCCATTCCTCAGCTTCCTCGCTCTGATTTGTAACTCAGAATTACCATATCTGGCTTTCACTCACTGACAACCGTCACTTTAAATAGACCTTTTAAAGTTAATACAAGGGCCATTTGAAAGTGCTGTGTTACTGTGTGGTGAGGTTAGATGAGCTATTTCAGGAACCCGAAAGAGCCCTTGTGTTATCCCTCCCTCCCCCCTGAAAAGAAAAGAAAATTTTAACTCCTCCTTAATTTATGAACAAATCCATTACGAGAAGGGCAGAACCAAAATTACGTTTTTTTCATAACAAACGAGTTGGCACGGCCAATGGGGGAAAAACCATTCTCTTACTTGCTCATTCCAGATTTCATCATTCTTGGTTTACATCATCACAGACAGAGGCTTGCACCCAAATGACATCATCTTATCTACTACATGCTTCCTGATCGGGTGGGATTCAGTGACATTGATCCAAAAAGGTGAAACCAGTAGAAGATGAATGGGAAAATTAAGACATCAAGGAAGAAACCATCAAGAAAAACAAGGGCATCTAAGAGGATTGTGGGAAAGTGTATATTTCCAGGTAAGGCCATTCAAGAAAATTTCCAGCTGTGTAAAATCGTTAGCTTTGACCCCAAAATAAAAGCTAGAGAGAATTCAGTACAGAAAAAACTAGAGAGAACTCAGTGCACCTCTAAAGCTAACAAATGAACAGAATAACATGAGGACTAGTGGCATGCGGTTTAAAATGGTGAGTCCTATAGAGGTTAGGAGCCCTCAGCCCTTCTCTCCAGAATTAGAATTATCTGAACTAGTTCCTGTTACCCGTAGTTCTTTGTCTTGTTTTTCCCACCTGATTCCAAGGCACTAGTCCGCCTGGACGTTGCGTCTCAGCATCTCAAAGGTCAGAGCAGCCATTACCTCAGTCTTCCAATATGCTGCTCCTGCAAGAAGTTAATATTCCAAACAAAACATCATGAACTTCAAAATCAATTACGTTAGGAGTGGAGATGGGAAGTGGGGAGAAGGCATTTTTATAAGCAAATTTAAAACTAAGGAAATATGTAGAACATACATCATTAAAGGTGTCCCTCAGGCTTCCATCGTTAGACCTTGAGACGATATTCCACATTGATTAGTCAAACACACTGAAAAAGATGTTAGAGAACACACGACAAGGGATATGGGAGTGAGAACAGGACACCAGGCAAACTGCGCGCGTGTGTGAGAGACACCCACCACCGCCTCACTCTGTAAAGTTCCAAGCAATCTTCAGATTTATTGGTTGATTTATTTCAACTCTCAAAACACGGCTGTAAGCTGGGGATTCTCCGAGGCTGGCCCAGGGCTGAGTGGGAATTTGAATCCTGGTCTCCGGCACTCAGATCACCACATCATGCTGGCTTTGTTGTTTTTTAAACTCATTGCCGCTGTGACATTACTACGGAGGGGAAACGGCAATCCTCGCGCAGTTGTGCACTGCTCCCATTGCGCGCTGAGACACCAGCTATGGGGTGCCAGTGTGGGGTTTTCTTGGCCAAATATGTCCAGAGAGGGGTTTGGCTTTGCCTTCCTTTGGGGCTGAGAGAATGTGACTCACCCAAAGTCACCCAGTGGGTCTTCACAGTCGACTGTGGATTCGAGTCCTGAGTTGTAGCCCAGTGCTCAAACCGCTACACCATTCTGGCTCTCAAGTGGCCCCTTACCCACCACAACTGTCTACCCCTGCCTCAAAACACACACACACACAGGCACACACAAAATGCATCTCTGGCACAGGAGCTTTTTGAAAACCAGATTCCCAAGTGCTATCTGTCTGTGTGCACATAATGAGCTGGATGTCAAATTCAAAAATCTCGTTCTTCAAGACAGAAATAAAAGTGTGGAACAGGCCGAAACGGTACAAAATGGGCCTGTTTGGAACAAAAAAAAAAAAAAAAAAAAAAAAAAACCACACGCGCAGACACCATTTTCCTATTTTAAAACAAATAAATGCAAACAGTTGCAGGCGCTGCAAATGACAAGGGCTGTGTGTGTGTGTGTGTGTGTAAGGGTGTCGAAGCGGCGTGTGTCAGGCGGAGGGTGGCAGGGCCGGGGGGGGGGAGCGAAGCCAGGCCCGGCCATTCAGTTACATGATCTAAATTCTAATCAAACATCATTTAAGGCATGTTTTATTTCTGCCTCTGGAGAGATAGTTCCTCCCGAGCCCTCGCCATGGCAACCGGTGTCTCATTTCAGAAGTGTCACGGCACATTATCATCCGTGCAGCTCAGCCGCGCCCGGCTGACAAGTCCTCCCTGCCCCTCGCCACGGCGAGGCGGAGGAACGGAGGTGGCGGCGGAACGTTCCCGGGCCGGGGCGGTCTGTTTTCGGCGCCCGTCAGTCGGGCCGGCGACAGGCAGATTTTGAAAGGGAGCCCTCGGCCGCCGAGGGCAACGAGCCTGGCAGGCGGAGCGACGCCCTGTTTGGCGACAAGAGAGATCACCTGGGGAGATATTTGCCTACATGGGCATGCGCCAGGGACGCTGCGCCGGGGAGGCCACGGGAGCCTTCCTCCTCCTCCTCCTCCTCCTCCTCCTCCTCGGGGCAGGGTGGGCTGCTGGCCAAGGAAGAATAGCTGTGGGGATGGAAGAGGGAGGGAGGGGAAGGGAAAGAAGGGGGAAAGAGAAGGGGAAAGGAAGGAAGAGAGAAGCAGGGGGAAAGAAGAAGGCAGGGAGCAGGAAAGGAAGGAAGGAAAGAAAGAGAAGGAAGGAAGAAGGAAAGGGGGAAAGAACAAAAGAAAGAAGAAGGGAAAAAGGGGGAGGAAGGAAAGAAAGAAGGAGTGAAGCAAGGAAGGAAGGAAAGAAAGAAAGGAAGAAAGAAAGAAAGAAAGAAAGAAAGAAAGGGGGAGAAGGAAGGCAAGGGAGGGAGGAAGAAAAGGAACGAGGAAGGAAACAGGAAAGAACAAAAGGAAGGAAAAGGAAGGGAAAGAAGGAGAAGGAAGGATAGACAGAAAGAGAAGGAAGGAGGAAGGAAAGGGGGAAAGAACAAAAGAAAGAAGAAGGGGAAAAGGGGGAGGAAGGAAAGAAAGAAGGAGTGAAGGAAGAAAGGAAAGAAAGAAAGAGAGAAAGAAAGAAAGAAAGGGGAGAGGGAAAGCAAGGGAGGAAAGAAAGAAAAGAATGAGGAAGGGAACAGGAGAGAACAAAAGGAAGGGAAAGAAGGAGAAGGAAGGATAGAAAGAATTTGGAGAGAAGGAAAGAGGAAAGAAAGAAAGAAGAAAAGGATGGAAAAGGAAGAAGGGGAGGGAGGAAGGGGGAGGAAGGAACTAAAGAAGAGAAGAGGACAGGAAAGAAAAGAGGGAGAGAGTGAAGGAAGGAAGGAGGGGAAAGGAAGGGGAGGGAAAAGGGAGGGAAAGGAAAGAGAGAAAGAAAGCAAAAGAAAAAAAAGAGGGGAGGGATGACAGGAAGAGACAAAGGAGGGAAGAACAAAGGAAGAAAAGGAGGACGGGAAAGAGGGAAGAAAGAAAGAGAAGAGAGAAGAAAGAAAGAGAAATAAAGAAAGAGAAATATAGAAAGAAGAAAAAAGGATGGGAAAGAAGGGAGGGAGAGAGGGAGAAAAAGAAAGAGAAAGAAAGAAAAGAGCGGGAAAGAGGGAAGAGAGGAGAACAGTGAGAGATCTTTTTTCTTTCAACACACAAAGGATTCATCCACTATATCCTGCTAAGTTATTCACACTGAAACAATCTGAAATACGTTTTTTTAAGAAAATGCCTTGCTGTTAGAGCAGGTACACATGTGCCATCAAAAATGACAGCAGGGCATGTCGTTTCTACCCCATTCACCTCCAAATGCGCGCACGCACGCACACGCACACGCACACGCACGCAGTGGAGGAGTGTGCAGGGAACACGCTTGGGATGCAGTGAAGCCACCCCACTCCTTTTGTGCCACCTCAGCATGCCACGGAAGACAAGAGAAGGAGACGAGGAGGAGCCGGGCCGGGCGTGGGAGCGTCTGGGTCTGTGCCCTCCGACCAGGCCCCGCGGCCCTTTAAAAACCCACCTCTGGCCTTCCTCCTCTTCCTTCTCCTCCAGCGGCTGCCTGGCCAACGAAGGATGCCTCCCAGCCTAATTTCTCAGCACTGCAGAGCCTCTCCCGAAGCCCCCCCCGCGCCAAAAGGAGGAGAAAGGCGCCAGAGAGGAAGCGCGGGGCCACCCTATCGACCCACACTCTTTCCTTCTCCTTTTGCTGACCTGGGTTAGACCCTGGGGGTCTACCCTCCCCACCATCTCTCGGCCCCTTCCCACAGACCCCCACGTGCACGCATTTTGATACTGGCAATTTTTCCATTTTGGGGGGGGGTCCTGTGCCCCTAACTCTAGTGAATGTGGAAGGCTGACCGTATAGTTAATGCTGATTGTTGATCTGTATATTTGTATAGCTAATCTGTGCATAAATTTCTTTTTTTAAATTCGTATTCATTGGTTTTAATACAAACAAATTCACAACAAAAGAAAGATAGAGAGAAAGGGAGAAAAAGAAAAAAAACCAACATATATACATCATACAAGTATAACTAAAATTTAACGGAATTAAACTAAGGCAGAATACTAAAACACTAATCTATTGCCGTAAACACAACCTAACTACACTAACTGGCTAAAACCGACCGTGACTCCCAAACACACACACAGATTGTAATGAAAAAGAAAAACAAACTCACAGAAAATGTCTTATTCTACCATTACCAATCTGATTAAATTCAACTTACCGGAATTACAAAAAACTATTTCCACCAATGGTTATGCCGGTAGGTTTTGTATTGCTCCGGAAATCCACAAATGGTTTCTGGTCCTTCAGAAAGAAAATCTTCAATCGGTTTATCTTTCAAAATCCACGTCAACTTGGCAACTTGGGAAAAACCCACGACTTTGGCCACCCACTCTTCCATCGTCGGAGCTTCAGTTCCGTTCCCACAGATTCCTCACCTGTATGCTTATACTGCAAAGGGGGTTCGCGCATGACACTGCGCCAGCAGAAGCGGGTGGCTTCCATGCCGAGAAGGCAGTAAAGACATGCTGGAGCTAGCCAAAGTGCTGAACTTCATCCCCACAGTAGGTTCTCTATGTACCTTCATGTCCCCCAGACAGGAACTGTGCATGCGTTTGTGGAGTCAAAATAGGAAGCGTGCGTGCACTGATGATGTGGTTTGAGCACTGGACTAGCCCAAGGTTCAAACACAGCGTCCCGCTGGGTGACTTTGGCCAAGCCACACACTCTCAGCCTGAAAAGGCGGCCATGGCGAGCCTCCTCTGAAGAACTCTCACCGAGGGAACCCTGTGACAAATTCGGCTTCGGGTCGCCATAAGTCAGAAACTGAGATGAAGGACACCCGACAACAACTGACACATTCGTTTAGATCTTTGTGAGCATCTCTCTGGGAACATCACTGACCACAAGAGGTTTCTGTCCCCAGACATTACAGTCTTCCTTGAATGGTCAGGGAGGGTTCAAGACTGTGAAGGGATGGAGAGACCATGGTAATCAAGGAAGGATGTGAAGAAATGCAGTTACGTGATGTACCCATTTTCGTGACCGTTGGGCAATCATGTTTACGAGGATGAGTCAAAGGATCCGTGTTCAGAGAGGGTGTCTGAAACACAGCAGGTAGCAAGGAAGTAGACAGCCGGTGTGGTAGAGTGGTTTGAACACGGGACTACAACCCTGGAGATCAGGATTCGGTTCCCTGCTCAGTCGTGGGAAGCCACTGGGTGATCCTTTGTGCCTCACACAATCTTGGCCCCCAGAAACCCCGTGATAGGTTCACCTCAGGGTCTCCGTAAGTCGGAAATGACTTGAAGGCACCCAACAACAACAGAAAGGAAGTGGCAAAACAGCCTCAGATTGCTCAACTCAGGAAGGGAGCCCAGGAGCGTATTAGAAGAGCACTTTTCAGTTTTTGCTTTGAGACCTTGGAATAAATTCTTCAAGAAAGTATATCAGCACAGAGAGCTGTGGGACACCAAATGTAGGGTCTTCTGTAGGTAAAGCATAAGCTCTGCCACTGAAATATGGTCTCTTCTGGGCAGCGCTGTTCAAAAAGGATATTGGCAAGCTGGAACATAGACAGAGGTGGGCAACCAGGATGGGAGGAGGTCTGGAAACGAAGGCCTGGGAGGAACACCTTATGGCGCCGGGTATACGTTTAACCTGGAGAAGGCTGTGAGGTGATACGACAGCCTTATTTAAATCCCCGAAGGCCTGTCATTTGAGATGATGAGATATGCTTGTTTTTGGATGCTCCGAAGATTAGAACACATAACAGCGGGGCTCAAATCGCAAGGAAAGAGATTCCACTGAAACATTACGAAGAACTTCTTGGCCGTAAATGCTGTTTGAGGGTGGAACAGAAAACCTCAGAGAATAATGGTCTCTTCCTTTTTGGAGGTCTTGAAGCAGAGGCGGGATGGCACCCTCTCAGGAGTGCTTTAGTTGTGTGTTCCTGCATGGCAGAATGGGGTTAGACTTGATGACCTTGTGGTCTTTTCCGTCTCTAGGGTGCTATAATTCCTGTCTGTAGATTGCCGTTGTCTACAGAGCCAAGGGGGAAGAATGTTCCCTTCTCCGTTACATATTTGCATGTCTCAAAACGGTAACCTGTCTCTGAGGATGAAAAAGAAAGGCATTTGGAGCGGCTTCATGGGGCCATCTGTTAACACCCCCACCCCACCCCACCTCTGCGCAGTCTTTGGACAAATTTAGGTTCACGCCGAGGGAACGTATTCTTTTTAAATAAGAAGGGGGGGAATCCAGTGATTCATTTGACGGAAACCCACTCTGATACTCTCACAACTGATGGAGTCCATTTAATATTTTAGCAATTTTCCAGTAATTGTACCGCCGGAAAGGAAGAGATGTATGACTCGGAGGGGCTCGTGTAGCCATCTTGCGTTCCTCCTAGGGCACGGCCATGCATCACTGGGGAAAAGTATCTTGCAGATGCTGGGAACGAGAGCATCAAGGTAGGGGTGGGAAACTTAAGCCAAATGTCAACCTCTGGGGGCTTCAGAGGGATGCAAAGGCACTCGTGGGCCACCCCCATGGTGGCATCTGTCCTAATCCCCCCCTTCCATGCCATGTCAGGTGCCTGGGCCTGAGAGACGCCATCTCAGTATCCCTCTTTGCTCTGGAGCGATTCTTAAAATGGCTGCTGCGAGCTGTCGATGGGCTCTTCCTACACAGATCTTTAGACTGCAACGTATATTATTTTAAGTTGTGGTATACCTCTGCTGCATTTGGACGGTCCTCCTATCCATGCGGCTAAGCGAAGCCCCCCAGCTTGCATGAAGTCTTGCCCTAAGGCCAGCACCCCCCTTCTCTGGACTTAACAGCATGTGGGGTTCACTTCCTAAAACATTTTGGAAATCACCCCCTTTATGTTGGTCTGAAAGATCATTATTTCCATACCTTTCAACATTTCAGAGGAAAACTGGAACATGTGTGGGGCTGAGCAGCATCAGACTGCGGTCAAGATGGCAAAGGGTTATTAATAGGGAACAACAGGCTCAGAGGGAGGCGTCGCAAACTTCTTTGGTAGACATCTTAAGAACCAGAATGGTATCGTAGTTGTTTTGAGTTTTGGGCTAGGACTCCAGGGGGCCAACGTTCAAATTTCTGTTCAGCCTGGATGACCTTGGGCAAGTCACACTCTCTCAGCCTTAGACGAAGGCCATGGCAACCTCTTCGGAAGAAATCTTGCCAAGAAAACCCTATGACAGAGTAGTCATGAGTTGGAGTGAAGGCAGAGAACAACAACAAAGGTGTGTCTAGGATCAGAATTTTATGCATGCCTACCGAGGAGTAAGCCCTTTACATTCAGCGGGATTTACCCCAGGTGGGTGTCCATAGGTTTCTAGGCCATTTCCGCACTAGACTGTTATAGCACTATTATTCCACTTTCAACATCCTAGGGAATCCTGAGGTTTGCAGTTTAGGGCACTAAGAGTCTAGTGCAGAAATAGCACTAGTCTCACAGTTTGACTTTATGCACCTCTGCTCAAAAGTGAGCCTTAATGAGTTCGGTGGGATTTGCTCCAGTGAGGTACCTGTCTGGAGATAACTTTATATATAAGCCTACTCAAAAGTCCACCTCACTGAGTGCAATGGGATTTGTTCCCATATAAGATTTCGACATCACAGTCTAAGCCTATCCAATCGTACTCAGAAGTAAGCCCCACTGAGCTCGCTGGGATTTCCTCAGGTGTTCAAAATCAGAGTCAGGGGGTCGTTTCAAACATCGACACCACAGTTTGACTTGGATGAACGTTCTTGCTACCCAGAGATCATCTCCGCTGGTAAAAAAATAAAAACAAGTAAAGAATAAACAACTTCCTAATGGAGACGTCTGCCTATGCGGCCCATGCAAACGAGCTCTCTTTCCCTTTTATCATCTCACATGTTCAACGATGAGCGCCATCGTTCCCTTTGGTGCTTTAAAGCAAAAGGTATATAAAACCAGTAATGGCATAACAACCAGCCATCCTCTTCTGAAATGTCTGGTATAAAACAGACAGCTCCAGAGTGCCTCTCTCCTCTCCGGAGACGTACATCCTTGAAGTTAAGTACCTCGTTTAAGACAGAGGGCCTCCGGATCGGGCCAGGTTTTCCTCCCACAGAGGAAGACGGAAGAATTTGGGTCCGGCCCTAACGTTAGGAAAACGGACTCAAAGGGATGGAAGGGACCCCCTGGGCCACGGAGCCCTAATTCCACCCCCCTGCTCAATACAGGGACTCCAGTTAGAGCATCCCAAGCATCCCATCCAGCCTCCATCAGAAGATATCCAGAAGAGGAGACCCAACATCTCTTGGGGAATTGGTTTCACTGTCAAACAGCTCTTACTGTCTAGAAGGTCCTTCCAATGTCGGATCGAAATCTACCCTCCTGTAACTTAAAATCATTAGCCCTGGTCCTACCCTCTAGGCAGCAGAGAGCAAACCTGCCCCTTCCTCTCTGTGATAGCCTTTTAGATATTTAAAGAGGATCATCATGTCACCCCTCTGTCTTCTCCTCACTGGCTGGACAGGCCCACCTCTCTCAAACTTTCCTCTTAGGTTTTGTTCTCCAAATCTCTTATCCTGGTTGCTTTTCTGTTAACCCACTGCAATTTGTCTATGTTCTTCCTAAAGTGAGGTGCCCAGAACTCAACACAGGACTCCAGGTGAGGTCTGACTAGTGCAGAATATAGGAAGACAAGTAGTTCCCTTGTCTTGGAAACGTGTGGTGGTGTGCATTCAAGTCATTTCCAACTTATGGCGACTCTAATGAGAACCTATCACGGGGTTTTCTGGGGGCTGAGAGTATGCGAGGCACTCACAGTCACCCAGTGGGTTTCCATGGCTGAATGGGGAATAGAACCCTGGTCTCCAGAGTTATAGTCAAATGCTCAAACCACTGCACCACACGGAAACTGCAGTTCTATTAATGCAGGCTGGAACAGTATTTGCCTTTTCAGCTAAAGCGTCACACTGCTGTCCAAGCCATTCAGGTAGCAGGTGTCAAGGGATGACAAAGTCAGTTTCCCAACTATGCTTTTGGCTGTTTCTCAGTTTAGGGGGAGAAAACAAAGCAGAGCATATTATTTAGCCTGTCCTGCACTCCCTCCTCCCCGAAAAACTGGTTTGCTGGCCTCAGGTGTAGTGTGGCATGCAATCCGTGCCAAGATTAAAGGAAGGTTCAATGGCCAGTCTGGGTTCTCAACATGGAAAGATAGGGGGGATTGTGAATCCATCCACTACTCCTTCTGCTGTCACCAGCTCTGATCACTTCTTCCTGTCCCACCACTGTGGCCACCAAATGCAGGGACCTCCTAGAGGCCCTGGTGGTACCTGTGTGAGAGTATTTTCCTCTTATGTCTCCATGGGATGCCACCACCCTGTATTCACTGCTGCAACCACAGATACCCTGTGCCTTTTCCAGTATGCAGATTCCTGGAGGCTGAAGAGTATAATGAAGAAATAAGGGTGTATTAAACAGACCTAACATCACAGATTACTAATTTAATGCACAAAAATCTTGACTAAGGCTACCTCTAACATACATCTCTCACTCTCTCTCACTCATCTCCTAACTAATTCTAACCCTGACTCAAACTCTTTTCTATCTTCAGCCTGACTCACTCTCCTAACCACCCAAATTCTTCAACCCAATTCATTAATCCCTAATCATCTCTCTCTCAGTAGATATACACATATATACTCATTTTTACACAAAAATAACAGAAACTCCAACTAGCATTTGAAAGACAAACATAAACTAAAAACACCATACTAAAACAATAAACTAAAAAAAAAAAGATGCAATTAATACCATTTTCCACTTCAAAGGAAAAGGGTTTTAAGTAAAGATTAACTTTGTTCCCTAGAGGTGTAGGGAAGGAAGGGTTATAGTAGTAGGAACAATAATTAATACATGTGTTATTTTATACATACATATGCACATGCACACATATATAGAGAGAGACATAATTAATTTGTTAGTCATATGTTAAGTGCTAATGGTTTTGTATTCATTTCTAGAATATCTTTTCTTTAGGCATATATGTTCATTAATCACCCCAATACATATGTATTAAAAATAAATAACAAATAAACCAAAAAAAGTACAAAACACTAATACTGAAACACTAACACTGACTTACTAACAAACTCAACCGTAGCATGCTAAAACACAAAAGGACTCTGGCCTCTCCCCACCAAACTGCATGGGGTGGTCCCAGGCCCTGGCATTACCAGGCCAAAACTGGAAATCTAGGGACAACCCCTTCCTGTGTCATTAAGTTTGCCATTCAGTCACACGTACAGGGGGAAAGGACGTATTTTCCTGACTGGAATTTAAGATGGAAATCTGAGCTTAGGGGCTGTTCACGGATCAAGATGAAATGATGAGGTTGTTCCTTCTCAATTGCTTGAGGAGGCAGGAAAGCAATATTTAATCTAGCCCGCTGGGTTCTAGCCAGAAGGTAGATGCAGAGCAGAGTGGAAGGTAAGCCCTGGCACAACAATGCCTGGGACCAAAGGAGGAAGCTGGCTAAGTAAATACATGATGCCCTGGAGAATCTTTGCAAGTTGCGTGAAGGAATCAACAAAGTCTTATAGATTGTGGCAAGCAGCTGCTCTCTTAGCCGAGCTGGAGATCTGCACGCAGCCATTTTCCTCTTGCCTAGAGCTGCTCATCTTATCTGCTGCCTGGAAACTTGGGCCCAAGCCCTAAGATCTGGCAACTGTATCCACGACCCAGTATGAGAAAAGGAAAGTAAGAAAATGTCATGGGATTTGGAGAAATGCAGCCCAATTGAGACGGAGAGATGCTGTTTTTCACCTTTCTACGTTCCTGGTAAGATACCCCAAGCAGCCTGTGATGACACGCACATGTTTGAATCGACTGGCGCACTGTTTTTGCAGGGGAACAGCGTTCACAAAATAACTGAGACGAATAACACGCTGGGGCCTTCCTGGCATTGTTGGCGAAGGAGGCCCCGACACTTCCCAGTGGCGACAAATCTGGCCGGACCACAAGCAACGTCGCTCGAGAGATGAGCGGCTGGTTGGCACGACTGTGGCTATTTGTACAAAAGGTGAGACAGAAGCAATTTCCACTCGGCTGGTCGAGCAACAATAGCGGCCGGCAAGATGGAGATGAAGGAATCTAAGCCCTCTGCGCGGAGCGTCTTTCCCTTCGACTGATGGGTCCTGGTTGCCCAGTTTGTCGAGAGAAGCTTTCGGAATATTGTGGCTTCTGTTCAGACCCTTCAGTGATTGAAGAACTCAGCTGGATCAGCTTGGCTGCAGCTTGGAATCAGGTGCGACACCCAAATAGAGAGGAAGGTTAAATTCATTACAGTATCTAATGGTCCTAGATTTTTTTGGTTGTGAAAGAGTAACATCTTCACGGTGCCAGAATACCTTGTCTTAACTGAGTTTGTGGCCCAGTAGGATTCTCTCGAGAGCCAGCCTGGAGTAGCCTCGGACTCTGATTCTGGAGACCAGGTGTCATGCCCCCAGGCCCAGACCCAGGCAGGACCCTTCCCAACAGCCACAACATGGAAACATGAACAGGACAATACTTACTGCAGCCGGCATAGGTGGAAAAGAGAGAGCCCAAGAGACTTGTGTTTATACAGTAAGGGTGCATCAATGAGGCAAACAGTTGGGGGAGCCGATCAGCCCATAAAAACAGGGGAAGGGATGGGAAGAAGCCATTGGAAACAACCGATCTTATCGGTGGAAGCGGTGTGTCTCACGTTGGGATCCTTTCTTGTGTTCTTGGAAACCTTGACCCTCGCCTTGTGTACGGACTTCGCTGCTGGACTGCAGCTCTGAATTTACTGCAGACTCAGACTGCAAAAACAACGACTGGTAACTGCCTAACAAACCGTTATAAACTTTGCTCGTGGCTGCTGATAAAAGACTCTAATTGGGGAGCTGTGAACCTTGGCTGGCTGCCGGCACAGGACACCAGGGTTTGAATCCCCGCTCAGCCCTGGAGACCCCCTAGCTGGCTTTGGGCAATGCCTACTCTCTCGGCCTCAGAGGGAGGTTCAACCTTGCAGTTCAGGAAGATCCAAGAAGCAACTGATGAGAAAAACCCAAAGAGTTGTTCCCAGTTATAGTGGGCCAATGCTTCCCAAGTTGGACCACAAGCTCCCAAAATCTCCAAACTTTGGCCATGTGACCTCCTACAAGTTAAGCGATAAGAGCAGATGTAAGATGGGGAAGCAGTGAAGGCGACAATAATGTACCAGATGGACAATTAGCCTGGTTTATCACCCGGTGCTACTCCAGGAGGAACCACAGCTCAGGGACAGAGCACCAGCTTTGTATGAAGAAGGTGGTAGATTCAATCCCTGGCAACTTCCATTTAGAAGGAACAAGAAATAATCGATAGGGCACCTTCCATGTCAATGCCCTGACTTAGCTTCTATAAGTCAGAGGACAGTTTTGAGAACTTCATGCAGCCTTCCAGAAACTGTTGAACTGCAAGTACGAATAGCCAGGACGCTCAGAGTTATAATCCAAACACACCTCAAGAGCTGCACAGTTCCTAGTCCTGGACTCTACAGACAAATAGGGTGATCTGATATAAAGCCAATTTTGCAGCAAGAACTGAACCCCACCTGAGTCTATGCTTATTCTTAGCTCTGGTATTAATTGGCTAGTTTGTTTATCTGTTTCATTAATGAGGTGTGTAGCAGCCTCTAGTGGCAGACAGAAGAAAACTCTGATGTTATGTTTGAAAGTTATTTTTTTTCCCCACCCAGAATGCTTTTTCGTATAGAAATACGCTCACCCATTCAAAGGCCCAGACAGAAGCTCTTCCAATTTATGTGCAACCTTCTCACTTTGCGTATCTTCCAGATGTTCAGTATCTTCACCCCTTTACAGCTGTGACGCAAGAAGCTGGACGAGCCTGGGTTTGGCCAGCCGATCACAGCTCTTGGAATGCTGCGAGTGGGGCCTACAGGGAGACAGACACAAAAAGCAGAGGCTTGTCTGTAACAGAAATAGAGTTAGGGCCAGTCAGAGAGAGAGTTAAGGCTGTTAAGAAGAGAGGAACTGATAAGATCTGAATAGGGTTTTGGGAGCTGAGAGTGCTGGAAAGAGTTCGGGGGGAAGTGTCGCTTTTGATTTAAACTGGGGGTATAGCAGTATACTCTAGATGGAACCATCCAAAGGCTAGGGCCATTTCTGCACTACACTGTTATAATGCTGTTATTCCACTTTCAACATCCTATGGAATCCTGGAGTTTGCAGTTTAGGGAGGGGCCCAAACTGCAAACCCCAGGATTCTATAGGATGTTGAAAGTGGAATAATACTACTATAACAGTCTAGTGCAGAAATGGAGTAGGTGTTCATTTGCTATGCAATAAGCCCTTACTGTCCTTATTTTCTATCCCTGCTTGGATGTTTTCATTTAACAATTAGCAAGAAAGGCGGGTCACACTTTACCACACTGAAACCATTCGACTATACCCTCCAACACACCGGGACACACGTGGCCAAGAAGCATCGTAGTGTAGAGGAGGAAACAGTGTGTCAAGATGGCAAAAGTTATGAATGAGGAAGAACACACAAACCAGGAGAGGCTGCCGCAGTTTGCTTTTGCCTGAGCTGACTGGGGGAAAGGCAGATTTTATCCCCTCCCCTTTCCTCCTGAGGATAAACTACTTTTGCCCATTGAATTCAGCTTCTAACAACTGAAGTAGGCTGGGGACAAAGGGGGAAAGTGAGAAGAGCATAGAGAAAATGGGGTATTTCAAAAGCAGCTGAAAACTGGGATGACAGAATTAATCAGGAATATCCCTAACAAATTAGGACAGCTGCAGGGTATGTGATCAACCCAGCCATTTGTCCAATATAGGGGTCACCTTGAGTACCAGATCTGGGGATAGATCTTGAGGACAAAGAGACGGATTAAGACAAAGAGACGGATTAAACAATAGGAACCCTAGGGTCGGAACTGTAGGATCCGTCTGAATGGAGGATCCATCACAGTACTTTTAAGGGAGAAAGCCACGTGAAGTACACTGGTAGGCCTCACAAGTGGGCAAGTCACGTTCTCTCAGCCTCAGGCAACAGCAAACCCCTTCTGACCAAATCTTGCCAAAAAACCCCCATGATGGTTTCGCCTGAGGGTCACCTAAGAAACAATTTTGAAGCATACAACAACAACTCGAGGTTATGCAGCCGTAACTCCAGTGCGGAATTCCAGCACTGGTTGTTCATTTCATATGTGCCGATTGTTAGTTCTGAATTTTAAAAAATGATGCAACCTGTTAGCAGTATTCCTATATTTTGTAGCGTGGGAACCTATCTCTAATTCCTTCCATGTTATTCCTTCCTCTGGTCCCAAATTTTCTGGAAGAAGGAATGCCCAGGAACACATTGACTTTGCTATCTGAGGTGTACCAACAGAGAGACAGACAGATAAATAGATGGATGTTAATTAAGTGATTCTTGCCTTCCATGTTGTCAGTATCCTCAGCCCACATCTAAAGGTAGATACATATTTCTTTTTTGGTAGCTTTATTCCTGCCCGTAAATTTTACCTTTTGGCCAGATCCAAACTTTCTTTATTTCAGCAGTCTCCTTGCAGCTTTCCCCGGGTCTGATTTTTTTCCACCTCTGTTCTTGGCAGGGCTCTTCATTTTATGCATTTTTCCCTCCTACCCGGCTTTTAATTAAAACCATAACTTTTAATTATTTTCTTGCTATAAGAATGATTCACAAGACTCCATGTCTTCCGAGTCACCAAAGTCTCTCTCTTTTTTTTTTTACTAGAAGATATTCCAGGCCCCCCCAGGATCTTTGGCAGTGGAATTTTTCCAATGGCTTCTATCTCTTGATCTTAAGGTGATGGTGAATTTTTTTTTAAAAAAAAATGCAGGCATTTGCTAGGCTGAATGCTCTGTTTTCCGGTTCCAAGACAAATGAATGGATAATGGACAGCACTTTTGTGGATGACTAGAACCATCCTGATACCTTGGACTGCTAAAAAGACAAAGGACTGAGTCCTAGAGCACATGAAGCCTGACCTCTCCCCAGAAGCCAAGATGACTAAACTGAGGCTGTTGTACTTTGGCCATATCCTGAGAAGACCTGTCTCCCCAGAAAAGCCAGTGATGCTTGGGAAGGTAGAAGGAGGTAGGAAAAGAAGAGGACCCCATTACCAACGGATTGACTCAGTCACGGAAGCCATGGCTGCCCCGAGTCTGCAAGATCTGAACAGGGCTGTTTCTAACAGGGAGTCCTGGAGGCGGGAGGCATTCACGGATCGAAGCTGACTTGACAGCACAAAAAAAAAAAAAAGACAAGCCCAAAATATTTTTTCTTTATAGAAAAAAAGGCATCGTACTTTCTACTTCTCTTTCTCCCCCTGCCCCATCTTTATCAACAATCTAGTGCACACAAATTTAGCAAGTGGGATTTGCAAAGAAAAACAAAAGACGGCAACAAAATGTTGCAGTGCGGAGCGCGCTCCTGTTCAGGGTTCTAGCCGGCCACAACCTCTTCAGGGACTCCATTGCATCTCTGTGGCTTGCCGGCCCTACGGAGAGCCTGGCAACAGAGTCTCAGCATCCCGTGGCCACTGAGCATGCTCAGCCGTCGTTGGCCTCTGTCCCAAGGGTACCCCACTCTCTGTGTGTTTCCTCCCAACCTACATTTTCTTCCTGCCTCTGGACGCATTGAGAACTACCAAAGACCTCTGTCTTCTGTGCGGCTGATTTCGTTTCGGCTACATTAAGGACCCTGATGCAGGAAACTAAATTCGCTATTTGTCCTCCAACAGAGGGGAAATCGCTGAGGTGCTCAGAAGAAGGTCTGGGGGCTGCTTCAGCTGACCCTTGCCCTTTGCCACCCGAGGGAGCTGCCTCCCTTTGCCCCTTGGTAGGGCCGGCCCTTTGGTTACACTTCGGAGATGAGGCTAAATTCCTCCAAACTCCCAAATCCCAGGGAAGATGCAACCGCAGAGGGGTTTTGTAAGCTTCCTTCTATCAATTTTTCCTCCCGCTTGCACTCTCCGGTTTGTCTTTCAAAACGCTCTCCGGAGGCAGCTCTTCCGATATCATCTCAGCTCTGCCTATTTAAAGGTGCTGAACCCACCCATGAAAAAGTATATTTCTGAAAAGCCACGGTCAAGCCGAGTCAGAGTGGAAAGCCGGCTAGATTGGGAGCAAAGGCGATTTAACTGTCACGCGTCTCTCTCCTTCTCTCTCTACGGTCTCCCTCCCCTCCCACCGTTATTAATAGACGTCCCTTGTTATCCTCCCCATAGATTTTCTTCAGTCGGACACATTAGAACCCGGTTTCCGAAGCTCAGCAGTACATGGGATCCCATAAAAAAAGGGGATGGGGGGAGGTGTTTGTGAAAATGACCATTTTTAAAGAGGCAGATAAAATATCAGTCTCTGAAATGGACTTGCTGGCATTCTTCACCAAAACGGAGCACCTATTAAATTACAGAAGCTATTATTCCTGTTCCTATATATATTCTGAAACTTTTTCCTCTAAAGACAGGTTTTATTATTTTAAGTGCGGTTTAAAACCCACTTTTCTTCTTGACGATAAATTTCATCAAAAGACGACACTCAGGGAAATGATTGTGCACGTACACGCAGCCGTAGCCATCCACAGAAATGGCACTGGGTTCAAATCCTGGTGAAATATGCCAGTTAAGTCATAGAATCATAGAGCTGGAAGAGACCACAAGGGCCATCGAGTCCAACCGCCTGCCACGTAGGAACACACCCTCATAGCACTCCCTTTGGCAGATGGCCATCCAGTCTCTGTTTAAAACCTCCAAAGAAGGAGACCGCACCACACTCCAAGGCAGCAGATTCCCCTGTCAAACAGCTCTTACCATCAGGAATTTCTTCCTGATATTTGGATGAAATCTCTTTTCCTGAAGTTTGAATCCACTGCTCCATGTCCTAGTCTCTGGACCAGAAGAAAACAAGCTTGCTCCATCTTCAACATGACATCCCACAAATTTTTAAACATGGCTATCGTGTCTCCTCTTCACCTTCTTTTCATCAGGCTCCGTAAGCCACTCCTCCCTGGGCATGGTTTCCAGACCCTTCACCATTTTGGTTCCTCTCCTCCGGACATGTTCCAAGTCTCTCAAGGCTAACTCTTCTCTCCCTCTCCATCCAACCTCTCTCTCAGGGCTTTTGCTAACAATAGAATTGAGGAGAAGGGCGACTGCATAATACTCAAGAGTACAAGGACTGGAGGAAAGACAAGTTTTTAAACATTCTAATAATAAATCGTACTTGATATTTTTAAAGCTCCATAAAGTTCCATTCCACTTTGGCCAGAAAACTTAGGGCTAGAATACTGTGATCAGTTCTGGGCACCACAATTCAAGAGATATATCATCAAGCTGGGACATATCCAGTAGGAAGACCAAGTCGGTCAAAGGCCTGGAAACCACACCAGACAAGAAACGACTGAGAGAATTCGGTACGTTTAGCTCGGAGGGGAGGAGACTGAGAGGTGACGTGAGAGCCATCTTTAACTATACGAAGGGATGCCACGTAGAAGACGGAGCAAAATAGTTTTCTGCCGCTCAGGAAACTAGGACAGAGAGCAATAGATTCAAATTGCAAGAGAAGAGGTTCACCTGGTGAGGAAATGGGAGAGCGCCTTCTCAGTGGCTGCTCCCCTCCCCTGAAAGTCTCTTCCATGGGCAGCTAGGCTGGCCCCCTCCCTACCCTCCTTTCACTAGCAGGAAAAACATTCTTATTTAAGCAGGCTTTTACTGGGTGAGCTGGGGAGCTTGTATTTATTAAACCTTTTTTTTTAATTGTAACTTTTATATTTTTATATGTTTTTAATGTCTTTAAGTGTTTCAAAGGATTTTTTAAAACTTTTTTAGAAGCTGCCTTGGGCCCTACTTTGAGAGAAAAGGAGAAAAATTATTTATAAATAATAAATAAATAAATAGCAAAACCACTACGTGTAACTTTTTTCATGGGATAAGTCCTGAACTGATAAGATTCTCATCGGTTCAGACTTTTTCTTGGCATTTCCGCACTAGACTGTCATAGTGCTATTATTCCACTTTCAACATCCTCTGGAATCCCGGGGTTTGCAGTTTAGGGAGGGGCCCCAAAGGCCCTCCTGAAAGGCCCCTCCCTAAATTGCAAACCCCAGGATTCCAGAGGAAGTTGAAAGTGGAATAGTAGCACCGTCACAGTCTAGTGCGGAAATGGCCAAGGTTTCTCGGCATGCCGGAAGCACGTTTTTTGACCATTAAAAAAAAGTGTTTCTGAATGTTTTCCCCCTTCCCAGCGCACTGGATGATATCCTGGGCAGGCAGAACATGCTGGAGCCTCGCAGGCTTCGAACAGACACACTCCTTTTAGCCTTGAGCCTCGCCAAAGCCCCTGCCCCGGGAAAGAAAAGGTTAATTAAAAGGCGCCCCCTTTCCCTGTACTCTCGAGCTGATTGCCGGGACGACTGCCAGCTCGCCGGGGAAGGTTAAAAACCACCACCCGCTCCTCCCTCCCTGCCCGCCCGCCGGTTGCAGAGGGAGAGGGGGGAGCAGGTGGTTGGAGTGGGGAAAATTTACAGCCAGTTCCACGGAAAGTCACAGTTCAGCTGTTCTCTGGGAGCAAGTGCTCATGGGAACAGGGCCTGTCCCTTTCAAAGGCGGAAGATTGATGAAGCCTTCGCTCCCGCCAACTGTAAATATACAACCAGCCTTGTCAGATCAGGGGTGGAACATCGCAGGACGACGACGGCCCAGAGGTCTGGCGGGGGGACGTGGGGGTGCTTATCCCACCCAAACACACGCACAAACACGTAACAAGCAGATTTTCCTGCGCTAACGCTCCGTAAAAATGCAGGCGTGCTCAAATTGGTCAACAGCAGGGACAGAGTCTGGGTGCGAATCGCTCGAGGGCTTGAAATATCCGGTGTGTGAACAATCTGCTGTGGATCAAAGACACGTAAACGTCTGCCACGTTCTTGCACGGGGTTAGTGGTTTGAGGCTTGGACTCAGAATCCAGGAGAGTGGGGTTCAGATCTTTGTTTGGCCGTGGAATCCCTGTGGGTGACTTTGGGCAGGTCGTGCTCTCTCAGCTTTAGAGGAACAGCAAACTTTCTCAGAAGAAATCTTGCCAGGAAAGTCCTAGGAGAAGGTCACTGTAAGTCAGAGTGAACTTGAAGGCGTATAGGAGGAGTCTTAGTAGACCACAAGCTGAACGTGAGCCAGCACTGTGATGCGGCAGCTAAAAAAGCCAATGTGATTCTGGGTTGCATCAGTAGGAGTATAGTGCCTAGGGCAAGGGAAGTGATGGTACCACTCTATCCTGCTTTGCTCAGACTCCACCTGGAATCCTATTAGCCTGGAGAAGAGAAAATTAAGAGGTGACATGATATTTATGTTTAAATATTTGAAGGGATGTCATATGGAGGATGGAGCAAGCCTGTTTTCTACTGCTCCAGAGACTAGGACATGGAGCAATGGCTTCAAACTTCAGGAAAAGAGATTCCATTTAAACCTTAGGAAGAATTTCCTAATGGTAAGAGCTGTGTAACAGTGGAATATGCTGCCTCAGTGGAGTGCGGTGGAGTCTCCTTCTTCAGAGGTTTTTAAGCAGAGCCCGGGTGGCCATCTGTCGGAAATGCTTTGATCACGTATTCCTGCATGACAAAATGGCGTTAGACCCGATGGCCCTTGTGGTCTCTTCCAGTTCTATGATTCTATGAATGAATCCAGTATTGTATAGTCATTTGAGGGTTCAAATTCTGACTTGGCCATGGAAACTCCCAGAGTGACTTGGGCAAGTACCACTCTCTCAGCTTTAGCGCAAGGCAACAGCAAACCTCATGTGAAGAAATCGTGCCAAGAACACCCTGTTATAGAGTTGCCATGGTTATGGTGATTAGTAATTCTAGTAAGCTGAATGGACTAAGATCTGTAATGATGGAATAAGACATGGGCTATTAATCAATTTTGCTTTTTCATTCTACTTGTTATTGGGGGGGGGGTCCAGTTCCTTGGCATGTTAGTGTAGTTAGCACGGGCTAGTGTAACCGCTGGGTCTTTTAGTAATGGGTTGTGCTACTATATTTTAGTCTTGCTTGAGCCCTATTCAGTTTAATTTAGTTTTAGTTAGCATGCATATTGTATATATGTTTGTTTGTATATATAGTTTGCATTTTTGGTTGTTGTTTTTCTTCTGTAGTTATGCACTGGCTAGTTGGTATCTTCTACTAAAATTAATCGCAAAAATACCCCCACTACCCCCCGAACCTTGTACGAACACCAAATACCTCAATTCCATTTTCTGCCACAATTTTGAAAAGGAGTGTAGAAGAAAATGGAGGTAACTGAGGCTTGTGGTGGGGAGAGGGAGAAATGGCCCTCATGCTACTGACACAATTTCTTATTTTTATGACTGTTAAATATATCCTTAAAAATAACAGGAATACAGGTAATTTTATCTGTGCTTTTTGTTGTATGTAACGCACAACAGAGATTCAGCGCCCACTTTTCTGACCCGAAAACTCCAGTTGCACATTTTAACTCAGAATGTCACCGCCTCTCTGATTTGTCTTTTATTCGGTGCTTGTTTGGCAAAGATCTTAGTTGGCTTGCTTATGTGCAATTGAAAGATAGAGTTAACCATCGTGAGTGAGATCTTGCTATAGAGTTTGGAGAAAACAAGTAGTGTAAAGACGATGACCGTGCAATTTTTTTAAAAAAAAATGAATAAATGTCTTTTGAAACTAGAAATAAGGATGAACCTACCAAGGAATATACGATAGAGTGGGGCCAAAATTTTGGGCACCGCAAACAGCTGGAAGAATGGCGAAAAAATATGCACTGTGTACACACCCCTAACAAAATGCCAGCCATTGAGTTCTGTCTGCTAATCATTCCAACACAAACACACACACACACATCTAATACCAAAGTTTCCCCCCTCGGAGTCTATGTCCTGAGGAGCCCCTGTTTTGCACCCGGAACCAGCTTATCAGGTACACTCAGAATCGTGCAACCCGCTCTCATCCTGCATCTTCACATCCCACCGCAACAAATCCATTCCAGAGATACCCAATTTTCATTTTCCATTCATTGAGTTAAAACCGCACCTATTCCCTGGCCCTTAAATAGCATTTTTTTTTAATTGAACAGGCGGCTCATAAAAGGTAGAGCCGTGTGAAAATGGTGGGCCTTTGTGGATTTATTTATTTATTTATTTTAACAAGTCGGAGTTAACGGAGCTTACGGTGGGAAATGACACCAACTCCTCCCCTGTGTTTTGCAAAAACAAAGAAGGCACAAAAGAGAAATTCTTCCATAATGAGGCAGATTGGAGCAACTCCCTAACAGCCAACCAACTAAAACTTTGAGTCCCAGGTCTGGTTGCCTGTTCAGAAATGGCAACTGATGTCCAACAGCAGTTATACTCTCAATTCAGCGAAGACAGGCAGACTCACAACGTTCGCTTGGATCACTGACTCCTCCCACAAAAAAACAAGCCATGGTCAAAGAACTGTTTTAAGTTCCTCCCCTTATTACTCATTTGAGACCCTCTTCTTCTTGCATGGTTTAAATTTTGGACTAAGACTCTGCGAGACCAGGTTTCAATTCCCTGCGTGACCATGGAAAGCACGTGTGATAGGAACGTGAAGTGGAAATAAGGATTCATGTGAGAACGGGTCCAGAGGAGGGTGACCAAAATAGTCAAAGGCCTGGAAACCACACTCTAGGAGGAGCAGCTTAGGGATCTGGGTATGTTTAATCTGGAGGAGAGAAGGTTAAGAGGTGACATGATAGCCATGTATAAATAGTTGAAGGGATGTCGTATGGAAGATGGAGCAAGTTTGTTTTCTGCTGTTCCAGAGACTAGGACAAGGAGCAATAGTTTCAAACTTCAGAAAAAGGGATGCCTCCAAACATTAGGAAGAACTTCCTGAGGGTAAGAGCAGTTTGACAATGGACTACGCTGGATGGCCATCTGTCGGGAGTGCTTTGATAGGGTACTCCTGCATGGCAGAATGGGATTAGACCGGATGGCCCTTGGGGTCTCTTCTCACTGTATGAATTTATGATTCTTTGATTCTATATAATGAGGCCAAATGCGAGGCTCTGCCTATCTCTCAGCTGCCACCAAAGGTAAAGATTTCCACTAATCTTACTGGATGTCACCAAGCGTGAGGGCTTTGCCCTATCTCCATCTCCTCCACCAACTGTGAGGACTTTCTCCTTTCCCAGCAACTGTGGAGACCTCCTACCTGCCCTTGTGGTTCCCGTGTGAGATTTTATTCATCTCCTGTCCCCACTGGACGTCACCACCCTTCATTAATTGCTGCCACCACAGGCACTGTGTGGCTGAACTCAGGCTTTCCAAGATGTAGCTCTGCCAGAGGTGAAAGTGTATAATACCAAAAATAATAATCACTAACAGAAACAGATTACCTATTTAATACATCCAAAGCACATCTTCCACTCTCTCTCACACGCATGTCCTAGCTAACGCAGACCCTCAAATTCTCCTAACCATTCAGACTTCCAAACCCCATGAAACACATTTAATACCTGTGGGTGACCCTGGGCCAGTCACACTCTCTCAGCCTTGGAAGAAGGTAAAGGCAAACTTGCTCTGAACAAATCTGGCCAAGAAAACCCCATTCACACTACACAATTATAGAGTTATTATTCCACTTTAACTGCCATGGTTCCGTCCTATGGAATTCTGGGATTTGCAGTTTGGAAAGGGACATTTAGAATTCTCAGCCAGAGAGTGCTAATGCCTCCAGAATTCCACAGGATGCAGCCATGGCACTTAAAGTGGAATCGAGGGCTCTAACAACGTAGGGTGAAAGGGCCCTGAGTCAGTGTGATGGCACCGGTATCAAGAGAACCATGTTGCTAATCCCAGCCACAGTAGTAAGGCACAGTAGGCACTGGAAGCTGAGAGTTGCGGGACAAAATGGCACCCAGAACACCAAACAAACGCAAACTGGGTTGCCCAAAATGCCCATGCCACGACGTGCTTTTTGGCACTCCCATAAAAATTGAAAAACCAAACACAAGAAGTCATTTGTAGTCAACCTGAATATTTGATTTTAAAAACAACTGCTTTCAAAGTATGTCATCTGTTGCAAAAGACTGTTCTGGAAGTCTGCTGAACACTGAAGAAATTAGATGAGCCAACAAGCTTGGAATTCCTTACTCTTCCTCCTTTCAAATTTGGAAACGGAAAGATCTGCAAAATACCCACCTATTACTCAATGGAAGAATTGTGTCAACGTGGTCTAAGACCCATGTTTCCCCTTTCTGCCTCTCCTCCTCTTAACAGGCCTTTAATTGAGATGTAACAGAGGAGTTATTGTATGTTAAATAAATACTAATTGATTATTTTAAATATATGTGCCAGTGGTTTAACAGCTAAGCAATGAACCTCTTACCATTAATGGGGCTGTTAAACGTCAATTATTATAGTTTTATAATCAATTGATAGTTAAGAGGGCTTAATTTTCTCTGCTTAGGTTCAATGGGTCAGCGTTTGCATGTTAGCCGATGCAAGTTGTATGGACGAGAGTTACGCCGGGGGAGGAGAGAAGGAGCAGGAGTTCATATATCCAATGAGATCCATTTACCTGGCCCGGACTACAGTATGATTTATGTGGCAGAGCATTCTCCAGGTATAGGGAAAATAGCGTACCAAGAGAAACCCTCTGGGATTCCTCCCTTGTATGCTAGTTTTCTGCATTTGGGCAGTTTCTATTTATAGGAGAGATTTTTTCCTTTTTTTAAAAAAAAAATGCAGTTCCACTCCCCTTTAACATAGACCCGCTGTCCAACATGGTACAATCCATGCAAAGACTGCAGGGTTGATGATAGCCCCCATGTCAGTGGAACGATAAATCCATTCCAGGCTTTGGGCCAACTTTCAGTAAGCTCTCCAAGGTGCTGAACATATTTAAGAATAGAGCTCAGCACCTCGGAGAGCTCCAGTTTTTAATCTAGGCTTTAAAAGAGCTATCCAAGGTCTTGAGCTCTATTCGTACATAGAGCTTCAGCACTTTGGAGAGCTACTCCAAGGGAGGAAAAGCCACAGTGAACAGCCCAAAAGTGTGCTGGGAGCTGAGAAAACATGGAAGCTGCTAGAGAGGGTTTGTAATGCTGGGAAATTGGGTTGCAAGCCGTCCTGAGCTTGCCGGGCAGCAGCTGGTGGAGGAGGAAGAGCACCAGAAGCGGATTATTAAAGGGCTGTGCGGCCTTATCAGAGCTGCCAAGGGGAAAGGTTCCCTTGGAAAAGAAGCACTTGACGTGCAGGTTGGAAAACTCAAAAATAATCAACCCCGTGAAAGTCAAACCCACAAATGCAGAGGGCTGACTATACTTGGAAAAAAGGGAACATTTCTGGATCGATATGAACTAATTAAATTTGTATCTTGCCTTCCTCTCAGTACAAGGCCACAAGTTGCTCACAAGAAGATGCACTTTAACAATAGATGCAAGAAAATCTACAAATGAGGAGGCCCAACTGTACATTCCTCTGCCCTGAGGGGTACTTTGTGGGGGGAAGGGGTCACAGTGTATCCCCCAAGCTGATAATGATGGGAGATGGGGCAGAGGGGAAGAACAAGAAGCAAGGGGGGACCGATGGAGAGCTCCGTTGCCTTTCTCCGCCATGCCCGCTTGCAGCCTGAACGGCAGCGTGCGTCGAACCGTAATGGTTTGTAAAAGCATCTCCGCACACAAAAGGAAGGGTCCTTTCTCTCCCTCACCCTGGCCATCCGAGGAAGAGGAGAAGAAGAAGGGGAAAAAAGACAGGGTGGAATTGGATGGTGATTATCGCTGAAAGGCCGGGAGCCGCCAGCTAACCTTCTTACAATGAAATATGAGAATTTACCTTCATGGTTCAATGCTCGCTATTCAGCTGTCTACCGGGGGTCTAAATCAATGGTTCTGCACCCTCCAGTCAAGGTTTCTCTTTCAAACACTGCAGGGATGACCTTAGGTCCATCCTCCAAAGGAAGCGCTTGGCATTTAATTTCATTAACCTAAGCTCTCCCATAAAAATGGCAAGGGGGCACCCAATGCCTTTCCAAGGAGAGCCTACATAAGCATCCAGATCTGTCCCAAAATCCCATGCAAATCAATGAGCACAGGTGGGGTTTTGTAAAATACTCATCTCAGTTTGTCTGTCCATGCTCCCCCTGAAAAAGGAAGATCCTGTGATTATAAGGTGGCTCGTGCAATGTTTCCTGCCTGCCTTTTATTTTTAAAAAAATGCTGTTAATCTATTTGTCTTATATCTTAAACAGAGAAGAAAATACATGCCATATTCCCACGGTGAACACAGCCCATGACTCATCTCTCAAAGGAAGGTTAAACTTAGCCTCCCCATAGGAGTGTCAGTTGTGAAGACCTTGGGACAGAGAACGTTTCTGGTCACCTACAAAGCCCTGTAGTCCACCAGTAAAACAAAGGGAGACCAGCTGGTCCATGAGAACAAGGGAAAAGGAAAATCTAGAAATGGGGATAATCTTTCTCAGGGTCAGCTAAGGGTTTTTCCATTGTGTAGTGGTTTGAGCACTGGACTACAACTCTGCAGACTAGGGTTCTAATTCATTCTCTGCCATGGTAACCTACTGGGTGACCCTGGGCAAGTCACACTCTCTCAGCCTCAGAGGAAGTCCGAGGCAAACTCCCGCTGAACAAATCTTGCCCAGAAACCCCCATGATAGGTTTGTTTTAGGGTCACCATAAGTTGGAAGCAATGTTGAAGCACACAACAACAATTTTGCCTCCAAGTCCACTTTCTCTCTTCTTTGCAGGGGTGGGAATGTCTGTAGAGATTTCTTGGATCTGCAAAAAGGTTTTTTGTTTTTTTGTTTTTCAAAAAAAGGCATGGTTTGCTGAGGTGGTCCTATGATGTGAACGCCAAAGTTTCTTTCTCTGGATTTTTTTTAATTAAGTGTCCTAAAGTTATGATGCAGTACTATTTCACCAATGCATTATAACTCTAAATAGAACAAAAGAAAGAAGGGAAAAAAACCCATGATATTCCCAATGCATCCCAGCATTAAAAAGAAACTGACACAAGACGGGAATAAGATATTGCCGCTGGTGTTGGGAATTGCAAAAAAAAAATGCCCAGGTGAACAGAAATGTCATTTGGATATTAAAACAAGAATGACAGCAAAAAATACTGCAACCTCCCAATGCAATGTGACTTGCAAAGTTAAAACAAATAAGAGTCCACATCATCAAAGCATGCAAAAGCTTTATGATTTTGGAGGGAGGACTCCCTTACAAGCCCCTCTGGTGAAGGCACAAGGGGAAGCCTTCTCAGGCCATTTCCGCACGAGACTGTTATAGCACTATGATTCCACTTTCAACATCCTATGAAATCCTGAGGTTTGCAGTGTTAAGAGACGGGCCAACTGCAAACCCCAGGATTCCATAGGATGTTGAAAGTGGAATCATAGTGCTATAACAGTCTCGTGCGGAAATGGGCTCAGTGGTTGTTCCCAGGTCCTGGAATTCCCTTCCATGGGAGGCTAGGCTAGCCTCTTTTCTGCTTACTTTTTACTGGCAGAAAAAGACCTTGGCACATAATCACAATTATGAATACGTAACCTAGAGATACGCCTCCCTAACTGCTTTGTATTCATGATCCTGACATATTGACAATTGTAGCAGTAGTGTAGGGAAGACACAGGGATTATAAAAGTCCCCCAGTCCTGCCTTACTGAGCTCAGAGATCTGTTCTCCTGTCAACTGGGATACAGCAGCCTGACATTTCCATCCCGCTGCTGGCACTGACCTTGGCCACAAGGAAGAACTGCAACAGGGATCTTGCAGTTGAAGGATAAGCTTCCTCCAGCCCTTGGTCTTTCTCTAGTTCTACCATTATGGCATAGTGATCTGAACGTTGGACTACAACCCTAGAGACTAGTGTTCAGTTCCTTGGCTCAGCTATGGAAACCCACTGGGTGGCACTGGGTACATCACATACTCTCAGTCCCCGAATACCCTATGATAGGTTCACCTTCAGCTCACCGTAAGTTGGAAATAACCTGAAGGCACACCGCAACAAGCAATCCAGCTGCAACTCCCATAAACCATCCAACTGACAAGACTGAGACATAACTACAGAAATATCACCAGTGACAAAGCCCCTACAGTTGATCTTCCTTGATGATTGCAACCTTATCTTCTTCCTGCTCCCTGCCATTCAAGGCAAGATATCCCAATGTGTGTTGGGGGGGGGAGTGCTTTGGTGACTCCAAGGTTGCTGTTGCAGTCGCAAAACGTTCCTGTACAGAAGCAATTACCGCAAGCCAGAGTGAGGGACTAGGAACAGGTCACTTAAATGAACTAGAGCAGAGTTGGGGAGGGGGAAGGGAGGGGGCAGCGGAAGAGAAGACTACACGGGGGAAAACAAGAAAACGTCTTCATCGCTTTTCGGGCTTCAAATTGGAAAAACAGGGATCAATAAAGCAGAACTTCATTTAATGGTGTGAGAAACTATCCAGAACGGAGATGGGCAGGAATCGCTTATTACAAAACAAACAAGCCAATTAGAGCCCAGCAAGGAAAAGAGCAGGAGATGGTGGAAAGGCGGGGAGGCAGGACTATCAAACCCCAAGACACCTCGGTGGGCAAAGGGAGGGGGTCTGGCTTTTCGGTTGTGTCACGGCTGCTGAGGAGAAGCTCAGGGGTAACACAGGGCAGAGGCAGCTTGTTTGGGTGCCGGAAATGATCAAGAGCAAATTGAAGGATTATGAAAAGTCTGCCAAATGTCCAGAAAGCCTGAGCTCCAGAACTCAGGGGGAGCAGGAGGAGGAGAGAGAAACTGGGACGTTTGAAAAGCAGCAGAAAGGTGGGATGGCAGAGGACTAATTGGAACTGTTCCTGCCAAAGTGGGGCAGTCAGGGGGTTTGTAAAGACAGCTTTTCGGATAACGTAGGGCTCAATTCACTGACCCCTGCCTTACAGTCTCCTTTAAAACACAGCCACAATCTCTGAATTGCCTCCAGTAATCCAGCCAGGCCATCCATGTAAATCTGCCGGTTGGCAGAAGAGAAGAAAATACCTTCCCAACCCCAGCCGGTCTGTCATGTCAAGGTTTTACAGCCTCTGCGGCCATTTGCACAATAGCCGTCTGTAACATATTAAACAGATTAATTGAAGTAACCTAGAGGGAGTCGAGGAACTGCCAATCTTCCCAGCAGCCATTTCGGAAATGATAGCAGAGGGTAGGAAACAGGTGGTCAGCAGCCAAGGTTTGCAGATGCGGCATGGCGATATTAGGATCTGTTCGACAGGGAATAAACTCATCCTAAATACTCACACACACACACACACACACATTTGGCTTGGCTCTTTACAAGAAATGAGGGTGATCTTGCAAACTTCATTAAATCTTTGCATGGCTTGCACCTTTCCCCATGGCGATTGGAATATCAGAGAGCCATCATGGTTTGAATGTTGGACTGTGGCCCTGGAGACCAGGGGTCAATTCCAAGCTTGGCAATGGACGCCCACCGGGTGACCTTCGGTGCATCACACACTCTCAACCCCAGAAAATCGCAAGATAGGCTTGCCTTAGGGTCACCATAAGTTGGAAATGAATCAAAGGCACACAACAAGAACAAGTTGAATACTCATTGAAGATGTCTGATCTGGCCTGGGTGACCTATTCCCAAGGTACATCCCATTTGGATTACAGTTAACATTTCACTTCACAAAGTCAGTGTGTTCCTGACAGTAAACTCTTCAGCAGAAAATTTGGTACCAGAAGGAGAAAGAATGAGGAAGGAAGAGGGAAAGGATCCTGAACAAAGAGCCGTTGGCATGCTTCAGCAAACTTTTTATCCAAAACTAACGATATGCACAACGAAATTAAACAGTCAGATCATGGAAGCCCTGCTTAACTAAACAAAAACATTTGTAACCTTTTCCAGACCACTCAAAACTTCTTCCCAAATACATACAGGGATGATTTTTTTTTCAATAGCCTGGAAACACTGAAGCCTTATAAGGAGCAGCTTAGGGAGCTGGGTATGTTTAGCCTGAAGAGGACAAGGTTAAGAGGCAATATGATTGCCATGTTTACATATATGAAAGGATGCTACATGGAGGATGGAGCAAGCTTGTTTTCTGCTGCCCCAGAGACCAGAACGTGATTTTCTGTTTATGTTGCATCCCTGTTTGATGGGTGGAGCAATGTTCCTAAGGGTGCCCTAGCCAAAAAAAAAAAAAAGGTTGCAAATGGTTGCCCTAAATAAATGACTAGGATCAGAATCTTTTAATTCCAAATGTTACATCTTTTGCGCCATGCTCCAGTGCCAAAGTAAATCTTCCTTTGGACAGAACCAGATTGTTAAAACTTGCCCTGCTTGCCAGAGAGAAATGTCACTGAGTCAAAAGTTTGTCTTCCTGTGGGTTAACAACATGGAATTGGGAGGGAATTCAGCCCATAATTTCGATATCTATAAAAGAGGCGGCGATTGCAATCCGAGCTTAATTTTGATGCCGTGCCGTACTTCATAACACGACAGAGTCTTAAAAATGTAATGAAAGGGCTTGATAGATTACAGAACTAATCCATTTAGTGCTCCAATAAATAACTAGAGAAATACATCCAGGGCTTCAGAAGACGGGGAGGGGGGAAGCTGGCAGTGCATGTAACATTTTCTAGAATTATTCAGGACAGAGGAATCCAAGGAAGGTTGAGAAAAGTCCAAGAGAGGATCTCGTCGAGTGAAGTAAATAGAGGTGGGTAAGAGCCAGTCAAAAGGCAAGCTAGAGTCTGTATTTGGGGTAATACTGTTTCCCAACCAACAGGGGAGCACAGTTTGTGGCCAGCAGTGAGGCTACAAAATGGCGGGCACCGTCTTTGTCAGCGCTAGAAACTCCCCCTTTCCCAGAAGTCAGTGCAGTTTTCATAGGCTTTGGGGAAAGGACAAGAGAACTAGCCAATCAGGCACAGCCCGGCTGGCTGGTGGGCAGGACCAGAGAAGTTAAATGCAGGCTTCACTCTGGTCCACCTCTTGGGTATTTAATCCAGGCGCTGGCGCTCTCTCCAACAGTTGCACGGGGAGCCTCATCCTCACTTGCTAAGAGTCATCACGCCCAGCCAGTAGTCCAGATAAACACAGCCAAAAGGGGAGAAGATTCAGAGCTGTGAACCACAGCCAATCCAAAGGTCAAGGGCACACCAACACCAAGACCACTGCCAGTCACAAACAACAAAGATGCCAGAGAGCCCTGGGAGATTTATAGATAGCTGCCTCAGGACACGGGGTTCTTGATGAGTCAGTGTTTTCTATTTAAGGACCTACAAAACCTCTCCTTATCACTTAGGCAAACTTCACAGAATGGGAGAGCACATCTCTGCCCAGTCGTGTTGAAGAGAAAGCCCCTCAACTGTTTCAGACGTCAGCTCCTCGGATTCAGAGAGGCTCCCACTCTCTGGAGCCATAAGCTGCTAGCATTCTGACTCCTCGGTGCCCAGTTCTTCAGGTTCCAGAGGGTGAGTTATGACACCAGACAAATACACTGCAATGGGTTCTGGCTGTCCAAAGAACTCCATCCGAAGAACTCCAAGATCTTTGGGGGAAGCTTGGATGCCTGGGTTTTGGCAGTGGCCAGGAGTGCATTTGCACAGCTAAAAACTGTGTGCCTGCTGCGCCTGTTCCTTGTCAGATCCACCTACAGTGACATACGCCTCAATTACATCTCAGTTGGACTACTGTAATGCACTCTATGTGGGGCTACCTTTGGAAACTGTTAGGAACTTCAGCAGGTTCAAAATGCAGCAGCCAGAATGCTGACCAGGGCCAGTTACAGGGAGCGCATAACTCCCTCGTTAAACCAGCATCACTGGCCACCTATACAGTATTTATGGGCAAACAGCCTCCCCCAGCTATTTGCCTAATTAACCCGTCCGCTGTATATAAATGCTCTTGAGTCTTGTGGGCTCTCCTTTTTTTCATCTATGCTGGCTGCAGTAAGTACTGTCCTGTTCAAGTCTTGGGAAGAGTCCTGCCTGTGTTTGCACCCGAGTCCTGGGACTGGGGCATGACACCACCTGTTTTAGTCAATATGGGGAATGCAAAAGGAAGGCACGCGACAGGTATAGAAAATATACATGGCCAGAATCCTCTATCAAGATGTATGCTGCATAACTTTACAGAGACTCAGCTACATAACAGGGGCACTAGAAAAGCTTGTAGTGAATTGCAAAGACCTGTAAGAGGCCACCGAAAACCATGTCCCAGTGAGCTTCAGCGATCCCTGGTGGGTGTCCCAATCAACAACGGGGCCACATTGTCCTTCAGTCCCATTGTTGCTTTGCTGGTTCCCCTACAGAGTAACATAACAGCAGTCCCTTACCGGATACAAATGTTATGGAACAGCCCAATTCTAATCCTTGAAGGCACAGGTCTGCTTACGAAGACATAAAGTCACCAATGAGATTCCAGTCCATATTTATGGCAACACAAAGAGACAGATGTCAGCCCACTGCAAACAAAGATGACAGCAGGCATGGAATGGACATGGAGGTCAGTTTCATAGATGGGTGAGTCCCTATAGATGATGGGGATTCTATAGGGTGTTTAGGGGGGGAAAAAAAGAACAATACAAGAGCGGAAGTTGAATGATCTCACATTACCAGATCGGCTCTGGAGCTGGCCGCCACTCAAGGAGTTAAAACGCATCCCGCAATTGACAATTAATGTGAAGCTCATTCCACAGATCTCTTACCAGAGAGCACAACAGGGCAATTAACCCACTAATACACTAGGCTATTACGCTGCTATGTCTCTTATTTTAGCCTGAGGTGATTTGAAACGCATTGGATTAAAGGATATTACAGGAGATAGCATGAAAAATAGTTTAACGTAATGAGTCGTCCCGTGATGTCTGCTATTAAAGATGATTTGCGGTCAAAAACTACAACATGCAGGAGTTCAGCCATTTAGAGATGGGGGAGGAGGGGGGCAGCTTAACTCTTTCCTGTCTCCTATCAGTTGAGTAGATCAAAGAGGTACATGGGGGCACAATTCTTCCCAGTCTTCCATTCCTGGACCAACAGAAGTCTCAAGAAGCAACACGTCTCTTTGGAAAGGCCGTCACCTGGTCTGGATGCCCGTCTTCTTGTGCCATGATGTCTGGTGACTCTCTGGGTTACTTAGAGATAAGAGAATTGCACTCTGCAGATTACAGGATCATAGACCTGGAAGGGACTTCAGACCATTTAATCCAGCCCTTTGCTGTGTGGGAAAGTACAGCTGAAGCACTTCTGAGAGAGAGCCGTCCAACTGTTTCAAGATCTCCAAGGAAGGAAATCCACCATTTTCCAAGGCAGTCTGCTCCATTATCAAACAGTTCTTACAGCAAAGAATTTCTTCCAAATGTTTAGGTGGAATGTGTTCTCTTGGAATCTGAATTGCTTGGCTTGTGTTCTGGTTTCTGGACCAGCAGAAAACAAGCTGGCTCCATCTTCTACATGACATCCCTTCATGTACGTAATGGTCATATAGGATTCCGCCATCTGTACTTTGAAAGCTAATGATGCCGTCGTGCAGAGCTCAAGAAGTTACCAACCTCATCTGCTAAACAGCAATGATCTTGCTAGTAAATGACTTAGCAAGAGCACATCCTCAAGATCTCCTACGCGCTGAGGCATAACTAAGCAGTGTTAAATGATCCTGCCTTTATGTTCTTGTTTAAGGATGTGGGAGGACTGCAGGAGGTCAAGAGTCTGTCTGGAAGGCATGCCGGATTTCTCTATCGCAGAATTTGACATATGGAGATACTTAGCATGACTATCTGTCCTCCAGGAGAGTCTGTGAACACAGAACGCTGGATAGACCCACGTCAGCCAACCCCGTCTGAGTAATTTTCATCTCAAACTGACGGGGCTAAGGGGTCTTAAGGGCCCATTCAAAACCAAGCCACCACAAGGTATTTCCAGATAGCTCATTGCTTCACTCACTCCTTACACTCTGATCAGACCTCCTTCATCTGGTGAGGCTGCTGGCTATTAAGGTGGGCTTGGGGGAAGGTGGGCCAGGAGGCATTACTTGGTTGCATATACATTTATAGATAACTACACATCCGGCATAGAATTTCACCATCTAAAACTAAAAAGGTAAAAAAATCCAACAGGTAAAGCTGCTTCCATTGGTGTCCTCCTCTTCTGGGGGCCAGAGAGGAGTTTCTCTCCCGGAAGTTGGACTGGTTACTTTTGTGGGGGCAACAACTTCCAGAATTCTATAGTATGCAAGAGTCAAAATGCATTTACTATGCAAAAAAATTTTTTTAAAAAAAAAATTGGGAATGGTCTCTTTTCTTCCAGCCACATGATTTGCACACAGTAGCATTAATAAACAAATATTCAGCAGGGATGGATGTTAGCTGAATTCAATTAGCCAGTGACTCACACCCCATTATCCTCTCGACTACATTCTCAGCTTCAAAAAACCTAAATGGATGGATACGAGCACGCTACATTTTTGTAAATACAGTCTTCCTTTTCACAGCCAGAGATCACAAAAGCAGGACAGTGCAGTTGGCCCTCCACATTTGGATGGACGAAGCTCTTCCCCTTTTCCGCTCTATTCAGAGAAGGGGATGGCTCCCTTTTAGTAAGGGTTCATACTATATCTTAACTTTTATCAAAACAGGCAACCTCCCCTTCTCTGAGAAGCGAAAGGGCTTTATGAACACCCAGCCAGGTATGCCTGATCCCCTGAGGCAGAACTGGCATTTTCCCCTCCCTGTGAAATCTCGCGACTGGTTGTTAAGGAGCACTGGGGTGGCATTTATGCAGGTTTCCGGAAAGACTATGTAGTGTTACTGAATACAGACCACTTACAGATTGGTAACTCTGGGTTATGAATCTGTAACTGCAATACGGAATACCAGCCACGATCATCAAAGTGGCATCCATTGCACGTGCTCAGCTGAGCAAGCTGGCATTTGGTTGTTGCTGGTGGAGTTTGGGGCTGAAGGAAATCATCCTGTCCACCCCGAACATCAAGGAGGACGGAAGTAGAAGTGCCACTCTATTCAACTGTGGTCAGGCCTCATGTGGAATCCTGTGTCCAGTTCTGGGCACCACAGTTCAAGAAGGATATTGACAAGCTGAAATGTATCCAGAGGAGGGCAACCAAGATGGCAAAGATCTGGAAACCAAGCCTTATGAGGAACAACTGAGGAAGACGAATATGTTGAACTTGGAGAAGAGAAGACTGAGAGGTGACATGATCACTGTCGCTAAATATCTCAAAGGATACGGAACCAACTTCTTTTCTGCTGCTCCAAAGACCAGAACATGAACCAATGGATTCATATGACAAGAGATTCAACCTAAACATGAGGAAGAACCTCTTGAGCTGTGTGTTCCTGCATGGCAGGGGGTTGGACTAGATGGCCCTTGTAGTCTTTTCCAGTTCTAAGACTCTATGATTCTTTCTCTGTCCATCTCAAAAAGCAAGGAGGGGAAGGGAGGAAGAAGATCGACCCCACTCCTCACCTCTAATCAAAGAACTTGTCACCATCGCTTTAATGGCAGCAGATGCCAGTAACAATAACCAGGATCCGGCACCTTTGAAATTCATTATTCCCCAGTAACGTTCGTTGCCATCTTTCCGCCATTCTAACGAGCTTTCCTTTCGGATGTCACTCCGGGTTGGCGCGGATTCCCCAAGTGGCAAGCGGAACTGTCGTTTCCGATTTTCTTCAGAGGGAAGGAGAGATTTCAGAAGAGGAGAAAAGAGGACTGGCCCTTCCTGACCTTTTCTCCTTCAATTTCGTTCCTCTCCTCTCCCTGGGAAAGGGAGGGGAAGAATCACACTACGTGGAACTGACAAACTCATCACCGCCGTCACCCTGTTACATATACAATAGCTATGTCACTTGGCATCAGGCGGGAGGAGGTCCTGATGAAATTACAGGCCCATCATGGGTCTAATCGGTCAGTAGATTAAACTTTTTCCCCCTCCTGCTGCTGTTCCCATTCGTTTCAAATTGAGGTGAGGTGGAATGTTTCTCAGGTGCCCAAAACAGCTGAAAACTGTTCCAACTGAGCTAAAATTTGCCACCCTTCCATTTTGCCATCAGCAAATTGGAAAGAAGGGCATGGATTTCACCAGATTTTTCAAGGAGCCAAAACTAAAGGATACGGGCACACCTTCCAGCTCTCCTGATTTGGCTGGAACACTCCTGCTTAATCCTCTGCCATCCCACTTTTCCAACTCTTTTTAAAAGGTCCCAGTTTCTCTCTCCTCCTCCCACTTTCCCTTTTTGTCCTCAGCTGATGTCAATTGCTGCAAAGTGAGTTCAAAGAGCAAAAGTAGTTTGCCTCAGTTAGCTCAGCAGAATGCTTATTTGGGGGCAATGCCCTCAATTTTCACTTCAGGATCTTATCTAGTTTCTCCATCTTGGTTAATGACTGAGCCAAGGTATAGGAAACCTCTACCTGCTTCAATATCGTTGCCTTTTTTAAGTTATGGAAATCATCTACGGTCACTATTGCAGTCATGCCCCAGTCCCAGGGGCTCAGGTGCAAACACAGACAGGATCCACCCCACCAGCCACAGCACAGAGACATGAGCATGCCAGCAGAGACGAGAAAGAGAGAGTCCATGAGAAGATGCATTAATTAGACAAACAGCTGAGGGAGGCTGCTGGCTGATAAACACAAGGGATTGGGGTGGGGAGAAGTCCGTTGCAGACAACTGGTATTACTGGTGAAAGCAACGTGTTCTTCTTTTGATCCTTGGCGCATGTTTCTGGAAAACCTTGACCCTTGCTTTGTGTGCTGACCACAGCTACTGGATACTCCCTTGAACTGACACTCTGAATTTATTATTGGACAGCTGAAACAAAAATGGTAACTGACTGATAAGCTTTTGTAAATAAACCTTGTCTGTGGCTGCTATTATAGAAGGAGGTCCATTCTGCTGCTGATTGCAACAAGGGTGGATGATGTTTCCATCGTTTGGGAGAGGGCTGGGTCACGAGAGGTTACTTAGTTAAGTGTACTTTAAGTATACACGTTAAGTATACATGATGTTTTAAGTATACATGTACTTAAGTAACTCAAGTACACATGAAGTTTGGACCCTGATCCTCACGTGGGTCTCCAGTGTTGGAAACAGAAGACTAGGGTAGGCAGACCTTAGAAAACTTTTACCTTTGCAGCGGAGAGGGAATTTTTTAATAAACAAAACAGAAAGCTTCATCTTTCACTAATTTTAGGGGAAAACTGAGATGCAAAGAAAGAATACATTGGGTACAGAGGGAAAGATATTTAGAATTTCTATCAGCCTAAATCCTGTACCAGCCACTTAGCTACTATCAGATTTAGACCAATACTGTTTTTAACTATAACTCCCAGATTCCCCCAGCCAGCAACCAGAGTTATCATCTTAAAAGGGTACCATACCCAACTTCTGGTGTGCATACATTCCATTTGCGCTGACTATTCTGGCTGGGGGATTCTGGAAGCTGTAGTATAAATAAGTAATGCTCTGTGGATTTTTGCATACTTATTTTTTATTGGAGAAACATACAATCATATTAAAAAAATATACAAATACTAAAGGATGAGTGTGTTTGGGTTCATGAATTGCTTCAGAAGGCATGGAGGAAATAGGTCTGCTAGGAAAGGTAACCCAAATAAATTTCTCCCTTATCCCAAATTAGGAATAGAACCTCCATGTTGTAAGGCAGTGTATCCCTGGCCTTACTCCCACCTGCAGCCTGAAATAGCACTGACCCATTGAATCGATTGTTGAGCTGATGAAAATGGTAGATTAACCCTAAGTAAATTCCACTGAGAGAACCAGTGGTTTGTGTGTTGGACTAAGACGCCGGAGACCAGGGTTCGATTCCCTTCTCGGCCATGGAAACCCACTGGGTAACGTCACGCAATCTCAGCCCCAGGAAATCCTGTGATGAGGTTGCCTTAGAGTCTCTGTAAATCGAAAACAACTTGAACGCACACAGTAGCAACGATTGGGAAAAGACTTGAAGGCATACAACAAGATCCCATTGATCTGATCTATTCTGCTAAAAGGATTCAAACCCCTAAATACCAGTGGATCCTGGATTCAAGAAGAGCCAGCCGCCATGATGTATGCGCCCTGCTCCTCAATTAGTTACCCAGCATTAGAAACAAAAACTGGAGCAGAGAGGTCTTCGAATGCTTTTTCCTTTTAGGGGGAAAATTGTTACGAACAAAATGAAAAGTGTGCTTCGTCTTTCACTCATTCGAGGGAGGGCGAGGGAAACTGTGACGAAAAGGAAGAACACATTGGGTGGAGAGAGAAAGACGTTTAGAATTTCTATCACCCACTCCAAGGATCTGAAGGGCAGCAAGGGGTGAAATTCCAATAAACAAACTGAGGAGACGAGTCCAAGCGGAAAAGGCCTGGTCTGCCGATTATCATTTGAAAAGATGCTGTCGCCGTGTTCTCTCCTCGTCCACCCCAGTGATGAAAATGAGATTGTCTGATGTGCATGCCGGGATAGATTTACCTTTGCACGGTTTCGCCCCCAATCAGCAGAGAGGGGTCATGCCACTGAAAAGAGGAGGGGGAGTATAAAAATGTCATCGCGGAGCTTCATCAAACCGACACCAATTTCGGCAAAGGGGGCATTATGCATTTCAAAGGGAAGGCAGCTCTGTACATGCCGCGCGGCGCTTGTTACCGATCTCTATCGTGGTACGTGGCCACGACTGATACGACCGCAAGGGTATCTGACCGAGCTTTTCTTTGTTTGCCGCGAGAGAGGCTTCCTGGAAGATGCCCAGCCATTCACACTTCCTCCCCTGGTTGTTTGTTTAGTTGGGTTTTGGTTCCCTCCCGGCCTACTCCTCTCAGCATCTCAATTGACGCCTGCCCTGGATTCTCTCAGGGTGTGAGAAACAGAGGTGAGAGAAGACCGAACACACACACACCCACACACCACAAGGGGGACGAAACTAATAGTCTTCCTCTCCCTTGCGACTTGCTCATTTTAAAAAAAAAATCTCCATTTAAATGCAAATTTGCGTTTTAGCTGGGGACTTCCCTCCAAAGTATCTCTGGCGATGCCGTGGGAAATAGACTCGGAAATCTAAAATGGCTGACAGTCGTGGAAACCGAGGGGGTGGGCTGCCATTGGCGTGCTCTCATCCGTAGCTGGAATGAGTTCTGCGCACATCCTGGCATCCTGTGGCCAGTTGGACGGTGACGCGGGAAGCCATGTTTGTTCACAAGGGGGCCAGGGCTAGTCCTAAACTGGAGAAGGGCCCGGCTTTTACCTTTAGGGGAAGGGAAGGGAGATGAACAATGGGCACAAACCCATCCCAGATGTATGCATAAGCGGCAGGCCGTTCAATTATGAAAGGCCTTTAAATACAAATAGCTACTATGTTTTAAATTTAAGTCATTGTTCATGTAACACACCCCTAGATTTGGTACTTCTGTTTGGCACCCAAATTTAGGGTATGTCCTAACTAGACCATCAAATTGTCCCAATCTGGTAGGAACAGACTCAGTTAATCCACTGTCCTCCCACTTTTTCAGCTCCTTTCGGGATCCTGCACCCTCTTCTCCTCTCCTTGCTCCAGAATTAATTGAGTGCAAACTCCTTTTGCCCTTTGAACTCAGTGTTGCAGCAGCAGAAGTAAGCTGAGGGCAAAGAGGGGAAGCGGAAGGAGGAGAGAGAAACCAGGACATTTTAAAAGCAGCTGGAAAAGCAGGACAGCAGAAGATCACCTTCCCTGCCAAATCAGGATGTTCGGAGGGTATTGGGATAGATGCATCAATCCCCCCCACTGGAATCTCTTAGAAACCAGTGGGGCAGGCACGGGGACAGCAGAGAGGAATGCTGTCTACTCAGAAAGGGGGTGGTGGATCTCCTTCCCCGGAAACTTGTGAATAAGCAATATATGGAGAGGAGAGCAAAATGAACTTTAATGCAAATGGCCAACCTGGGGAAAATAGCTTTCCCTGCGGCTCAGGCCGTGACTTGTTAAGTATTTTTTGCTTAAGTGCAAAATCTTTGCGGTATGGGTCATTAAGTTTTTGTACTGCAATGATAATCATTCGGAAAAGGAGCTCAGGGAAAGGAGTGGGAGGCTGGGGGGGTGCATAGAGAAAGAGAGAGAGAGAAAACCAGGGCCTGCTTCCAATCTGACTTGATCCTGGAGTACATCCAAAATAACCATCCATAAATCCCAATCCTGAGCGCACTCTCTCCCTTGCTCTGCTGCCTATCACCAGTATGGCACATTGCTCATTTATTCCAAACATATGAGCCTTCCGGGGTTGCCCATCGCTGCTCTCCTTGTTTTTGCTGTCTCCTCCAAGGAAGATTCTGCGAGGGTGGCTTAGCCCAGTCTCAACTAAGGTGCCTCACAAAAGCACAATGAGACAGTGGGGAGGAGTTGAGGTCACCTCCCCTTTTGAGGAGGAGGTTCAGAGCTTGAGCCAACAGCCTCGTGGTCCTGCTTGAAATCCAGGCTCGGGTTCCCAGACCTCAGGGCCTCACGTGGTGTTTTAGGGCCTAACCTCTTTTTACTACTGTTCAGACCAACGGGAAGAATCTCAGGGCAAGAGCACTGACTTCAAAAGTGTATGTGTGTGTGTTTTCCTCATTTGTTAGACTTTTGGCCAGATTCCTGTTGGAGACTTATATCTTCATAAGCGTATGTAAAGTTACATAACATAACATAATGATAGAGGATTCTAGTCTGTGTTTTTTGTTGGAATTGCGGTCCCTGCACAATTGAGGTGGGTGCTCAATGTCTCGCACATAATGACATAACCAGAAGCTGCCCCTTGTAACATTCCCCCTTGTGGCATTACCAGGGCCTCCCGCCGTGACATCACAAGGGGCCCTCCCTAAGCCTCGGGTTTTGGCCTGAAATTTCGGGGCTTGAGATAGTCCTGACCTGGGAACCCGAGACTTGACCTCAGTCTCTTCCACACTGCACCACTGATATCAATTTAACTGCCATGACTGAAAAACAGGCACCTTGACTGCTGGGATGCCCTGATGAGAAGAGTCCTAGACAGGCGACAATCTCTACAGAGATTCCTCTCCTGCCTGGAGACATCCCATGAAAACCTGAGGCTCTGGGTCAGATCCTGAGATCTGGCAACAGCTATAGACCAGTGGGTCCAAACTTTTTTGTACTTTTGTGTTCCCTTGGGAAATATTTTTCCATAAACTGCACCCTTCGCTGAGGTGCCCACTTATATATACAGTTGGTCCTCTGTATTTGCAGGTTTCACTTTCATGGATTTATTTGTTGGTTTCTCCAGCCCCTGGTCCCTCGCTTCAAGTACTTCTTTCCTGGGGGAAACTTCCCTCTTGGTAGCTCTACTGAGGCTGCGCAGCCCTTTAAAAATCTGCCTCTGGCCCTCTTCCTCCTCCCCCAGCCACTGCCTGGCCAGCTAAGGATGGCTTACAGCCGAATTTCTCAGCACCACAAACCCGCTCCCAAAGCCATACACACACACACCCAAGGAAGGAGATGGGCAAGAGAGAGAAATATAGGGCCACCATGTGAACCCCCTCTTCCTTTCCCTGACCTGGTCTGGACCCTGGGTGCCCATTCTTTCCACATGGCATGGTCCCATTCCCCCCCACACAGTGAGTTTTCCACTTTTGCAAGGGTCCTGTACCCCTAACCCTATTGAATGTGGAAGGCCAACTATATACCAGTACCAGCACAACAGCACTCAAATGTTTGCAAAGCAGAGGAGAGTGGAAGCTGAGGCTATGAGGGGCACGCTGCCAAGCATGCGCACTGTAGTGGCACACTCACGATACATCATTTCAGGAGAGACTCCTCACCATTTGCCAAAATAACAAAGCCAGGGAACTGAGGGGCTTTTCTCAAGGTAAAATAATGAATGAAATCCACTCCTACAAAACTCATCATAACATTCAATTAATTTCACAACTTTTGACTTGTATCTTGTTTTAAACTGTTGATGCATGTGCCTTTTCCCATCATTATGCAATGTTTTTCACATACCCCTAAATGTCCTGGTTTGTACCCCTGGGGGTATGTATACCCCAGGTGGGGAATTACTGCAATAGACAAAGCTTAGGAATGGCTATCAGTTTTGATATTTTCGACTACAGCTCCCTAAACTTCCCAGCCCCTGTTACCAGTGGCTATGTTTTGGGGAAACTGTAGCCTCCCCCCTCCAACAAAAAAAAGTAGCTTTCCCAAGCTCGGGAAGCCACCACCGACATTTTAACCCATAAGCTCAGAACTTTATCTCAGGCGTGCATGGACCATCAGGAAAGCAGAATTCAATCTCTGTGTGTGACCACTGCAATAGCAGATAAAGAGGAGGTTGGGAAAATGAAGCTATTTTTATACTTGATCGGAGACAGGGGGAGAGAGAGAAGTAAGTGAGAGATTGTGCATACATTCCCCAAGTACAGTATACTTTGGCTGTAATAGTAGGTTGTTTTGATGCTGGTTACAGCGCTGGAAATGAATGAAGGAGTGGAACGATATTGCTTTTTTTTTTTTTGGACAGCAACAAGCAAGAGGGAAAGGCATCGAACATTCTTGCACCACTTTAAATTCCCCAACAGAGGGTTGTAATTTGGGGAGATACCAAAAACTGATGGATAGGAGGCAGGGATGTAGCCAGCAGAGAGCTCGATGTGAACAGGCAATCAGGGAGTCTTAGGCACATATGAGGGGAGAGTGTTGGAATGGGACTAAAGATCCATTTCTCTAATTTGGAAATACCCAGATGAGAGGAAACCTGGACTGATGAGAATCTTCGCTCTTTGGGACCTATTCGGCACAAAATTTGCACAGGGTTGTCTTGCGGAGAAAGCAGAATTTTCTGCACAGGAAACAAAGGCCCTTTCCACATGTGGGGGGGGGGGAACGGGCGAAAACACCCAAAAATGGAGCTTACGTGAAGCCGGGTAAGTCCGTCGCCACGTGGAGCAGCGCGAGCTCGCTGCTCCGCAGTCCTCCAGCGTCCCAAATGGCGGCTTCCGGTTGGTGGAGGCTCTCCACCAACCGGAGAAGCTCGCCAGCTGGAAGCCCGCCCCCGGCAGATCTGCAGGCACGCACTTGCGCGCGCCTGCAAATCCACTTCGGAGCTGGGCGACGGAGCGGCGCGGGGCTGCACGCTCCGTGCTTTTTAAAAACCTCGAAAAAGAGGTTTTTAAAAAACACGCAGCGCAGCTAGTTCCGGCCGCTCCTGAGTGGATTCTGCTGTGGAACTACAAAAAGTAGTCCACGCCAGTCCACTCTATGATGTAGAAGACCTCCGTGAGAGGTCGCTCCGCACCATTTCAGAAGCCCGGTATGGAAATGGCCAAAATTTTCTGTGCAAAAAGTCTGCAATTTTCACAGATGAAGTCCCCAGAGACAGCATTTTCTGTGCAGAAAATAGTATTTCCTGCCCATACGTAATATCTTCTCCACAGAAAATGCTGTTTTCTGTGCAAACTGAAGATGTATGAATGAGTCCAAAATTGCAAATAGCCTTTGGAAACTGCCCAGTGTATGAAGCCTTTCTTGCAGTAGAAAGAAAAATGACTAGAACGACCAGTTGCTTCCCTCAAAAAGGAAAATCAGTGATGAGCTACAAAGCGGTTGCTAATTTTGCCTATTTACCAAAAAAAGAAAAAGAAAAAAAAAATCACAGATATACAAAATGTCTTCCCATCAACCCTAGTTAATCCAGTAGCTGCCTTTTGCATTCTATCACAGTTTAGCATGCTTAGACAGCCACCAGGGTCCCAGCACTGTTCCAGGTAATAATATTTTTAACAAAAACAGCTCTTACCATTTACAGCAGGTGCTAGTTTCCCTCTTAATGATGGGAACATCACTACATCTTCTAGAGCACCGTCTGAAGGAAAACCGCACAGTGACACACACTAAAACATGACAGCTCTGTTGGTGGGCCATCTTGCCATGGCTCAGGTTGGTGAAACAGCTCCTGGTAACACTTTCAAGGCCACCCAGTCCTGCAAAAGATGGAGATGTGCATGTGAGCATACAGTCCATAGCTCTGAAGGAGAGAGAAACTGGCTGTGTGCCACCAGTTTGAAACTGACTCTGGACACTTATGGCCACTATTTTGCCCTTTGTTCTGACTGGTAGCCTTCAAGGCCTCAGCACGACAACATGTTCTGTGCCATTCAACCTCCAAAAGTTTAAACAACACACCCATCTTCACTCACACACACACTTACACACCTCACATTTCTTCTCCTGCCCTGAATGTGGGCCTCAATTCTCCTCAAAATCTCATTATGTAACAGGTGAAAGCAATTAATCAGGCTGGTGTGGCTGATGGGAAAACTATAGTTATTACAATTGCTTCAAAACTGAGGAAGTTGCTATGTGAGAAAGGACCAGCAAAAAAAATATTAATGGTTAATTTAATTATACAATCTCCAGTTTTAGAAGGAAACAGGGGAAGGGGTATTAGAAGAGAGAGGAAGACTCAGGAAGAGTTGTATTCTTCAACATTTAATAATAATAATAATAATAATAATTATTATTATTATTATTATTATTATTATTATTATTCACGAGGGTTAAGGGCACAGAACCCTTGCGAAAGTGGAAAAATCATGAATAATTCCCACTCCCATGATTTCCCTCCAGAGCTCCCCATTCCCATTCCTTTGCCTCCAGCATTGGGGGGCAGGTGAGAAAAAAGACACAGTAAACGGCTTACCAGTACTTTCCCCTCAAAGGGAGAACAGCACAGTTCTTCCCTTCTGGTTACTTCTGGCAGCCATCTTGAAAAGGGCAGGGGAGGGGCAAAGAGAGCATCTGGCCAATGAGCAGCCATTACAGGGAAAACATGCAGCCACATGGGAGAGAGGACACGCTTCCAGCAGTGGGATGGGGGCTTTGCTCACCTACAAAGAAAAAAAACATCCATTTTAAACATAAGCCTGGCAAGCCTGGGGTGAGGAATGCACAGAAATGGGGGAGGGGGGAGGCAAGCACATGCCTTCTGAATAACTAGATTTGCAAAGATTAAACCCATTAAAGTAGAGGGAGGACTGTAATAATAATTTAGTGTAATATTAATAATGCTAATATATATTATTATATCATAATATATTATTAATAATATAATATTAATAATATTAATACATTATCATCATCATCATCATCATCATCATCATCTTCTTACCTGCCTCTCCCCATGGACTGAGGCAGAGAACAACAACAGATTAATGCATAACATGTATCAGTTAAAAACAGAGCATCAATTAAAAAAACAGGAGTTAAAATGCACAGTATTAATTTAGAAGAACAAATAATACAAATACCTAATTAAAACAGTCCATGCATATTTAAAATTCCTAGTTAAAATCACAATTTAAAAATCACCCAGACAGGCCTGCCAGAAGAAACTGGTCTTTAATGCTGTTCTAAATTCGGACAGCGCTGTTGGGCTGTCGAATCGCTCCCGGCAGGTTATTCCACAATCTCGGGGTGGCTGAAGAAAAAAGCAGAACTGAACCAACTTCTGTATTCACCTATTAGCACCCACAGCAAATTGGACAAAATTAATAAATGGCTGTGGGAGTCCCAGCTGGGGGTCTGGCCACATATAGACATACACACGTTGTGTATGTGTGTGTGTACCTGCATATGAACCTGATGTCAAAGACCATTGCTGGTATCTTAGATCAGCTACTCAGTTACCTTTGCATAACTAACACCTCCTGTCCTGACCCACCCCAGCCCACCTTAACAGCCAGCATCCAGACTAGGCAAAAGAGATCTGTTCAGCTTCCGACTGGGATGCAAGGAGGAGGACATTTCCCACCAGTGAGAGAGGCGGTGATAGGGGTCCTGCTTCTGACTGTCACAGCCTCACTCGCTGGTGGGAGGGGACTGGAAACATCATCCTCCTTGCATCCCAACCAGAAGCTGAACTGACCTCTTTGGCCCCCAATGGGCTGGCGTGGCACTGACATAGGTTAACAGTATGACTACATTGTATTAATGAACGCAGATCAGTTAACGAATCTGTTAAGTCTAGGTTACGAATCCACAACTACAGCACTGAATCCCAGCCGGTATCTACCTGGGGCACAAATGGTAAGAACAAAAGAGAAGAGAGGGGGAGGTTTGGTCTGGCTTGGGCTGAAGAGCTTTGAGCCAAGCAGATTTCCTGTGTGCGTGTGTGGTGTGTTTTTAAAAGAAGGTTTATTAATGTTTGGCTGGATCTGTTCATCACCCGCACTCCACCGATAAAAACTGATGGCTTGCATTTAGTTTCTACCAGGTGCATTAAATTCCCATAACGTGAACAGGGGCTCTGTGAAGTCTACCATAGCCTCCCTCTCTCCTTCTTTCTCTCTCTCTTTCTCTCTCTCTCTCTTTGTACAGAGATTACATTTCCAACCTAATGACAAGAGCGGTTTGTTCAGACACTGTGGGCTAGAGCAGAACAGTCATTGAACTCTTCCTACAATCCGTCACAGGGGCCGGCGCGACCGGAGGCGCATCGCTCATGGGGAGGGAGACTCCAGAATAGAACGGCGCACAGCCGCCTGCGATGCTTTATGAGCCAGGCTTAACTAACTCTCTTCTCTTGCCCAACAAAAGGCTTCCCTGCCCAAATAAAAGACCCATCCCAAGCCAAAGCTGACAGGTGAGACAGGAAGCAATGCTTGTCGAAGAAAGACAAGGGATACAGGAGATTTCGGAAATGGTTTCAGACCATCCACAGTCAAGGCTGAACCTTTCAAATTCTCTTTTGCATATACCAAAAAGAAAGAAAGAAAGGGAGAGAGGGAGGGGGAAGAAGGAGGAAGAGAAAAAGAAAGATTCTCCCTGTAGGCAGAAAATTAGTACCTCAGGAAGAGAGCTAAATTTTAATTCCTTTTCCCTGATGTGCTAGTTTTCTATTGGCAATGAGGAGGAGGAAGAAGCTTCTCCCTGCGGGTAGAAAATTAATACCTCAGGAAGAGAGCTTAATTTTATTTCCTTTTCCCTGTCACTGTTGAGAAACTGAGAAAACAAAGTCACTATTCAAAACTTAGGACTATAGCAGTAACTCCTTGGGGTCTTGTAACTATAATGGAAAGCAAAAACTTTGCAAAGTCTCTCAGCTAGCTTGGTGCCTCCCCACGCCCCCGCAACTCACTTTGCAAGCAGCATGTGCATTCGAGCAGTCCCAAGCAAGCCTCCTTAGGCAAGAACTGAAGAAAGCATGGAACCCTCTTCAAATTAATGGAACTTGTCCTTAATTTGGAAGCATCAAAAGAATTAGTTGTCAGATAACAGGGCATCAAGAGGGGGAGGGCTTCCTGTACGTGGGAGTAAAAGCTGGACAGTGAAGAAAGCTGACAGAAAGAAAATCAACTCATTCAAAATGTGGTGCTGGAAGAAAGTTCTACAGATACCACTGACTGCCCAAAAGACAAATCAATGAGCCCTAAAGCAAATCAAGCCTGAACTCTCCCTAGAAGCCAAAATGCTCAAACTGAGGCTGTTGTACTTTGGACATATCGGGAGAAGGTCTGACTCACTAGGAAAGACAACAATGCTTTGCAAGGTAGAAGGCAGTAGGAAAAGAGGAAGACCACATTATGGAGGGCAGAATTCAGAGACATAGCCACGGTAGACTGGATCAGTAGGCAAAGTGATCTTGTAGCCACCTTTGATAGAGAGAAAGAAGTTGGTACTTCTGCTTCGTCAGGTGCGCAGAGTGAAGCGCCTAGGAACAGACCTCTATAGCTATGACTAAGTAGGAGGTATGTGTGAACAGCAATAGAAATGCAAAACATGTGGATACAGTGAGCCAGCGTGGTGTAGTGACTTCAGAGGAGGGCTTTCTTTCTATCCTACCACCCTCCAAAGTTTGGTTGATGGGACATGGGAGAAGGCCTTCTTGGTGGCTGCTCCCAGGCTTTGGAACTTCCTCCCAATGGTCCGCCCTCTCTCAATGGTCCTTTCACTGGCAGGCAAAGGCCTTCTTGTTTAAGCAGGCCTTCTGTCTTGGTTGACCAGGGTAGAGTGATGTGCAATTTTTAGTATGTAGTGTGACATAATGGTTTGCACCTTGGGCTACAACCCTGGAGACCAGGGTTTGGTTCCCCACTTGGCCATGGAAATCCATGGGCTAACTTTGGGCACATCACACACACTCAGCCTCTTAGGGTCACCTTAAGTTGGAAACAACCTGAAAGCACACACTCACAATAACAATGGTGATGAGGTCGCTTACGTAAAAATATTGCAGCTGTAACATACTTCCTAACAAAACCTATTTTTCCACCTAAAACCAAATAATTGCAAATACTCATTCGGGTCAGAATCCTCTATCACGGTCTACCTTGCCTAATTTTAAGTATACTTAGCTATGTAGCAAAGGCACTAAGAAACCATAATAATGAATTGTGAGGATGTGTAACAAGAGCCCAGCAAATGTCCCATTGTGTGTCAGGCTCTGCCACAACAACTGGGAGGGAAGGAGGAAGCCAACTAGGAAATTCCATAGATGTCTCCTGGAGAGTCTTTGCAAGCTGCAGAAAGAAACAAACAAATTTTTGGAAATTGTAGCAGATGCTGCTCTCCTAGGAGAGTTAGAGATCTGCTCCAGTCCGTTCCTCTTGCCCAAAGCTGAATCCACCAAAATCAGCAAATTTACACCATCATCTTCTGCCCAGAGATGACCCACAGAAACCGAAGACTCGTTGAAATGCCCAATACACAAAGAAACAAGGGGGAAATACAACCCAAGAGGGAAGAAACCCATGGAGTGTGGACCGAGACTCAAACACAAGCCAATGAAGACGGAGTGTGCCATAGCGTGTTGTGTATGTTGCTGGAGGTAAGCTGCAAAACTGGAGGGATATAATCATATATGCCAGAAAAGGTCACAGCAGAAGCGCTTTCCACATGGCAACATTTCATTGTGGTGCCACTTTTCTCTCTTACTAGGAGCAAATCCTACCTGCTAAATTTTCATGTGTTGGATGGCTGAAAAAGACACAAGACAACCTATGCCCACTTTCCTTTTGAATAAACCAATAAATACAGAATGTCTTGTTAATGTCGGCTTGATTTGATTTAGCAAGAAGAGAGCTTTTTTTCCAACATGGTGAGCCTTCAGGAAAAAAAAAGGTCATTCTATCAGCCCAGAAATACAAAGCAACTGATATAAAACAACTCATCTCTCCGACTGAAACTCTTTTGGAAGACGGGGAGTGGGGGAAGGGGAGGCCCACTTCTATGAATTTGCAATCCCCGCTTGGGATCTCGTAAGTAATTGTGTCTGAAATATCCATTGTGTTGGAGAGATGCTCCTCTTTAGAAGCAAATCAGATCATTTGAATGTATTCCCCAAGGAAGGAAAAGAGAGGGAGGCAGAGAGACAGAACAACACGGGAAGATTAGTCCTTGTTTTGCGAAGTTTCAAAGCAATTCTGTCCTGGATCCCGCTTTGGCAGAAATGTGTTCAAATTGGTTTTTCGGAAGAGTTTCCAAGCAAAACCCATTCCCCTGCTGCCACCTCAATTTTGGGCAGCGCGCAGGGAGGGAAGAAGGATTTGTGCCTCTCTGAGTCCGCACCTCACTCCCCGATGAGAGACCCCCTAATCTCAACTGGTCCTCTTTATTTACGATCCGTACAGATAACTCTCCAGGAATCTCGTCTGCCAGCTTCATTATAGGCTCTGGGTCTCCGGGGCTGCAATGCATTTATAATTTTTATTGTTATATCTTTTAATTTTATTTTGCTTTCCTTGCTGTGCCAGTGAGGGGAGGGGGGGAGAAAAAGGGAGATAGGGGCCGATATTTATTGCACAGGAAACGATCTACCCTTGGCGAATTGCATGTATCAGTTAATTTAATCTTTACCAGTTTTATTTAAACTGGGATTTTTAAAGCCCCCCTTTCCCTCCTGGCTTTTCACTCTCCCTTCCACACACGCCCCATTACAAGAACATCTCCTCCTCTCCTTGGATTGAGGTTCATCAGCTTGTACTGGGTGCATGTTGCACACATATTTTTTAAAATATACCTATTTTAACCATTTAAATATATCAATTTTTTTAAAAAATATTTAAGCAGATCTAACTATTTGAATTTGCATCTCACATACACCCAACACACACACACACACACACACACACACACACACACAGTCTGCATGGAAAAGCTTTCATCCTTTCATTCTACCCCCCCCCCCGGTTACTACGCTTTTCCTCGCTACTTACTTATGCCTGTACGCCTCCAGTGGTTCCTCACGCTGATTGACGTTTACAAATTACCCAGCAGAAACTGTTCAATCTTTGACCCGTGTGTTTCTATTCAGCAATGAGTAAGATTTGCAAGCATTTTGTCATATAATTACAGCAAATCCCTTGAAAATTTCCACAACAACGCCTAGATGAACGGTAATTTGGTCTGGCAGCTGCTGATGCCTTTACAATAAGCTGAGATGCAAAACAGTGAGTGTGTGCGTGAGATATTTTTATATATATATATATATATATATATATATATATATATATATATATAGGGTCTTAGAAAATTTCTGGAAAAATAGAAGTGGAAAAAAAATCTGCATGGCTTTCTGCATTTTGCACAATATGTAAAACAACCACTCACTTCGGATTGATATCCACACATGCATTGGAAGACATGGATCTTATTGCATCAATAGTCTCCGGTTTTTTCCCCAATCCTACCCCACCCCGCAGCACTCTTCCCCGCTCTTTTTCCTATTATGCCCTGGTAATATGCATAGATCACTGGCGTTGTTCTCTGTGAAATTTATTCCACCCTTTCTGCATGCTCTTGGTGGGGCTTATTGCTTTACTGGTTGAGCAAGGCGATTTGATACTACCAGGATTCAGAACAACTCCTGGTAACGTTCGGAGGCCAAGCTAAGTCCCGGATGATATGGTGTCTTGTCAACGGAAGGAGAGGATGGTCTCCTGCATTCTACTGACCCTCAGGATGGGGTTAATACCCAAATTTGAACAGAAGCACGGGACAGTATGCATGGATTGGGGTTCAAGTCCTGCAGGGCCAAACTCTACAGCAGGCAGAAGTGGGAGAGGTCAGGATTTCATTTAAGGCTACCACGATGTCCCTTATTTTAAAGGATGGGCCAGAGAGCCATGTCCCGTTTTTGAGGGGCAGAGAGTTTGTCCCTTACAGGACTGGCAGAGGTCCCTTATAATACGGGGTGCCCCCTATTTCTAGAGCTGGAAAGCTTTCCCTTTCATCGTGACTGAACAAGATAGCAAACAGTCCCAGCTGGAATCCTGTTTCACAGTTAGAAATGTGCAGCCTGGAGTTACGCACGGATGACTGTTACATATTCACAATCCCTACATAGCCCCTCATCTAGGCCCTCCGATCTGCACATACAGACCCTGTGACTGATGGGGGTCCCCTCCCCTGTTGCTTGGGAAGCAGCTTGCTGCTGTTCCCACCGACCCCCTTCCGCAAGTGATCTCCGGTGTTAGAAGGAATTGCAACAGATCCTGTTTCTGAGACCGTTCTTGGAAGGGAGTGGGACCGTTAGTTCTCCAACTTCCTGAGTGACAGGGGAACGGGTCCCCATTGATCCCTGTGGCTGCTGCTTGGAAGTGGAGATGGGGGGGTGTTAGGCCAGGATTTGTTACGTAGCAATGTAGCTACAGTACTACATAATATTTTAAGTGTTGCATAAAGGATTCCAGAGAGCAGATTTGGGCATGTGCACCCTTTATAAAGACAGAAATGCGCCCGTGATGCCATTTACGAATGAGGACAATATGTTAATTTTACAGAGAAACATATAGCTACGTGAACTGAAATCAATGCTTTCATTTGGTATTTAGTTAGAACACAGATTTGTTAGTTGCTGCTTCCCAATTGTAAACCCTGCATGCCATGACATCTGGGTGACCCTTATTACTATTCTGAAAACCTGGCAACGCTTATTTTCATTTCATATCTTTTTTTTAGCAAGGATTTGCCAAAATCTGCACACTTCCTTTTATTCAGGAAGAAGAGGATTTCAGGTTAAACTAAGAACAATATAGTCTTCCTCAAGGCTGGAGGGAGCCAGTATAGTGTAATGGTTTGGACTATGACTCTAGAGATCAGGGTTCGAATCCCTGCACAGCCATGAACAACCACTGGGTGACCTTGGGCAATTCACACTCTCTCAGCCTCAGAGGAAGGCAAAGGCAAAGGCCTTCTGATTAAATCTTGCCAAGAAAATCCTATGACAGGGTTACCTTCAGGTCTCCTCCTACTGCTACAACTACTGTTACTATAACTACAACAACAAAGTTGTTGTATATGGGTGGGTTTCATTTCAGGGCTGCTGTTATTTTGAAAAATTTATCAAAACGGGCGGGGGAGATTCTCCTTATTTAGGACGCAGTTTTTAATTCCATAGTTAACATTGTTTTCTTATGCATCACATTGCCTTTATTCTGTTTAGTTCCTTTTTGATCTTCCTGGTCATTGAATGAAATAAATATATTCATTCATTTGGATAAGTGAATCAGAAGAGGTACAGTGCCTGCCAAATCCCGCAGCTTTTTGCCAGCCTGGATGAGCCTAAAGGGACCATGTAGGTCCAAGCATTTTCTCTTCAGACTGCCCTACAAAAAGCTTTGTGCAGGTAGATAGATGCAGATCTGTAACTCTGGGTTATGAACCTGTGACAGCGACACTGACTACCAGCCAGAGTCTTCCATGCAGTGCAGGCCCAAGCACAGGCAGGCACAATCGTGGGAAAGAGCTAAGAACGCTACCTTCTTTGCGCTCTGGTTAGAAACAGAACGGGCCTCCTTCACCCAGTGCAGCTGCTGGCTCTTAAGATGGGCTCAGGCCAGGAGATGTTGTTTAGTTACACAGATGCAACGAAGTAGTCAGTCTAGGATTCTGGTACATCAGAATACAGTCGGCCCTTCACGTATGCAGGTTTGGCATTCACAGATTTGTTTGTGAATTTCCTCAACCTCTGCCGCCACACCTCAAGTGCTTCTTTTCCAGGGGAACTTCCCTCTCAGCAACTCCAATCAGGCTGCACAGTCCTTTTAAAACCTGCCTCTGGCCCTCCTCCTTCTGCACCAGCTAAGGAGGACTCATAGCTGAATTTCTCAGCACTGCAAACCTTCTCCCAATGCCCCCACACACCCAAGGAAGGAGATGGGTGAGAGGGAGGAAGTGTAGGGTCACCATGCCAACCCACCCCTCTTCCCTCTCCTTTCTCTGACCCGGTTTGGACCCTGGGTGCCGGTTCTCCACACCATGCCTCAGCCCCCTTCTCACAGACACACTTTTTGACATCTGCAATTTTTCCACTATTGCAAGAACAGCGTTTGAATGTTGATTTCCAAAGTCATGATACTAGGGATCACGGACCGTTCACAGGACCAAACTTGGCTCCTCTCAAAAACTGGTGCCTGTCTCAAGCCTTACTCTCTGAAACAGCTTACTCACCTTGTCATTAGTTCCACCCAGAAAGGAGGTTAATGAATCTGAGGAGGGAAAGGAAGAAGGGTGGGGTGAGGGGGAATGATGAAGTATCATAAAGCCACAAGCATCATAAAAGGTACAATGAAACCGAGAGAAGCTATTGAGTTATAAATACAACCAATACATGCGACATCGCTCAAACGGCAGAAAGCAGTCATAAAATCAGTCATTCTAAGCCTTCTTCCCACAAGTGACTGAAGTCTTTTAATTCTCCAGGCACGCTTTCCCTTACAGCATCCAATCCCCTCGCCTCCACCAAGAGTTTTATAACAAATAACTTCTTGAGGCATGTGAGAATATACACACACATCGCAATTCCCACTGCACAGATCCCAAGGGTTAGCGTTTCCCAAACTTTGGGTGCCTCAGGCCCTAGGATGTCTAGATTGAAGCAGGAGCTATAGTTCACTGGATGACCTTGGGTGTGTCACACATTCTCAGCCCCAGAAAACCCCACGATAGGTTTGCCTTAGGGTTGCTGTAAGTCAGAAACAACTTGAGGGCACACAACAACAATAATATTGTATTTTTAGTATGTGTGAACTAAAGTCTTGGTCAGTTCCCAAAATAATGCAGGAAGTTTGAACTGCAGGGTGGCCCACGGGTCCTCAAAAATGTGGTCTGTCAACTCTGGGGCCATTTTGGCACTATACTGTTATAGTGGTATCATTCCACTTTCAACCTCCTATGGAATCCTAGGGTTTGCAGTTTAGGAAGAGGCCTTTAGGATTCTCAGCCAGAGAGCTCTTTGGCCTCAGTAAATTACAAATTCCAGAATTCCACAGGATGTTGAAAGTGGAATAACAGCACTATCACAGTGTAGTGCAGAAATGGCCTAAGTTACAAATCCCTAGCAGCAATACAGAAGGCCAGTTGTTAATGTTGTCCTTATTCTATCTGACGTAGAAATAAAGAAATCTCTGTATCACTTTCTCCCACGTCTGTACAATTTAAACCTCAAGTTCTTTCCATCTGGAATATGAAGGCACTCATGGATTTTGGGAAATTGTTCAAAGACAAATTGCAATGAAAACTTCTCCCCTGTGCACCCCAGCCAAATTAGGCAGTGATGTCTGGAGACAAGGCTATTCCCAGCCCAAAGACTACCACGTCACATCCACATTTCCTATAACATGGTTGCCATAGGGAAAAAAAAGAGACAGCAACATGAATTCAGCCTCACAAACACAGTAGAATACAGAAGGAGTTAAACCCAGGTTTTCAAAGAGTAGCATGTTGCTTCCAAATTCTATTCCTAATCTGCTAAATTCCACTCCTGTCCTAGCAGGCTTCATCCTTTCACTAGCAAGTCCACTCTCCTGATCTCTAGCCATTTTGCTTCTGGGTCTGCCCCCAGTTTCTTAGGGTCTCACTGGCAACCTCTACAAGATACGTCCTCCTAACCATATTCTGTAGAATTTCAGAGCAACACTGCAAAGTCTATTTCATCCTGGGCTTTGCTCTACACCTAAGGGAAAGGCAGCTGGAAATTTTCCTCTTTTCTGACTACAAGTTTAGAAAACAGTGGGGGGGATACTTTGGCAGGGAGCTTGTCTTTTTTTTCCCCCTTTGTTTTTGTTTTTTTTGTTCCCCTTGGAAATATTGAAAACCTATGATGGATCACTTGCAGCGATTGTTTGGAGAAGAGATGACTAGACAAAACAAACCACAAGCAGGCAGTGCGCTGACAGTGAAACATGACCACAAAAGCCGTCTAATCCAACAAGCATTAGAAAATATGTGCACTTCTAAAAGCATATCGCAGAGGAAGCAAATGCTCTGAAAAACTACCGGTAGCACTGAGCGTGGGAGAGGAGGATGAGATGATCTTGGCTGTGGTCCCAAACATGCATTCTTCCTTGAGAGGATGCCCCCCTTAATTTGGTAGCACGTATTTGTAAATAGGATTAGGATTAGGAGAGTGACTGATGATCCTATTTCAGTAGGGCACTGTATCCACTTTTTAATGAGGCTTTAAAAGAACTGTCCAAGGTGCTGAACCTATTCCTTCAAAGCTAATCAAAACCTGGCTAGCCTTTAAAGCTAGCCAAAACTTGGAACGGATTCACTATCCCACTGACATGGGATGCAGCAGCCACTGCTCCTAAGGGTACAACTGTAGGGCGAACCAGGGCCAGCCCTACCATTGCAGAGAGTGACACAACTGCCTCATGCAAAAAATTTGGGGAGTCATGAAAAAAGCAACAAGACTATTACAAAATTACTATAACAAAAATATGAATTTGCTTTCTTGTGCATTTTTTTGCTGTCAAATAGAGACTGGTATGTGTGGGATTTTCTGCCTTAAAACTTTATAAACAAGAAGCAATTTGTTGCTATGCCTCAGGATTGCCATTTCCCATTTTCCCCCAGTTGGCAAAATGTCTTCAGCCAATCCATCGACCCAAAGCTTTCTCCACTCTGCCCATGGGACACCATTTCCTCAATCTCCCCCAATGGAGCAGTGGCGGGCCTTCTAACTACAACACAAAGGCAAGGAAGGATTTGAAATTCAGGGTTTGGCTTTGGCTTTGCGGGATAACACGGCACAGTGTTAAGAATCCCAAAGGATGAACTCAAGGGACGTTTTATCAAATAATACGATCGCAAGGGTGTGCAGTCTCCAGTCTTGTATTTGACTCTTTACATATGAAATACATGCTCAATGCTAAAAAAAAAAAATGTTATCATTGGCCTAATGCATTGGTGGAACTCTGCAGAAGCTACCTGGGAAAAACTTTTCAAACTCTGGATTTGCACCTTGGAAGCGATATACATGACAGGTATAACTCAGTTATATATTACTTCCAGGATGAAATTCCAGAGTTTGAAAAGTTTTCCCCCACTTTTCACCTTGAAAGTAATATATGACAGGCATATCTTAGTTGGAGAGCCAGCATGGCATAATGTTTTGAGGGTTGGATCACAACCCTAGAGACCAGGGTTTGATTCCCTACTAGGCCATGGAAACCCAATGGGTGGTCTTGGGCATGTCACACACTCTCAGCCCCAGAAAACCCCATGATAGGTTCTCCTCAAGTTCACCATAAGTTGGAACAACTTAAAGGCACACGACAACTCAAATATCTCAGAGCCTAAATACCCTAAAAGCACCAGATCACATCTGATCTTGGAAGCTACGCAGGGTCAGCTCTGGCAAGTACTTAGGATGAGAGACCACCAACAAATCCTATGTGCTGGAGTCTCTATTTCAGAGGAAGGAACCAGCAAAACCACCTCTGAGGATTCCTTGCCTGAGAAAACCCTATGAAATTCATGGGATCACGGTCATGGCCACAGGTAAGTCTACAGGCAATACAAAGGTGCACACATACAGTTAGTTGTTACTTGTAACTTGTTCCTTCTAAGTTCTGGACTCAGCCTTGGAAGACTAATCATTTTCAGCTTCCCTGCCTGAAGCCACCGGTTCATGGTACCTCACGGTAGAGCCGGCCTCAGCTTCCACTGGTCCCTTTTCACTCAAGCCCAAAACAAAACCGTTAGCAAATACTATTTAAAAATAAAAAATAAAAAAATAAATGTAAACCTCTCAGCTTCTCGCCCTCTCCCACTCCCTCATCTCCTCACAGCAGCTGACAGAAGCTAAGCCATGCCAGACATAATCTGAAATTCATCACCCTAAATGGCTGCTGTTGTTGAGTGGCCAGTAATCAGGCCTTGTGTGTCTGTAATTGGTTGCTACAATCCATCTCCTCTCCTCGCCTGTAAACATTCCGCGGCATTAGACAACAGCCGAGTTAATTTCAATACCGCCTCTCTCGCTATCAAACGAAATTGGCAGGGTAAATAGGGAACGGCGGCTTATTTGATACTTACCTCTGTCTTGTTCAGCTTAAATACGGAGTAAAGCGCAGAGGGCCATTAGGGGTCAGAGAGAAATTACAGGGCCCGAGCCTCCGACGGCAAGTGAAAATGATATTAAAAGGTATAGAAGAAAGGAGAAGGGGAGATGGGCACCACAAAGGGATGAGCAGAATGGGCCTGGCACCTTTTTTTTTTTTTTTTTAAAAATGGGATTTATTTGGAGATGCACACAGCAGTTGGCATGACAAGGGCCACACCAGGGCTCTGCGAAGGAACGCACATGCTGCAAAGGAAAGTTACAATTTCCCCCCCATCACCTGCTTTATTCAAAATTACAACAAACAGAGAGGATAAGAATTGAACTGGGAGGGACTACTGAAAATAGAATTGCCGGGTGTTCCTTAATTTAAGGGACGTTCCTTATTTGAGGCAAGAAAACTTGCCCCTTCTAGGGTTGGCAGGTATCCTTTATTCTAAGAGATGTTCCCTATCTGAGGACTAGAAAGAAAGCTTTTCTTTTTATAGAGACTAAATCAGACATCCAGGAAAAAAAATCCTATATTTGAGAGATTGTGGGGCCCGGGGGGCTTCATAAATACGTGTATCATGTAGCTTGTGAATGTGGACTACAGGTTAATTCTACAGAGAAAGATGTGGCTAAATGAGCTGAAATTTGCATTCTCTTTTGGTATTTAGGGAGAAAACAAACTTCCTGCCTCCTGATTGTTGTGGATTTCAGCTTTCCCTTACTGCTGCTTTGAGAACCTGCCCATACCAGCTGAGAACGGCATGCCCAATCCGTTAACTAGATGTCTGAGAAAGAAGGGGTTCCTTTCCAGAAAGGAAAGGTTCTCATTCCTGGTGATATAGCTCCATCTATGGACAGGGCATTTTTGCAGAATATAACAGAAACTAAAGACGGACGCCTGTCACTCAAGCCCCACTGGCATCTCATGTCTGGTTCCATGCTTAGCAACTAAGCAGAGGTCAGAAACTACAATTAGATCAAAGAGGAAGAAGAGCACAAAGATAACCATGGATGGATGCTGGCAAACACAGATGTACACACACACACACACACACACACACACACACACTTCAGTAAGGGATCTGCTGTACATACCTTCCAACTGTCCCGATTTGGCAGAAAGAGTTAATCCTCTGCCTTCCCACTTTTTCAGCTGCGTTTGAAATGTCCCAGTTTCTTTCTCCTCTCCCCACTTTCCCACATTGTCCTCAGCTTACTTCAGTTGCTGCACACTGAGTTGAAAGTGCACAGGTAGTTTGCATTCAGTTAACACAGCAAGGAAGGAGAGGAGAAGAAGGGCCGGGGTCTTGCCCTTCCCTGTAGGTAGAAGCAAAAGCAACCTGTGGCAGCCTCTCCTAGCTTGTGCATTCTTCCTTATTCATAATTTTTGTCATCTTGACCACCCTCTGATCTTGCTTTGCCCTATGTATCCTGTTTTCAACTGTTAAATGTTAAGGGATATGTTATAGCCTGAATTAAGATTTGTTGGACTTGAGGTTCATTTCTTTTTATTAAGCCTCATCCCGTGTAATTAACTGACCAATAGCAGGTTGGTCACTGCAATGCTTTTACATATATTTATATACTTGTACAAGTATTTCTTTGTCCCAGTCTGTATTTCATTTTTATTTGTTTGTTTTCTAATCTTTTTTGGATTTCATTTCCATCTGGTCTCACTGCTTGTGATTCTCCCATCACATCCTAGAGAGAAACACACAGTAGGGAGGGAAACATAATTAAAAATAGTCGAAAAAAGGTTGAAAGGGATGTTTCTTCAGTGCTGGGAAATACTGATGAAGGGAATCCAACACTGTCAAGAATTTTCTCAGCTCAGGGGAACAGAACTCCATAACTCTAATGCAGCGGGTCTTCCTCCATAGAAATGGATGCTGTAATGAATGTGTTGGTCAAAAGGGAGCTGTTTGTTTTTGGTGCAGCAAGTTAAGATGGCCAAAGTTAGTTGAAAAGCAAGAGTGAGCACAATTAAAGCTGAACTGAAATTGTTCACTGGTTCTGTTGTGAAGGTTTCAACTGGAACTACAATAGAGTCTCTGTGGTATAGTGGTTAGAGTCATAGAATCCTAAAGCTGGAGGAGACTCTAAGGGCCATCAAGTCCAGCCCCCTTCTGCCATGCAGGATTACACAGTCAAAGCATTCCCAGCAGAGAGTCCCTGGACTTCATCTTGGACTGGAGAGTCAGGGGTCCAAACCTCCACCGAGCTATAAAACTCACTGTATGACCTCAGAGCATAATTCGTTTCTCAGCCTAGCCTACTCTGTAATGTCTGAATCCAGTAGAGGGCCACTGTTAAGTTACTACATCACAGAACACCATTCCCACTAATGTCATCCCGGGTGTCTCTCCTTACAGGAGTGTAACTATGGGCATGGGGCGGAAGGGAGGCATTCCTCCCCCCCCCCCACATAAGAATTCTGCCTCGCCAGTGAAATTTTCCTTTGGTCTCCCAAATTCTAGCATTGCAGTCCCTTAAAACTCCAGTTGAGCCTTTGGGACTGTCAGATCAGCTGAGCTGTCCTTGCCACATTCTTAAATAATTCACTTTATTTTAGTACTTGTGCATTCTGCTATGTAGGTGGGGGATAATGAGATCCACTGATGGCTGGGCGAGCTGGGAAAATACAAATGTTACTGCAATGACTTGTGATAAGAGTAAAAAGCTGCAGGGTTGGACTGACAGCAGGCTGAGTGGGAAAATGGGAGGGGGACAGACATCCTGGAAAACATGTTGTTTGGATGAACCATCAAATGAGATGTTAGCACACGCTACTTGTTTAATGTAATGGTTTATGATATATAGTGCTGCAAATCCAATATTCCTTTAGTCTTGGCAATGCCAAGGCATGCTGTTGTTTCTTTGATGTTCTTCAATAAAGCTTTGGAGACCTCTAAGCTCAGTTCCTTGAACTTGGAGCTATTCTGTACATTGCAGGAATATACAGCTGAGGCACCCAGACCAAACAGGCAGAGCAATGACCGAGGGAGTGCACACACAGCAAATAGAAGAGCTGGCGGTACGAATGATTTTCAGCCCCTTGCCCTCTGCAATACTAGAACATAGAGAGCTGAAGGAAGGTTTCATGGCAGGAGGAAGAATTTTTATTTGGATGAGCAAAGTCCTTATTTGCCCCTGCTCCCTGCAGTAACTATACCTCTCTGCCCCATAAGAAATAACACCCGATCACAATAGAGTGAGTGACCTCATCAGGGTGGTAGAATTCAAATTCAAATAGCCAGGTTAGCCTGGCCCAGTATGCAAAGGGATCTTGTAGCACCTTTGAGACTAACTTTTAGTTTAATATTATTTTATAAATTTGTGATTACATGCACTTGTCAGTTTGCTTTACATTACATTGCAATTCTTTGGTATTTTATTTGTGTCTGTCTGTCTGTCTGTCTGTCTGTCTGTCTGTCTATCTATCTATCTATCTATCTATCTATCTATTTTAGATTGTACACCTTTGGCAGGACCCCACTTTATCTGGCAGTTTTACTTGTAAAGCACCAGGGAGCTATGTAAATAAACCATAGCAATGACGATAACAAAAATAATGGAGACTAACTCAGTCTCAAAGATGCTACCAGATCCCTTGGCATACTGACCTTCTCATGGCTCCCTTCTCCCTGTTCATCTATGAGTAGGGTAGAGTTCAGGGCACATTTGAGGAAAAGCTGAGACCAAAATATCCCCTGGTCATGGGCAATGGACAAGGGAGTGGTATTTATGCTGCTGGGAAAACAGAAGATTGGATGGTAAAATTCCCCACTCGTTGGTTGGAGCTCCTCCTAGCGGCTGGCAAATGCCATTTTCTTTCTCTATCAGAGCAAAACTTCTAGATTGTCATTAGGGAAGGGTTAGAATTTCATCGCAGCTATTACTACTACTACTACTACTACTACTACTATTACTACTACTACTACTATTATTATTATTATTATCATCATCATCATCATTATTATTGCTCAGCAAATTTTGCCTCATATTCAGGTTGGAAAGAATCTGAAACTTTTGTTTCAGTTCCTTTCGGAAGGATTGAGTCACAACTCAAAATTTCTCACCTTTGAGATGGGAAGAGTTGTTTCTACAAGCTTACCATGGCTGGAGTCTTCTTGGGCAGCTACAAATACATACCCACTGTAGTTAGGCTGCCACATGGTGACTCCCAATCCAACTCTCCCCAATCCCCACTTTGCGAGCGGCAGCCTCGGCGAGCAATGGGGGTCCATTCCCCTGTTGCTCAGAAAGCAACTGACTGACATTCCCACCCTTCCCCTCTGAGCCACCTCTGTTGCAACAGGCAGAAGCAAAGCCTCTGTTGCAATTCCTTCTCATGTGGGATTATCGCTTGCATGTGGAGGTGGGTGTGGACATCAGTCATCTGCTTCCTGATTTCAAGTGTGCGTTTTCTTCTGCAGTCCTTCTCAAAATGGCGCCAGCAGTGTTGCCATTTTGAGAGGAAGTAAAGAGGAAAATGGAAGTATTTGGGAGAATAGGCCCTCACTGATCACAGCAGCTTCTCCCCAATGGGGAATGGGGGACTTTCACCATCCCTATGTATCCCCTAAACTAGGACCCACACAGGACCCCATGAATATTAAACAGTCAGAAGTGTGTAACTCTAGGTCACACATTCATAACTGCCCAAGAGGATTCCAGACAATATCTTGAGAAGTAAAAGAGAAGACAAATTTACCAACTGACTGCTTCAACCCATCAATTGCTGCGACAACTCTCACTTTAAATATCCCTATTATATATACTATGATTTTTTTTTTATAAATCCACCTAGGCAGAAATTTTAGCTCTGCAAAAGAGACATGTCCAGGAAAAGGACATATAGTAACCCTATGATTTTATATATTGGCTCAAATGCAGGAGGAATAGAGACTAAAAGATTTTCCCATCTCTGCTCCATAGTATCAGGAAGAGGGAAGAGGAAATAAAAATTTCTTATTGGCTATGCCTCCACACATGCGTGCCACAACAAAATCTGAACCAACTAGAGATGGGACAAATATTCCAAAAAATCTGGAAAACAGTCAGAAATCATCTTCCCTGAACATCAGGAATCCCTGAGAAAAAAAAATCTCAGACTGACAAGAACTTTCACAGTTTGGGACTTATTTTACACAAAATTCACACACACAGTTGTTTTGCAGAGAAAATGTCTTTCTAAACATTGTTTCCTGCACAGAAAAATACTGTTTTTTGTGCAAGAACACCCCACGCAAATTTTGTGTGGAATAAGTCTCAGACTGTGAATAGCCCCAAAAACTGCAAGAACAAAACCAGTGAAGAATTAACATGCCGAGACCCAATATTTATCTATAAAAAGCACACCTGCTCTTTCAAAAGGAAAAAGACTGAACATATTTAAAGTCACTTCCATCCCGACAGTAAGAAAAAAGGTAACTTGCTCTTAGGAATGTGGATATTTTCATGCACTGGAGGACAACCTCTCCACCCTAGCAAACAGCAGAAGGAAAAATGGTTTCCCTCCCTCCCCTTTCTAAGGAATGATCCTTTCTTTTGTGATGTTAGTAAGCCTGGCACCAATAGCCGCCTTCTTCTCATACCTAGCTGTATGGCCAGCAACCAAAGCAAAGGAAAACCACAACGGAGGTCAGGCAAGAAGCAAAGCATTACAAATGAATGGGACCTGCCCATCTGAAGAACCTTTGGAGGAGTCTGCCCTATATCAAATCAGACTTCTCTTCAATTTAGATCAATATAGTCTACACCCAGCGGTGGAAGTTATGTCCCCTGGCCATGTAGTTCCATGGAAAGTCCCAGCAATCCTAGGTGAGGAACACTGGGTGCAGCAGTCCAGTAACACCACAGTCAGCAGTGTGATGCGATGGCCAAGAAAGCCAATGGGATTCTTGGTTGCATCAATAGGAGTATGGTGTCTACATTGAGGGAGATAATGGTACCACTCTATTCTGCTTTGCTCAGAGCTCATTTGGAATACTGTGTCCAGTTCTCTGGAGTGTGTCCAGAGGAGGGCGACCAAAATAGTGAAGAGTCTGGAAGCCATGCCCTCTGAGGAGTGGCTTAGGGAGCTGGGCATGTTTAGTCTGCAGAAGAGAAGGTTAAGAGGGGACATGATAGCTATGTTTAAATATTTGAAGACATGTTGTGTCGAGGAGAGAGCGGGCTTGTTTTCCGCTGCTCCAGAGACTAGGATAAGGAGCAATGGATTCAAGCTGCAGAAAAGGAGATTCCACCTGAACCTGAGGAAGAACTTCCTGATGGTCAGAGCTGTCCGGCAGTGGAATCTGCTGCCTGGGAATGTGGTGGAGTCTCCTTCTTTGGAGGTTTTTAAGCAGAAGCTGGATGGCCATCTGTTGGGAGTGCTTTGATGTGGTTTCCTGCATAGCAAGGGGTTGGACTGGATCGCCCCTTTGGTCTCTTACAACTCTATGAAATATAGAGTTTCTATAGAGGACTGCAAATTTCTACCGCAGGTCAATGCTGGACATGATTTTCACCCTGGTTTGTGCTGGCTAAGCAGTTCTTCTGGGTTTCACCCACGATTTTTTTCCTAGCCAGACTTGGAGACATCAGGAATTGAACCTGAGATCTTCCACACGCAAAGCCAGTGCTCTTACCACTAGGTAGTGGCCCATCCTCTGTGGACAAAAGATTAACTATAAATCTGGAGGTATTAATAAGCCTCAACAGCTCACCAAATGCTCAAAAAAATACACCCTGAGCCTCCACCCCTGGTTTGCTTATAAGGTGTTAATACTGAAATCAAAAGCATTATACTCTTCAGTCGATTGGTAACAATAAACATTCTGGCATTTTACTTCTAAGTAAACTGACTTGCCTGAAAGGAGGGAAGCGAAGGGCTTGGAAATACTTTCCAATTGTTACTGAACTCATCCAAAGGAAGGATAACTCAGTTAAATTAATATTTTTCCTACTTTAAATGCCAATAAAATAGTACCAGGCGAGGCAATCACCAGGTATCCCTTTTTCAAAAAAAAAATTTTAAAAAATCCACAGTTCCTTGCAATACTTTCAAACGACTTCTAATTTTTTCCCCTCCCATCATGAGAAATAATGAATCACGACCATGAACAGAAATGTTTGTGATGTCGGGCTGAGCGTACATTAAAGCGGTGAATAATGGCATACGGGCCAGTGGGGAAGGGGGAGAGAGACATGGTTGGGGGGAAGGTGCTCAGAATTGCCTGCCGAGAAAGCAAAAGGCATATTTGAAATGCGGTGGCTTTTTTTCCCCCCTCCTACCTTCCAAAGCGATTAAACCGAGAGAAGTAAACAGTTCGCTAATGAAATAAAACAATTATTTCTTTGGCTTCCCGCTGTACCCCACTTTGAAAGGCCTTTAAACTTGCTCCTGCCTTAAAGAAATTGGAGAGATAGATAAATTTTATTTTTATTTTGGTATTTTTTTTAAAGGTGGCTACAGTTGTGGGAGGGGGAGAGAATAAGAAAGAGACCCCCCCTTTGCCGAACGTGGTTACACCTATGCGCTTTCCCTGCTCCATAAGAAACGGCCATAATTACGGCTACTATTTCTACCTCTGCAGACCAACTTAAATAACTCTATTATATGGAGTGTAGCTTTGTAATTTTCCACGGAATGAAGAAAGGGCAAAGAAAAGAAACCAAACCAATTTACCTGTTTATGTTCGTTCTTGAAGCATTTCGTCGGAGAGAATGGTGCCATCCCTCCCCTGCTGTCATATTTTTTTTCCAGCTTAATACATGGTCAGCCCCCCTCCTTTCCACTATATGAAGATTTTTTTAAAAAAAATCCTTAAAATTTAACTGCAGGAACCCCACTATCATGAGCTAGAAGGTCTTCTCCCATACAGGAAAGATCCTCACAGCGAATCTATGAGTCACAGAATCAGACTCTTAGAGGTGGAAGGGACCACAACTGGCATCCAGACCAATGCCCTGCCATGCAGGAATTGCTGTTATTGTGGTTAACAGCCTCAGGTTGACTTCAACCTATGGCGACTCTATGGATGAGAGACCTCTAAGCTATACTGTCCTTGCAGATTCAGGGACATATCTTCTTTGGTTGAGTCTATCCATCGGTCTTCCTCTTTTCCTACTGCCTTCCACCTTCCCAAGCATTATTTTCTTTTCTAGGGAGTCATATCTTCTCATGACATGGCCAAAGTATGACAGCCTCAATTTAGTCATCTTGGTTTATTGGAAAGATGCCCATCCAACCAAGATTGTGGTGATTGTTGTGTGCCTTCAAGTCATTTCCAACTTATGGCGACCCTAAGGCAAATCTATCACGGGGTTTTCTGGGCGCTGAGAGTATGTGATGTGTTCTGGGTCACCCAGTGGTTTCCATGGCTGAGCAGAGAATCAAACCCCGGTCTTCAGCATCCAACAATTAAACTATAGTATATTCAGTTGGAACACTAATTTTAAAATGTTAAAATTTAAAACAACCAAAACACTTAAAATACACAATGCATATTAAAATGCCACACCCAGTGATATGCCGAAATCTTGTTTAAACAAGACAATCTTTGCTTGCTCGTGAAAAGATAATAGAGAGGAGGCAGGTTGAAATTCCCTTGGAAAAGAGTTCCAAACCCTAGGAGCAGCCACCAAGAAAGCCTCTCCCCTGTCCCCATCAAGCAGCCTTCAGAGAGTCGTAGGATGGAGAGAAGGTCCTCCCTCGAAGAATGTAAGACACAGATAGGCTCGTATGGGGAGATAACGGGCTTTCAAATAGTCTGGATATCGGCCAGCAAATACTGAGGTGACATTGGGACCCAAAATAAGGAAAGCCAAGCTGTGTTTCTTTTACTATGAATGATAGGATAGCCACCAGAAGTCTTGATGCTAAATCTAGCCAAGGCTGCACTCTGGAGACATCTTCTGCAGCCCCAGCACTGTTGAAGTGAAGTGGGTGTGGGGCTGTTACTTTTTTCAGGCTTTCCGAAACTCAGTACATACATGCCAAGGTCCTTCTGCTTAAAACAGCAGTTCTTCTGTGTTCTTCCTTGTCAACAACTGGTGGCTGGCAACACCATTTTGACAACAATCTGAGGTTGCTTCACCATCTGCATCCCGGTGTTCGTCTGTATCAGTATGCCCTCATAATAGATCGCCAGCATGGTATAGTGGCTTGGGTGCTGGATTATGACTCTGGAGAGCAGGGTTCAACTCCCTGCTCAGCCCTGGAAACTCACTGGGTGACCTTGGGCAAGTCACACTCTCTCAGCCTCAAAAGAAGGGACTGGCAAACTCCTTCTGAACAAACCTTGCCAGGAAAACCCCATTATAGGGTCCCCTTAGGATCGCCATAAGTCAGAAGTGACTTGACGGTACACAACAGCACCGACAACATTCCCATAATATTATGGGCTTCTCATGAGCATCTGGGGCAAAAAGAAGCTAGCCCTTTGTCATAATCCAAGAAGATTAGGTTTCTGAATGTATGTGTTGAATGTGTGGTTTATGAATGTGTGGTTTATGAATATACAGCCTGTGAATATACCTTTTGTGCTGAATGCTGTATATCAGAGTGTTCAGCTTCCCATCTTGAAAGGCTGAAAAACCCAAGTCCTGAAAGTGGAAAACTTGTGTCCATTTTTAATTTTTAATAGGGGACCGAGGAAACTCGGACAAGGAATATTCCTGAACGCAGGAAATTGTCTTCTCCCATTTTCAACATGAGTTTTGCATTTTGAAAAAATAATAAACGCACAGTTTAAAGAAAAGGAGCGGGGGAGAAATATTACCTCAGAGTTCAAACTGGCAGCCACCTCTTCCTCATTTTCCGTTCAGTAACCATCCGAAGGACCATCCTTGTCAAGCCGTCAAAACCTGAAATCAAAGTAGGAACAGTTATTCCCCCCAAAATCAAAATATTTGAATATCTGAACAGTCAAAGAATATGCAGTGAAACTGTCAAGGGGAAAATCCGGAGGACATTTTTGCGAGGAGCCAAATGTATGCCATTTCTAAATTGAAGACCATTTTCCTCCCTTCATCTCCTGGGATCCAGAGTCAAATATTCCCCCTTTTTAACTCGCATGGTGGAAAAACAAGCCTTCCTCGTCCTTCGACACCTAAAGAGATTGTCTAATATAACAGCACCATCTAGTGCCCGGCGTTAAATCCAGACCCCATGGCGGCGAGCTCTCAGACCCCACAGCCCGTAAGCCGGCCTGCTAATTTGACAGCAAAGTTGAGGCGGGGGAGGGAGGAATTAAAACATATTAAAGGTGTTAATAAGTGACTTATTTAAACGGGGTATTGCATATTGAACATTAATCACCACGCCGTTAAAAGTGTAATTAAGGAGTCACTCTGCCTTCTGGGGGAAGGCGCGCTGGGGAGCCAAGAGAAAATGGCCTCTTTATTAATACAAATTATTTTATTTGGCTAAAGCTAATAATTCTAAGTGAGGTCAACGGGACATCTCGCGCACAGGGGGAAGTGGCACCCTTGCCCGACCAGCGTTGCCGTGGCAACGGAGCTAAGTTCACCCTCCGTGCGCGCGGCTGTAATGGCTTCCCTCGCTTGCCGAGGGGTGGAATTGTTTCTGAAGGGGGGGGGGAACCAGGGCATTTGTACCGATGGGGGTGTTTTCTTCCCCCTACACCACCAGGAAGAGGAAGGGGGGGATTGTGTTGGCAGGAGGAAGAGACTGGCGATGTCCCTTGCCGCAAACCGACTTTTGAGATTTTAAAACAGCACGCTCGCATAGATGCATGCATGCACAAATATGGCTCCACACACTCAATAGGCACCTTTGTCTTTTCCAACTTACGGCAACCCTACGGCAAACCTGAAAGCCAGCTCCGGGTAGTGGTTTGAGCATTGGGCTACGACCCTGAAGGCTAGGATTCTATTCCCCACTTGGCCACGGAAACCCACTGGGAGACCTTGGGCATGTCACACACTCTCAGCCCCAAAAAACCCTGTGAAGGGGGCCCCTGTTCTTTTCGTAGCTGTGTTGAAGGGGGAATTTCAGCAGGCGCTGCCGAAGGAGGCCGACCAGAGAAGTTTTGGGCCCACGCACCTACCGGGGCTTCTATTTTCAGACCTGCCAGAATGAAAACTGGTGATGACTCTTGTCTCTTTAACAGTGGTGCAAGAGGGAATTTCAGCCCATGTTGCTTGCTATTTGGTTGTATGACAAGCAGTGTAAGGAGGAGACGTTCAGCATTCTCAGCCAGAGAGCTCTAGTGCCTCACCGGACTACAGACCTCTGTATTCAACCCCATCAGTGCTGAAAATTGGGGTTGCCACCTCCTCTCTTCTGAGAGGTTCCTCCCCTTCAATGCCAATTAGACAGGCAGGTTTGACACAATCCTCTCTACACTGAGAACCACCGTACCCACAATGCAAACAAAGACTCCATTTCATTTTTGAGGGATATACCAAACTTCTAAACTTCCTCATATTGCAGAGGGAAAGAATCAAAGCCTTTTCAAAAGATCTCAAGGAAAATGACATTGATGGATTTTGCCTCCTGTCACACAGGTTGCTTGTGATCGGATTTCTGGACGTTGCTAGCAAAGTTCTCAACTTGAGCTCGAAATTAGCAGACGTTCCCAGCCTCCGACTCCTTACAAGCTGAAGACCATGTGGGTCAAACACTATTCGCTCTCCTCCAAAAAGAAAAACCTCAACAACAACCAACCGATTGCCAAACCTGTTTGTTTTCCAGACTCGAACCAATTACTTTCTGAACACTGCGGTGATTTATCTACATTCCCCCGTGATGTCATTCGTTTATGTACAGCATTACCCAGAATACAGCATTAACATTTTACTATTAGTCTTACCTTTCAACACAAAAAGATAAAAGCGTAAATCTCAAGGCACAACGGAGGTGTCAGCTGAGTTGATCTAGTGTTACAAGTTGGGCTGACGTCTTTTTTGGCGTGCTCCCGCACCTTGAACGATAGCGGAAAAAGCTAATATCATTTTTCTCCCAGCTCTGAGCTGAGAACTGCCCGATCAGGGTGCCAAATCTCATTTTAATTGCGGGTGCACTCAGAGACCAGGGCACATGCCAAAGGGTTGCATAGTGGAGGGAGAGAAGGAACGCGCAACCATTTTGGTAAGCCCTCAGGTGCTGTTGCACAGGAGTGGGGAACTGTGATGGAAAGAGTTGGACAATCACAGCTCAGGGAATGCCTGAAGGGAGGAAATGTTACAAAACTGAGGCTTGTCTCTGTCAGCAGGCAGATAGGGAAAAGCTGACACAGAGATAGGAGCAGCTGGAATAGAGACAGAAGAAAGCACTGACTATGGTTTTGGGGAGCTGTAAATGATTGAGCAGTTCGAGTTAATGCATTAGTTACTTGTGTCATAATAAACTTCCATCTGTTTGTTCCTGTCTGTTTGTGTTGAGTTTGGTGGAAGGCCTGGTCATGCCTACTACAGAGAACTACCCAACCAGCACAGCCAGTGGTCCACAATAGGAGGTCAAGGTTATAAGGAAAACCAGCATGGCATAGTGGTTTGAATGTTGGACTGTGACCTGGAGACCAGGGTTCAATTCCTTGTTCAGCCATGGAAACCTATTGGAGGACTTTGGGCATGTCACACTCTCTCAGCTCCAGAAAACCCCATGATGAGTCTGCTTTAGGGTTGCCATGAGTTAGGAATGAATTGAAAGCGCACAACAACAACAACATGACCTATGAAGCTCTACATGGCTCAGATCCAAGTTACTCAAAGGACTCCGTTCTCCAATGCAAACCTGTTCATGTTCTGAGATTTTCTGGGGAGACCCTCCTGTCTGTTCCACCACCCTCCTAGGTACATCTGGTGGCAACAGGGGAGACGTGGCCTTCTCAGTGGCTGCCCCCAGGCTCTGGAATTCTCTTCCTAGAGAGGCCAGCCTTGCCCCATGCTTGCTGTCTTTCCACAGGCAGGTGAAGACCTTTTTGCTTCAGCAGGCCTTTGAGGACTGATTGCTTTGGAGGGACAGACAGGGCCACCTTATTTACTTTAGGCACTGTGCCAAGAGCCTACAAAAATTTTAGGGCCTACAGAAGCAGGATTTTAGGGCCCACAGAAACATCCTCAGTGGTACATCTAGGCAGAGGTTGAATATAAGAGTGCCCAGGGCCTATGAAAACCTTAATGCAGCCCTGGGGACAGATTTTGCATTACATGCTGGATTGTGTCTTTGTTATTATATTTTTAATGGTTCGTGTTTTTAACTGGTTTTAATTTTAATTTTGCAATGCTGCTGAATTATTGGTATGAACTGCAGATACAACAGTCTTGCTGGTGTGGTGATATGCTGAAGCTATATACTTTTCCATCCTAATGCTATTTCTAAGTGATTGACTGAGTTTTTAAGCTAATGCAAGGCTAGAAATTTGGGGAGTGAAGTAAAAAACATTCAGGGGCAGAATTCTTATTTGGAGAAGCAAACCTGCTGCTAGCATCCGGGCAGTCTTCCCAGTTTAAGAGACGGGTAACCCAAGAACTCCTCTGCCACTGAAGTTTAAACATCACAATGTTTGGCACCAAACATGCTGTAAAAAATGTTGGCACACATTTCCCATGAGTGTGTATGAGTACAGCTGTGTGTACCTGTGAACACACCGAGGGAGATTGCAATTCCACCACAGGCCGACAGCGAAGCAAATAGCATATATTCACAAGTTACAACCCATTTCCCATAACTTATTAACACATAGTCAGGATTAATCAAGCACAGAAACACTGAAGCCGGCTTGCTAATTAGTCGGCAATGATAACTATATTTGTCATCCCCTTGCAATTAGTCTCCTGTACATTTTGGGAGTTTTAATTGCACCTTGTTCTCCATTTAGACGTCACTCCCTCCTCTTCCCTGTTCATCTGGCCTCCTAAGTCTTCCACAAATTTGACAAAAACTTGACATTAAATATAGATTATCTTTAGATTTTCATAATTAACACAACGGAACTAGCCCTTTGTCTAAACGCTTCCACCTCAAACGATAAATCTCAACATTTCCCGTAAAAGCTGCAAGAGTATCAAAGGAGCCTCAAAGAAGGGCTCAGCTCCCAAGAAAGGTCTTGGCATCTTAGAAACCTTGGTTGAATCCATTGCCCCAAGATATGGCGATGGCTCCCATCTCAGTGGGGCAGTGACTCCATCCCAGGTTTTAATCCAGGCCTTAAAGCTAGCCAAAACCTGGCACAGATTCATTGCCCCACTGACATAAATGGCTACCCTCCAGTACTGCCACTATCATGGAGGGAAAGGGGAAACATGGTGATTGTCAGCTGTTGATTTGGTCACTGCAGCTTTTGGTTTACGCATGAATTTAAGAGTAAGACGAGAGAGAACATCAGTGCCAGCCTTACTGTTGAGCATAGTGAACCTACTGTTTCAGGTAACAGCAGTAGCTCCTGTGGCCATGGGAGCTGAATCCACTCCAGGTTTTAATGTCAGCTTGAAGTGAGCTCTCCAAGGTACTGAAACCCCATTCCAAATAGGTTCAGGACCTTGGACAGCTCTTTAAACGCTAGCCAAAGCCTGGAATGGATTCACCACCTCACTGATGAGGTGGCTCCTCCTCAAATAAGAATTTTGACATCTTCCCCAAGTTTCTAGCATTGCACTGGGTGAGACACTGAGCATCATTCATACACAATCATTCATATACTCTTTTATTTGCTGTCTTCACATTCCCTTGGTCATATTGCCTTCCTACTGCTAGCTTTTGTTATTGGTGGTACTCTTTTAACACTGTGAATTTTAACTATGTGTTTTTAAAAATACTGTGATTTCGCCAAGTAGCACATCTTATTTGCTCTATTTATCAGTTATATTCTCCCTTTTCCTCCACTGCACTCAAGGAGGTATACAAATCTCTCATCCACATTCTATCCTCCCATCTGGAGATCCCTAGGTCAGGAATGCTACCATGAACTGCCTTGTTTCCCCACTAAAAGGGAAAAGGGCAGGATATAAAAGTTAATTAATTAATAAAAGCTGGAAGGTGGCTACATTTGAACACCACCCCAAGGTAACGGCAGCATTGCCAAAAACAAATCCGTGATGGTTGTCAAGCATCCTGAGCTCACAATAGTCATATTCCGGGAAGCAGAAATACCTGCAAAAATAAATTTCACACCCCCTTAGGGCCTGTGATTTGCAGAGGATTTCTGCAGGCATTTTGTAGAGTTACTGGAGAGCAGGGTAACAAACAGAACAGGAAGCAAGCGGCCTGCTGCTGCTGCTGTTCAGCGATTTGTCCTCCCCATCACTCTGTAGCATCTGGATGTAGCAACTGGGAGGGCAGAGTTCCCACCAACCTCTTTCGCATCACCCCAAAGGAGAAAAAGCAGCACCTCGTTTTGAATACAGATATTCAACGTGCCGGTTAAGAGTCGATGGCAACAGCCAACTCCCACCACATCTGGTCAGTTCCACCCCTCCAGAGGACCTAGATTAGAAGATACTCAATATATTGACTGGGAAAAGCCAGTAGCAATAAATGCATCTCCAGTGACCCATACTTCCACACAGCCTTACAGTGTTAACCCTATCAGTGCTGCAGAGAGACTTTTAAGAAATCCTAAGTCCACTAGGGACTAGGACACAGAGCAGTGGCTTCAACCTCCAGAGAACCAGTGTGGTGTAGTGGTCTGAGTATTGAACCAGGATCCCAAAAGATCTAGGTTCAAACCCCTGCTCAGGCACAGAAACCCACAGGGGGACCTCGGGCAAGTCCCACTCTCTCAGTCCCAAAGGAAGCCCATGACAAACCTCCTCTGAACAAATCTTGGCAAGAAAATCCAGTGATGGGGTCACCAAAAGTCAGAAATCACTGGAAGGCACACTGCAGCGACAGCTACTTAGAATTATCTGCTTATAGATCTGCACTGCATTATTCAGACCTACAGAGGAAGAAGATTCTAGGACTGTAAGACAAAGGTTGACTTGAAGTGACACAACCACAACAACACACATCCTTTGAGAACCCTTATTTCCCATTAAACCCCTCATATCTCTCTTCGGGTCTGATTGTCCACAAGTTGTTTATGGCTTTTCACGCCACTATTTAAGGCAAGGCAATGCCACAAAATTGACACAAAGAGAGGGCAATTTTAAGAAACACAGAAAAGAAAGAGAACAGTAAAAGGAAAGAAGAGTCCAAAAATAGATTAGAAACAAATTTGGGAAGAAATTGGTGACATGGGGTCTCTCTCTCTCTCTCTCTCTCGCTCGCTCTCTCAATCTCTCTCTTTCTCCATTTTTGTTTGGCTGGAAGAGCGAGGTGTATAAATAGCATCTCTCCATGAAAGGAATGAGGGAGATTAAATGGGACGAGATCAGGCGCCAGAGCTAGAGACGAGGGCCACTAAACCAAGACAGCTCCATCACAGCCATCAGGCGATGGACTAAAGGTGGCTTTCACTCACAGCCTCACAGGTTGGGTGATCTGACATTTCTTTCCTTTCATAGCCATATCAAATTGGGGGTGATCATTCCAAGCGAGCCTCCATAGGCAAGAAGACGAAGAAAGAGCGGAACCCCTGTTGAATTAATGGAACTTATCTTTCATTTGGAAGAGTTGGAAGGGGGCATCAAAAGGCAAGGGCTTCCTGTACTAACTCGGGTTGACCCTGCTTAGTTTCCAAGATCAGGTGGGATCTGGTGTCTGAGGATATTTAGGCCCTAACTGTGGTACACCTGTCATCTATCTATCTATCTATCTATCTATCTATCTATCTATCTATCTATCTCAATATCACTTCCAAGGTGAAAATCCAGAATTAGAAAAGTTTCACCCAAGTAACTTCTGCAGAGTTCCCCCAATGCATTGGGCCAATGATAACATTTTTTTTTTTGCATTGAGCACTTATTTCATATGTAAATAGAGTCAAATGCAAGACTGAGCACTCCACCCTTGTACCTGTACACCTCTGCGATTGTATTATTTGATAAAACGTCCCGTGATTGCATCCTTTGGGAATCTTACCACCATGCCATGTTATCTCGCAAAGCCAAAGCCAAACCCTGCATTTCAAATCCTTCCTAAAGATAAGTCAACCGGAGACGTCGTCGGAGGGATTGGGAGACAACACTTTCCAAACAAAAGCCTCACGCGAGGGATGCCTATTACCCAGTGAGGAGGGAAACAGCAACCTTAGCTGCCTCCGCACTCTGGCTTTTTGTGACGCCCAAGACCGACACAGCTCCATCTTGCGAGATAAGTCGTCCTTTATGTAAATGTTTGTTTAGCTCAATTTGCTTGGGGGGGGGAGGCAGAGGGAGGGGAGAGCCAGGTTGGAATCCAAAGGCCTTAAACGATAAACAGTATTATTATTTTACATACACTTTTGGAGGCCCACGAGTTGGGGACAGGGGAGGAACAATGCAAAATTATGCATGCCAAGATAATTTCACGCCAATGCAAAGCTCGCGTCGGGCGCCATTCAAAAGTCAACATATACAAGGTTTTCTTTTGTCCTCTGCTGAGGATCTGGAAGGAAGGCGCATACAGATACATATATATGTGGCATTGACACATGTGCGCATGTGCCGCAGTCGCACAAAACAGCCATTGCCTAGGGTCAAAAACAGAAAGATAACAAGTTCTTAATGCAAAACCCTATTTGCACAACAATTACCCTTTTCCCCCCCGCCTGTTCTCTCGCTGGAGAAACTATCAAGCCGATCACCACAGTTATCTTTCTCTTTTAATACACAAATACATGCATTTCTGTGCCTGGTGACAATTGGCTTCCTTTCTGCTGATGTGACCCTGTTCACCAGCTTTCAATGACAAAAGAAGAGGCCTCTACCTTGAAGGTGTGTGTGTTCCCATTTTCATTTTGACTTCATCGGATTTCTTACCCCTGTCTGCCCCATCACCACCACAAGCCGTCCCTAATCTGTCATTTACCTTGTCTGTAGAAAGCTACAGTCAGACCTGCTAGAGTAGAATCCTACACTTTTCTGGTGCAAGCTATGTTTACTGCAAGACACACACTGGTGCCACCCAGTACTGAAAGCCTATGTTTCTCCAGTCCTCCTGGCAGCACTGATGCTGCTAAAAAACTTTCAGCTAGTCAAGGGAAGAGGAAGAAAAGGGGGCTGGGTGGAGGGAGACAGACTTTGTCAAAAAAAGCTTCTTTGTCAAAGGCTTTGTTAACTGAAATATCACCTAAGTACACCGCTGCTCCCCCTCCACCCCATCCCGGACCTTCTTGATCCAAGATCCAGATGGAGCGAGATCTGGTTGCCGGCTCTTCAGATAGATATCAAGCCAAACTCTCCTGACCTCTCACTGAAATGACAAAATAACCTCTACCCTTTAACCTTGAAAGATTAAGCTGAAGTGTTTGTTTCTGTACACATGACTTGCCAAAATAAATTGCTTCCTTTCTAATGAACGGCACCCCCCCCCCCCAATCCTGTGCTCAGGGCTATGCCGCAGCAGTGGACACCTCTTCTTTCTAATGAGTAGTTATTGAACGTGCTAACAATCATCAGCCCTAATTAAATAGTCAGCTGTGAAGAGGAAGACGGGGGTCCCTCAAAAATGCAGGGGAAAAGGAAAAAAAGGAGGGGGGGAGGCCCCAGTCTTCTGTTTTGAATAATTATTTCCCGAAATTCCTCGGACAGCCTTTGAGAATTGGAAGGGGGTACATTTCCCATCTGTTTGGATGCCCACTCCTGAAAGAAAAAAAGAGGCACTTCACTTTTAATAAATACCCTTCACCTCACAACTTCGGGCGTGGCGACCAAGAGGGAAAGGCAATGATTTTACCTGAAAATGAGGAAGCCCGCAAGGCTAGGGTAGCAAAATAAAGGAAGAATTAAAACAGGGGAGGTCTTCCTCATTCACAGCAAGGGAACTGGGTATGTTTCGCTTGGAGAAGACTGAGAGGGGATATGGTAGCCATTTTTAAATGTCTGAAGGGATGTGGTGTAGCTTGTTTCTTGTCATTCCAGAGATTAGGACATGGAGCAACGGACTCAAATTAGCAGAAGAGAGATTCTGCGTAAATGATAGGAAGAACTCTTTGACAGCTTGGGGAGAGGGGACACACTAAGTCAGCTGAGAGACTTTACAAGCAGCATATGCAGTTACCGAGGACTGCTAAAAAGACAAACAAATAGATCTTAGAGCAAATCAAGTCTGAACTCTCCCTAAAAGCCAAGATAACTAAGCTGAAGCTGACGGACTTTGGACACATCGTGAGATGACCAAGCAAAGATGATGATGCTTGGTAAAGTGGAAGCCAGCTGGAAAACACAAAGAAAGCATTACAAGTGGATGGATTCAATGAAAGAAGCCGTGGCTGTCCTGAGTTTGCAAGACCTGAGCAGGGTTGTTAATGCCTGGGCAGCTTGGAGGTTTCACATTCACAGGGGTGCCATAAGACTAAGTTTTCTGAGACTCACATTCCAACAACTCATGAAGTCCAACGGGATTCCCATCCTTGATTTAGGCCAATGCTTGCTAGAAGCCAAGCTAACCAGCCCCTGCCTTTCTACGCCCCATTATCTGATAACTCACTCTTTTGATGCTTCCAAATTAAGGACAAGTTCCATTAATTTGACAGGCGTTCCACTCTTTCATTAGTTCTTCTTGCTTACAGATGCTTGCTTGGAACCGTCTGCATGCTGTTTGCAAAGCGAGCCTGGAAAGGAGAAGGCACTAAGCCGGCCGAGACACTTTCCAAGCAGCATGTGTGCAGTCAGTCTGAAGTGAGTCTCTGTAAGTCCTTCACGCTGCCTACAGTACAGTACGCGGGTTCTGCTTTTCAACCAATTTCGTTTTCTGACAGTGCTCCAGTCCCTAACCTGTCAGATAAGTGGGGGAAGCCTGTACTTGGACACATTATGGGACAACAGGACTCATTGGAGAAGACAATTACACTGGGTAAAGTGGAAAGCAGTAGAGGAAAAGAAGAAGAACACATTTCAGGTGGAAAGATTCAATCAAAGAAGCCACGGCTGCCTTGAGTTTTTGCAAGACCTGAACAGGGCAGCTGGTCATTCTGGGAGGCCTCGTGCCCTAAGCCAAAGTCAGCTCAGAAGCAAATTGTTATTTCCCTGTTTTGCTCTGATCCAAGTCTGAGAGTATAACAATGGGAAGGGGACAACTCCAATAATTTTACAATCTTGGCGGCTGCCATTTGCACCCTCGGCCTTCACACCAGTCTCACTGGCCCTCTCTCTTCTCTCCCTCCCAAGCACCCACCCAACCCCCAGACTCAATTCCCTCTCCAGCAGCCGTCTGCTCCCATAATAGGATCCTGATAGCCAATTCAGCCTGTCAATAGTCGGCCCAAGTCGCCAGGGAGAGGAACCGTGTTCTCGCTCCGAGCATCGCTGCCTGGGGATCAATAGGCAGCTGCGGTTGTGTTGCTATCGACAACTCTGTTGGGGATTGTCGGTTTAGGGGGATTTTCTGCCGCTGAGAACCTGGCCGGCGGGGTTGCCTGGCTTGCCAGCCACAACTTGTTGACCAAGCAGACCCTGCCATAGAGAATGAACAATATCTATATATCTGTATTTTGATCCCTGGCATGCAACTTTATTAGAAATGACGGACCAATCGGTCTCTTTCCAATCTGTGTGCCTTCCGCATGCATGCCTTCTCCTAAATTCATTCCATCCCGTTGGCAGTAATCTATTGGGGATTTTCTTTGCCTCACTTTAAACTCACTCCCCTCCCAAAAATCACATTAATAAGAGTCCATCCAGACTAATGAAAAAGAGCAGAAAGTCCTAGATTTTCTTCCTGTTCTTTCCAGTTTTATTTTGGAGATGCATACACATTTTGTTTATCCCAGATTATTTTCTGTCACCTCTCGGTATGATCAGAGACTTTTTATTCCAGCTCCCCAGGCAGGTTTATTTTAACCCAGTAAAAAGAGAGCCATTGTAGCATAATGGTTTGAGCATTCAGCAACCCGGGAGAGCAGTTCCCCACTCAGCTATGGAAACCCACTTGGTGACCTTGGGCACACCACACCCTCTCAGCCCCAGAAAACTCCATGATAGATACACCTCAGGGGTGCCATAGGTCTCTGAAATATAGCCTATGGGACCTGGTATTCTTTGGTGGTCTCCCATCCAAATGCTATCCAGGGCTGATCCTACTTAGACTGGATCTGGTGTCTTCAGGGTATTTAGGACCAGTTATAAAGAGAGATTGAGAACCAGAGTGATATAGTCATTTGACCACTGGACTGTGACACTGGAGACCAGGGTTCAGTTTCCCACTCAGCCATGGAAAACCACTGGGCGACCTTGGGCACATCACATACTCTCAGCCCTAGAAAACCCCATGACAGGTTTGCCTTTGGGCTGCCATAGGCAGGAAATGACTTGAAGGCACACAGCAATAACACAAAGGAAGATCAGGTCCTCCAAATAGCCTGGAACCAAGCCCTAAATTTACATCCTGCCTCACTTCCACTGAATTCAACAAGGCTAATCCTCCTCTCCTCCTGTACCCCGTCGTATGTCTGCATCTTCAGAACAACCCTCTCTGGGTTATTGCCAAACGTGAGCCCAAAATCCCAAGATAGTAGAACTGACTGTATGTCAGACTGGAGGTGGAAGATATCAATTTTGAAATGCTCGCCTCTGTTAAAAACTCCTGTAAGTATAAAAGCAGCACTGAAGGAAGAGAACTAGGACCACTGTGCTAATTTTCTTGTTGTTATTTGCCATCTAGTTGACTTCAAGTTACAGTGACCCCAATGAATGAGAGACATCTAAGATTCCCGGAAATCAGCTGCCCTGCTCAGGTCTTGCTGACTCAGTGGCTTCCTTGATCTAATCAACCCACCTCTAGCATGGCCTCCCTTTTCCTACTTCTTCTGCATTTTGAACTCAGGACTTTACATGGCAGGCAAATCACACGTATAGCAGGATAACAGCACCTTTGGCTGAGACTTATCACATTGCCTCGTTCCTCTCCTGATGTTCTCCTGGTCAGAAACCATTTGGAAAGCGCTTCTTTTACAAAGCACATCATTCATGTATTAATCCATGAATGACCTCCTCTGTAAAAGAAAGGCTTTCCAAACCATCTCCCATGGGGCGATCAACAGAAGAGGAATGACATCATGTTGTAAGTTCCAGCCAAAAACTCCGGTATCTGCCTGTCACTGCGACTTACCTGCCACATCTGATAAAGCCCCCAAATTTGCAGCCAGGGAAGTAAGCTGAGGACAAATGGGGAGGGACGGGAGGAGGAAAGAGACACTGGGACATTTTAAAAACATCCAAGCAAGTGGGATGGCGGAGGGTTAATTGGGACTGTCCCCTGCCACACTGGGACAGTTGGAAGGGATGGGGGAGTCCTATTTGTCGACCTGATGCCTTTTCTTGCTTCAAAATGGCTGCCCCTGGACCTGACTGTCCACATTTCAACATGGAAGATGTTCCTACATTATCTCAGGGCTAGCAGTGGGCTTAAGCCTCCAGGCTTTAGCATTACTGATATCTATCAGGTGGATTCGAAAATAAATATAGATAGCGTCTGCATTCCAATGTGATTTATCCTAAATGCCTGTCAGATATTTTTTCTTCCTTTTTTGGCGTGGCAAACAATCACGCTTGCTCATTTCTAAGGGAAGCAGCAGCTGGTCAAGAGCGCTTCCTGAAATTGAATATTATAATGATTTTTGGATAGGAGGGGAAAAAATGATTTACATAATAATCTTTTTTAGAGTCCAGGAGCTGAAATGCCTACCAAGAAAATGCTTCTTTTCAGAGAGAAAGACAGAGATGCACATACATAGATTTTTTTTATACCAGCACCCACTTTCAAGTACTTTAATTATAAACAAACTCTCTTCAAGTTCAGATGGCTAAATGAAATTGAAAATATGCAGTAGCCAGGCAAAGGTTCAAATCCTGGCATTATATTTAATTCATATATTAGGGATCAGTTGTGACCTATAGATTGGGGTGGCTAGGCCTGGCTAAGAGAGGAGGCCAGAAGAGGCTGCAAAGACACATTTGGAAATGCAGGTATACCTTAGTTAACAAAGCAGGCGTTTCCTGGGGCATGGCTTCTTTAACAGAAACTTTGGTGCCAGAAACAGGAATAATACAGAAAGAAGAGAGAGAGGTTCCTAGACCACAAAAAAAGAAGAGCATTTCAGCATGTTTCAGCAATATTGGTTGTTGTGTGCCTTCACGTCATTTCCGACTTGGCCCTCTCCCTTGTTCATGAGGAAGTCGGAAGCTGTGGGCCTCCAAACCATGTTCCGTAAGTTAGAAACAACTTAAAAGCACACAATAAATACATATACACATACATATATGCGCGCGCACACACACACACACACACACACATATATGTATTCCCGAAAGTTGTGGTGTCTTGGATCCCATATTAGGAGAAATGCAAAATATAAACAAACAGACAAATAAATAAATAAAAATTGCAAGCTTTCTTCTAAAAAAAAATACTGAGTTGAGATTATAATAGCAACTAATTATTTTCAGAAGCAACTTCCCAAGTCCTGTCCAAGTACCCCATCCCCCTGTACACAATTAATCTTTGTACAATAAAGCTAAAGCAAGATATGAGGGGGAGGTGAGCTGAGCATGGCCCTTCAGTTGCTGCAGGACTGCAGGTCCCAGCATTCCTCACCATGGGTTATGATAGCTAGGCGCTCAACACACACACATACCCTCGTGCAGTACATATGAAGAATGTAAATACAAGAAATGCAACACACTCTTCGTTGCCAGAGGGGAACAAGCAATGGTATCCCCCACTACAACAGGCCAAAGTTCATAGTATCGAGAGCCAGCCAGATTATTTTGCCACATGAGGTAGAAAGTTCCCAACGGGGCTTTTTACTGACAGCACGCTACATCTAGACCCAGGCAACATTTCAGAAATTAACTCCCACTAATTTCAACTGAACCCTTTTGATGAGGAGGAGCAGGATAGTTTATATCCTGCTTTTTCCCAAAATTGGGACTCAAAGCAGCTCACAAATTAATAAAAGAACAATGCGATTAAGAACATACAAAAAGTGAATATTAAAATAGAATGAAATTACTCACAGTATTAAAACAATTACACATCAGGGAGCCAACATGGTGTAGTGATTTGAGTTTGGACTATAACTCTGGAGACCAGGATTTGATTTCCTGCTTGGCCATGGAAACTCACTGGGTCGTCTTGGGCACGTTATCCACTCTCAGCCCCAGAAAACCCCATGATAGGTTTCCCCTTAGAGTCGCCATAAATGAGAAACAACTTGAAAGCACACAACAACAAGAATACCAATGTGGGAAAGCCAGTGAGGTGTTGCGGTCTGAGCTTTGGACTATGACCTCGGAGGCCAGGGTTTGATTTCCTGCTCAGCCACAGAAACCCACTGGGTGACCTTGGGCACGTCACACGCTTTCAGCCCCAGAAAAGCCGACGTCAGTGTCACCATAGGGTTGGAAACAACTTGAAGGCACACTGCAACAAACACAACAGAATAAAATGCAATTTTAAAAGATTTAAAAAGCTCTTATAAACAACAATTAAAACAATATGGCACCTGCTGGCCTGTTCTTTTTAATTATCATCAGGAATTAGAGTCAAAGTGTTTAAGTGCTTGAGCAGTACAAGCATCTACCACTTATCTGACAGGATAGGGACCAGAACATGTCTCCGTTACACTAGTTTAGCTTTAGGGCCATTTTATTTTATTACTAGCCTTTCTCTTTCCCTCGCTTGATCTCAGTGGAATCTGCTGTCAGGGGAACAGTTCCTATGTTTCTTGTGGGGCCCATCTTAGTTTGTTCTGGTATAACATAAACAGACAGCCATGGGGAGGTTCATTTCCTTTTGGGAAATGCTGCTTTAATTGAAACTGAGCTGAGGAGTGCGAATTAAAAGTCCCTGCTAAGTCCCTGGGAATTATTCAGGACAGGGAAAATGTCACATAGAGGCATAACAACTGGGATTTGGTGGTGGTCTCCCATCCAAGGACTAGCCAGGGCTGACTCTGCTTAGCTTCCAAGATCAGACAGGATATGGTGCCTTCAGGGTGTGTGTGTTGTGTGCCTTGAAGTTGTTAGGGTTAAACCCAACCTGTCAACTTATGGTGACCCCATGAATTTCAGAGGATTTTCTTAAGCCAAGAATACTGAGAGGTTGTTTGGCCAGTTCCCTCCTCTGAGACAGAGCCTACATCGCCTGGCATGTGTTGGCAGTCTCCCATCCAAGTACTAACCAAGGCTGGCCCTGCTTAGCTTCTGAAGTCAGATACGATCTGGTGCCTTTAGGGTATTCAGGCCATAAGGCACATTTCAAAAACAAACACAGACACTAACACCTTGGAAGGTTAAATATGTTAAATACTGCCAAGAAGATAAAATGGAGTCCTGTGAAGACAATTCCGCTCAGAGAAGCGTAGCTTAGCTTTCAGTATCAGTTAGGATATTCGTCAAAGTCCTGCACCTGCTTTCAGTCATCATTTCAGAACCTCCCATTTAAAAGAAACATTAAATCTGAGAGTGGAGCAGCCTTTTAGAAGCAGCGCTTGTATTAAAATGTAGGTTAGCCAGCGATGTTAATGGAGAGGAAATGGGAGGGATGACCCAGCAGAGCAAAAGAGGCACCTCTCATTCAAGAGAGGCAGTAATGAAGCCAGGTGAAGCTGTGAACATATTGACAGAAACAAGCGCCTAATTTATTCCGGCGGGTAATGCAAAGCCTAGCGCATCCCATTTGATTCCCTTTAGATGCCGACCCTGAGGGAAAAGCAGCAAGCACAATCCAAAATTTCTGCAGAAGAAGTAACGCTCAGGAACATACCTGCTTCGTTGATTGAGGTAAATCTGTCCAGTGCTCATCTATCTTAATCACAAAACGTATTAACTTGGTTTAAAGAAAAGTATGCAAGTTGTTTAACATTGTTTTTCAGGATGTCCAGCTTTCGCACCCACTACCAAATTTGCACTGGCAGATTTTCCGCTGTGCTCATACAGAGCTGCAACTATCAAATAGACTGAGGGTAATTTCATACTTTAAGCAAAGAAATAGGGCTACCCCCAATTTAAAAAAATCCAGCGTGCTGTAGCAGCTTGAGCACTTGGACTAGGATTCTAAGAAACAAGCGTTCAAATCCCAGCTCAGCTATGGAAACCTACTGATGACTATAGGCCACTTGGGTCCCAGGCCACACACACTCAGCTTTGGAAGAAGGCCATAGCAAACCACTTCTACTGTAGTTGTTTGAATACTGGACTAGGACACTGAAAGACCAAGGTTCAAATCTCCACTTGGTGATGGAAACCTGCTGGGCGACTACGGGCTATGATGGGTTTGCCTTGTTATTGCTAACTGCAACAGTAGTCAACTTTGACTTATGGTGACGCTATGATCTCCCAACCTCCAAATCACCTTGTCATGAACAGCCCTTCTCGGGTCTTGCAAAGGTGTGGGTCTGGCTTCCTTGAGCCTATCCACCCATAAGGTTCCCCTTTAGGTTCACTGTAAATCAGAAACAATTTGAAGGCGCACAAAATCAACAACCAGATTAAAAGACCAAAGATTCCTCTCTCTTATCAGGAAATCAAACATCTTGATCCAATATAACATTAAAAAAAAACCCAAGAAAGCATAACAGCAGCGAGGTTGTTGTATACACAATATTGGAAAGAAAACAAAGATATAAATTTAGAAGAGTGGAAGTTGAAAATTTTAGAGATGGTAGAAACAGAAAAATTAGCATTTCCCTTGAAAAATAAATCTATACAGAACTTTGAAAGGGAATGGAAAGGAGTATTGGACTGGGTAAAGATATAAATTTATAAGACATAAAAGAAATGGAAACAAGATATAAATGTAACTGCTTTTTCACTGTTAATAGAAATGTAATCGCTCTTCTTTTGTGTAAATAGAAACAATGTAGTTTCAACTGGAGAATATAAGTGAAAGTGGGTGGGTGGGTGGGATACATTTAATGATGATGTAACCCACTCGCTTTTCTTTTTTATTTTGCAATTAAATTTTAATAAAAATATTTTTTTAAAAAGCCCAAGAATGCCAGTTCATTATCACGTCACTTAAGTGGAGAGATCGGTTGGGGGTGGAATTCATTTTTAAAGTGTGCCATATGTCACTCCCACGGAAGTTTTCCTCCTTCACCACCCCCAATTCACAGTTGGCGCCTCCCTGTCTTAGCAATTAGGTTCCATTTAGCAACGGTGACCCCCAGCTTAGAATCTGTCATTGCTACAGCTGGTTCGAAGTTTAACAGCGCTCTTGAATGATGAAAACAAAAGCATATACATAAAATATAAAAAAATAGCATGGGACACCATCAGTTGGAAGAACCATTCTGACGCCTTTCTGCTCCTTAGTGGGAGACGCTTACACATAAACACCCACATGCATATTTACCAAAGCGAAGCGAGAGGAAGGGGGGAAGGTGCCAATGGGAAATAAGTGCCAACGTATTCTTTTTAGGGGAGGGGAGGGAAAGCACGTAGTAGCATATTTGTAAACATCGTTAATCATGGATTAGCAGATGGTAATGTTAATTGCACCTGTGAAAGTAACAAGACCTCAAGGTTGATTACATTTACAAACACCGATTATCGCTTCCGTGCGGTGAGGGGATCCCACACGTCACCCAAAGGTATCGTTTATTCAGTCGAAGCAGTCTAAGGAGGAGCAGAAGAGGAGAGAAAATGATAGGGTGATAACAATAATGAGCGTCCACACCGTTTTAGACATCCTGGGCCTTCCAGCAAGCTGTCATAGCACAGACGAAAGGAGACAGTCAAAGCTGTTGAGAGATCTACGATGGGGGACCTGTGTGTGTTTCAAATCCAACCGACGGATCACATCTTCACAAACTGGGAAGACATTTGTGGCAGACTGGAGAAACACCCAAGCATTCTGTTCAGTTTGCATTTGGAAATGGCTCCATTAGATCTACATCTACAGAGTGCCCTCCATATATGCAGGGGTCCCGTTCTGGGAACTCTCACGAATAGCGAAATTTGCAAATGCTCAATTCCCATTACAGTCAGCCCTCCACATTCATGAGGTTTAGGGGTACAGGACCATCGCAAAAGTGGGGAAATCACAAATAACAAAATGTGTGTGTCTGTGGGAAAGGAGCTAAGGCATGGCGGAGAGCAGGCACCCAATGTCCAAACCAGATCAGGGAAAGGGGATGGGTTGGTACGGTGACCCTACACTTCCCCTCTCTCCCCTGTCTCTTTCCTTGGGTGTATGTGGGGACATCAGGAGAGGGCTTGTGGTGCTGAGAAATTAGACTGTGATCCAGCCTTATCTGGCCAGGCAGCGGCTGATGGAAGAGGAGGACAATGAGAGGAAGATTTTTCAAAGGCTGTGTGACCTGATCAGAGATGCTGAGAGGAAAGGTTCCTCCAGAAAAGCAGCACCTGAAGAAGAGAGCAAGGATTGGAGGAATTCGCAAGTAATCCAATCTGTGACAGTCAAACCCACGTGGAGGCCGGATTGTACATTCAGTGGCTGTGAGATGCACACAGATACTTCAGCACCCTTGCACACAGGTCGCTGCCATTTTAGGTATAGGACACAACGTTGTTGCAGATGCTCAGACTCATACATCCAGAGAGTACAGGTAAGGAGGGCTCACTGTACTAACATAGGGTTCAAGTTTCACCCCTCACTTCAGATTTTGGGCAAATTTTCTAAAACAGCTCTCGCTAAGCCACACACAAACAAAGAACCGTACTCAAATGGTATATACAAATGTAGGGTGTTTTTTTTTTTAAGATAAAACATACTGCACCATATGTACTTTCCATCCTACTCTGTTCCTATATCCAAATCCTTACCTTTTTGCCAAAGCTGGGTCTCCAGGTATCTTACACAATAGAAAGAATTACATGTGAAAATACATATAGGTTTAAAACCTATCCAAATTGTCATTCAAATAGGGTTGTCTTTATGTTTCCTTGTTTTATTATTGTACAGTGCCAAAGATGTTGATGGTGCTTTAACATTAACATTAGATTCTTTGATCAAATAACGGATGGTCGAAAAAAACCCTGTCAGTAATACCTGGCATACTGTGAAATTGAGAATCATCACTGTGATGCAGATTTCCCTCCAGGCTGGCCCCTGCAGTTCCTAACCCTTGGAAACCTGTCGCTTTTACTCTGCCTTCTGGTCCCCTTATCAAATCCCTCCTTGGATTTGGGTAGTAGGCCTTCAGGTGACCTCGCTGTGGACGAGTCGTTATATCGTTAGTGTGCCTCAACCTTGCTTCAGGGTAATCAATAGTGCTCAGAGTCAGTTTTACAAAATAACCCCCAGTTAGCCTCCTTGGACTCAAAACCCCTTTTTTGCACTCTAAGGGGTGTGCACACTTCCATTATATTTGGAGCCCACCCTGGATCAAAAACAAATTGTTGATTTTTTTTTTAAAAAACGTTTTTGCTCCAAAATGTCCACCAGCAGCGTGGGGTGTATTTCCAACACATTTTGCAGGCCTCACGGACCAACTCAGGAGAGGACTTTTCAGAAATCTCAAACATGGTGAAAATTCCCCCTAGAGGCAGTCCCCTAACAGGAGAATTTTACAGAAAGCTCTCCAAGGTGCTGAAAACCTATGCCCCAAGCAGGAACATTTTATGAGAACTCTCCAAGGTGCTGCAGCATATTCCTGAAACAGTTTCAGCTGAGTGGGTAGTGCCCATAAAAGCTGGCCTACCTCTAACGTACGACCCAGGGCCAATTCACCACTCTAAAGCAATGCCACCACTGGCCACCTCTGCTTCACACACAAAGTCACCATGTTCTGAACCATACAGGAAGCGCCCACCTTTTGACACGATATCTTATGACTCGTTCTTTTGACGCTTCCAAATTAAGGACAAGTTCCATTAATCCACCAGGGGTTCTGCTCTTTCGTCAGTTCTCGGTAGAAATGTACCGATTCCAGCTCCAGCTTCAAAATAAAAAAGCTTACAATATTAAATGCCTAGCTTGTTGCATATTTACTTTTACAGGAATTGAGGGAAGTTTTCTTGTTCAGGGACTTAAATAAATAAATGTTCTAGCAAATCAAGTAGCCTGATGGTTCAACTGATGGGACAAAATGCCCTATGGCAGTGTGGTGTAGTGCTTTGAGTTCTGGACTATGACCCTGGAGACCAGTTTGATTCCCTGCTTGGCCATAGGAACCCATTGGGTGACCTTGGGGGCACCTCACACACTCTCAGCCCCAGAAAACCCCATGATGGGCTCATCTTAAGGTTGCCAAAGGATTTTACTAGACTATATTTGGTATTACCAATTTAGTATACATTTGTCACTTAAGAAAGAGTCAGAATTGAAGGTTTGGGTTACTGACTCCAGAGCCCTGCTCTGTTTAGTAAGAAGTAATACAAACATCCATCCGTTAACAAAAATCAATGTATTCCTGGACATAACTTCATCTTTCCCAGCTCAAGCTCTATTCCATTGCTTATGGCAGGCTTGCTTCTGCAACCCAAAGCTGAAGGTCTTCCTCCAGTCCTTCTTCACCATCCTCTCAACACTGATGCTGCTTTTAAAAAGTCTAGCTAGACAGAGGATGAGGGGAAAAAACAAGAGGAGCTGGGTGGGTGTAAAAATACTTAGTAAAAAGGAGCTTCTTTGTCAGAGGCTCTGTTAATTGAGATACGCCTGTAATTCAAAAATCCCTAGGACTTTTCTGTGAGAGTCTATTGTGAACTCAATCAAGATATCTTTATTTTATGTCAGTCTTCAGAGCAGTTGTCATTCCTGGGCAATCATTTCAAAGGAGAAATTATAAAAGAAAATTAAAAAAAAAACCACTGTTCCCAAAAACATTTAGATTGCTGGAGAGAGGGAGTTGGTCCCTGAAACAATCTGTGACACCGAGACAACAGGAAGGAGAAAAGTGACTTTCAAATTACAATCAGACCATTATGAGTTCTTTGCTGGGTATCAAAGGAGGGAGATATGACAAAGCCCAAGTAATCAGAGAGCATGTCTCTGATCTTGCTGATGGGCACAAAAATGACAATTAATGTTCTCCTTTATGACAGGGAGCTGGGAGGATGATTATTTAAAAAAAAAAATAAGGATACAGTCACATTGCAAGGGCAATTATATTCAGGCTAAAAGCCTCCCCCCCCCCACAAAAAAATTTAAACAATAAAAAAGGCACATTACACCAACGGTACTCTCACGTTTAAAAATACCTAGGAAATTAACAGCAGAAGCAGGCAATGAGCCAATTAATGGATCACAGCTATTAAAGAGGAACGCAGAAAGCTATGAAACTTCCTCAGACTATTGTTCCATCTAGCCCAAAGGTGGGCGAAGTGCAGTCTTTAGGCTGCATTCAGCACCTAAGGGAATTTTTTTAGGACCCCAGTGGGTTAAAAGAAATGCATTTACAAAAAAAAGAGTTTATTTTTCTTCTAAAGCCCCCGAAATGCTCTCAAGTGGTGGTGGTGGTGGCGGCGGCTGGCATTTACACCACATTTGGAGTCTCCCCAGACCTCACTCCAGGACTAAACAACTTTTTCAGTTTTTCAGAATGATTTTTTTTGCCCTGCTCATAACTCTCTTTCTCTTAAACCTATTTTACCAAGCATCAGCTGAATGGGGAGAAGGAAGTTCATTCTGCCAGCAACTGAAGCGTGAGTGGATGATGTTTCTGTCAGGTTTGTCGGGGTCGGGCCAGGAAAGTTTACTTAGGTAAGTATATAGTCGGCCCTCCACATATTAAAGTGTGTGTGTGTGTGTGCGCGCGCGCACGTGCATGCAAATATCAAGATGTGCATGCACGTGTCTATGGGATGGAAACCGACGCACAGTGGGGCAAACACACTCAGAGTCCAAACCAGGTCAGAGGAAGAAAACTGGTTGGGTCAGCATGGTAGCCCTATACTTCCTCTCTCTTGCCCATCTTCTTCCTTGGGTGGGTGGGGGCATCAGGGAAGGGTTTGTGGTGCTCAGAAATTGGGGTAAAAGCCATCCTTAGCTGGGCAGGCAGCAGCTGGTGGAGGAGGACCAAAAGTGGGTTTTTAAAGGGCTGTGCGGCCTTCCTGAGGGGGAAGGTTCCCCTTGAAAAGGAGTGTTTGAGGGGCAGAGGTTGGAGAAACTCACAAATAATCAAACCTGTGAAAATTAAACTCCCAGACATGGCAGGAGGACCGTACTTAGCTAAGTAGCGGATACACGATTTAAGGCAATACTCCTGACCATTAGCATCAGGGGTAGCTTAAAGGGTTAAACCTGCTCCCTCCCACCACAACCCACTTTACTGTAGAGAAACAGATATTTAAGTCCACTGCCACTTAGCGAAACATGTTCAGCCTCTTCCGCTAATGCTCCAATCTCAGGGCACATGCTAGAAGCATAAACTGTTGCAAAGAAAGGTTAAGAAGTGAATTGGGATGCTTCTCCCTACATAGAAACTTCTTAAGATTTTTTTTTTTAAAGACAGCTCTCAAGTGCAAAGTTGTTCCTTGGAACAACGAAGGGCTATTTCTAAAGAAAACTAATTGGATAACTTACATGTTTCAGTGAGTATTTATGGCAATCAGCGCAAAACAACAGACCTTGGAAATGTTAGTTTTCAGGGACAGCCATTACCAGAATCCCCCCGCCAGCATGGCTGCCAGAGGATTATGGGATTTGAGACCCAAACCATAATTTTCCCCAAGCTCTGCAGAAATACTGGAGTGTGTCTATTACTCTCTCACACTCTCTCTCTCACACACACACACACACTAAATCAACATTCATAAACAATTTCCAAAATTACAGTAATAAATATTTTCATAACTATCAAGGGAAAGATTCTTCCAGTATTTCTGATAGGCAGGTAGGAGCCCATAGTAGGGGGAAAAATCTGTGCAGGTATAACTAATGAACACATACCATGTATTGGAAAAATTTCTCTGTTACTAGCCCTCCGGAGGCTTGGATTTGGCAGGCTAATTTCTCCAGGAGTGTGGTTGCCCATACTCTCCCAAGCCGTTCTGAGAGAGAGATCTCATCTCACGTCCTCCAGTGTTCAGACATCTCAAGCTGTGCCGCAATCAGCAAAGATGACATTAATGACTTTATGCTGTAGCTTTTGGTTCACTCAAGCATGTGTACTACCTAACAGAAAAGGTGCCAAAATCTTCCTCATTTCAAAGGTGAACCCTTACCCCTGGTCAGCAAGAGGCGTCCTGACTGGTCAAAAACAGCCTTGGGATCACCCAAGAGACACAACAAGGATCACCAAAGAGAGACACTTTGAACCTTGAAGGTAGATCCAGAGCCATACTTTACCCAACCCTATTTTAAATAAAGTGCATTCATTTATTTGCAACTCTACAAGGACTACGTTCCATAGCTGGGCACCACCACTGAGAACCCTCTGACATGTGTGGTCATCCCATGGATCCCACTTGTAAAGCGCATCACAAACACACCCTCCCCAATTTTTGTTGGTATTTCCAGAGCTCTATCAAGGCTCCGTACCCTAGGACAAGCAAAGATTTCAAACACGAAACAGCTGAGAGATTTCAAAAAGTCACTATGCAGCCTGATCTTCTGATGAAAAGCCAGTCTAGGAATCAAATAATCCATTCCAGTTCTCCAAGGCAGCTGCAGAGCTGGGTGCACGATACAGGGCTCGTCGGAAAACCATTTCTCTATTCATCCAAATGAAAGAGAAAATCAAATTGACCCACAACTTGCTATTTCTGTTTTGACCACGGAAACTGGCCCCCTTCAAAAGGAAAAGGCAATCACTGTGAGTTATCAGGACAAGATGGAACCCTAAGTCCTCTGAAAGGTATTCCATTTTTAGGACTGTTGTGTGATGGGGCACATGGGGAATACACAGAGAGTCAGATTGCAATGCCAAGGATAAAGAAATGTCTTATTCTCATCTCATGCCAGCAAGAAGGAATGTTATAACGTCTTGCTACGGCCTATGTTATCTTGTTTTTGATTTTCACAATGGAGCAAAACCAAAACACGTATCACCACTCCCACCTAGTGGCCAGAATCAAATGCTTCCTCCTTTCTTGCAAGATTGAAAAGAACAGGGATAACTCAGAGTCCTTTTTCACTCATGAGGCCTTCCTAACTTTATATTAAAGCAAAAACCACAACAACAGGCTCCTAGAGGGAGTTGTTTTGCACTATGCTTCCCATCACCCTCTCCAACTGCTAGCCCATCTGCTTGAGACCCATGGGAGAGTCCAAAAAGTCCAGGGGGCATCCAATCGAAGGAAGCTAATAGAGACAGGTCACCTGTGGTTTTGCATGCCTTTTTGGTGTCTGAGACAGAATAGAAAATGGTACCCTAAGTCCTGAGACAAGATATGATGTCATGGATTTATATTTGAAAATACTTCTTATTGACTGTATATTAGAGTACAAGACAAGGAATTGTTGGGGGGAGAGAGAGAATGAAAATATTGGAGTGCATGCTGATTGGTGGAATGTTTGAGGAGATCTGAATACAAACAGTTAATGATGGTTGGTGAAGGACAGTTGAGACTTCAATTTGGGTGGTCAGGTGTGGTATACAAGTGTGTCATAGATTTGCTCTTGGACCCATCTGGAATCATGGATGGAAAAGACCATGAGGGCCGACCAGTCCAACCTCATTCTGCCATGCAGGAATACACCGACAAAGCATTACTAACAGAAGTCCATGCAGCCTCTGTTTGAAAACCTCCAAAGAAAGACTCCACCACACTCCCAGGTGGCATATTCCACTGTTGAACTGCTCTTCCTGTCAGGAAGTTCTTCCTCATCTTTAGATGGAATCTCTTTTCCTGAAGTTTGAAGCCTTTACTCCACGTCCCAGTTTCCGGAGCAGCAGAAAATAAACTTGCTCCATCTTCCATATGACATCTCTTCAAGTATTTAAACATAACTATCATGTCACCTCTTCACTTTCTTTTCTCAAGGCTAAACATACCCAGCTCCCTAGGCTGCTCTCAGGCAAGTACAAAATTGCACTCCGGTTTTTGCACAAGCTATTAGCTTCCAAGGACAGCCCCACATAAAGGGGAGCGGCAGTAATCCAGTTATTGCCTACTGCTCCAAGGAACTCCTCTAGCTGCTGCAAAATATAATGGCCGAAATCCTGTTGGGGATTTAAAGCCTTCATAAGGAGACCTATGCATGCAGGAATGAGAATTGGGCAGTTATGTGACATCCATATCCAGTAAAGTATAGCTCTCATGTTAGTGCACAGGGTAGCTAGCAAAGCGACCAACGTACACTTGGACCAATTCACAATGGGACTGATGTTCACCAGGGGACACTCTTGCAATTCACTAACCAAGTTTCTTAGCACCTCTGCTATGCAACTAAGTACTTGTAAAGTTACATAACATACACCATGATAGAGAATTCTAGCCAATATCTTTCTCTCGTGTCCGGAATGCTTCTTGACAGACTCCCCTGAGTCACAGATGGTCCAGGAAACTGTATTAAAGCAAGACAGTTATTTCTCCTACACCTCTTAGAAATGAGACCTTCATGGTGCTTTTATTTTTTGGGCGCATATTGAGTGCAAAAGAATTCCTGCAAAAAAAGAGAAAGAGAGAGAGAAAGAGGGAGAAAGATAGACAGATTAGAAGTTTAATATTCCCAAGCATTTTTTTCCTCTCTCAGATACAAAATATACAAATATATGGTTGGTTCAAAGGTGGAATTTCTTACCAGCTGCAACAGACACATTTAAGGACTCTATCCCAGGTTCCAGTTCTCTCCCCGGGGAGATAGTTAACATCTTTTGACACAAGCTTCTTGTCTCCGGAGAAAGCCCATGACCCTCATTTCCTGCAGAAACAAAAAAATCACAGTTTTAATTGTTAAGTACTAAAACCAGGATTTTAAAGGAGTAAATAATTGAGGGGTAACAACTCCAATTAGGTATAAGGAGGAAGTTTGTAACCATATTGTATCTGTAGTTGTAATTGTAACTTCTTTTTCCTTCTCTTTTTTTTAAACTCCCTTTTTGCTGCATTGTTTCTTTTTCTCTTTTTCAACAATCCTTTTTTGTTATGGTATGTAAGAAAGTGTAAAGTTTAATGTGCCTGTTTTGGTTTTGCTACTTTTTCCTTCCACTTAATAAAAAAAAAGAAAAAAGGAAGAAAAGGGTTGAAATGCAGAACCCAACCTTTTCTTTTAGCTTGCAAAAGCATCTATACTATTACACATATTACTGCTGTATATATATTAAAAGCACAAACGTTGTTTTATAAGCACAAGTACAGCTGGCCCTCCACATTTGCAGGTTTCACTTTCATGAATTTGATTTTTGGCATGTTTTTCTACCTCAGCCACATCTTTTCTGAGGGAATTTGCCTCTCAGTGCACTGTAGTAGAAAAGAACATCTTCTACAGTATACAGACCTGTCCACAACATGGCACCAAGTCGGTTGAGAGAGAAAAAAATAGTACACAATTGCAAAATTGTTGTGGAAACATGACAAAAGAGAAGGCTACACATAGAATGTATGAGTTCCACATATAACTCAAACCGGTCAAATAAATGTGGAAAAGCAGGGGATGCCTTTAGCGCCACGGCCATAAACGTGAATACTGAGCAGTTACGAACGTGTAAATGTAGCCGACACGTCTGTAACTGCTTGGGATGCAAGCCAAAATTATTCTTGTTTTACTCACGGGTCTCTGTGTGTATTTTTTTTATACTTATACTACAACTCCCCTTTTCCAACCAAAATAAATGAAATCAGAACACAAAACACACCGAAAGAGCTCTTGCTGACAGAAATGTCCATGACAGACTGCAGATGTGAGAAAACTGTGAGGTAAAAAAATTAACAGAGAGCTCTGTTAAGTTGCTTGCGCAGTATGTTTTCCACAAACTGGTTTAGCGGTCGTTTCCTCCTTTCTGGAGAATTTGAGCTTTGAAGTGCTGTGGTAAAAACCTGGGGCACAATTCTCGGTGCGTTCTTATGCCAAAATTCCCAGAATTCTTTGCAGGAAGTCATGATAACCAGAACAGCATGAAGCGGCACTCCTCTCACAGGCTGAATTTGACCGCCTTGAGGAGCCGAGGGGGAAGGCAGGGAACATTTGGGTAATTAAAACTAATGGCTGTGCAAATGTCATTCCCACAAATAATTCCAAATTGGACTTGAGGCCCTAAATTGGCCTCAGAACACCCATTTCTGGGCCGGCCCAAGTAAAACTCCCACAACCCAACCGCTCAGGCCCACGAGTGGGCCACAGCGGTTGCTAGGGGCAACCGCGGAACGTCCATTTTAAACGGCCCCCCTTGGTAACTCGTTCCTGATTCCTTCAGTCGCCTAATTTGCATTCTTCTCTTTGGGTCTCCTATTGGCCCAGGCCTACCCTCCTTTCCTACAGGTCAGTGAAACTGAGACTTGTGACATCACCAGCCTTCCCGAGCCAATCCCCTTTCTTCTCACATGGAGGGATTCGACTGGTTGGGGAACAGTTATGACAGAAAAGAGCCAGGGGCCCTTTCGCACTACACAGTTATAGCACCACAATTCCACTTTAATTGCCATGGCTGCACTCTTTGGAATCCCGGGGGGTTGCAGTTTGGGGAGGCACTAGAGCTCTCTGGCTGAGAATTCCAAACGCCTGCCCCTAAACTACAAATCCCAGAATTCCACAGGATGCCGCCACAGCAGTTAAACAGTCTATCGCCTTGATATGTTTCTCTTCTGAGGGATTTCACCAACTCCGGCACCCCACAGACAGTCAAAGCAAACAAATATTTAGCTGGAATCCCATAACCCTGCGAAAGTTACTTTTTTTGTACCGCAGTTCCAACAGCCTCCCCGCTGGCATGGCCACACATGGCTGCGGGGGGAGGTTTGGGGATCGTAGTCAAAACACCCATTTTTCTTAAGCTGGAAAGATAGGCTCACTTGGAAATAAAGGCACCAGATCCCGTCTGATCTTGAAAGCTAAGCAGGATAAGCCATGGGTAGTCCTTGGAGGGGAGACCGCGAAGGAATACCAGGTGCTGTAGGCTGCACTTCAGAGAAAGGAACTGGCAAATCCACCTCTGAGGATTCTCTGGCCAAGAACACCCTATGAAATTCATGGGGTCGCCATAAGTTGATAGGCAACTAGAAGGCACAGGCACACGCCGGAGGAGAGCTGTGCGGACACTGTGGACTGCTAAAAAAGACAAATCAAGCCTGAATTCTCGTTAGAAGCCAAGATGACAAAACTTGGGCTTTCATACTTCAGATGCATCACAAGACGAAGTGACTCGTTGGTAAAAGGGAAGGCAGAAAGAGAAAAAGGGAGACCCCACGACAGGCGGATTGATTCGGTCAAATTAGCCACGGCTGTCATGACTTTGCAAGACCTGATCAGGCGCTATTGATGTCTGGGGCTCTCAGAGGTCTCACATTCAACCTGAGACGACAAATAACAAACAAGAAGGTCTTTTGAGCAGCGGGGATGGAGAAGGCTTGTTTTTCCTTAGCTGTGATTTGTCTGCTCCGTCAAATGCGTTCAGGTTGCACGCGTGTGTGAAATTTTGGGCCACAGGAAGTTGGTTTATTTCCTACCTTTCCATTTTAGAAAAATGGGTGTTTTTAACAACAATCCCCAACACCCTCTCCAGCCATGGGTGGCCATGCCACTGGGGAAAGGCGTGATATAAATAATAATAATAAATAAATAACAATAATAGTAATAATTGTATGGTTATCATTTTCATTACCCTGCATTTAGAAATTTTCCCTTCCTCTCTGTGCAAACAGACCCATAATTCCCTGTTTTTATTTCATGTCTACCCTGGCTTTAACAAAGTCTTTTTTATTGCTTCAGCCTCTTACAATAATTGCAACTCATAAATCCTGGATATTAAAAACCTGCCCATCCTTGCATTAGGGTGACTAACAGGTGGGAGGGACAGACCACCCAAAACAGATGAAATTTTAAGAGCAGAGGAATAGTACAGCCAACAGAAACTTTGCAAAGATGTAACCAGTTTATCAATCTTGCCCGTGCAATGTCTAATACCTCGAGAAAGCAGATGAGACAGTGAGCATGAAGGAAAGAGGAGGCTGAGAGAGTGAACCTTGCCCAAGGACACCTAGCCAGTTTCCATGGATGAGCAGGAATTCGAACCCCATCCTCCAGAGTCCCAGCCCAAGGCTCAAAAGACTACGCTAGGCTGGCTCCATCCAATTGCTTGTCCTAACTAAAGTCTACTCACTGGAATTTACAGAAGTGTTGACTTACCAGTCAGCATGTGATCCCGTGGTCAAAGGTAAAAAGCAATTGGACTGAGGCCACTGTACTCCTATCCATCATACTTTGGCCCTCAGAAGTGTGCTATTCACCCTCTTTCCAGTATCTCTTGAACTCGGTACAGTCCAATTTCCCTTTTTTTGCTAAGAGTAAGTGCTCAGCAGAGAGTTGGCAGAGCAAACTCTGCGCGTCCTCTAACCATCAACCTTGGCTCTCCCACAGCAAGAGAGATTATCTGGGCTTCCTGGTGGAGAAGTCCCTTGTCCTTCAAAGTTACGACGAGGCCTGTCACCGTCTCAGCCCTTACCAGTGTCGTATTTCTTGAGATGGATTTCTCATGGACTGCTGTCCCCCTTACAACCCACCCACCCCTCCATTCCGGCGGCTTCCTCTATTGTCTTTGTAAAGGCATCCAATCTGGCAGAGAGGCCAGGACATTCTGTCAGCTTTCAATAAACATTTTGATTAAAAACGAGCCTTCTAAGACAAGGAAACAGGACCAGGGGGTGGCGTTACCCACTCCAGTTGCAGTGGAAACACCTAAATCACCTTCTCCGCCTCCTGAACTCGTGAAAAACAGTGCCAGGCACGCAATTCAGAAACTAGCTCCCTTCCTAGGGAACAAACTCCAGCAACTGTGAGCATCACAAAGCTTTCTTCCTGGCTCATCTCATCATTGTGTGTCTTCAAGTCATTTCTAACTAACAGCAATCCTAAGGCCAACTTATCATGGGGCTTTCTTGACAAGATTTATTCAGACAGCATTTGCCTTTGCCTTCCTCCGAGGCTGAGAGAGTGTGACTTGCCCTTGGCCACCCAGTGGGTTTCCATGGCTAAGCAGGGACTGAAACCCTGGTCTCCTTGAGTCTTAGTCCAACACTTAAAAACATGCTGGTGCTTAAGATTTAATCTGAGGTTTGCCATTGCTTTCATCTGAGGCTGAGAGAATGTGACTTGCTCAAAGTCACTCACTGGATTTCAGGGGCTGAGTGGGAATCTGAACCCTTGTCTCCCAGAATCCTAGTCCAACACATAAACCACTATACAACACTGGCTCTCAGTGCACAGCCTCATTCAAATCTCATTTCTGAGCTCAAGAGCTTAAGGGAAAAACTTGGACTGATCGCTCTCTCTCAGCCTAACCTACCTCACAGCTCTAATACAACAAAGCACACACAAAGATAGCAGTTGAACAGTAAACAGCAGCAGCAGAATATAATAAAATCTTTCACCAATCGTTGCAACGCATGCTTAAATTTGTAGGACAAGGTATAAAACCTGTAACCATCCAACATGCCATAATCTCATACGACAGTCTTTTGTTTGCTCCAAAAAAATGCTTCTGCTTTAACTCTGAGTGTTTTTCTGCAGGCGCAAGTTATCCAAGACATGTCAGTTCCATAATCAGGAACTCCAACTGCTGTATGCATTCCTTATCAGTTCGTACATATGTGCACATAAAACAACACAGGGCTAAAATTTAATCAGAAAAGTCCCGGCCTGGCTGTCCAACTCTAAACCAGCAAAATCTTCTCCACCTCACCCACCCACCAATTTAGGGGATCTGACAGTTTCCATACCTAGCACCAAGATGGTGGGCCTTGTCCACCGGAAATCTAAGCAGCTCACAATGGGAACGCCCTCCAGGGCCTTTGCGTGGGCAACCGTTCCCAGGACTTCCCATCCTTCCTCGGATTTTGTCTTTCATCGGAGGGGTGGAGGAAGCAAAAGACAAAAGAGAAAGGTTAATAAACAAAGAAAAAAATGGAAATAAATCTCGTAAACATCACCAGTTCTGCAGAAGCGATCAGTTATATCAGAGTGATACCCACCTTTAGTTTTTCTTTCTCCAGTAAATGGTTTCCTCCTCACCCAGAGAATTTTTGCAGTAAGATTTTCAATAGGTATGTACAGTCCAGCATGGTACTGTAGTATGAGCACTGGACTGCGACTCTGGAGACCAGCGTTTGATCCCCAATCAACCATGGAAACCCCTGGATGACCTTGGTCAGGTCATACCCTCTCAGCCTCAGAGGAAGGCAACGTCAAACTCCCTCTGAACAAATCTTGCTGAGAAAACCCCGTGACAGGTTTACCTTAGGGTCGCTGTGAGTCAGAAACAACTGGAAGGCACACAACAACAACAATATGTACAGGCCAAACCTGAATACCCTGAAAGCATCAAATCCTGTCTGATCTTGAAAGCTAAGCAGGGTCAGCCCTGGTCAGTACTTGAATGGGAGTCACCCTGGCTTCAACCTTCTTGCTCAGGTCTTGCAGATTCAGGCATGTGCCTTCTTTAACTGAGTCTATCCACCTGTAATGAGGTCTTCTTCGTTTCCTGCTATCTTCTACCTTCCCCCAAAGTACTGTCTTTTCTAGTGAGTCAGGTCTTCTCATGATACGGCCAAAGTACGACAGCCTCAGTTTAGCCATCTGGACTTCTAGGAAGAGTTCAGGCTTGAAGTTGACTTGACAGTAATTAACAACAACAAAGCTCTGAGGACCACAAAAATGGGCAGCCCATCCACTCCAGGCTCTGGTCAGACCTCTCATCCAAAGGAAAGCAAACCCAGCGGCATTCGTGTGGGTACCACCTTCCCCAATGAGAGTATTGGGGTGACTAACAACACATCCAATCACCAGATGCTGGACTCTATACACCACTTTCTGACCCAAGAAAGCAGCTCTTGAGTTTCATTCTCTGTATTTATGCTCCCAGATCATCCTTTGACCACAGAAGGTGTCGTGCCCAATTAACAGCAAAAATCCATTTTCGCAAGATTTTTTTTAAAAAAAGGACAGAGTGGAAATCTTGGCGTTCACTCTCTGGTTTTCTGAAAAATCGGCACTTTTTAAGGCTGTTACTCCGTGGAAATTTATGCCCACAAAGCGGCAGAGGTTAAGCTGGCCAATGTGGACCCAATTAAAGAGACCGCCTCGGCAGCCCAAACGTTCATAAATTGCGCTTTATAGGAACGGAAGCGACGGGCGTGGAGGTTTCAATTAAGCGGCCGCGCTCTTTTTATGGGCTCTTTATTATATCTTTCTCTGAATGGGCGGCTGGCACTTGCAGTCTCCCACAATCCAGAGGAAAAGAGGCAGGGCAGTTGGATAAATTGTGCAGGGCCAGCAAAACACACTGTCTGGAGACATCCTGAAGGATTTCTCATCATTCACCAGTGGGACATTATTAGGCCTCCAAATTCACCAAAGCTTCTAAATTCACCAGACAAACACTCATCTGAGACATTCAGTCGCTCCCAACATCTTTTCCATATTGTGCTTTCCTTTAGCTTTGTTTTTGTTGTTATTGTGTGCCTTTAAATCATTTCTGACTTATGGCAACCCCTGGCAGAATTTGTTCAGAGGACGTATGCCATGGTCTTCCTTTGAGGCTGAGAGAGTGTGGCTTGTCCAACGTCATCCAGTGGGTTTATCTTGGCTAAGTGGGGATTTCAACCCTGGCTTCCCTTCTTCCAGTGCAACACTCAAACTATATGCCACTGTTGGCTCGCTCATCCTCAAACCTGCACAGAAAAAGACATTCCAACCACTTTCAAAGTACTGGACAATGCTGCCATCCTGTGCTCAAAAAGCACACAGCAAACGACATCCAGCAGTCACAGACACAATCACTGATCCTTCTAGTTCAGAACTGTCTACACCAACAAGGGGCAGTTTTGCAGGATTTCTGACAAGGTTTCTCCCTACTCCTCATTGCAGGAGTCAAGACCCAATCGAGAGAGAGACATGGCTACCCTGACGGAAAATTTCCAAGACCTAAGCGGGCCTGTGGAGAACAGGGCTGCCATAAGGCAAAGTCGACTGGAAGGCAATTACAACAACAAAGGGGAGTCCTGTTGGATCAGAGCACAGGTTCACCCTGTCAACAAACACCATCTAAGAAGGACATCAGTGCTGGAAAACTCCAGCATTCTCTCTCCCTGACCCTCTTGTTCCAGTGCAAGTGGGGTTTGGGTAGCACAGAGTTTCTTTTTCCTTTGCATGACAAAACTTAAAGTCTCACCACTTGCTCTTGTGTTTATTTAAATGCATGGCTATAAATACCTTTGATATTCAGGTAACTAGACCATGTGACCCGGGGTAGCTCCTAGGGTCATTGGCCTTATAAAAGACCCCCTTCTCAGACCTCTTCCTCTTCTTCTTTGCCATTTTTGCTTCTACTTCCTTCTCTCTGACCGTGCTTCAGATCTCCATCAAGAAAATGTTGAATTAAGAATGAAGCTGCCACCTTACCATTAGCTAGTTAGGATCTAGGGTCCCCAGTGCGTACATAATTGTAAAATCTATTAGTAAATTTTTCTAAATTTGTAACCTGAAGTTCCCCGCCTTGTTTTGTTTTCTTAGTCCATTTCAGTTCAGGAAGGCAACATGGAGATTGGAGTGTGCTTCCTCTGTTGCTCTGCTAAAAGAAGGCTGATTCCTAACAGTTTCAGCTTTCACAGCATTTCCCAAAAAGTCCTAACACCCAGGGAAACTCCCAACAATCTACAGCAACAGCACTATTGTACCTTGAGAAGGCTCTGAAGATTATCGGTGCTAAAGACGTCCAAGACTTCCATGGCCCCAGAGCTGGCTTTGCTGACGACGGGAGTCAGGGGGCAGCTGTGAGGAGAAATGCCAATGTGGGAAACAGTATTACAAAAGTTTCAGGGCCAAAAAGAGAGAGACAGAGACAGAGAAAAAGAATCACTCATCATAACAGTGCTGCCAAGAAGAGTCACAAAACGAGGTAGCTATGTTGATCAAGAATGAACAAACCAGACCTCACACTTTTCACCTCCCCAGAAACAGGTCTTTTGTAAGGTTAACGGATCTTACTTGCCCATTTGAAACCAGTCCACTCTAAAACATTCTACATTATAACAGAGTCAAATCAGCAGGCTTGCGGCTGGCTGGTGAGACACACACTTCTTCATATTCCAGCTGCTACTACTCTGGCCTCTGAGGGACAGAAGAGCAGCAAGGTAGAATTCTATAATCCCCCGAGCCCCAGTGGCTGGTTAGAAGCCCTCCTCCTCTGTCACTACTGTGGTCTCTGAGGTGTAATTTAATTTAATTTAATTTATTTAATTTAATGCAATTAATTCCCATCTCACCATCCCCCTTTCCTGTGTGTCATTTCTTATTTGGATTATGACCCTGCATTTATAAGTCACTTTGGGAACCTTTGTGGTTGAAGGGTGGGGTATAAATACTCTAAATAAATACTCCGAATAAATACACAAATAAGGAAAACTGACCTGTTCTTTCGACTCATCACAATTCCATCAACGCCCAGGAAATGGGCAGAGCGCAAGACAGCCCCTAGGTTCATGGGGTCTTGGATCCCGTCCAAGGCAAGCCAGAGGAGCTGCGGGGCCTCCTTAGTGGTGGTTCCCTCGGTCTCGCAGGATGGCCCTTCTCGCCAGCCAATGGGGCGAAGGGGCGTGGCTTCCAAACAAACCCCCTGATGGATACCGCCATGGCAGAGGCGGTCCAGCACCTTCCTCGGCACTGGTTTGACAGGAATCCCACGCTCCTCCGCTTGCCGGGAGAATGCTTCCAGCATGGGTGCCGTGATGCCACGGGTGGACTTGAGAAAGAGCCGGAAAAAAGTCCTCTTTGACCTCGCCAGGGCTAAAGAGCAGGGAGCGATCCCAAACAAGATCTCTGAGCCTTCAGTCCTCTCAACAGGAAATGGAGTTTTGGGGACATTCTTCCTCTTTTCAGGGAAATCATCATTTCGCAACCTCCGGAACTCCTCCCCACTGGGTGACGCGGCTTGGGCCCGAAATTTCCGCCAGAATTTATTGGGAAGGGCACCATCTTCAGGTCGTTTACCAACTGACTTGGATTTCAACGGGTCACCTTTCTCAAAAGTGGTTGCCTCAGGGAGACCCTCTGCTTGCGGGTGACTCGTTTCCGTTGCCCTCCTGGTATCTTCGTACGCTAACGATGGCGATTTTCCCAGGGTGGCAAAACACCTGGCAGTCTTGAAAGAGTTGTGGCAAACCACAAGAAAGGACAACTTCATCGCTTCCCCAACGCTCGGTTTGAAGGACTGGAGGAGAGGTTCCATTTTCAACAATCACATCCCTTTCACCTTCATAAAAAGAGGAACGGTGATGAACTAAGTACCTTGGAAAAACCACAAATATAAAAATGTGTGTGCCTGTGGGAAGGGAACCAAGCCATGGTCCAAACCAGGTCAGGGAAAGGAGAGGCAAAAGTGGGGTCAGCATGATGCCCCTTATTTCCTCTCTCTTGCCCATCTCCTTCCTTGGGTGTGAGGGAGGCATTTGGAAGAGGTTTGTGGTGCTGCAAAATCAGGCTGTGAGCTGTCCTTAGCTGGGTTGGCCAGGCAGCTGCTGGTGGCAGAGGAGGAGGAGGAGGATCAGAGATGGATTTTTAAAGGGTTGCATGGCCTGATCAGAGCTGCTGAGAGGGAAGAAGGTTCCCACAGAAAAGGAGCGCTTGAGGTGGTGGTGGTGGGAGTTTGCAGAAAGTAAAAATCAAACCTGTGAAAGCCCAATCTGCAAATGTGGAGGGCCGACTGTACAGTTTAGGCATTTAAAGGGGCAGCAAAGGGAATGGGAATACAGGAAACTGATCACTACTCCGTTTGAAAGATTGACAGTGTCTTCCTCTCTCCAGTGTTAGAAAGCTGGGCGCTGAAACATTTCCTTGGAGGACCAGAATTCTTACTCGGAGGTGGAAATGTCCCCATTTTGTCCCCACTTCCCTGCACACAGCTAGAGAGCCAAAGCGTTATAGTGATCTGGCTGACCAGGACACTGGGAGACCATGGAAACCCTCTGGGGCGACCCTGAAGAAATCGCACTCTCTCAGCCACAGTGGAACCCCATGGCACGCCTCCTCTGAGGAAATCTGACCCCCACCCCTCACAACGACCCCCACCCCTAGGACGGCCTCATCCCAAGCCAGACTCTATTTGAAGGCGAGAGCCAGTGTGGGGTAGAGAGTTGGATTAAGACTCCCGGAGACCTGGGTTTGAATCCCTGCTCAGCCACAGAAACCCACCGGGTGACCTTGGGCAAGTCACATCCTCTCAGCCTCAAAGGAAACCCACGGGATGCTCCCTCTGAACAAACCTTGCCAAGATAACTCCGCAGCAGATTCACCTTCCGGTTACTGTAAGTCGGAAAAGGCTTAAAAGGCACACAACGACAACTCACAGCTACGCCCCTGCAGGGAGCCGTAGTCCAGAAGCACCTTGTCGCTGTGCGCCTTCGTTTCCGACACAGGGCGACCCTGTAATGGGACTGTCTGGGGCTGAGAGTCTGTGACGCCCCCAAGGTCACCAGTGGGTTTTAATGGCCAAGCAAGGAACTGACCCCTGGCCCTCAGAGCGGCAGCCCACGGCTCCAACCACCACCCCACGCCCCTGAGCCAAAAGGCTTGCAGTCTTCTGCCATGGAGCTAAAGGGGGGGGGCGTCATGGATGTCCCCCCCCCATCCCAAGCCCCCTTCCTTTGGAACAGGGTTCCCACAAACGTGGGAAAAGGCAGAGGCTCTGGAGGGAGCGCGCTCAGTTCCTTGCTCACTGAAAATCTCGTGGAATGGGGCCGGCAGAAGCAGAGGAAGCACTCAAACAATAAGGGCCGGCCCCTCTTTCTGCAACCGCGCTCACCCGAGGTCCCAGGGGCGAATAAAAACAATAACCGCGGGCAATACTGGGGACACGCCTCCTTCTTCGGAACCATTCCCCGCGCCTACGTCCTCACGTACAAGGGGGGCGCCCACAACAGCCTCCCCTGCCACCGCTTTCTGGACCGGCCAAAGGCAGCCGAACGCCTGCTTCGCCTCCTGCGCAGGGCACCTACCTGCCCACCCACGTGGAGGCCCTTCCGGAGAGACCGGAAATACCCTCGACCATAGAGACCGGGGAGGCTGAGAGCGAGAGAGGCTGCGCCCTCCTTCGACAGCGCCACCTGCTGGGCGAGAAGTTGAGCGGGTGTTTTAATTCTTCCAAAGCGGCACGTGCGAGAGCCGCACTCTTTCCGCACTAGCCTGTTACGGTGCTATGATTCCACTTTCAACAGCCTATGGAATCCCGAGGCCTTTGAAGCCCCGCCCTAAACTGCAAACCCCAGGATTCCATAGGCTGTTGAAAGTGGAATCATAGCGCTGTAGCAGGCTAGTGCAGAAATGGCCCTGATGTGGGCGGTCTAATACACTTAACTCATCCCAGCACTGTTGTTGTTGTTGTTGTTGTGGTGTGCCTTCAGGTCCTTTCCGACTTATGGCGACCCTAAGGCCCGCCTATCACAGGGTTTTCTGGGGCTGCGTGTGTGTGTGATGCGCCCAAGGTCACCCAGTAGGTTTCGAACTCTGATCTCCAGGGACGTAGGTTTTTAAACAGAGGCTGGATGGCCATCTGTCAGGAATGCTTTGATGGTGTGATCCTGCACAGCAAAGATTTGGACCTGACGGCCCTTGTGGTCTCTTCCAGCTCTAGGATTCCATAAATCTGAGGATTTTTTTTTAATCTTTCACCAGTCTCCAGTTTTCTTACAATTTCCACTCTGGTGGCTACACTTATAGATCTCTGCTTTTTTAAAATTTGCTGAGGGGAACTGGCCAGGCTTCATCTGCTACATTTGTTCTCTCTCTTTTAATGTTTGCATGTCCTCAGCATGGGGCAGCTGCTATCTATCTTGCCTGTTGTAGGCAGGTGCACACACACAGCAACAGAAGGATTGGCTAGAGTCAAATCCCATTCCTTCCCAGCTCAAGTTATCTTCCATTATTCACTGCAAGCACTTGCTGCAACCTGGTACTGAAAATCTGTGTTCCTTCAGCAGCCTCCCAATGGCGATGTGGCTAAAAGTTGTCCAGCTAGGCTGAGGACAAGGAGGAAAAAGAACACTGGGTGAGCATAAAAAGAGTTTGCAACTCCTTTGTCAGAGGCTTTGTTAATGGAAGTCTGCCTGTATAGTCTCAAGCTGCTTCACTTGCGTTAAAAAATTGCAAAGTTGAAATACTTCGGGTTCTATTTCAAGCAAAGTTTAATTCATTTAATGAACAGCAGTAGGTGAATGGCTGAGGCTTAACAAGGAGCCAGGGAGTCCTCAGTGCCGATTTCACCTCGCTGATAAACATCCCTGTTGCCTCAAACCGGCCATAATGTCTCGGCCTTTAATCTCCTCCTGTTTACAATACGAGAATAATACTAGTCTACTTTACCAGGTTGTTGCTTGGGTTACAGAGATAAGGTAAGCAATGTTTCGACGGCTGATCTTCCAAGGTAGCAAGCCCTCTCGAACGCCACGGGACTTACTTCTGAGTAAACACACAAAGGGTTGTACTGTAAAATGTCTAGAAAACTTGCTTTTGAGGTACTTGCTTTATGCATATGATTACAGTAGCGGGAAGGAAACGGATGTGTTGTTGTTTTTAATTTCAGTTTTATTTTACAGTTCACAGTTGAGAAACATACCAATAAGTTATACCATTTCCCCCATCTCTAGCATGCAACCATGGCTTTTGGGAAACGGATACACTCACCATTCTTCACGATTTTCCACAGCATTGGGAGAATGAAACAATCTCTACCTTTGGTTGTTTCAAAGTCCAGCCAGGCGTGGAAGAAATAAAACCGCTAGCCGAGAGCAGGGGTTCTTAACCTGAGGTCCAGGGACCCCTAGGGATTCATGGAGCCCTCACAGGGGGTCTGTGAAACCCTCCTGCTGGACACCGGCAGCAAGAGGGATAGGGTACAGGTCATTTGGCATCTCACTCTTAACTTTTACGGTCAAATTCTTTCCTGCTCTCAATCATAGCTCTCTAGAGCAGGATCGCCCAGCTAGCAACTTCCCATCTCCGTCTTGGTTCTTCAAGATTGTCCAAACTAGACAGCCAGAGAAAACCCATCTGCCTGGTTGTGCACTCCCTCTCCATCCCATGCTGGAATGCCCAACCAGCCAGGACTGTTCCTTTTGCTGTTTTTAATAAAGGTAATTGAATCACGGCTCTCTTTTCTCCATCAACACATGCACTTCTCTCCACTGTCTCCTTTTGCCCCCAAAATTCAAATGAACCAAGTATCATATTCTTTCCAAAACTAAGTCAGTCGGCCCTCTACATCTGCAGGTTTGGCTTACAAGGATTTGATTATTTGCAAGTTCCTTTAATGCCTGCCTTCCCCCAATGCTTCTTTTCCAGGGGAACCTTCCCTCTCAGCAGCTCCAATCAGGCCACACAGCCGTTTAAATACACATCTCTGGTTCAGCTCCTTCTCCACCAACCACTGGCCAGCTAAAGATGGCTCACAGCCTGATTTCTCAGCACCACAAAGCCAATGTTCCCACACACACACCCAAGGAAGGAGACGGGCGAGAGAGAGGAAGTATAGGGCCACCATGCCACTGTGTATAGGGCCACTGTGCCTTGGCCTTCTTCCTACAGACACACACAAACATTTTGATATTTGCAATTTTTCCACTTTTCTGGGGGTCTTGTGCCTCTAACTCTAGCAAATGTGACAGGCCAACTGTACAGTATACAATAAGGGCTTCCATTTTTTAATTGCTTTAAAAGATGGAGGTCCTTACTTTATATTGTACTTCATTTTTAATCAACCAAAAAATGAAGTCCCCTCTCTTTCTCTCTCTCTCTCTCTCTCTCTCTCTCTCTCTCTCTCTATATATATGCATAACAGACCTCATTTCTTTTTCCCAAGGGATTTTAGGAACTATAATTTCAGGGATTTGGGAAACTGCAGTTTTAGGACAAGGAGAATTGCCTGTGCCTTTATCAATTTATATTTTCAAGATTATCCGGGGAATTGGGTGGGCAAAGTATCATCACAGCAAACATGGTACAAAACTGATACAAAGGTCAAAGCCAAATGTCCACTGGACAAAGAGGAAGTCAGTGTTTTTCCCATTCAGAATTCCAAAGAGGAATTGTCTTCAGAAGGATTGCTCCAGAAAAACACAGGGTTTGACACACACACACACACACACACACACACCCCATTTTAAATATTTGGCCTTGTCTTGGCCAACAAAGAAATCAAAAAGGAAGGAAGAATCCATCCAGGGGGGGATTACTCTTCCAGCAACAACCAGGAAAAGGTCTGTCAGTGATGACAACACAACAGTAAAGGAAAGTGGGATGAAGCTCCGTCACCCACCCACTTTTGAGGGGGAAAAAATGAACGGTGGCTTTTATGCACATCTGCCATAAGCTTTCCAAAATTAACTTCAATTTAAGGAAGAGAATATGGGGTGGCTGAGGGCAAGGTGGCTACCAACAACCGTGCTCTTCCATTCTGAGTTTCCGTCAGACCAACACTGGCTCAAAAAGAAGAAAGTAATGTATTGACTCCTCGTTTGTGGTCCTCAAAACGTCACCAGTCAGCTGAAGAAACCTCCTTCCCCGGAGGGAGGGAGGGTCTCTATGTCGCACTCCACAAAGAACTGCCATGGGAAAATCTTCTTCCTCGGCTATGATACCTGCTCGGTGGGCCTCATCTGAATATCGCCAATCTAGGAGAGACAAGCACAATATTTTGCCCCCTGTTCTAAGAAGCCGATGAAGAGGAAGAAGAAAAAATCAAAGAATCATAGAAGTGAACAAGCCGAAGTGAGTGCAAAGATAATCCCTGTGGTCGCTCTCTTCCAAGCACAAGCCTGACACAGAGGCTTAAGAGATGCCCATTAGGAGATGTGAGGCCTAGCAGAAGAGAAATAAACCTTCCTTTCCTTTGTCCCCTTCTTCCTTTAAGTCCAAAGGAACTACATGATCACAGCAGCAAGAGAGTGTTGCATGCACAGAAATAGAAAAATGTGGTCATTCCTTTACAGGAAGACTGGCCACTGAAGATGCTGGATTTGGCAGAAATGGATAAATCAACTATTTTAATTAAGGAAGGCTCTTCGGTTAAAACTAAACATGATTGGGACAAAATGATTGTATATCTAAGAAACTGTTGAGGGGAAAAGTCAATTATTGGCTTTGAAACTTAATAATTTTTTTTTGAAAGAATTACAAAGGAACTGATGTGTGCGTCTCAGCCTACCTGTACATGAGGTGGAGCGCTCAGGACGTATATGACAGCATTGGCCATGTCTTCAGCTTTTAGACACTGAGAAGAGAGGCAGAAACAAAAGACCAGGGTTCTCAGTTTCTGTGCAGAAGCTCACGAGGGAGAGAGAATCTCAAACATGTCCTGAAAGGGCTGCTGCTCCAACCCCTACCCATTCAGTCCTTCTATTCTCTCTCTGTTTCCCATTCCAAATGTTTAGGTTTTCATTTCATAAAGATCTCTGAAGATTTTAAAAAAAATTTTTATAAAATTATTTATATATTCATTTATGGCAAGAGCAAAAAAAGCCAATGCAATTTAAGTAGCATCAACATGAATAAAGATAGTGTCCAGACTGAGGGAAGTAATCATACTACAGGTATCTCCCAGCCGACAAATTAGTGACTGGAACGCTGTCAGAAAACATAATTGGTTGAAAGGCCAAAAATATACTGTACTACAGGGAGCATGAAGGACTTATGGACACTCACTTGGGACTGACTGCACATTCATGGAATTTTTCCTTAATTTGGAAGTGTCAAAAGAGACAGTCATCAGATAATGGGATGTCAAAAGTTGAGGCTTCCTGTATTCTATTCAGCTTTGGTTACACTTCGCCTGGAATACTGTGCCCAGGAGCCCTTTTGCACAATTGTTACACTACGACTCCACTCGAACTGCTGTAACTCTATCCTACGGGAATCAGGGATTTGCAGTTTAGGGAGGAGTACTTGCAACTCTCAGCCAGAGAGCGCTAGTGTCATGCTGAAATGCAAATCCCAGGATTTCACAGGATGGAACCATGGCAGTTTCAATGGAATCATTGTGCCAGAATTGCGTAATGTGAAGTGTAGTGGACTCTAGTTCCAGACACCACAGTTCCATAACAATATTGACAAGCTTGAACAGGTCCGAAGCAGCACGATCAAGATTGTCAAAGGACCCTCTCAAGCTTGCCCTTTCCTGCTCTAACCTCTACACTGCTTTGCTCCTCAAGGTTAGTCTCCTTTACACAAACACAAACATAAACACACAGAGTATCCATTTGTTCATTCACCTACTCTTATGCTCTCATATGTCGCTGCAGCTCTCTCTGGATCGTTATCATGGAGTTTAAAAGCAAACCCAGTTTCCACCAGCCCTGGAGAAATGCACTAAGAAAAGAAACAGAACAAAACCAACAACCTGATTGGATTAGCAAGTCTAGTTTTTGTGAGTGAGCCAACATCACCATCACAAGCAATCTCCAAAATTAATGGAGGGAAGTAGCGCTGGAACTGACCCGGAATGAAGCCCCGTGTATAGCTTCCACAGCCCCAGCATGGTGTAGTGGTTTGAACATTGGACTATGAACCTGGAGACCAGAATTCGATTTCCTGCTCAGCCATGGAAACCTACTGCATGAGGTGTATCACGCATCCATAGCCCCAGAACACACCAAAGGTCGCCATAAGTCAGAAACAACTTGAAGGTACACAGTAACAACAATTTGTAATAGCATCAGTAATGTGTGTGTATGTGCCTCTTCCTAATGTTTAAGCGGAATCTCTTTTCCTGTCATTTGAACCCACTGGTCTCTGCTTCTAATTTGTAGCAAAGAAGAGTTTTCCTCACTGCCTGCTATCTGACCTCTAGGAAATTCAGACAGGCTTGGGGATTGAACCAAGAGCTTTCTACGTGCAAAACTACAGTTCACTGCCGAGCTAAGGATTTCCCTCCCCGTGCACTGAACTCACCGTGGCTCGTATGTGCGTCTTGGCTTCCCGGAGTTCCTGCCGGAGCCCTTCAGTCAGGGCTGTGACAGCGTACTTGGTGGCACTATAAAAATGCACGACCGACTGAGGGACCACGCTGTGGCCATTCATACTGGAAATCCACCAGTGCAGCAGGAGAGAAAAGAAAGAATGGAAATTCCAGGTAAAAGGGGGAGAACATTACCTGAAGTCCACAAAAGTCTGCAAGTTTATTCATTATTCATTCTCTCATCTAGCATGGTGGTGGTGGGAAATTGTGGCCCAGGAGCCGCATGTGGCCGACAGAGATGTTTGTGTGGCCCTCAGGCCCCCGGCATCAAAAATGTTTGCAAAAAAAAGAAAATTCTGTGTGGAGGGCATTTCAACCATGCTAGGAAACCTCTTCAGTACCCCCAGGATTTAAAACCTTGCAAACCTTTAAAAAAATGTTTTTGCCCCAAAATGCCCTCTGGGTATGTGGGAGGGGTTTCCAAACATGTTTTGCCCCCATCCCAAGCAAATGCAGGCCCAGAAGAGGCCTCTTCACAGGAGGTCACATCCTATTGTTAAAAAACGCCTCTCTCAGGCCTAAAATACTCCAGGAAGGCCCAAAAACACGGTGAAAGTACCCCCATGCCCCTTAGAGGGCATTTAGGTGCGTTGGGAGGGCAAAGCATTTGCATTTTTTTTGGCAGGAGCAGGTGGAGAGGTGTGGCCCTCCATGGTCTCCTGGGGGGCTAATGTCATCTTACCATCCACAGATGGCTCTTGCCATCCATCCACCGATTTAGAGTATTTATACCCCGCCCTTCGGCCAAAAAGGCTCCCAGGGCAGCTTACCAATCCTTAATTGGACAGTTCCTTGCCCTCAGGCTTATGATCTAAATAAGACACGAAGAAAAGAGAGTGGTAGTGGCATGGATTAAGCTCAGCAGATGCTGGCTGTTCTGCTCTCCTTCAGAGGCCAAGGCAACTGCAGCTGGAATCGAGCGGGAGGGCCTCTCAACAGCCACTGGGCCCCAGCATGATGGGTGTAATATTGGAAAAGCAGCCTGCTTTGGCCCTCTTGATGCGTCAGACTACCTGCCCATCATCCCCAGCCAACATTCACCCCACTTTTTTCTCCTTACCTGTTGATGTTGATGATATGGCCGTCGTCAATGTTCCTCTCCTTCATGGACTGATAAGATTCCCGGGTGCAGATACTCACAGCGATCACATTGACCTGAAAAAAACAGACAGGAAGAGAGGAACTCAAGAAACCGATCAAGGACACCGCGAGCCTTTAGGCAGACATCTTCATGGCTGGGAGAGAACCGTGTCATTCCTTCTGCTGTCCTGTTCATTTTTTTAAAAAAGCAACTCCTTCCTCGTTGTTATGTTTAATGGCCTTTTAAAAACTGTTTCAAATTAACTCTTTTAAAATAAAATAAAAATATATTTGAAAAAACTAAAAACTCTTTCATATTAATGTTTTAATACATTGCTTGTTTGTTTGTTTTAAAAAAAACCTTTCATACTACATCCCCTCCAGCATTTTACAGATGAAAACTGGGACGCATGTGGCCAAGCAACACAGAGTGTGGTCAAGACAGCAAAAAAGTGTGAATAAGGAAGAAAAATACAAGCTAGGAGAGGCTGCAGCAGCTTGCTTTCCCCTGAGCCTACGGATTCTGCCTCCTCGCCCTTGTTCTTCCCCTCTGCTAAGTCAATTGAGTGCAAATTGCTTTTGCTATTTGAACTGAGTTTGCAGCCAATCAAATAAACAGGGGAGAAAAGGGGAAGGGGGAGGAGGAGAGAGAAACTGGGAGCTTCTAAAAGCAGCTGCAAAAGTGGGAAGGCATAGAGGAATATTTTCTATTTTTAATATTTCCTGGCAGAAATGGTGGGACTGGGTTGGCCTACAGCAGCAGAGGAAGGAGTCAGGGTTCTCCCCTGGAATCTTCAAGAGGGTCACACAGAAGGCCAAAATAAAGGCCAGAATAAAACGACAGTCTGCCCTCCACATTTGCTGGTTTAACTTTCACGGATTTATTTGTGCATTTCTTCAACCTCTGCCCCCGCACGGGGTTCTTTTTGGGGTAAGCTACCCTCTCATTGGCTCCAATCGGGCCATGCAGCCCTTTAAAAACCTGCCTCTGGTCCTTCTCCTCCTCTTCCACCAGCAGCTGCCTGGCCAGCTAAGGACAGATCACAGCCCCACAAACCCTCTCCCAATGCCCCTCCACCTAAGGAAGGAGGTGGGTGTGAGAGAGGAAATACGTGGCCACCACGCCAACCCACGCTACAGTTAATCCTTTGCTGTCCCACTTTGTCGGTTGCTTTTAGAACGTCCCAGTTTCCCTCTCTTCCTCCAGCTTTCCATCTTTGTCTCCAGCTTCCTTCAACTGCTGCAAACTGAGCTCAAGTGGGAAAGGAGTTTGCACTCAATTAACTCAGCTAGTGGGAGGGGGCAGGAACAGGCAAAGTGTTGCCCTTCCCAGTAGGCTCAGGCAACAGCAGACTGCTGTGGCCTCTCCTAGTCCGTGTGCTCTTCCTCATTCATAACTTTGGCCGACCTTGATCACCCTTTGATTTTGCACACTGCACATGTCCCGGCTTTCATCTGCAAAATGTTGGAGCATAGGGCACTCCACAACTGCCACGTATCTCCATGAGTGGAAAGTCTCTTCAGTGTTGGATTCGTAGCAAATGTTTTACTATCATGGCTTAGGGAGAAGAGGGAAGGACGAATCCATGTCTAAAGATCAGCTAAAACTCCTGCCAAGACACCAAGGAGTAGTTCAAAGGATGAGCAAACATAAATGCTAGAATGCAAAAGGCCAAAGGTTAGCAATGGCTGTTGGTTTCTGTGTCACGGGACAATGATCCCGTACTGAGTTTTAGTCTGAACTTCAAAGGTGAAATCCAGCTTTAAAGAAGACTGGAAATACCTTACACATATTTGAAAGAGAAAGGGAGGAGCACAGCAGTGGTAAGCATAGAAAAATGATGATGATGAAGATGATAATATAGCAATCGCTGACATGTTTTATCCCCTACAAATTTAAGTAATTCAAATATGGGATAGGATATTTGATAAAGAAAGCAAGAGATACGGATAAATGATATGATCGACGAGTAATAACTAGCATAGTGTTTAAGGAAAACATAAACGATGCGTTTACTGTTCAGATATTATGTGCCTAATATTTAGATAATACTTTTAGAACAAGATTAATGGACTAAGAAAATCGTAAAGGGAAATAAGTTTTTATATTAGACAATAAGTTCCCTAAGTTTCTTTTCTGAATAATCATTTTTGTATTTTATTTTTTTTTTTGATAATTATGAAAACAATTTTTTTTAAAATGTAATCCAAGGTGCTGAGCCTGTTTTGTTGAAAGGTTGGGTTTAAGTCCAAATGAAACCTTTCCCCAAAACCGAGTCAGTACCTTGGACAGGTCCTGTGAAGCTGAGTGATTTCACTCCTGCCACTGCCCTACTGGCCGAGTGGATTCGCTACCCCAAAGACAGGATTTCAAGTGGCAGAAGCCCAGGCAAATGTCTGCGAGCTCTTTGCAACGGGGGCCTACCAGCCGATCGGCCACGGCTCTGCTCTGATTCCATTCAGCACCAATCCTAGATTGATTGCTCCACCACTCACGTCGATCATCGTCCTCCAGCCTTCGGTCTTGCCGGAGAGCAGGGGCTCCGGTCGCGCCAGGCCAGCGTTGTTGATGCAGACGTCCACTCCCCCGTGGAGGGTCTTAATGGCAGAGAACATGGAGAGGATCTCGTCCTCGGCGGAGAGGTCACATTTGTACGGAATGAGGGTGCCCGGATAGCCCGCACTCTGGCACTCTGCTGCCAATTTCTAGAACAGAACACAGGCAACGAGGAGAGTGAGCAAGGGGAGATGAGACCCAGCCACAATTTCCCATCAGAACCAACCTCAGAACTGGACGAGGGGAAATAAATTTATTTCTTTACTTACTTACTTAAATTTCTACCCCCTCCTTTCTCCCAAACGGGGTTTGCAGCAACTTACGATATTTTAAAAAGTTACTGGTAAAACATTTAATTTACAAAATAAATTAAACCATTCAGTTATTAAAACATGCTCTGAAACAGGTAAAATCTATTTAAAACATAGTATCAGAAACAAGTTCTTTTTTTAAAAAAAAATGCAGATTAAAAAAGATACAGATGTGAAAATAAAGTGGTTCTATTTCTAGGGTTGGGAAAAGTTTTTCCCCCCCCGAAAACAGGATAAAATGGTGCAGTAGGGTCCATTTTTATTACCCCTGGGTCATATTTTGCAGCCGCCAGAGGTCAAGGGGTCAAAAATTGACCCCATTGGGCCTTTCTAGGGCCTGGAGAGGCCTTTTTAAAAAACAGGAAATGAACAGTGAATTACTCAACTTCCTGTTGACAAAGAGCCAGGTTAGGGTAGTGGTTTGAGCAGGATTCAATTCCCCACTTGGCCATGGAGACCCACTAAGTGACCTTGGGAAGTCACACACTCTCAGCCCCAGAAAATCCCACGATAGGATCGCCATAGGTGGGAAGCAACTTGAAGGCACATAGCAATAACAAACACCACAATTCCATGCTGACCCAAGTTATTACCGTAACATCATCTAGAAAGAACTTGGCAGTTTCATAGCCACAAAATGCAGATCCAGTTTTGGGACTCCAGTTCCCAAAATCCTCCCAAAGGGAGCTGCGGTCCCAAACAGTCCCTTTGCCAAGCTCTGATAAAAGGCAGTCCTTAGCAGGCAGAGCTTAGAAAAGCAACATCTGAAAAAGGAAAATAAAGAATTTGAATTCTCTCCCTCTTTCTCCCCCACGGCTGGCTCCATCCAGAGTTCAGACTGCAAACCGTCCACCCTGGGCAACATGTCTGAGATGTCAAAGAGACCATCAGGGATTCAGACTGCTTCGGCATCCGATCGTCTTCTGCTCCAGCCTCGGGCCGAGAGCAGATGCCGCACAAGAGAGTCCCGGTACAAGGCTTTTATCAGGGCTGTCACTTTAAGTTAGTGCCACCTCAAGCAAAAGGGCCTTGGCTATTAACAAGGTGAAAATGCAAGCCGTTGGCACAGTGCAAACTTCCTCAACAAGGCACTCCTGAAATGTTTTGGACGACAACGCCTCTCGGTCGAAAGGCAGTGCAGCGTTCCCACAGCCGGCCGACCAGAAGCAGGTCCATACCCTCCGACAGCTTGGGTTTTGGGAGTCAATTTTTGGACTAAAATTTCTAGATCTATAAATGAGCGTATACAGTATTTACAAGGAAGAACATAAACGCTGGGAGAGGTTGCAGCAGTTTGCTTTTGCCTGAGCCGACTGGGAAGGGCAAAAGGCGTCCTTCCTCCCTCTGCCTTGCTGAATTAATGGAGTGCAAACCTCTGTTGAACTCAGTTTGCTGCAATCGAAGTAAGCTGAGGGCAAAAGGGAGAAAGCGGGAGGAGGAAAGAGAAACTGGGACATTTTAAAAGCCGATGAGAAAGTGGGACGGAAGAGGATCGATCAGGACAGCCCCTGCCGGATCGGGGCAGTCGGAGGGTCTGTGAGAAAAGGCCGTAACACAAACCAAGGCATTCCAAGGGGACCTCCTAAAGCTCGATAGCACAGCGGATGCTTGGCACGGTGAAGGTCCCGGCACCTCCACGTAAAGTTGAGAAAGGCCTCAATCCGAAACACAGACCTGGCTTGGCAACTCTCAGGCCTTGCCCTACTGAGGGAGGTTGAAGGGATGCACTGATCAGGCTGTCCTATTCCCTCACAAAAATTACACCCCCCATCTCCTACTAGGAGCTGTAAGGGGAATTATGCAGTATTTTAGACAAAGAGCATCTTTTTTGCACCAGGAAATCAACTTTTGGGTCAATTCCTGTTGGAAAAAAATACTTCAAATGTCTAGAGGGGAAAAACATGGTTTACTCTCCAACTGTCTCGATTTGGCAAGTCCTAATCAATCTTCTGCCATCCCATTTTTTCAGGTACGTTTCAAATGTCCCGTCTTCTCCTTCCTCCTCCACCACCTTCCACCTTTGTCCTCAGCTTACTTCAATTTCTGCAAAGGAAGTTCAGACTGCAAAAGTAATTTGTGTTCAGCAGCAGCGAGAGGAGAGGACAGAGCTGGAATCTTGGCCTCCCCTGTAGGCTCAGGCAAAAGCAAACCACTGCAGCCAAACAACATTGTTTATAACAAACAAAATTGCATAACTGAATCATATTCCATTTGTAATGTATTTTATGTTCATGGGGTAACAAAGCAATGTCCATTTTTGTGTTGGTGATGTGTGCATTCAAGTCATTCCTGAGTTACGGTGACTCTAAGGTGAACCTACCATGGGTTCTTCTGGGGCTGAGAGTGTGTCACACGAGGTGTAGGGCCAGGGGTTGAAGAAACTTGCGAATACTCAAATCCGTGAAAGTCAAACCCGCAAATGTGGAGGGCCGACACTTAAAAGCCAGAGAGCAACCATGAAGGAAAAAACCAGAAAGGGTTCCGGCCGATCGCACCACCATCCGCAGGGCCCAATAAGTGGCACAGCTTTGTGGAGGAAGATGCTCCCTCCGGAGCATTTCATCCGGTGCGCAGGCACAACTAAGTGCCCTGGCACGGGATCAGAGAAGCACTCCCGCGCATAAGAGCGGATCCAGGTTCACACCGCAGCCTCCTTGCCAAGACAAAATTGATTAACACCAGGCGGTAAAAAAGGTCAAGACGGCTGCTGCCTTTTCCCATTACAACGAAAGCCCCCCGAGACACCTTGAAGGGGCACACACAGACAACCACACGCCCCGCTGCAGGTCGCGAGGGGCATTTTTGCCATGTGTTTAAGGTCATGGGCAGCCTTTTTTCAAAACAGGGAATGGCCAGAAGTAACTTCTGTTTTTTTAACAAGGCCTTTTCCAGGGCTAAAATGGACGGGGGGGTCTCCAAAGCATGGCAAGAGGGCCACCCACATCCCACAGGGGCAATTTGGGGCAATGTTTTTTAACCCACTGGGAGCCCAGGGGGCTGCAAAAACAGCCCTCGGGGCCAAAGCTTACCCAGAAGTGACCCCAAGGGAAGATGCAACCACGGAGTTATTTTTGTCATTATTTTAACTCCCCACCCCTCGGAAACACCAGACTCTGATATTCCCGGCTGCCTGGATACTTCATAAACCGCAGACTCCAGACATCACGTGAGCCCTTCCGCTCGTCCGGAAACCTTCTCACCGTCTCCAAGCTGACATGCCATAGACAGGGTGTTCTCTCTTGTTAGCATCAAAACCTTTCCAAAGACTAGCCTAAGCTGGGGGAAGCCACCCTTGGGCAAAGTTTGTGGAGAGGGGGAAGCTGCGGCTGGCAGAACGTTTAAGCCCCCCAGCCAGCCGGGCCCTGAACTTGTCTCTCTTTTGTCTCCTGCTCCGCCGAGCATCCTTCGAGTAAGGTGGAGGGACGCTTAATTGTGACCACCCAACCAAATGGAAGAAAAGCCATATTCTCATTTTATGAAATTCTTCACTGGAGGTGCCAACCAGAGCGGGCAGGATGGGTTCAGGGTTGCCAGATCTCATGACCTGACCCTGAGTCTATTTCTGTGGGTCCTCTCTAAGAGAAAAATGAGGGTGCAGATTCCTCAGCTGGGGGGTGCTTAGCTCTGGCCAAAAGGCTGTGTGAAGATCTCAGCTCAGTTAGCAGAGTGGCAGCGCACTACGATTTGCAAGGCTGAAAGGATCATTCATTCACCTTGAGACACTTGCCTGTCCCCTGTCCCGCCCCTACAAAGACTCTGCATTGCACTGCCATGTTGAAAGTTTACATTCTTAGCTAAATGTTCCATCACCGCCACAATTTCGAAATATAGACTGCAGTACTTGGTATTTGCTGGTGGTCTCCCATCCAAGTATTAACCAGATCCAACCCTGTTTAGCTTCCAAGATCAGATGAGAGCTGATGCCTTTTAGGGTATCTGAACCACTCCAACTGAGGTATACCTGTATTTATCTGTGCAGGTAAATGCTACATTTAAGACTTTTGCCTCATTATTTATCTCTGACTTCATAATTAAGATTTTAATTGTGTGTGTGTGTGTGTGTGTGTTGGTTTTTGCATGTCACTGGGAGGAAGGAAGAGATCAAAATACCATAAAAGACCACACCAGAAACAATTAAGTTGTGCTACAGAGTGCCAGAACAGAAACGAAGTCATCTGCTTGGCCCTGCAGGCAAGCTGATTTATTGATGCTTCTGAAAGAGACAGGAGTCTTCCTCGCTGCAAAGAACTCCGAGTAGCAACTGCCGGATTTGGAAGACAACGCTGCCATTAATTATGCATCCGGTCAGCACTTCAGTCTCTGCTAATCCTTTTAAGCAAAAGGTTTTCTAGCCTCCTTTCCTCCGAGACTCGCCAAAGACTTACCCAAAGGAAAATAAGCAGAATTCCGCAGGGAGTAAGAGCTGCATTGCCCTGTCTGAAGACTTAGGAGGCCGGACAGATACACAACACACACAGACACCTGTGTATATAGCGGTGTATTCTACAGCGGCGATTCTCAATCTCTGTTCCACAGTGGCTGAGATTTCTGAGAGCTGCAGTACAAAACACTGGGGGACCAATTCTACACTGGAGCAGAAGAGGTGCATCTCTGAAATAAGCTGTGGCTGAACAACTTGTTCAGACTGGGCAAGTTACCACAGTGCTAGAGCCAGCACATGGAGCAGCCATGCCAGCCACTGCTGTGATGTGTGCCATCCTTTCCAAACCACCAACCAAACTCACTGTGAGCCAAATCCAAGCTAACTACAGTCTCCAGGTTGAGTGGATTTCAGTGTCCAACAGTTATCATTTAACTAAAGCCATACAGGCATACCTCAGCTAACAAATCCTCTGACAAAGCAGCACTTTTTCTTTTTACAAAGTCATCCTCTGAGTGCCAGCACTCCCCACTTTTCCTCTTTATCCTCTATCTAGCTAGAGGTTTTCTTAGCAACATCAGCACTGAGAGAATGGTGAAGGTAGGTGGCCATCAGAGACAATTCTGTCTCTAATGGTCACAAAAAGCCAGCACAGGCACTCCTCACTTAACAAAGCCTCAGTAAAAGAAGCTCCTTTTTCTAAAGTCTTTTTCACACCTCCTCAGTCACACTTTTCCTCCCTGTCCTCTGTCTAGCTGGACTTTCTTTTAGCAGCACTGGCACTGGGAGGACTAGAGAAACATAAAAGGTGGTGTTGCAGCACCTTGTCTGCAGGAGGTAAAGCCATAAACACAGCTTGAGATGGAGAAAAAGCAGGCTGCTACTGTAGCTGTGTGTGTGCCTGCCTTCAACAGACAAGGTAAACAGCAGCTGCCTCCAGTATCCTCTACTGAGCGTGCATGAAGCGCAAAACAGAGAGAAATGGTAGAAGCAGATAGGCCTGCCTCACAAGCTACTTCCAGCATCCTAAAACAAAAATAATGCTCCATAGGTTTGTCACCAAAGTCTGTTTCCAATATCTGGGGATCCAGGACACAGTGCTCCAGACTATGGAGGCTCCATTCTTGCCTACCACAGCTAAGGCAAATAGTCACTTCAGCATCTGTCAGCAGAACCACAAGACTACTCAAGCTCCCCTAAACTCCCAAGGTCTACATCCCCCAAGCGCTCTAAGATTGGCTGGAGAGGCCCTCTTCTTTCTCCCACCAGCTTCTCCGGATCCTTTGGTGGGAACAAGAGAGCGGGCCTTCTCGGTGGCTGCTCCCAGACTTTGGAACTCCCTCCCTAGAAAGCTCAGGATGGCCCCGTCCTTCCTCTCCTTCTGCTGGCAAGTCAAAACATTTTTGTGCTATCAAAGCTTTCACAAGCTGAGAAGGGTTGCACTCTTAATGCTGTTTTTAAGGTTTATATATAGCCTTTTAATGGATTTTAATCTTTTTTAAGGTTTAACGCTTTAACTTTATAGATTGTTTAATTGTTTTTACACCTTCTGTTTATACCTTTATTAACATTTTCATTGTGCTTGTAGTTTGGACAGTTTTAAGTATGTTATATGTCCCATTACTGGGAGCAAGGCAGGACATCAATGAATTAAAATCAATAAAGCTTGTACGCCAACTGCCACACCAAGGCAGTTGACTCACCTCCTGCCCTTTGTTCCCCGGGATTTCTGGCTTCCGAGATATCTTATTCCCAAACTTTGGGCCAACCCAAGGATCATTACCTTGCGAGAAGAGATTATGGCACCAGCTGATAGCACCTGCAGCAGCCTGGGTGTGTATTAAGAGAGCTAAATATACACCAGACACTGAACTCTGAGATGGGAGTATCCAAAAGCTTCTCTTGTGATATATTATCCCCTCATGGTAAACATCTACCAAAAGAGACCTTTTGCCAAGTGACTCTTTCCTGAGCTTCCGATAGCTAAGCTGGGCCAGCCCTACCCTTAGGGAGAGCACGGAAGCCACTTCAGGCAGCACATTTTGCATAATCATGGTTTGTCTTTCAATTTGTTTGTGCTGATTTTTTATTGCCAGATTTAGGAAGAAGGAACCAGGGGAATTTTCTACCTCTGGCTTTGTGTACTATGATACATCTTGACCGGAGTAGGGGATACCATTTGCTGATCTGCCTCAGGCAGCAAAATATCTTGGGCTGGCCCTGTAGCCGTGGAACACATTTTCGACACCTCTTTGACTCCCAAACCTCAAAGAGGGTTAATTCCAGAAAACACAAGGAACTGAAAGCGGAATGCACAGATTTCTACCTCTCCATTTTAACTGTCCCGATTTGGCAGGAACAGTCCCAATTAATACTCTGCCATCCCACTTTTTCAGCTGTTTTTAAAGTGCCCCGTTTTTTCTTTCCTCTTCCCATTGTCCTCAGCAAACATCTATGGCTGCAAACGGAGTTCAAAGTGCAAAAGGAAACCATGAAGTCACCAGGAGGGAGAGAATGGAATTCTGCCCACATTCTGATATGGCTTGTCCTACTTTTTCCATCTCTGAAAGGTTGGAGGGTATGCTACGGCCTAATAGCCCCCCTAATCCAGAGGGGCAAGGAAAGGGAAAAAAAACAGTCCCTGGAGGCTGCATTCAGCTAATGGGCCACAATGTTCTCACCCTTGTGTAGAGAGTGCTGTGCTAAATGAGAGTGACCCCATCAGAGTGCTGCCTGCACACCTCTCGCTTTTAATCCAAGTACAAACTTAACACAACAGAGAGACTGACTCAAATCCGCACCGGATCAAAGCTCAGACACTTCCTCAACTCATGTTTTCCCAGCCCTAGCCTGGGTGGCGCCGGACACCTGCCTGCCATAAAACAAGTGGGTGAATTTTGATCTTCCTGGCATCGTTCTCTGTCCTGCTTCATCTCCCAGGGCTCCTCAGACTCACAATCCATCCCGACAGTTATCAACTGAACCCGCCCCAACCTTGGCAACGGCATCCGCAGTCTTAAGCCGCACCTTTGGCCCAGGCTATCTACCCACGCGCTGACTGCTCTCGTGCCCTGTCACACATATTCCTTTGACACGGAGAGCACCTTGGGAGCGTGAACGGCAAACGGAAGACAAATGAAGAAGTACGGTTACGTCAGCTCTGCCGTTAGCGCTCCTTAACCACTGCTCTGCTGTTGTTTACAATCACAGAGTTGGGAAAGACTTCAAGGATCGCATCGTGTAACCCGGTTCTGCCGGACAGAAAGACACCATCAAAGCATCTCAGTCCATCCTGCTTTGAAAGTCACAACCAGCGCTCTGAAGGTCGAAACCAGCACTTCGAATTCTGCCCAGAAACAACCAGTGAAGCTGTTTTAACAGTGGAATAATAGAATTAGAAGAGACCTCAAAGGCCACCCAATCCAACCCTATGCCATGCAGGAATATATCATCAAAGCATTCCTGACAGATAGCCATCCAGCCCCAGAGGTTTTTAAATAAACCTCCAAAGGAGACTCCACCTCATTCCCAGGCAACGTATTCCACTCTTGAATTGCTCTTACCCTCAGGAAGTCCTTCCCGATGTTTAGGTGGAATCTCTTTTCCTGTAGTTTGAAGCCATTGCTCCGTGTCCTGGTCTCTTTGAGCAGCAGAAAACAGGCTTGCTCCATCCTCCACATGACATCCCTTCAAACATTTAAACAGAGCTATCACGTTGCCTCTTAACCTTCTCTTCTCCAGGCTAAACATACCTAGCTCCCTAAGCCACTCCTCATAGGGCTCCATGGTTTCCAGGCCTTCTACCATTTTGGTTCCTCTCCTCCGGACATGTTCCAGCTTGCGCATATCCTTCTCACATTGGGGTGCCCAGAACTGGACACGGCATTCCAGGTGAGTCTGACCAAAGCAGCACAGAGTGGTACTATTGCTTCCCTCACTAAGCTTCTACTGATGCAGCCTAGAATCATGCTGGCCTCTTTGAGCTGCTGCATCACACCACCGCCTCCTGCTCTGCTTGTAGTCTAATAAGGGCCTTTCCGCACTACACTGTTATAGGGCTATTATTCCACTTTCGCCATCCTGTGGGATTCTGGGGTTTGTAGTTTAGGGAGGCCAACGAGCTTTCTAGCCGAGAATTCTCAACGCCCCTCCCGAAACGGCAAACCCCCGGATTCCAGAGGATGTGAAAAGTGGAATAATAGCACTATAACAGTGTAGCGCGGAAAGGCCCCGAGACTCCTCGGTTAGCTCTGCGGTCCGTGTCCCTCAACCGCTTCTCTAGTGTCGCGTACCTGCCGCCCCCGTGACGGCGAGCGGCGCAGCCTCTCAAGACTACGCCCCGGCGGAAGTCAGAACCGCTCGGCCCGTGCGGGGGACAAGACGGCAGCTTGTCTTCGGGGCAGGGCTGGATTTCGGACGAAGGCCGGCGACTGCGGAAGGCCGGGAGACCTTGGAGGCCCGCCACACACACCCCAACTCTCGCTAAGGGACGTGGGGGACGGTTCCCCCAAGTCCGGGGCCTTTCGAGGCTACTTCGGGCCCGGGAGAGGCCATTTTCTTCACAACAGGAAGTGGGCGGAAACCACTTCCTGTTTCAAAAACAAGGCCTCTCCTGGGCCCAGAGACCAAAACATGGTGGAAATATTGTGTGTGTGTGTGTGTGTGTGTGTGTGTGTGTGTGTTTTTTGAAGAGAGGCTGAAGCTTTGAGCTAGGCCAAGTTTGGAGAAGCCCCATAAAATTAAAACACCCTGTCTTCCAGAATGAAGGCCACTTCCGCACTACACTGTTATAGCGCTATGATTCCACTTTTACATCCTATGGAATCCTGGGATCTGGAGTTTAAGGAGAGGCACTGAGCATTCCCAGTCAGAGAGTTCTGATGCCTCGCCAAACTACGAACCCCAGGACTTTATAGGAAGTTGCCACGGCAGTTAAAGCAGAATCGCGGCGTTAAAACCGCGTAGTGTGTATGGGCCTCCGGTCTCCACAATCTCAGTGTATATCCACATCGTTTAATTATGGCTCATAATTTAATTACCATGTCCATGGAATCCCGGGATTCGTCGTTTGGTGAGGTACTCAGAATTCTAGGGAGCTCTAGTGCAGGAGTGCAGGGAAGCAGACGCAAAGCTCCCTGGTAGAGAATTCTCACCACTTCACAGAACTACAAATCCCAGGGTGCTGAGAGGTGACGCACGACAACGGAAGTGGTACAAAACTGCTACGGTTCTGCAGTGTGGGCACACCCCTACAGCCTTTCAGAAAAGAAATACGAGGCCAGGTGAGGAATGCCCCCTTGCCCTCCTTTTGTGACTCCAGAGTACTGAAAAGGGAGTTGCATAACAGAAATCCCTTCGGCAGGTTTCCTAGTGTCAACAGGGAAAAAAAAAACACGTTTGCTCATTTCAGAAGAGATAACACACAGATAGAGAGAGAAAAGACTTCACGTTCTTTTGGCTGGTAATTCCAACACGGCCTTACCACCCACTAGGGCGGGTTATGACTGTTGACAATTGCTCGGTAATAGAGCCTAGTTAAATTAATATCAAATATCCCCGTTTAATGCTTCACGGCCAGCCGATAACGCAATCCACCAAGGCGCCTGAATTGTATTTCTACCTCCCAAGGGGGTTTGCATTGTTTTGCTGCGCTCGATACCACCCGACTCATCTTACCAGGCAGAAAAAGATGTTAATATTTCTCCAGCGTTCTAACAGAAGGAAAGGAAAAGTCCACGGAGAAGCCCTTTCCCTCCAACGTTTCCCTGATGGACGAACACCAGGACGCAGGCGGCCAAGCAAAACCAGAGGGTGGCCAAGATGGCGAAAATTATTAATAAGGAAGAACACGCAAGTTAGGATAGACTGCAGCAGTTTGCTTTTGCCTGCGCCTATTGGGAAAGATTCCCCCTCCACTTTGCTTCCCCACCCCTGCTGCGTTGTAGGGCAGGGCTTTCCCATTAATGTGTCGCTTGAAGTGTGTAGGTGTGTCGCCTACAATCTTGGAAATGTACGTTATCATTTATAAACCATATATTTTTAAAAACATATGAGATACGTTATGTCCCCATACATTCTGTTATTACAATTTATGTCTGTATCTCTCACAAGGGGTTAGTTTAACCTCTGGTTTGCTAGCAAAACTGAATTACCGTGTCGTGAAACGGTGCATGTCTAAAAAGTGTGTCACCAACGTGAAAAGTCTGGAAAGCCCTGTCGTAGAGATTAACGGAGGATGAAGCTACCTGTAGCTACTAGCCGGAATCAGAGATGCAAACTTTTCAAAAAAATTTTGAAGCCAGGGGCGGAGGGAATTTCCCCATTGTCTTTTAGCAAAAAGCAGAACTAACTCACAGAAATTCACAGAAAAATTCACAGAAAATTCACAGGAAAAAAATCCCGAAAGGAAAAAGGAAGGATATACGCAATATACATACACAGTCAGCCCTCCACATGTGCTGCGGTTAGGGGTGCAAGACCTCTGCAGAAGTGGAAAGACCATAGATATCAAATTGTGTGTGCGTCTGTGGGAAGGGGGCTAAGGTATGGCGGGGAGGACAGGTACCCAAGGTCCAAACCAGGTCAGGAAAAGACGAGGGGGGCAACACAGTGGTCCTATACTTCCTCTCTCTTGGCCACCGCCTTTCTTGGGAGAGGGGTTTTGGTGCTTAGAAACTGGGCTGCAATCCATCCTTAAGTGGACAGGTAGTGGCTGGAGGAGGAGGAGGACCAGAGCTGAGTTTTTAAAGGACTGCATGGCCTGATCAGAGCTGCCGGCAAGGAAGATTCTCCCAGAAAAAAAGTGCCTGGAGTGGGGAGGAGGACAGGAATTGGAGAAACCCATGAATCATCAAACCTGCGAAAGTCAACCCGCAAACACGGAAGGCCAGCTGTAATGCCCAGAGACACACCGATTTCATTAACGGAGGTACACCTGTACTTTATAACTTTATTGGTGGGATGCATCTCACCACTAGTAACAGAGGGGTATGGCCCGTTTGAGAAAAACAGACCTAAACAGGAAAGGAGGAAGAGTAGCCTTATATGTCAACAAAGTTCACACCTGTGAAGAAACCCATGACTTAAATCCCGGCGGCCAGGTTGAGAGCATCTAGGTAAAAAATCAAGGGGCAGAGAAATGACAGTGACGCCGTTGAGGGGGATCTCCTACAGACCCCCAAACCGGACCGAGGACTCGGATGACGCCTTCCTGGAAAAGACGACCCAACGTTCAGAAATTACTCCCTACGGCCGTACGACTCTACGATTTAAACCTCGCCTTTCCTTCAACAAGCTCAATACACGGTTCTCCCTTTACCACCACTCACATCCTCGCCACACTCCTGCGAGGTAGACCGCGTTGACCGAGCAGCCGAGCCAAGGTCGCCCAAGGAATTTCACCGGGGCCTGGATTTCTCCAGTCCTCCCAGTTCGACACTCTCGCCCATTTTGGAGAAACGAGAATTCGGACTTTTTTCCCCCGCCGTTTCGCTTTGCTTTTTGAAATCTGCTGGAAAGAATCAGATCGGACCTCGAGGCCAAAGTTTCCAAAAAGGAGTAAAAAGATTACGGGCTGGTTTTACTGGCCTCGGAAGCGACGAGTAAAATATTACAGGGCAATCTCACTGAAGGTAAATACCGGGCTTTCTGTGGAAGGTGTTGGGACTTTAGAAACAAGGCTTTGGAAGAAAAAAGAAGTGAAATCACCCAATTTGCAACCAAGGGGACGAAACAGCACCCAGTCTCCCCCCAGCCGCGCTGTGTCCAGGGGACCCCCTCTCGCCCCGCCCGCATCTCCCCCGATCCCGGAAGCTCGTTCTGCCCCCCACTCCACGACGGCAAGCCCCCTCCCGAAGGAAAGCCGCCCGCCCACATCGTGCAAAGGTTTCCCCCGGCCAAGCCACTCCCCCCCCCGCAACTCACGCCACGCGCTCTCCCCAGCACTGTCTCCGCGAGGGGTGCAGGGCTGGGGAGGACGGGGTGGCCCAGACCTCTCCCCCTAGACCCCCGGGGTCTTTTTTGGGGGGGGCGGCGAGCGAACAAACATCTGCCCCCCCCCGCAAAGAACACACCCTCTTCTCCCCTTTGGTCCTTTCCTTCTCCTCCCGCTTCCCACGGGCCCCTCCGCCCCCCTTCCTGCCTCCCTCCCCGGGCCGTGCGTCCATCCACCCGCTCCCTCCACCCCCGGTAACGCCGTCCTCGCCGCCGCCCGGAGGAGCCGCGCCCCTCCCCGCCGCCCCGCCCCGCCCCGCTCTCACCCCCTTCGCCCACCTTTCCCCCTCCCCTCCTCCCCCCTCCTCTCCGCTTCCCTTTTATCCCCCCCCCTTTTCTTTCCCTCCCTCTCACTGACCCTCCCCTCCCGCTCCTTCCCCGCTTTCCTGGCTTCTCTTCCCCCCCTCCCTCTGCCTCCTTCCTTCCTTCCTCTCCCGCTCTCTTCCAGTCATCCTTCCTCCTTCCTTCCTTCCTTCCTCTGCTCTCCTTCCTTCCTTTTCCTTCTTTCTCTCCTCCTCTCTTTCCCATTCTCCTTCCTCTCTCTCTCTCTTTCCTTTTTTCCCTTTCTCTCCTCTTTCCCTCCTTCCTTCCATCCATCCATCCTTCCTCCCTCCCTCCCTCTCCTTCTCTTTTTCCCTTCTCTCTTTCTTTCCATCCTTTCCCCCTCCCGCCTGCCTGCCTCCCTCCAGCTCTCTCCCCCCCCTTTCCTTCCCTGGACCCCCCCTCCTCCCCGCTCCCCCCCCCCCGGCCCGGCCCGGCCCGGCCCGGCACCTCGATCTTGTCGACGCTCCGGGCGCAGCCGACCGCCCTCATGCCGTGCTGGACCAGGGCCCGGGCCACGGCCGCCCCGATGCCCACCGACGCGCCCGTCACCAGCGCCACCCGGCCCTTCCAGCGCTCCATGGCCCGCCGCGCCCGCGCCCCCGCCGCCTGCCTGGCCGAGCGAGCGAGCGAGCGACCCGCCGGCCGGCCGGGCCCCGCCCGCCGCCCCGCCCCTGCCGCCGCCGCCACCGCCCCCCGCCCTTCGCGGCCGGCGCCGCGCTGCCCCTGGCGGCGGAGGGAGGAAGGGCAGGGCCCCGGGCGCCCCCCTCCCCTCGCCTTCCCCAAGCCAGGGCCCGGGAGAGAGCGGGGGGCCCGGGGCGCCACGCTCTCTCAGCCTCAGGAGGCAGAAGCGCAGCCCCTCTGACCCAACCGCCGCGCTGGGAAACGCCTCGGGGGCGGGGGGGGCGCAGGAGGCGGAAACGACTGGGAGGCGCACGGCCGTAGCGGGAGCAACGGTGCCAGGGTTGGCCGACCACCCCGGAGGCCGGGGGTCCACCCCCCCCCCGGGCGGCCTCGGGCGCGCCGCACACCCTCGGCCGCCCGAAGAGCCCCCGAGGGGGCCGCCGTAGGGCCCCCGTAAGTCGCGGACGCCGGGGACAGCACCCACGGGTGCTCGGGGGGCGGTCTCGGAGGCGGGGGCCAGCCGGGCCCCGCTTTCCCTGGGGGAGAGACCGGAGGGGCCGCGGGAGGCGACGCGCGGGGCCGGCGCCTCCGGAGGCCCCGACGGGAGTCCGCGGCCGCGCGCCCCGAAGCCCCGGGTGTCCGTCCCCGCCCGGCCGGGGCCGCTCGTTTACGGCCGGACGGAAACAGTTAGGATTCGGGGGGTCTTTCAACGGGTCTTCTTCCTCCCAAGTTGGCGCGACCTTCCCGCGGCCGCCCCGCCGCGCCCCGCCCGCTTTTGAGCTTCTTGAGAAAGGCGGCCGCCAGCGAGAACCGCGGTCCTTCGGGTGGCATTTTGGACGTCAAACGTTGCACGGGGCAGGCCGGGCGCCTTGGCTTTTGTTTTGTTTTTTTAATTAATTTGGTGTCACGTCAATAGCCTTTATCCTCCCTCTGCCCCAGGGCTCTTCAATCCAGCCGTGCTCCCAGAGGGGGACCCAAGGCGGCTTCCAGAAAGTCCATTCAAAAAAAAAAACCCCCCCAACTCCCAACAATGAAGTCTCAAAAACAATTAAAATCCCCACAATATAAATCACAATATAAAATCATTTTTAAAAGACATCAACAGGTTGGAAAGATAAATAAAGCGTCCCGGCTAAAGCTTCCCTGCTTACACATTAAAGGCCCGCTTAGACCAAAAGGGCGTCCGCTGGCGCGAGGAAAGCAGGGAGGGGGGCCGGCCCAGCGTCCCGCGGAAGAGAGTTCCACAGGGTGGGAGCAGCCGTGGAGAAAGCGCGCTCGCTCTCGCGTCCTCGCCGGGCGAGCCTGGAATGGTCGTGGGACTGAGAGCGCGCCTTCCCCTGCGGATTTTAAAACGCTGGCAGGTTCGTACGGGGGGGAAACAGACCTTCGGGTAGTCTGGGCCTAAGCTGCGTAAGGCTTTACGGGTCGTGACCAGCGCGCTTTGAATCGTGCCGGAGAATGGCCTGGTAGCCGGCGAAGCTGTTTGAACAAGGGAGTCTTGTACGGGAACAGCTCTCCGACTACAGCCTCCCAGGCTCCCACAGCAGGCCGACGGGACCCCCTCCAAACGCTGGACGGCTGCCCACCCGCTTTCCTAAAATTCACCTCAGATTTTGGGTTGCGGGGGGAGAATCAGGAAACCGTGCCTCCTTCCGCTTCATTCAACAGCCTTCCGGGAGCTGAAAAACACAACCCGTTATCTTTTTAATATGTTTTTTTAATTGGGGGTATACGTCCGTCCCAGTTTCATTTCTGTCTTCTCCTTTCAAGGAGTCCCGAGAGGTGCGGCCTGGTTCCCAGCTTTTCTGCATTTTTTAAAATGGGCTGAGAAATTGCAGCTGTCTCGTGAGCATCCCACAAATTCAGGGCACTCCTCTTTCAGGCCTCTCGGAGAGGACTTATTAACATTTCAGGAAGAAACTGCTCTAGGACAGTGATTCTCAACCTGGGATCTTTAAGATGTTTCAGACTCTGACTCCCAGAAGTCTCATCCAGAATTGTCAGGAATTCTGGGAACTAAAGTCCAAAGCAGCTGCAGAACCAAAAGTTGAGAATCACCGCTCCAAGACATTTTGACCTCAGAAATTGAGCAGCATGAAAAGAAAAGCAACTAACGCATAGCTCCAACTGCTAGAAGTTACCCCTGGTCTTGGAGACACTTCCGCATCTTATATCACACCAGAGTAGAAACATGCACACTTCTTTTTTTTTTCACTATGCATATTAATAAATATTCTTTATTTTTAAATTTTGCACATTGCGCTTCAACATATTACATCCAGAACAATTTTTTTTGCAAATGGATGTCTACTTTGTAAAATCTTTATATTGAACTCATTGCCATTTCTGTACAGAATTATAAGTACTACATTACTTTTGCCACTAAATTGTTTTCTTTCTTTCTCTGTTAAGTGTCACAGTTAAGAGAAACATTGAATGACAGGAGAGAGAATGAAAGAGAGAGAGGGAGCAAGAGAGAAAGAGAAAGAGAGATGGCTTAAATTATGAAGGTCTAGGCTTGCCTCAATCTAGTAAAAAAAGGAGAAAAGAACTCAAAATCTGAGCTTGGGGAAAAAACAGAGAGCAGGCGAGAAGCCAAAAATTAATGGGAAAGGCAAAGGGGAATAAAGAAGAAAGGGAAAAAAAAACAGCCACATTGATTTTTTCTTAAAGATAAGATCTTGTTTAGTCGCTAAAGAAAAGTATTTCAATTTTTTTGGAGAGAGAAAAGGCGCAGTACTCATTTCAAAAATTCCATTGAAACACAGAGCTAATTTTATTGGCTTTAGTTTGCTCCAGCTGTCGTCAGCCAGCCGCTACAAACCGGCCCCTTGTGGTCATTCAAGCGGCAGTATTTGTTAAATTTTTCTTTCAGGTGCTGTCGGTATTGTTCTCTATTGCTGTAGAAAGACTTGTTGTTCGCCATGAAGGACTGGATCTCGTCTTGAGAGATGAAGAGCTCCTCATCAGATGTGCATTCAGATTCATCCTGTGAAAGAGAGAGAAAGAAAAGGATGATGGTGGAGAAAAAGAAAGAAAAAAAAAAGGACAGGGAAAGGTTGAACACCTCCAGCAGTCATCCAGAGCTACCAGTTCCAAACCTATTTCACAAATGGTTTTCATCGGTTTCAGGATGCTAGGGCTTCTATGAGTTACTTGAGGGTGGTAGGATGGAAAGAAACCCCTCCTCTGAAGATCGTAGAATCATAAAGTTGGAAGAAACCGCAAGAACCACCAAGTCCCATCGCATTCTGCCATGCAGGAAGACACCATCAAAGCATTCCTTTTGACAGATGGCCATCCAGCCTCTGCTTAAAAATCTCCGAAGAAAGAGATTCCATCACAATGTGAGGCAGCACATCCCACTGTCGAACTGCTCTTCCTGTCAGAAAGTTGTTCCTAATGTTTAGATGGAATCTCTTTTTCCTGAAGTTTGGAGCCACCGCTCTATGTCCTAGTCTCTGGAGCAGCAGAAAGCAGGCTTGCTCCATCCTCCATATGACATCCTTTCAAATATTTAAACATCGCCAACATGTTGCCTCTTAACTTTCTCTCCTCCAGGCTAAACATACCCAGCGCCCTAAGCCTCTTCTTATAAGGCATAGCTTCCAGGCCTTCTAACATTTTGGTTCCCCTCCTCTGAACACATTCCAGCTTGTCAATATCCTTCCTGAACTGTGGTGCCCAGAACTGGACAGGTGGGGTCTGACCAAAGCAGAATAGAGTGGTACCATCGCTTCCCTTGACCTAAACACTATACTCCTATTGATGCAGCCCAGAATTGCAGGCTTTTTTAGCTGCCACATCACACTGCTGACTAATGTTCAGCTTGTGGTCTACTAAGATTCCTACATCCTTTTCACATGTACTGTGGTCTAGCCAGGTGTCACTCATCTTATACCTGTGCATTTCATTTTTTCCTCCCCAAGTGTAGTACCCCACAACTTCTCTCTGTTGACATTCATTTTGTTAGTTTTGGCCCAGCTCTCTAATTTGTTACGATTATTTTGAATTCTGATCCTGCCCTCTGGGGTGTTAGCTCCCACTCCTAATTGGGTGTCATCTGTAAATTTAATAAGCATGATAAGGCGGTAGGTCCTGTCCTTGATCCGTCCTTTCTTCCCCCTACGAACTCCCTCTGGTACTCAGAAGGAGCTGCTTCATCCTGACACCTGCTGCACAGAAACCAGGTCAGGGCACCCAATTCCTCTCCCATCACTTACAAGAAGTTCCACCAAACTTTTAGTGCCTTTTCCGGAGTCGGGAGCAGGGGCCACCTCTGGAGGTTCTGCGCATAGGAGCACCGTTTTCCTGTGTTCCGCCCAAGGCACCGGCTGCCCAACCTTCTCTGACCGACAGCACGTTTCGGCACGCGGGTCTTTGGTCTTGTCCCGGTGGAACTCTGTGCGCGTGGCGGTTCCTGAGTTCTCGTGAGCGTTGGCCTCCGTGATACACTTCCCCAGCTTTTGGATCTGAAAGGGGAGCCAGGGGGGTGGGTGGGTGTCAAGAGAAAAGGAACAGTAATGGCGACTCATTCCTCCCGTCTGCGACGGGGCACGTAAACACCTAAATCGGCACTACTCAAAAGTGGTGATCTTTGGGTCAATGCTGGTCTCTGAGCCACTGGCTGCCAAAAGTGCTTGCTGAGTTTCCAAGAAAGAAAGAACCCACTGTAGCCAGTGGGCATAAAATATAGTGCTGGCCTCTGGTGCGCTGGGAAAAAAAACTGCCAGTCTCCCACATCCGACAGCCTGAGAAACACTGCGCTAAATAACGTTATTTGATTTAACACATCTGATTTAAATATTATATTCAAACACATTCAAAGCTTTGGCTGGCAATGATTTTACTGGAATACTTTGAATAATGAGAGAGAATAGCATGTACTTACATTTAATTAAAAAAAAATGACAATGCCTGAAAGAACATCTTTTTTTAGGATGCAGACCTGAGATAGCTTATATCAACATTTTAGTTTTCTTTCGCTGAAGTTTAAGCATAGCATTTTCAACATGATGTGTTCTCTCAGTGCTACTTAATAGTTCCGTATCAAGCTGAGATAAAATAACTGATCCAGTACATCTCACTAAATCTTTTATTTCACTAAAAAAATGTACAGCGGAACGTCCGTATATGCAGTGGTTCCATTCCAGGAACTCTTGCAAACAGCAAAATTTGCAAATGCTCACTTCCCCGTTAAATTCAATGGTGGCAACATGCACGCAGATGCTTCAGGGCATCCAGATGCACACTGCCGCCATTTTAGGTCTAGGGATGTGATGCTTCCCATGGCCTGGAAACTGCACATACTGAGGTCTTCGATAAGGAGGTTCCACTGTATGTGACTCTGTGACCGCTGGAAAATTATTACATTTTGGCTTGATTCCTCTTGACATGAGAAGCAAGAGATTTTACGAAACAGAGACAAGCTCAGCAGTGTTGGTCTAGTCTTCTGAGCACTTGGGTTTGTCAATGTTTGCTTCTTTATAGAAGAACAACTAGAACTTCACACCCTACATTTAGTCAACCTAACACAACTGACTATGACAACTTAAGACATGTATGAACGTGGTGCGGAAAATTTCCCACAAAAAAAATAGAACATAGTCAAAAAGGGTGCACACTGAGATACAATAACTTCCTGGCTAAGTTCTCTCTGCTGGAAGGTGAACCCTCCTCTCCTGGCCCGATAAATGTGCAGATTCTCTATCAGTGGTTTGCCAACCTTCATCCTCTGGATTTCAACTTCCACAATTCCTGACACCATGAGTGTGCTTGCTTAAACTTCAACTTGCTCAAACCTTTGTGGAACCAAAGCTAAGAACCATGCCCTACACAAAATGCCAAATACCTCTTCGCCACTCATCCTGCTTACCTTCAGATGGGTCACCTGCCATTTTTCTTCTTGGTGGGCCTTCTGTGTTTGGCTGCTCATGTATTTGGGAAAGGGACTGCAGCTCAAGGGCAAAACAGATGCTATAGCATCAAGGAGGGCCCAGGTTAAAATCCCCAGCATCCCCAGATGAGATCAACCTCAGATAGCAGGGGACGTTTAAAGGGCTCTTTGCATGAAACCCAGAGAAGCTATTCTGACAAACATCATAGCAGGATATATAGCAGCTTTTTATGTTTGTGTTCACTGAGCAAAGATTTGCTTGGCACTCCAAACATGTTTGAGGAGGCAGTGCCTTTTGAGTGACAAAAGAGCCAGCTAATCGACACAGCCTCTTCAAGCTGTAAAGTCAAGAAAATGCCCCGATTCAGTGCAACGCCGGAAAAGGCAGATTATAACCATCCGAAACCCAAGCAAGCACACTTCCACACAGCGGGACCAAAATCGCCCATGCTTACATGTTCGGCCTCACACTTCTTGTTTTTCTTTTTCTTCTTCTTGTTTTTGCCTTTCAGGTTATGGTCTTCTGAGTTTGCCCAGCACTCCACGCAACTGTCGCCATCCTCTTCTTTGTCATCACAGCGATGGAGGCAGGGGTCATCGCCTGCAAGAGAAAAGGCAGCACAGACGGACGGTTGACTTCCCACAAAGGTATACTCAAAAAAGGCAGTTTTTGGAAAGGAAAAGCGGAAGGTGGAGGCTCATGAGGGCCTAAGAGTGAGAGAGCTGGAATTCAAAAGATCTGGAGAGCCCAAGGTTTCCCCGTGCCGGAACTAGCAGATTGGGATGGCCCACCAGGTGGAGAAATGGAAGAAGGATGGTCATTTAAGTTAGGGGGTACAAAGCTGCAAGCGGGGGAAGTACTGAATGCAGCCAACTACCAGGGGAGAAATGGTTCTTGGAAATGCTTGATGTTTACAAGGTACAACACATTAAAGAAACCGAATACCTAGTTTTCTTTGGCCATTTCCACACTAGACTGTTATAGTGCTATTATTCCACTTTCAGCATCCTATGGAATCCTGGGATTTGCAGTTTAGGGTGGGGCTTTTGAGGCCCCTCCCTAAACTGCAAACCCCAGAATTCCCTAGGACGTTGAAAGTGGAATAATAGTACCTTAATAGTCTAGTGTGGAAATGGCCTTTCCTTGGGACATTTGGTAATCTGAATAAGTAAATTCCTTGGCTCTTTCGTCACAGAAGCAAATATCTGTCACATACGAATTGATTGAGGCACTTCCCAGTGTTTTAACAAGCACCAAAAGATGGCAATTGGGGGACAGGAACACAGAAAGACTCCACGGAAGAGGTCAGAGAGAAGGTATGGCAGCACCAGTATTGTGGATCCAGCCTACCGTTTTCATCATGGTTGCAAATTCCTTCGGTGCAAGCTACGTCCGAGCCCTCTCGCGATCCTGTTTCACTGCCCTCCATGCTGGAGGAGTAGCCGCAGTCGCTGCCATTACAATGTGCAGATAAACCTTGAGGAGGGGGAGAGAGACAAGGTTGCTTAGCAAAACAAAGAAGGGGATGCTTTTTCAATGTGGTCACAAAAAAAGGAGAGAAATATTCTTAAGGTAACTTTAAGACACTGCTTGGTTTGTGCGTTGGACCAGCACTGCAAGCGACCAGGGTCTGAATCCCCTCTCGGCCATGGGAACCCTTTGGCAAGTCATACTACCTCAGCCTTGGAGGTTTGCAATGACAAACTCCTTCTGAACAAATCTTGCCAAGAAAACCCTAGGATAGGATCCCCACATGTCCACACAGGAATATTATTCTACACAGAAAACGCAGCAATTGGGGATATTGCACACAAGATTTGCATGTGAATTCTGCACAGGAAAAAACCCTGAATTGTAAAAAAAAAAAAAAAATGTGGTCTTTCTTGCAATGGAAAGAAAATTGCTAAAATTACTCACTGCTTGCTTCAAGAAGACAATTAAGGACAAATTACATCCTTGCTCACAAGATACTTTGGCATACCTTTCTTTATTTTAGGGGATCCCAGTAAAGTGCCGCCGGCAGGACAGGTGCAGGAGGTGTTCTCATTGGTAACGATAACTTCGACACAGGTCTCTCTCTCTTCCGTGCCCCCGCAGGCTTTGCAGCCACTTTCCAAGAAATTTTCCTTCAAGGAAACAGAAAGAGGAGACACGTGAAGGCCAATCAAGAGACAAACAGGTGAGAGACCTGAACTCACTGGAAGACAAGACAGTATAAACAGGACTAAAATATTGCTCTGAGAATGTTTCCCCATGATCAGGAGGTCTGGGGATATCTGGAGTCCTGCTAAAAGGAACTGAGATGGGAAGGAGAATTGATACCACCTTGGTCAAAAGAGCAAGCCAAAGGCTGAGGCATATGAAAATATATCACAAACGCCTTCTCATTGCCTGGCCCAAAATATGCGCTCCTATATATCGATGCCACAATATATGGTAGCGATGGGAGTAAGCACCATGTCCTGTGGAGGCAATTCCCAGCATTTGCTTGCTTACACCATCCTCACTGGACTTGAACGAAAGGTAGAGGTGTGAAAAAAGAAAAGCAGAGCTCACCTTCTCCTGGCTCACCTCCTTCTCCTCCGCTGCTTGCAAGGGAGCCGGGATCTCACAGGCACACTTGTTTTTCCGCCGGTTCTTGCGCTTCTGCCGCTTCTTCTCCTGCTTCAGCTCTCGCACTCGCTCCTCCTCGGAGAACTCCTCGCAGAGCTGCTCCAGCCGGCTGATGCCTTGCACTCGTTCCACGGCCATCTGTCGAGAAAGACCAAAAAGGCTCAAGCTGGGGCAGAGGGGACAGAGAACCTCCCCGAAGCTGGAAGAGGCCACGGGGGCAGGAATCCACATGCTTCCCACAACAACTTTCTGGCACTTCGCATCCACACCCTGTTGCGGCCTTTCCTCTCTCTCTCTCTTTTTTTCAATCAAACAAGGACAAGTCAGTGCAAGACAGTACATTTTATATGTGCAGAAGTAGGGATTCTACTCAGAGTGGGAGACGACAGACCAGTGCCAGTCCATGAGCCACTGTCTGCCAGTCCCTAGTGAGTTGTCAGGAAAGAAACAATTAATGGTAGGCAAAGATCACAAACATGGTACTAGTCCCTGGCACACCGGGGGGGGGGGAAGCCTCCACATGACAGCACAGACACACTGCTTTAAATTACAGAGATTTCAAAGAATCACAGTGCTTACAAGAAAGAAAGAACTGGCAAACCCTTCACACTGAGAAATATTTTCAATAGTAATTACTAGTACTATTACAATTATGATTGCTCTTGTTATTTCCCCCCTTTTATCCAGGCCTGGGACTCCAGGCAACTTATAATAGTTAAAAGAGACATAACTAAAAAAATCTTCCAAGTCCACAAATGTTAAACGACCCATAAAATTAAAACCAGTTTTAAAAAAAACCCTAACTATTAAATATAACAAATAAACAAAATACAGACAGACACTACAACACAATTCTGCAAGGCTAAGTTCCCGCGATCGTTCAGTCTTTAGTACTGAGTCCCATTACTGCCTTGAGTTCCACTATAGGGAGAAAGGCAATGTACTAATAATAATAATAATAATAATAATAATAATAATAATAATAATAATAATAATAATAATAATATCATCATCATCATCATCATCATCATCTCCTGCTTCAGCTCCCACACCCCACATATCATCACCATCACCACCACCATCATCCAAGGCCCTGCCAAAACATTTTTTTAAAAGTCTTCACCTGTCTGTGGAAAGCAAGCAAGTAGGGTGCTGGTCTAACCTTTTTCAGAAGGGAGCTCCAGGGCCTGGGAAAGCTCTCTCCCCATGTTCCCACCAGATGTACCTTTGTGGAGGTGGCGGGACAGAGAAGGCCTTCCCCAACAAATCTCAAAACACGAGCAGGCTCTACTTACAATCCTCGTTCATCTCACATTTTGTGACGAGGTTGCCAGGGTGGAGAGTTCTGTCAACTCTGCCCAGCAAAAGCAGTAACAGTCCAGTGAAACCTTCCAAACTGGTTCACAGTCACATCTCAGTCCCAGGACTCCACGATGCAATGCTGAAGTCCCAGCTCTGAGATTCCAGGCCGCTCTCAAACCACTTGAGCTGCAGGTCAACAGGGAAACACAGGCTTCATACCTCAAAGCTTTTACGGAGGGCATCAACACCAAGGTAGAAGAGCATCTGCCACGTCTGTTCCTCGGCCCGGAGCTTCTGCCAGATGCGGTGCAGCCGTTCGTAAAGATGGATGCCCAGGCAGGTGAGAACTTCCTCTTGGGCAATATCGATTGTCTTGGCATGTCTCTCTCGTCGCCTGGAAAGAGAAAAAACATTGCCCTGATTTGCTGCCTTCAGCACATCTCCTAGGCACGGAAGTACCTACTACCACCTCAGATTCCCACAGCTTTGGACAAACCACCAGACTTGAGTTATACATCACCCTGGTGGACCTGTCAGCATTTTGGGCTGGATCCAGACTGATGTATCCACTCTGGGCTTGAGAAAGTGGACTTATTCCTAGGGCAGATCCTCTGACGCTCTGGAAATGGGGGCCAGGCTCAGGAGTGTAAGTATGGAAAGGGGACAAAAGTAAGGCACTGCCCCTCCAAATATGAGTTCTGCCCCCCAACAAACTTCTCCTTCAGTCTCCTAAATTCCAACTTTGCAGAGAGGGAGACATTGAAAATTATAATGTAAATCCTATGGTCTTTTAGTCTTGGCAGTTGCCAGAATGTGCTGTGGCTACTCTGCTTTTCCTGAATAGAGCTTTTGTAAACTTTTAAGCATAAATTCTGGGACTGAAGCTACTCTGTACATCACTTCTGCTTGCTGCGTTCACCTTCTTTTGGTATTTTTGGTATTCTTTTGGTATTTTGCCTGATCCTTTCCTCTGTATGAGGAACTCTATTTCTACATGCTGAACTACTGCCAGGCTCGAAACTTGGGGACTGAAGGAAAACTTCATGGAGGGTGGTCTCAAAATCCTTATTGGAGGCAGGGGGACAATACCCTCATTCTAAATACCAAAGTGACACGCCATTCAGTGGGGCGGGGAACATAAGCAACCAATGGCCAGTGCAAGCTGCTCAAGCAAACTTAAGCTGAAAAGTAAAATAAAATAAAACCACAACCTGTAAAGGAATGCAAGCAAGCATATTAATTTGCAAGACAGCTAACCCACCGGAACACTACCAACACACAACTCAACAGCATTTTGCTTCCTTTCTACCCAGTCACAAGCAACCAGGAAAGAAAAACTCAAAGGTAGAGCCAAATGAATTTTTTTTTTCTTACTGAGCCATTTTTAAAAGATATGGGAAAATACACAGAACAGTGGTTCTTCACCTGTGGCCATGAAGTCCTGATGCTGGACACCAACAGCAGCAGCAACAACAGGGATGCAGTGGCAGAGGGGCTGCGGGTGCCAGAACTGCTCTCCCATTTGCAAACAACAGAGTGGTTTGAATGTGCGCACATGCCAGCTGCCGTGTCCCTTTTGTCAGCGATGCAACAGCAAAAGGTGCAGGCGCCACGGGACATGACGGCAGGTAAGCGCACGTGCCCAAACCATGACTCCAGAGACCAGAGCTTGAATCCCTTCTCAGCCATGGAAACCCGCTGGGTAACCTCAGGCAAGTCACTTTCTCTCAGCCTCAGAGAAAGGCAAGGCGACAAATCTTGCCAAGAAAACCTCCATGACAGATTCACCTTAGAGTTGCCACAAGCCAGTTTTCAAAGGGGAGATATATGATGGCTAGAAAGAAGCTCCCCCTGCCAGCAGCATTTTGTTGTTGTGTGCCTTCAAGTCACTTCTGACTTACGGCAATCCTATCACAGGGTTTGTTTTTCTTTTTTCAAGATTTGTTCAGAGGGAGCTTGCCCTTGCCTTCCTCTGAGGCCGAGAGAAATGTGACTTGCTCAAGGTCATCCAGCGGTCTGAGCAAGGATTTGGATCTTAATCTCCTTTAATAAACAAACAAATATTTAAATCTTGAAGTCCCAGGGATCCTAGCAACAAATTCTATTTACAGGGGATCACCAGTAAAGAAAATGTTAAGAACCACTTACATAGAATAAACAGAAAGAAAAGAAGGGGCATTACACCTGCTTGGGGTTGTTTATGCTTTGGGAACGACCCAGTGACAAATAACTGGTTATAGTCCAATGCTCAAACCACTACACGATACTGGCTATCTTCTTTTAATGCTATTATTGTTTTATTTTTAACAAGAGCTAGTGATTTGAGTGTAGGACTATGACCCTGGAGACCAGAGTTTGATTCCCCACTTGGCCATGGAAACCCACTGGGTGACTCTGTCAGCATCACATACTTTCAGCCCCAGAAAACCGCATGATAGGTTTGCCTTAGGGCCGCCATAATTTGGAAACAACTTGAAGGCACACAACAATTGTTTTTAACAACTGAGTATCCATTTCCAAAAAAAGGACAAGCTGTTAATAAGCTTCAGGTAGGTATTCGGAAGTCATGCAGCCATCCTCCGACCAGCTCACCTCCACCTTTCTAGTAAGGAATTCCTCCTGTTTGACTCAAAAGTCTGCCCTCTCACTCTCATGCACAGCTCAGATGCCACCCTAAGACCCCATGTGACACCCAAAATGTGCCCGCATGCACTAGCCACAAGCAACCTCCCAGGGCTTAAAAGGCAGCCCTGAGGTACGGAAGACACGTGCATATAATGTATATATCCTCTGGCTGAGATATACATTCCATAATTGTATTCATGTTATTTCATTTTTTTTTTAAAGAAAGCAAAAGCGCTAGATCCCCCGCTCTAGCAAATTACATACTCGTACCCTCCTGCGAACTCGGGCTCGGCTCGGCCAAGGAGGTGGGCGATGAAGTCCGTCTCGCAGCAGACGTGGATGTGGCGCTCGTGGGGGCAGCAGCGCAGCCCTTCGTAAAGTGCGGCGCAGTAGCCTTTTTCCTTGTTGCAGTCCAGTTCCCCGATTAGGATGGTGTAGGCCCGCAGAACTTTGTTCTTGCAGTCAGTGCAAAACCTGTTTCAGGAAGGTGAGCAAGAGGGGTAAGAGGAGAAGGAAACAGAGCTGGGAAAGTTACTTTTTTTTTCACCTACAATTGTTATTATTGGATGGAATCCTGTATCCACTACTTACTTACATACCCAGTTGGCCCGCCACGTTGGCAGGTTCATCACTGGTGGACTTGTTTATTGACAGGGTTTTTAGAAAACACTTCATTCATTAAAAAAATATTGCCTTATTTTCCCTTGCTACGGAAAAGAAATGTGATCTCTAGGAATCTCTAGGTCCTCCTGTGCAATCCACTGGAAGTGGCTATAGAGTCATGCTGGAGGAACTAGGGATTCCTAGAGAGAACACATCTCTAGGCATTGCTAGGTCCTTCAGTGTGACTCCAAGGCCGATTTCTGCTGGAGGTAGACCACAGAATCATGCCAGAGGGCCTAGAGATTCCTTGAGAAGTGCCTTCAGGTAAGAAAAATAGTGTCTGTGGTTTTAGTTTTTATACACGTTTTTCCACTTTCGTAGGGGTCTTGCACCCCAACCTCTGTAAAAGTAGAGGCCTCACTGTACTAAACTGTACTAAATAACCTCTCCTGGCCAGATTTCCTTCTTCCCATGCAGCTGAAGCCTGGAAAAGTAGGTTTGGGGGCAGAGGGAAGTTACATGGCAACAGCACCCCAGCAGCGTTTTGGAATGTGGACTGTGGAGAGGCTGCCATCTTTGCCTTTGCGTCAGGAATCAAAATATTTTGGGCCTGCCTTCACAATAGGGTGTGTTGTTCTGGACTTATGTAGGAAATGTTGCAACTGTTAGATGTATTAAGGTAAAGTACAGTTATGCAGTCCAGGGTGTGGTAATGTTAGAAAGGAAGGATCTTTTGGGAGAAGGGAGAGAATGAGAGGTTGGTACTTACATGAATAGTTATTCTGGGATGGCAGGAGGATCACAAACCCATGTGTTTGATCTCCACATGCCAGCCACAAACTTGGAGATGGTATTTTCAAAAATTGGCTCCCATGTTACCCCATTCTGTATCAAGGGTCTGAACAGAACCCTCTGAATTTCTTAACTGGAAAAAGAGATAATCAACCCACAGAGCAAAAAGGAAACAGCACTTTTGATTCCATCTGCTCACCTGTGCTTTCGCAGATATGTTTCTAATGTCTCTAACAGGCAACTGGAATCAATTAAGACTACTTCGTCCCTGCACTCCTGGGACATCAGCTCCCACACATCCATCCAGCAACCCCTGCAGAGGAAAGGAAAAAAAAGGCCACAAAGCTGCAAGAACCTCCATGCGAGCTGAATTTTTTCCAAACAGCTTCATCTAGAAGAACAGGTTGTGCTAAGCTCAACTATTACAATGTGCTGGTTTTGATCCATGAAGCAAGGGCAGGGAAGTGGTAGCCTGCTACATGCTTCTGGACTCCAGTTCCCATCAGCCCCAAAGAATCAGGGACAAGTGGAAATGCAGTCTGCAGCATCTGGAAGGTCACAGGTTTCCCATGTGTACAGATGACTTGGGACCTAAGAGAATACGTCTGTCCCTTTCCTCAACCTTAAGATCATCATTAAAGCCTTCCCCCAAGTGCCTATACTCAGTTGTGATTTTGCAGGATGGGTATATGCCAGATTGAATCTTTTCAGTAGTGGCCCCTGGTTACAGAATGCTGTTTGTACAAAGAATCAGCCAGGGAGGAACCATTTTCCTTTCAGCAACAGCCTTGAACAATCTAGACTGCTTTTAGGACTGTGTTTTAGTCACTCTGGTGTTTAGTTAGTTTCAAGCTTCCGTCAATTTGCAGGTTGTTCTTACCTTCTGGCTTACTGTTTGTTGCCCGAAACGAGCTGGACATTCAAAAATTTGTTTCTGAGCTTTAGTCAACGGGTCATAACTGAATTCTTGGGGTTTTTTTCCCAATGGGATTTTGTACTCCTAAAGAGTTTGCATCTAATACAAACAACAAAATTAACGGTCCCAATCCCATTTACCTGGCAGCTCCCTGGAAGGGTCCATAGCAGAAAGTAATCCTACACTTGCTCTCCTTCCTGTCGTCTTCACTAGTTCTCTTATCTGCACCTAATTTCTCTGAACTCAGGGCGCTACCTTCGCTGGAGCACACATAATGTTAGAACAAGCATTTAATGGTTACATAAAAGCGCCCATCACTCCCTTTCCCATAGCTTCCCCTTGCATTCAACAACATTACTTTTAAAACCCACATCACTATATATAGAGAGTATCTTCCCACCACAAGATCCAAACTGCTTGGCTGCCCTAAAGTGTCCCACGGAAAATCTGTGCAAAACGGTAGCCCAACTGGAATCAATGGAGACAAAGGGACAAATGCAACACACAGTGCTTGCTGCAGGCTTTGGCAGGGCCGTTGCTGGTTTTCTTGGGACTGCTGTTCCATGTGCCCCCTTGCTAAACAAGGCTGCAGCGCACTTATGGTAAAGAAAAGAAACTTCACTGAAATCCAACAACAGCTTCAAGTGCAGAAAATTAAAGGTGCTATTTGAAAACCTACTAAGAAAAAAGAAAATATAGAAGGCACCTAATTCAAAGGCCCTTCTGCATCCTGGGAAATGGGAGAGCAAGAAAGTTGGACTGAGGGGAGCTACCCGATGCCTGATCCTCAGTCCTGATCAGTGAATATGGTGCCAGGCCCTGGAGAGCTGCACCCTGTATAAAAAAACTGCCAAGGCGCAATCACCCAAGTGCCTCCAATACTTCAGGGTGCTGCTTTTTCCCCCCAGCTTACCCCAAAGGTTTTGGCTTGTGCGTGTCCAAGGAGTGCAACTGGCATCGCTTGTTCTTCTTACTTTTTGGAATCGCATCTATCATTTCGTTTAACTTGGACCTTTAAGGAAAGAAAACAAACAACACATTGATACTGCAAAAGCCTAGGGGCATTGTATTGGCCACTCAATGTAACATTTTACTAGTCTGCACAGTTGGCTACATAAAATCTGGCAGTGTGGCTTCTGCAAGCGTTGAAGTTTGAGATTTCTCCAAATCATTTTTCTTTCTTAATTTTATTTATCCCTCTCTCCTCAGCCACCTGCTTTCTCCTACAACCAGAACTCAAAGCAGCTTATGAGATTAACGAAAACAGAATAGATTTCTTGAACTAAGAAATCTTTCCACCCAAAACACCTTTATAGGAAGGTTGATATCCAGTAGGTGCTTTGTACTACAGAATCAGCGTGGTATAGTGGTTTAAGTGATCAGACGACCAGGGTTCAAATACCCTGCCACATGGAAACCAACTGAGTGACCCTGGGCAAGTCACATCCTCTCAGCCTCAGAGGAAGGTAAGGGCAAAGCCCCGCTGAACAAATCTTGCCAAAAAAATCCCCGGGAGAGATTCACTTTAGGTTTCACTTTATGGCAAGTCATGTTGCCAGAAGTGACTTGAAGGCACACAACGACAAAATGCCACTGACAGGGTGAGGTTCTTTCTAGCCATCATGCCTCTCCCCTTTTGAAACTAACTTATGGCGAACCTTTCATGAGGGTTTTCTTGGCAAGACTTGTTGCCTGTGCCTTTCTCTGAGGCTGGGAGAATGTGACTTGCCAGAGGTCACCCAATGGGTTTCCACGGCTGAGTGGGGATTCAAACCCTGGTTTCCAGAGTCATAGTTTGGGCACGGGCCTGGTGCCGTGTTCCTTTTGTCAGGGATGTAGCAGTGCGGGTATGCACACACATACCCAAACTGCTCCCTTGTTTGCAAATGAGGAAGCAGTTTTGGTACCTGCACACCCTCTGCTGCCATGTCCCTGTTGGTTTCCAGCAGTAGGGTTTCGAGAACCCTCTGTGAAGGCTCCACAGACCCCCGTTTTAAGAACCACTGATGTATGGCATTTTGACAGCACCCATGCTGACAGCCAAGACACAGCCCTAGTAACAAACCCTTGTTCTTAATAGGCTGTCATCCAATGATTCTCTCAAAGCCAGAGCTTGGAAAAGTTTTCTCTTTTTCTTTTTTCTGGATTCCTGCACTTAGAATTCCCACAGCTACACACCACATTCAAAACTCTTTCCAAACCCTGCTCCAAAACGTACCCATGCACGTAGAAGAGGGTGTAGAGCTTCTTCGCATCCCGCATGCAGCTCGGGGTAACAGAGAGGACACCTTTTGACCCGACCGTGAGGGGCTCGAGGGCAGGGTTCCCCGACTCGACAAGCTGAGAGAAGAGGCGCTCCACGCTACGGCGGCAGCCAACGCATGGGACAAGCTGAGAGAGCGCGCTCAAGACTTCACGCGACGTCACCATCATGGCAATGTTCAAATCCTGCTGCTTGAGCATGCTATGCCGCTGCGGGGGGGGGGGGAGGGAAGCATTGAAAAATGAGGGGGGAATGATATGCACTGACGTTTCATTTTTGTTTTTACAAAAATGGCTTCCAAAAGAGGACAACTTCAACACGTGAGAAGCTGAGCTGTGGTTTTCTGAATATCTCAATCTGCAATATAGGAAGCCCTATCTGACGACTCGCTCTTTTGATGCTTCCAAACTAAGGACAAGTTCCACTAATTTGATGGGGCTTCCGCTCTTATTTATGGACTTCTGAAGCAACAAGAATCCAAACAAAGCAATAGTTTGTAGATATTGTTATTAGAAGTTTGTTTAACTGGATCTGTAATGGTAGAATAACATGACATTGTCTTCTCTTTATTTTCTTCTTCTTGTTTGTGTATTAGTGCGTTAGTATTTAGTTAGTAAGTCAATGTTCTAGTGAGTTAATTTAGTTTGTTGGTTTGTTTAATTTAGTTTGTTGGTTTACTTTGATTTTGAGTGTTAAGTTCAGTTTGTGCCTACGTTAAAATGTTTGTTGGAGTTTATGTGATTTTATGTAAAAACTGATATACAAATGTGTGTTTTTTTAAAAAAAGAAATAGTCCTTCAGGTCAGCAGGCCGTGTTAATCAGGCGTATCATCAACAAAAGTCTCGCTCTCTCTCTCTCTCTTTGTAGGAGAGAAGAGCAGAAGGAAGAAAAAATGCAAAAAAAATGGTGGTTGAAGAGCTGGAGAGAGAACCCTTGCTTTTGGCATCTGTTCAGAGAAGAGGTGGGCCCTAGACTAGCGGATCGGGGGGGTCAAGCAGCCCTTTACTGACTGGCCAAAGGCCGGTCTGTCTGGAGATCGTGGGAGGGACAACTCACTACAAGGTGCCCTCTCCCCACTGCAGAATAAAAGAAAGCCTGAGAACCATGCAGGGTCTTATTTATCGCCCAACAAGTTAAAAGGAGGGTGGGCAACTTCCAGAGATCCAGGTGTTGTGAGTACAGCTCCCATCATTCCTTACCACTGGCTGGGGTTGTAATCCAACAACCTCTGAAGGGACACTCTTTTACCAGAAGTACTCAGTGAAGTTTTTGAAAGGTTTTCAAAAAGAAAGACATCTAACCCAGAGATCGCGACAAATGCGTGACAACTGCATACCTGAATGAACTGCTTTAACTGTGCTCCGTTACTGTGATGTCCGTCGAGGTTTAACACATTATCGGGAAACTCCATCACCATCTGCACAAAGACAAAATGCACAAGTTAGCCGCCTAAGGGGTCAGGTCGGCATAGTTTCACATCCATTTTCTGTACATAGCACACGCTGGCATAAAGGATGACCTGTGGGACTTTAAAGTGCCAAATGCCCTCAGGTCCACTGGGCAGGCAAAGGAAATCGTAAGGACCGCGCATGTATTTTTCCAAGAGGCCAACAAGTTACCGGCTTGCCTCATGACTCACGTGGTTGAAATCACAAAGTTGTGCCGCGGCTTCTGACCATCAAGTGTGGTCTACAGCCTTACGTCCCCCGCTACGCGTATGTTTTATCTGAACTGATGTACAGTTGGACCTCCACATTTGTGGGTTTATTTATTATATTGATATGCCACCTTTCTCCCAGAGTGGGATCCAAGGCAGCTTTCCAAAAAGTTAAAAACATTAATAAAACATAAAGCCATATCAAATTATAAAAACCTGTATTTTTTTTTTTTAAAAATAATCTTGATAAAAGCTCACCTGCTTAAATGACAATGTTTTTGTCTGTTGGTGAAAGCAGAGCAAGGAGGGGCCCAACCTAGCTTCCCAAGGAATGGAGTTCCACAGGGTGGGAGCAGCCACCCTTTGTCTCCCCTTTGTCCTCACCAGGCAAGCCTGGGACGGTAGTGAAACCAAGAGAAATCCTTCCTCTCCAGATTTTAGAGCTCTGGCAGGTTCATATAGGGAGATAACATTTGTGGATTTGATTATTTGCGGATTATTTGCCGTCCACCCCCAATGCCAATTTTAATAGGAACTGTTCAGTCTCGCCTCACATTTGCAATCTCTCTGAAAGCCTCGTGAGACTGAGAGAGATTGCGAATGCAAGGCGAAGCTCGTTAAGGTCCTAGCAAAAATGGCTGAGGGCAGCAGCGGAGATGACAGCAAGCCCTGCCAGATGCCCACTTCTGCCTTGTGAAGAAACCCTGCTGCCTCAAAGGCAGAACCAGATAGCTGGTGTGGTCCCCACTATGTTTTCAAATGTTCAGCGTACTACGCATTTGAATCTGCAGTGTACTGAATCCTCAGATTGTACTTTTTGTGTGAGTGTTGTAGGACCACCATGCCCACTTACTCCCTTTCCCCTACTTTTCCCTGACCCAGTTTGGGCCCTCAGCCCCCTTAGAATCATAGAGTTGGAAGAAACCCCAGGGGCCATCGAGTCCAACCCCCTGCTAGACAGGAACACCCATCAAAGCACTCCCAACAGATGGCCATCCAGCCTCTGCTTAAAAACCTCCAAAGAAGGAGACTCCACCACACTCCACTGAGGCAGCGTATTCCACTGCCGGACAGCTCTGACTGTCCGGAAGTTCTTCCTGAGGTTCAAGTGGAATCTCCTTTCTTGCAGCTTGAGTCCATTGCTCCTTGTCCTAGTGTCTGGAGCAGCAGAGAACAAGTCCGCTCCCTTCTCAACATGACATCCCTTCAAATATTTAAACATGGCTATCATGTCCCCTCTTAACCTTCTCTTCTGCAGACTAAACATACCCAGCTCCCTAAGCCATTCTTCATAGGGCATGGCTTCCAGACTCTTCACCATTTTGGTTGCCTTCCTCTGGACACATTCCAGCTTGTCGACATCCTTTTTGAACTGAGCACAGTATTCCAAATGAGGCCTAACCAATGCAGAATAGAGTGGTACCACTACCTCCCTCGATCTAGACACCATACTCCTACTGATGCAACCAAGAATCACGTTGGCTTTCTTGGCTGCCACACCACACTGGTGACTCACATTCAGCTTGTGATCTACCAAGACTCCTAGATCCCTTTCACATGTACTGCTATCCAGCCACATGTCCCCTATCCTATATTTGTGCCTTCCATTTTTTCTGTGCCTTCTCCCAGCCACACACATATTCATTTTGATATCTGTCATTTTCCCATTTTTGTGGGGTCCTGTGCCCCTAAGTCTATAAAATGTGGAGGGCCAACTATATAACCACTTTAAAGGGCCAACAGTTCAAATCTGAGAGGGCACCCAACAGAATCTTGGTTTTTAACCCAAATCTCACAAGAGCTATTTAACGTATAAATATTACCCAGCTCTTTCCTGTGGTTTCCCGTTTCTGGAGATCCTTTCCACCCATCTCCCCATCCTTTCTGAACAGCTCTCTACCAAGGGCCCAAGAAGTTGCAACGTTCCAACAGTGCTTTCACTTCCCGAGTTGCCAACGCCCCAAGGGCTAGCGCCGTTCTTTAAGCAGAGTGAGCAAAGAGTGAGTGATCCAACGGCTTAATTACAACGGCAAAATTACAGTGTAGCAGCTAGGCAGGCGTGACAGTCCTAATGACTCGGAGGTGGGGAAGTCGATTCTCTTGAAGCGTCAATTTAGGAGGAGCGTGTTAATTAAAACAAGAGACTCCAAGGTATAATGTTTTCTGCCTGGGTAGCTGAAGCCTCGTAAATGGTTCAAAGGAAGGCCATCCGCACAGAATCACGGTAAGTGATGGAGCGTGCTTCCAGTTCATGGTGTATACAATGGGGAGTGAGAGCCCGTATGGTGTAATGATTTGGACATTAGACCAGGGTTCGAATCTCCCTCAGCCGTGGAAACCCACCGGGTAACCTTGGGTGCATCACACACGCTCAGCCCCAGAAAACTCTGTGATAGGTTCGCCTTTGCGTGGTCACAAGTCGGAAACAACCTGAACCTCACAAAAAAGGAGAGCAGTTCAGCAAAGTTTCAGCAGTCCTTTTCTTTGCAACTTATCAATAAGCACATGTGAAAGGAACCAACCAGGTGAGCTAAGCCTTGCAGAAGTAAACAAAAACATTTCGAATCTTCTAGAGACTCTCTGAAGGATATTTCTTTTAATTCTGCCAGCCTCCACTTTTCTCACTCTTTCCATTTTGCTGGCCAAACTTATAATATATGCTTTTTAACCATGGTGGGGTTAGCAAAGAGAGGCAGGCTTACCTCCTCTCCTCTCTCTGTTTTGCTCTCCACACATGCTCAGTGAGGGACTTTGGAGGCAGCTGTTGTGTTTACCATGCCTGTTGCAGGCATGCACATGCAGCAACAACAACATCAGCTACAGAAGAATCCCACTCTTTCCGGGCTGAAACTTTTATTGCATTTTTTTACTGCAGACACACTGTTGCAACCTGACACTGCAGTCTGTGTTCCTCCAGCCCTCCTTCACCATTCTCCCAGTGCTGGTGCTGCTAAAAAACTTCTACACAGACAGAGGATAAGGAGAAAAAGCAGGAATGGAGGAACATTAAAATAACTTTGTAAAAAGGACGTTCTCTGTCAGAGGCTTTGTTAACTGAGCCAGGCCTGTGCTTACCTAGACTTCTTAATGTAATGCAGTTCAACCTTTTCTTTTTAATAGTACATTTTCAACATACTGCTTCCAGCTTTAATTCCCAATTTTATTTATTTATTTGGGATGAGCCCCTTGGGGTACCTGTTGGAAAGGTTGTCAGGAAACCCCTATCGCTATCCAACAAAGAAGCTTAGCGGCTGGTTTGCGGGCCCCATGCCAAGCCTTCCTTCCCCGAGCCCTGACCGCCACCTACACAAGACAACACCTTCCTCCGTAAGACAGAGCCTGGGTTGCTCCCTCGGAAGGTCAGAGGTTAGAGAGAGAAGGATAATGACTCACGTTTCCAGAAAGCTGAGGGGGTGAACTTTGCTCTGATCAAGCATTCCTCTGCCTGAAAGAACAAACACAATCTCTCCCTCTCTCCTTTTTCTCCCCCATGTAAGTCAAGTCTCTTCAATCCATGGGGCAGAATGAGAGGTCGGGCAGTGGCCCTCCCCTGTGTTAGGCCACCCCACAAACAAACCAAGGGCTACCCACCGAGGCAGCATAGCCTCGGCTCAGGAACATGCCAAGGGAGGGGATCAAGCTCAGTGGCAGAGTGTCCGCTTTGCATGCAGAAGGGGTTCAGCCCTTAGTGTCTCCAGGTTAAAGGGTCACACTGAAAAAAGGGACATGAGTCAGCATGGTGCAATGGAGCACAAAGGTGGGTATCCAGAGAATCTTAAATTGCCACAGTCTTGTGGCTCAACAGGGAATGAGAACCAGTATGGTGTAGAAGTCTGAATGTTGAACTAGGACTCTGTAAGAGCAAGATTCAAGTCCCTACTCAGCCACAGAAACTCACTAGGGGATGACTCTGGGCAAGTCACACTCTCTCAGTCTCAGAGAAAGGCCATGGCAACCCTCCTCCAAAGAAATCGTGCCAAGAAACCCCTGTGATAGGTTTGCCCTGCAGTCATCATCGGTCAGAAACTATCTGAAGGCTCACAACAAAACCAACAGAACAAGAGTCCAAGGAGGGAAGGCTGAGCCTGCCAGAGCCTTGGGCCCACAAATCCCACCATCTTCAGCCAGCACTGTGTGGGAGTTGTTGGCCAAAGATGCTCAACCCTGAGGTGGCTGGCGAGACCTCACTCTGCTGGAGAGCTGCTTCCAGTTAGAGGCAATAGGAGGTTAGACAAACAAGTTGCTGGGCTGGCACAAAACAGCTTTCTGTTTTTCTTAAGTACTGCTGGATCTTTATACTCATGCCGTCCTTTCTGGTGTCTGTCTTCTCGCAACCTTCTAAATCTTAGTTTCCCCTCACTCTTAACACAAGTACAAAATGATTAAGAAAAAAACTCTATCCAGATCTGAACGGGGAAGCTCAACAGGGCGAACATACTATTCCCCATGCCATGCACACCTTCCCATTCTGAAGTTCCTTCAGAACAACCTTTCTGGCCGGGAACAAGCTGATCTGGGAAGCCCGTGCTCAGCCACGCTTCTCTGCTGTGGTTCTCAGAGCAACGGCTGCATTCTGGCCTACCTCGCAAGCAGCGACAGAGATGAAACGCTCTGCACGTATCACTGCTGGGTCAGTAAGAACAACAATGTGATCTGTGGCTATCAAAGAGATTAGGAACAGGGAAAACAACCTTATCTGGCCAGCACTGGGTGAATTTTTACACACACCGGACCTCATGTGGGCCACATCTTTGTCCCAGTCTTCCCCCCAAAAGACAGAAGTTTATTTCCTGTTTTGAACCCCTCTGGGGCTCCCACCCATTTTTGGATAAAGTGGGAGGATTCTAGGAACACAGCTGTCACTTTCTCTGTACTCACAAATCTGGCTGGGCAAAGAGACAGAGGAGCACCAAGAATCACAAATGAATGTAAGGGCCTTCACTCACACAGGCCATGCGAACAGTAAAAGCAGAGAAATTTAACCACTGATATTTTAATGAGAACACACATAATTCACACTTCATAAACTGAAATATGGTGCGTCTCTCAAATTTTCAGCTTTCACCAATTTTACACACATTCCTCATATAAAAATGTGTATGAAGGGAAACATGCAGACACACACACTCATTATCCTAGAAAAGATTGCCTGCAAAAAATGCACGCGTTTGAAAGAAAGTGCATTGAAAAAATGCTTATTAGGAAAAATGTGTACAAAAATGCTAGAGTATGCAGAAATTGGTCTTGATTTGAAAAAAATACACACAAATGGGAGAAAATGAGCCAAAATGTAAAACTGAACCAAACCAACCCTGGTGCATTCATCCACCATGAGAGAAAGTCTGACCACAGATACATCTACCTGAGGTTTCTAATGGCAGTTCAGAACATCTGCTCTGAAGGTTTTACAGAAAGGTTGCAGAACAGTGGACATATTCCACATTTAGGTCCTGCACTTGCTTGATTTTTTTCTCCAATGCCAGAGGCCATTTCGACCAGAGCTGGATTACCAGAGGCTAGCAAGGCCCTGGCCTAGGGCCCACTTTTTTCACAACACAATCACAGTGTACTGTGCAACTTTCTCCCTACAAGTTTGCCAGTTAAAAATAAATGACACTGAACCTGACCTGAGGCTAAAGCTGACAAACATCACACTCAGCTTCACAGAACTTTGCTGTCCAAAAACTGGCATCCACTTCAGTTGTGTTTATTTTTTTTAAAAGCTATTATCCTACCTACTTTCCTGAAAGGGAGCACTGTGAGGCTGCAAAGTCAGCAGTATTTAAAGCTTTCCTAAAGAAATAAACAACCAACCAGTCTATACAAACAGGTGTTCAACCGTAAGGGCTGAGATACACTTATGTAGCATGAAAACTTTTGACTAAATGTCTTCTTCGAAACAAAAACACAAAAACCCCAAGTTTTTATACACAGTTCACCCTCTACATCTTCAGATTTAACTTGATTATTTGTGAGTTTCTCCACCTCAAATGCATCTTCTTTGGAAGAAACTTCTCTCTCTGTGACACCAATCAGGCCACACAGCCTTTAAAAACCTGCCTCTGGTCTTCTCCTTCCTCCAGCCGCTGCCCGGCCAGGTAAGGATGGATCACAGCCCAATTTCTCAGCACCACAAGCCTTCTCCTGATGGAGATGGGTGAGAGAGGAAATATAAGGCTATCGTGCAGATCCACCCCCTTTCCCCAACATGGTTTGGATCCTGGGTGCCCACCCCCCTCACCAAGACTCAACCCCCTTCCCACAGACAGACAGACAGACACACACACACGTTGATATTTGTGGTTTTTCCACTTCTGCAGGGGTCCCGCATCCCTAATGCTAGTGAATGTGGAAGGCTGGCTTTAAAGTACAACAAGGAAGTTTAGGTAGACAGACTCAATCAAGGAAACCACAGGTACCCTGAGTTTGCAAGACCTGAACAGGTCTGTTGATAATAGGGTGACTTGAGTTTTCTCACTCATGGATAGCCATAAGTCAAGGGCAAGCTGGCAGCAGTTAACAGCCAACAGTGTAGACCAGGAGGAGACAAAGTACCACCCTTGGGACACTAAGTGTGACAGCTGAAATCCCCCACAAAGCCCAAGCTTCCCAAAATTATTTTTTTAAGTTGGTGGTCAAAAAGACCCCCAACACACTTATAAAAGCCCCCCAAACATCCAGAAATGCTTCCCCCATTACCCCAGAGTCCTGTCATCCCCGCAAATAAATTCAGAAAAAATAAAGGAGGGGAAAATCCATTTAAAACTGTCCAAAATGACAGCTCCAAGTGACCTTTCATCCATTCTGGCATGCCAAACAGTACCCTTCTGTACTTGCCCTCCCCTTGGAAGCTGATGTTGGTAGAGCATTCCACAAGGTGGGGGCCACCATTAAAAAAGGCCTGTAGATGAAGATGGGAGGCTTGCAGTTGGACAATACCAGCAGAGCCCCAACTTCTTCCATCCCTAGGAAGCACAGCCACGGGTAAGGGAGTTGTCATCCAACGAAACCTATGGAGCCAGAAGTTGCCTACCAACAATCTCTAAAAACCAAAACTTTTTTGCCATCAGCCACCCGCTTCCATCTTCAAGGTGACAACTAATGGCACTCACGCCTATTCATCTCTCAGGTCTTCAGTTTCTCTCCAGCCTCGCATCTCATATACACAAGTAGTGAATGAACAAAACACTGGAGGCTGGAGAGAGACCCGAGGATCTGTGAAATGGCAGAAATCTAAGCGTAGTGCTTGGTGTGAAGTGAAAGCTGTGGCGCACCTGCTCGTTCATTTGGAGTCTCCCCGGAAATCTCCTGTATAGTACTGTTATTTTACATTTCTGCAAGTACTGGTATTCCAAAATCCAAAAATATCCAAAAGAAGAAACACGTCTGGTTCCAAGCATTTTGATAAGGGACATGCAACCATGTTGTTTAATATGTTTTTAGCTTAAGTTATTTTACTGTTTTAATGGCTACTTGTACGCCACCGTCTTGAGATCTTTTGAGAATAAATATTGAAGTAAGTAAATAAGCAGAGGAGGAAGGTACAGAAGAGTATGGGTCTTAAGGTTGGTAGTCTTAGGGAATGAACTTAGGGAAGAACAGTGTTCTTAAGTTCCATTCTCTTAGAAAAGTTATATTATGGTTCTTAAGAATATGAGTTGTGTGCTCTGATTTATAGACCAAAATAAGTTAATTTGGTTCGCCACTGAGACCCCAAACATTTCTTAAGTTGTCATGTGAGTAGGATCTGAGAACTACTGGTCTACAGTGACAACCAACAGCTTACCAGGATTTCCCACAAGATGCTAAGTCCTGCTTGGAGATATTGGGGGACTGAGCCTGAGGCTTTTTGCGTACACCCTACCACTGAGCTACGGCTTCTCTGCAGTATTCCACCTGACTTATTAACATTGGCCTCTACAATACCTTCACCCATCCTAACATGTTAAGGTCAGTACCTCCTCCCAACCTAATACATTAAGGCCAATACTTCCTCCCACTCCAAAATGTTAAGGCCGGGTTTGTAAGCCCCTGCCCACCGAGGGTGAACAAAGACACAGCAAAGATGCAAAAAAGTTCCCCACCTACCCAAAATATAGGACATTTTCCAGCCTCAGCAGTAGGTAAGGTAACAGGCCGTCAATTTAGCAGAGACAGGTTAAGATAGTTCAGTTCCCCTAAATCCCACTAAGGAAAGATAACAAATCTCAATGTGGCACTGCACTACAACTGACTCCTTCCTGTAACACAGTCTCTGTCCAGCTGTGTTGGGCTATAACCCCCACCATTTCTGTGGACAGGATGATGGAGGCTGTAGCCCAAAACATCTGGACGGCACTGGATTGGAGGGGGTTACAACCCACTCACCCACTTCGGCAGCTGTGACTGCCATCCATCCCCCCCCCCCCACATTTAATATACCACACTGCTTTTCAAAAAATACGCATCTACAAAGCAAGCCTATATACACTGACAGAGCAGGGAGTCCCACTATTTTTCACTAAGACTTATTAAGTTGTGCTTTCGATTGCAGATTTGTTTGGTTGCTTTTACAACCTTTCCATTCATCTGACACAACCTAGCTGTGGAAATCATGCAGTCCTGCAGATGCTGGGTGATGTCATGCATTATTTTGGGGGCAATGTTGTCGCATTTATTAGACAAATTAAGGTAATATGGTTGTGTAGGGAAGATATAGAAGATATACTAAGGTATGGATCTGTTGGAATAGAGTGAGAGAAGGGAACGTTGAGGATTGCCTGAACGTGTGAAGGGAATGAGATTTGAGTATACCAAGATAAGAAATTAATTAGTTGCGTTTAAAAGTCTGAGTAGTTTGGAGAGTTAGGGTCAGAGACACAGATTAGTTAAGAGTCAGTTAGGAGATGAGTATAAGAGAGATGAATTAGAAGCATTAAATAAGTACTCTGAGATGTTACGTTCAAATTCCTGCTTAATAAAATATTTTTAAAAAGTTATTACATGCTTTCGCCTCCAGAAATGCTACGTAACGATACTGGAAAACTTCAGCTCAGACACCCAGTGTCTGTGCGGGCAGCAGTTAATCTAGGGAAGGGGTATCCAGTGAGATGAACAAAATCTCACACAGGAACCACAAGGGCATCTAGGAGGTCCCCACAGTTGGTGGCAGCGGAGGGTGGAAAACCTCCCAGAGGGCAACTCTCCACCACCCCAGCCACCTGGGCCAAGCATGAGGAATGGCGGGAGTTGGAGTCCCACAACCTCTGAACGGGCCACACAATTTCCGTCTCTGACATAATCTGAAGAAGTAGTGACCAGAAGCCTTAGCAGGCTGAAATCACCTCATATGAAGAAGGAGGGGCTGATGCTGACCACAAAATGTTCAAGCAACAGACCCAGCAAGACTTTTGGAGGGTACCACTGAGTCACCCCAGAAATGACAATATAAACTGCAATGAGATCCAGAGTGGTACAAGGGAGAAAATGTTGGACTGAGGACTTTTGGGAGATAGGGGTTCAACTTCCCACTGCGCCACAGTGCTCTTAGGGTGACCTTGGGCTGGTCACACACTCTACCTGTCTAGCCTACCTCATGGGGCTGTTGTGAAATTAAAAGTGAGAGGGAGAAGTGCAGGAATGTATGCCACCTTACACTTGCTGGAGGAAAGGGATAGTAACAAATGTGATCAATAAATCAGTTATAATAAACACCCCTTACTCAGCAAGGACAATTTCATCATGCAGGGAGGGGTGAGCTATAGACTATTATCTAGTAGCACTTTTCACCACTGGCTGTGCTGGTTAGGGCTGATGGGATATGCAGTCTACCTACTGCATATCCCATCTGAAGACTTGCACTGTGTCCACCCCATTGTAAAAGAAACGGTATCCATCATGTACTAATAGATACTTGTGGAATGTTAAGAACAAAGAAATTATTTTGCCTGAGCTGCAAACTTAAACTGTTTGGCTTTAAGTTCCAGTTACTGGAGGGGAACACACCATTTGCTGCTCTGCCTCAGGCAGCAAATGTTTTGAGGTGGCCCTGGGTTAACTGCTATGCTAAGCCCCACCCAGTTCAGCTGTTTTTATGTCCCTGAGCCTGACCTAGCAGCCTTACCCTCAAGCAGAAAAAAGGAGAAGGGAACTTGCCTCCTCTCCATACCAGCCAGGGCCCCCCATGATCCAAAATTAAAAAGGAGGAAAGATATAGGCAGCCCCTAGTCTCACTGGTGTTAGTTTTGGCTGCCAAAGGCAGAAGGAAGAAACAGGGATGGAACATTTTAAAAAGAAATGCTAAAACAATATAAATCTGTTGGGGAGGGGGAAACCATGTCAAAAACTAAAACAGAACTTAATAAGGAAAGAGGATTTCAAATTTTTGCCTCCTTTATGTAGAAGTCCACATCCTTCCAGACTTTTCTCTTCCCAAGAATAAAGAAAGAAAGAGGAAAAAAATAACCAGACTGAGCTGACCTTCCACACAAATAAATGACGCAGGCAATTGCTCACTTTGCACTGTTCTAAGAGAAATTCAGTCCTCTAAAGGTTAAAAAAAATAGCCACACATGCACCACGTAACTGCACGATCTTGTTTTTAAGACACACAAGGGCAGCAGGCAAACCCCTGAAAAGTTCATGAACTGCTTTGGGACAAAGACAGCCCATTGCTAAGGGAGCTAACTGGGCCACGGAAAGGCAGAAATCTTTGCCTTCACTGCTTTCCAAGGCAAACCACAAGCGGCTCTATTGCTTGCAACAGACACCAGCTTCCAAAATGGCTACGACTGTCTTCGGGTTAGGCCTCCTCTGTGTTGTGTGTGTGTGTGTTCCCACCCCCTGCATGCATGTGTATGTGTGAATGTGTCAAAGCCGTGGTTAAAAGAGGGGAGAAAAAAACATACTGCAGGCACCAAATGCACGATTCTGTTCCCAAAGCTCACCAGTTAAGTGCACTAGGAGCACTCCAAGGCGGGGCCTGAGGCCTTGCTAAAGGGCGGCAGAGAAGGGGGGGGTGATCATTTAGGCATTGCAAAACACCCTCTCTGTATGGTGCAACCCCTTCCGCGCACCCAGCGCACTGTTAAAACTGCCCAGCCGCCACTTACCGTAAGGGTGTCATCTATGTAGAGGGGGATCTGGCGCCTCTCGAAGGGAAATTCTTCCTCCCCGTCTCTGCACACTGCCACCAAACGCGCCATCGCCGTTCCTGCTGCTGCTCTTGCTTCTTCCTCCCAGCTTCTAGCCTGAAAACAGCCAAACCCCAGGCAAGTAAACACAAGCATGGAATCCCTTCCGCACTTTCACCACAAGAGGGAAAGCAGTCCCTGTTAACACATTGCACGATTCAACATAATGACAGAGGGGGAGAAAAAAAGAGAACCACCAATTTGCATACTCAGATTGCCTACAGATGGTCAGCACAAATAGCTGTCTTCGTTTTTTCAGAGGGAGAATCACCATTAGGTCATTTTCTTCCTCCTACTGTTTTAATGAGCTTCTGGGAACTCCAGAAGGCACTGCACACTTCTAAGCCTGGAAAAGACCCCAAAGAACAGGAGCCGGGGTGGGGCTGAGCCAGTAAAATCTAGCTCGAAATGAGGAAGTGAGGGGACTCATTCATCTTTGGCAAGCAGGCTCTAGAATCGATCATGTGTGTTCAGGGTGGAGAGCGATGGTGCTTTCTTTCACAAAGATCTCAGCACAATGAATATGTTCACCCAGCATCCATTATTTCAGAACATCCCAGCTCTCTAAACAGACTGTGGAACAGGCTAAACGGGCCCAGAAAAGACCCCCCCCTTTTTTTAAACCATGAGAACTAGCAGCTCTGCTAGGAAACAGGAAGCCCGCTATAACTTTAAGCTCCTTTGCACCATGAGCAGCTTGCTCTTTTTTGTTTAAAAAATTAAAGGTAGAACACCCAAAGGCAACTGAGAAAATTCCTGACTATTTAAAATGCAAATAAAGTTCTCAGTGCAGGAGCTGTACTGAGCACAACAGGGAGGGATTTTTCTATGCAGCCAGCTTCAAATTCACTAGTGTAGTTCCACCCCAGGGGCACTAAAGAGAAAGGAATCACCTTCCAATAAAACCCCACAGCTCTCTCAAATTCTGGCTGGGAGGCTTCAGAGCCCCAGTGCCTTCTCCAGCCCCTACTTTCTGAGAACCAAAAAGAAAGACAGAACAAACTGTTCAGATGATTAGGATTTTAAATGACAACAGTCCATTCTTTTCAGCAGGGGTGGGCAATGTGAGGTGCTCCAACTGTTGATTACTCATAGTTCCCACCAATTCTGGACGATGGGAGATGTAATCCAACATCCTCTTGTAGCCCACAGGTTGCCCACCCAGATTTGGACATATACCACTGCCTCAAAACCAAAAAAAAACATATTCCTTAGCCATGCCAGTTCCAAAACTGAAACCTACAAAGAACTGAAGCCTCCTTGATTGGGATTACCATGTGTTTCAGCACATACCTGCCAGTTCTCTCTGTGTGAGGGAGATATCTATTTAACAATTCATCCAAAAGAAAGGGTTGTATTTCTTAATGTTCCGGCTATACTCAAGGCCCTTAACATTTTCCATAGATCCGTATGTGAAAGTCTTACATATGCAGCCACAAATATATATTGAATAAATGCACAAACCTGCTGCCCCACCGAAATATATTAAGCAGCATGACAAAGCTAACTGCACTCTACTTCAGGCGCACATGTTGCGGTGTATGAGGTGTAAATTTTAATGACACACTACAGAGCAGTCAGATTACCAAGGCACCCACTCACAGCAAGTTACACCCAAAACTCAGCTCCCAAATACACATGCCTGGACCCATGAATCTGCTACGTTTACATGTTTCCTTTCCCAGTGCATACTTTTAGATGGACACACAGAGCAACCTCCAATATAACCCAGAACCAATAATGCATTTGGACCTCAAATGCTTGGGGTAGGTAAGCAGCTTCTGCGGCTGTGTTTTTTTCCTGCTTGTTCCACATGTACACAAACATGTATCCCTGTAGGTATGTACACACATACCCCCCAAAGAGGAATTCAGATAACATTCACAGCCCTTTTAAAGAGCTGGTCTCTCAGAGCCAGCCCAGTGTAGTGGTCTGAGCACTGGAGATGAGGGTTTGATTCCCTGTTCTGCCACGGAAACCCATCGAGTGACCCTAGGCGCATCACACACTCTCAGACTCAGAAAACTCCATGACAGATTCGCCTTAGGTCACCATAAGTCAGAAAAAACAGGTCTGAAGGCACACACACACACACACACACTCTTTATCTGCCTTCCCACTACCAGAAAGGAAATACTCCTCCACCTCATACATGGAATTTTAACCCTCAGCCCTGTAAATCAGTTCACTGGGAAAATGGGGGAAGGAAATAAGGAACACTTTAAAAAAATAAGAGGAAGGGCAAATTTCTCCTTGACTCTCCTTAACATAGACTTGCACACCCCACTGCTTCTGCACTGTTGACATGCTCAGTTACAAGTTTTTCGGGGCAGAGGCCCACCCTCCTCTACTCTACAACCCGGCACTCAAATCCAACTGCTGCTAAAGGCAGGCAACCCGGGTAAGCCTGGAGGCCATGCTTTTGCCCTCAGGCACTTACTGTGGGCCACATCAGCTCCAATTTAAAAGATAACTGAGCTTATTTAAGCCCTCCCTCCCTTCAAAACTCAAACACTAACGGTACATATAAACACGTACGTGTGTGTGTGTGTGTGTGTGTATACACATACACACACATACACACACACGTATATATATTCCAGTCATTCAGAATATACATATCCATGCATATACATCCAGAATACACACACACATTCTAACACGGAGAGGGATTTTTAAAAACTAAGCTTACAAAAAGAGTTCTAAAAAAAGTGTTCTTTAAAAAAAGAAATTTCCCTAGGAAAAAAATAAGTGGGAAAATAAATTAGTAACTAAAAAAAGATACCGCCCCCTCCCCCAATCTCCTTAGCGGCCTCCACCCACAGGTAATTTTACCTTTTCTCCCCCTCCCCACTATCCTTATGAGTTGTGGGCCTCCCCCTCGCTCTTCCTCCAGCTGCAGAGAGCGGGTGGACCCTGACAGCCCCCCGAAGGGCCAGCGGAAGCGCTTTTTTTTTGGCCCCTCTCGCTTCCCTTCCCCACCCACCCCTGCCAGGAAGGCACCGCTAGGCCCGCTCCTTCGGCTTTGGCTCCGCCCCTAAGTCGTCCTCTTCCTCCTCCTCTCGCGAGAAACGGGAAAAGCCCAGCCCTTCCCTTCCCTTCCCCACCCACCGCCTCCGACCAACCGCTGCGGTAGCCACGCCCCCTCCGCCTCCCAAACCCCGCCCCCGCTCCCCTCCCTCATCTCTTCGCCGAGACCCGCGCATGCTCGTTTGCACCGTCTCCCCTTCCAAGCCCCACCCACCCCGCCTTCGCTTTCACCCTGGTTTCTATTTTTTGCATGATTTATGTAAATAACCCCCTCACGCCCCGCCCCTTCCTTTCCCCTCCCTCCATGGGTTTTCGACGCCGTTATCCTGACTCCGCCCCATCTCCCTCACCGCTGACTGGAAAGGAAAGAGGCGGACTCTCCTCTCCGGTTATAAAACGGAGAAGAGGGTCCGGCTAGCTCCTCGCGCATGCGCAGGGAAAATAAGGCACCAAATAGCGCTCGCAAGTCCATTCACCTCAATCCGCCTTCGAGCTATGTGTCTTGCCGACCAGTGAAACGGTACCCTTCCGCTTCAAGAAATAGTTCGCCCCTGATGTCTTTTTAAGTCACAAAATCCTACAATTCTTCACTTGGAGGTTAAGACCCAGATCGTTGGGGTTTACTTCTGAGTAAAAACATGTGGGATTTTGCTGTTCTGTGATAGGAAGGGAGAGTTTCCCATTCCCCTCAGTCAAGCCACCAAAAAATCTCCACACAAATACAAATACCTCGGTTCTCCTTTTTTTCAGTCATTCAGATCTTGTTTTGAACCTCTGCAGAGGAAATGTTAACCCTTCTAAATTTATTAATTTTGATTTTAGAGGTGATCTCAAAAGAAACCATTTCTGACACCTCAGGAAGTAATTATATATGTCAATGTTGGGTGGACTCCTATAGATTTAATATATTTCTTAAAAGACACCCAAGATTTACCTTATTTTGAACCTCTGCAGGAAAATCCAAAACTTTACATTTTTTTAAATTAATTTTAGAGATAAAAAACAGTACTTCTGATGACTGGAGAACTATATATATACATATATGTATATACACATACACAATTTATTAATTTTATGCATACACAGCAATATTTTAACTTAGAATAGATTGTAAATATTGAATGAACTTATCTTTTATTCTATGCATTTAATACATTCCTTAAATGGCTCTCCAGACTTATTTTGAACTTCTGTTCAGGAAACTCTAACTTTCTATATTTATCAATTTTAGAGCTGATAAAAAAAAACACCACTTCCCATAATTCAAGTAAGCATATGCACATGCACACACAATTTATTAATTGTATATATACATGGCAATATTTTTATTTATGATATATTGTAAATACTTCTGGGGGGAACTTATCTTTTATCCTACGTATTTGATATGTTTCCTACGTGTCTGTCAATACTATATTTTGGGCCTCTGTACAGGTAATGTTAAATTTTATATATATAAATATATACAACAATTTTAGAGAGGATGTAAAAACAAAAAGCACTTTTGGCAAGAAATAATCTATCTATCTATCTGATTTATTAATTGTACATATACATGGTAATAGTTTTCCTTAGGATATACTGTAAGTATTGATTGGAGGGACCTAGCTGAAAAAGATTATAAATCATCATCATCATCATCATCATCTACTGTAAGTTATATATTAAATTACCATACTACATATGCATATTTAGTACATATACTAAACAATTCAAGGAAAGGAAGATGGCGGGTAGGCCAGACCAAGAAACAATGAACAACCCGTAAAAATGACAATTACAACATGCGTGAGACTCTTTGGGAAGAAGGCAATCTTGAGAGACATTGGAGAAATATATTAGATATGTAAAATAAAAAGAGAATGGTTTGCCATCCTGTTAATGGCAGACACGTGTGGGAGAATTATTCACCATAGTGCAACAGACATATTCGTGGAATGGCACATACAGCAGTGTTGTGCGTTGAGGTTGTGTGTTGCACGTCACACGTCACACAACAGCAGCCCGTCAATGGCATGTGTTGTGCAGTGTTGTTATGCTGCATGGGGGTTGTGCATTGTGTACCTCTACTGGCATTCCCAGTACCTTGAAGGGATATAGGATTGCAGCCACTGTGTGTTACATTCTTCTGCAGTATCAGGACATAATTTCATACCCTCGTTAAGGTTTCTTAGCAAGGACTACCTCCCAGGGTTGCTATGAAGATAAAATGGCTTCAGTCCCGATCAGGTCTTGCAGATTCAAGGATGTGTTTTCCTTGATCACGTCTATTCATCTGTAATGCGGTCTTCCTCTCTTCCTACTGCCTTCCCCCTTACCAAGCATTTATTGTCTTTTCTAGGGAGTTGCTTCTTCTCATGATATGGCCAAAGTATGATAGCCTCAGTTTAATCATCTGGGCTTCCACGGCCACTCTATTCTGCTTTGGTCAGACCTCACTTGGAAAACTGTGTCCAGTTCCGAGCACCATAGTTCAAGAAGGATATGGAGAAGCTGGAACACGTCAAAAGGAGGGCAACCAAGATCAAGAGCGTGGAAACCAATGAGGAATGACTTAGGGCGCTGGATGCATTTAGCGTGGAGAAGACTGAGAGGTGAGATGGTAGCCATCTTTAAATATCTGAAGGGATGCCACATAGAAGATAGAACCAGCTTGTGTTCTGCTGCTCCAAAAACTAGAACATTAACCAATGGATTCAAATTACAAGAAAAGAGATTCTATCTAAACGTTAGGAAGAACTTTTACTGTGAGAACCTTCAAGTGTGGTGGACTGTCCATCTTTGGGGCTCTTTAAACAGAGGTTAGATTAGTGTCTTTCAGGAGAGCTTGTGTACCTCTGCATGACAGGAAGACGGCCCTTGTGGTCCCTTCCAACTCTTCAGATTCTATCACTCTATTAATCACAAATCTGTCTCAGCTACTCATCACAAGATCCAACCACTCAAAACCAAAATCCAACAGGACAGAAAGCCTGAAGAGCAAAGTAGGAAACCTTTGCCCCTCTGGATATTATTCGTATTATTATTCCTATTACTAATAACCACTATAGCTAATGATAAGGGATGGTGGAGGCTGCAATTTAGCAACATCTAGAAATTAATATTTTCCCTTTTCTTGGCTCCTAGAAGGGAGATTGAACTGGTACATAGCCTTCCTCAATCTGGAGGGTGTTTGTCCTTCCTTCCTTCCTTCCTTCCTTCCTTCCTTCCTTCCTTCCTTCCTTCCTTCCTTCCTTCCTTTCTTTCCCTTCCTTCCTTCCTATTTCGCTGTTTGTTGGATTTCACAGATGTAAACTGGGATGTGTGTCCATCCCAAGGAGAACACTGATTGGGAAAGGCCGGGTCATGGCAAAGGCACTTTTCCAACCTATGCTAGCTCTGAACCGAGCACCCAAGTGGGCATATTTCAAAGAGAAACTCATTCTACCTAGTTCATCCACTCAGTTTTGAATGATACAAGCCGCATCACCCCTTTCATCCATGACCATGAAGTATGGTGATCTTACTGTGGACCAGTCAGGTACCTAAGATCTCTGATCGGCTAGCCAAGTAACACAGCTGCTTGTGCACAAGTGCTTGAGCCTGATAGCCGATATTCTAACATCCAACCCATATCTTCCAGCATTTCACGGACGTAAACTGGGATGTGTGTGGTCAAGCAACATCAGCACAGTCAAGATGGTGAAAGCTATTGAGGAACAGAAGCTAGAAGGTGCAGCAGCTTGCTTTTACTTGAGCCTAGTGGGAAGGGTAAGGTTCCACCCCGTCTTCTCCTCTCCCCACTCTCGAGTTAATTGAATGCAAACTACTCAGCTTGCGGCAAATGAAGGAAGCTATGGGTGAAGGGAGGAAGCAGGAGGAAACTGGAAGATTTTAAAAGCAGCTGAAAAAGTAGATGACAGAGGATTAAATGGGACTGTCTCTACCAAAATGGGACAGCTGGAGGGTATGCCCAAGCTCCCCAGTTCCTTGCCACTCTTGCCTTTCTTCTGTGCGTAGCTTCTTTGCACTGGCATTGGATGGGCTACCCCGTAAAAAATGGCACATGATGTTTATGGAATCTGATGTATAAATATCCACGGTAAGCCTATCCTTGCAGCTGGCAATAGGTTGCTGGTCCATGGAGACCAGTCGATCATGCAGTTCAGCTCCTCTGTTCCAGCATATACAGATTCCCTATACATAAATTACTTCTGCTTAAGAATTTTGTCCCAGCCACAGCAGCCAACAGGGAAGTGTCCAATTGACGTGGGAAAGCGCTTTAGGACTGATAGGTGAGCCAGTAACCCTTAAGTGACAAATCCAACATATACCTGCTTGGAAAGAACCTCCAGGGAGTTCAGTGCCGCATCCTTTATGCATATCTGAGAGTAGATCCTACGCATATCTGAGAGTAGATCCCAATCAGCTTAACACAACTTACTTCTGAGTAATGATGTACAGGATTCTACAGCCATATAGACCGCATAAACAAGGCCCAATCAGCCTGAGTGTGTTCTGGAGCAGTCACACATTCTGTCTTAATACAAAATAGTAAGACTTTCTTCCCCAAAATATATCTGTTACATACCTCGCTAACTGCAGCCGATGAAGGACTACCAATTTTAGGGCAGTAATCTCATTCGGCCAGGAACTGTTATGTGCTTAATTATAGACAATGTAATAACAGACATTAATTGTTAGTCTTAACTCATTCGGAATTGAGCGACTTACTTTATTACATAGCTTCGAAAGTGGCAGATTATCCCATAATGACTTTTGTTGGCCATGGTTCTACGCGGGAGTGGTCATTGTTGAGGCTGTGACATCAGAGACGAGAACCAATCGGGCTTCTCTTCCTACTTGATTTGCATGCCACGAACCCATTGGCTGAAATGGCTTTTCTTCCTTCTTCTACCTAGCCAATGGTAAACTCAAATCCAGATCAGGATGGGAAATAAGCTGCTCCCAGAATCTTAAATAGAATCCAGTCTTGATCTTCAGCAGTTATTCACAAGTGGATCTTTTAATATGTAGCCAAACAATGCTGGTGTTGTTGCCACGGGCTGTTGAAGCTTCAAGACTACAGATAATCACCAAAACTGTAATGTAATTCAAGAGCTGTCAGTGACCAGTTGCAAAATATTATAACATCATCTTTTAAAAATAATTAATATTTCATTTTATTTCATATTAAAAAAATAATTTATTTCCTTCCAGGTTTAGAAGCAATTCTTTTGTAAATGACACTCAACTCTGCATGCACTAACTCAGCAACACATTTCTGAGTATAAGCATACCACAGTTAACAAAGCTTTATGTCACGTCCTGGACAACTTGCACTCCCAAACTTCACTCAGAGTCAGAACTGAAGCATTTATTTGGAGCAAAGGAAGCAACACAGCAAACTTCCTGAGAAGTTGCTGAGACTATTTCATATTGGATGGTTACAGATTTTACACCGTGTCATACAAATTTAAGCGTGCGTAGCAGTGGTTAGTGAAAGTCATAAATCTCACATCACCCACCAGTCCAGGCAGTTTTCCCAGACCCTCCATTACTTACGTATCTTTCATCCTTGAAGCGATAACAAGTTCTTGTCTTCTTATCTGTAACATTGTCAGGTCCCATAACACCTTCCCAATTCTTTCACATTCCCCCCTCTGATCTTTCCCCCTTGTCCAGATACATTGTAGCAACAAACAGTAAAGCAATTAAACATTTGCCCTCCAGGAATACATCAACCTTTGTTAACTTTATATTATGGTCTTTCTTCTTTCCCCACATCCACATTATGAGTTACATGCCTGAGTTTTACTGGTATCACTAGAAACTGATTTGACTCTCCATGCAGCAAGGTAAATGCTGAAAGCGTTGGTTTGCATTTCTCTGTGCTTTTTGATATATGTACATTTTTTAAATTGAAACAGGCAAGGGCAGCTCTGTTCTTGCAAGGAAGTCAACATATAATATTCTTTAAGAAGTGCTAAGCGCCCATCCTAAGAGATACTCTGTATTTTCCTATAGGACTGAAGGCAGAAAGTAAGGAAATGGGTATTTATAACATTCCTGAAGCACAAGCAAAATCTTGACAAACCTCTTGAATTTGGGCAACTACTATCAGGTAGGGATTGAGCACAGAACTTCACAAAGTTCCTTTTTTTAAAAAAAAAATGACCATGCTGGCTGGGTGATTCTAGAAGCTGTTAATGCAACATGCAGTTTTTCCAAGTTACTTTTTCCTTTTGTCTCACTGATGAATTTTATGTTTAGACCTAGGTCCATCTCCAAGGTTTCTCATTATGTATATGCAAATATTCCAAAAAATACGAAATATGGACCATTTCTGGTCCCAAGCACTTCAGATAAGGGAGGCTCAATCTGTATTAAATTCTAGGAAAGAAAACAGACAGGTGAAGAGAATGAGGGAGTGGCAGGTTTGCCTTGTGAATAGGGTAGGTCCCTCTATCATAGAAGAGAATATAGGTAATTTTGACCTTGTTTCTAAAAACCAAGGGTTACACATGCCAAAACATATTTGTAATCAGACAGGATTTTAGAATTGAAAAGGGCCTTAAGAGTTTTTTTGTTGTTGTTGTTTTAAATTGTATTCTTCATTTTTTTCAAATCTTTTAGAGTGTCCGTTCTTAATACAGTATGACCACCGTATATGCAGGGGTTTCTATTCTAGGAACCTCTGTGGAAAACATGAGCGTTGTGTCCCACTGTCAATGAATGCAATGTTCATGCGCTTGTCGCATGTGGCAGCATGGGCATCTGCCTCTCATATCCTTTGACTATAATGGGACCTAACACTTTGTGTGTGTGGAGGTTGTGTCAGAAGATGATGCACTGTAAGTTTCTTTTAAGTTTAATTCACTTTTAATCCAATTTTTTTGTATGTTTTTAATTGTAATCTTTTTCATGTCTGAGCCATCTTGAGTCCCAGTTTTTGGAAAAAGAGAGGATACAAATAAAGATAATATTAATCATCATCATTATCATCATGCTTGATTTAAGTGGGATTTTTGGTCTCGATACTACAGCCCTTTGCTAAATGCATCACTCTTTGTATGCAACATGCAGTCACTTGAAGTTGAAGCATCCATAGCCAGTTTCACAATAGTTTTTTTTAAACAGCTGGTACAAAAAAGGTCCCAGTCCTACTCACATGCAGGCCAAACCACAGAAAAATCAATGGGGTTTGGGGGTTCTTACAGATCATCCTTTTTCATGATACCACTGTAAGAAAATTACCACCACTTGAAGATGATATTTTTGGCTTGCAATAGATACATAACCAAACAATTGGTCAACATGTACAAGTGCAAAATCAACATAGCAGAGAATGTGGAACTGTGAATGGTATCAACCAGCAAATTCACCAGGCCAGTTAAAACATTTGCTAGCAAGAAATAGAGGAGCTGGTTTTTGTTAACTGCACTGATCACACACATGCTCCGGGGTATTGTTTGTGTATTCTGGGGTTCCACCAAATCGTGTTTCTTCTGCGTTGGTGATGGCTGTGCAAACCTCCAGCTACAAGGAACATCAGCACCATCCACCAGAAGTTTTGCAAACACCAGAATGAGATCAGCTATTAGAAAGCAACTAAAGAGCAGCAGGCAGTGAGCCACAACCCAAATGCAAAACGAGAGATTCGCCATCCGGCGGGAAACCACGTCTACGTACGTCTGAGTGATGTGGAGACATATAAAAAGAAGGCAAATGGCCGACAGAAAAACCCGAACGACTCCAAACCACTCTCTCACCGTGATTCTCTTCTTTAACAAATACAAACCTATCTGCACACTAGCCATGTAGATGGCAAGATAGCCGATGGTGGAAAAGATGCCCTCTCTGTTAGCGTTGAAGAACCCAGTCCTCGAATCTTTGCCATCGCTTCCATGCAGAATAAATGCCTTGAGAGGCAGGATGTTGAGGAAACATTCATAAACGATGGCCAGTGTCGTTGCAACGATCCATGCTTTGCGTACAGGAAATAGAGTCAAAAGCAGAGACGCCCCTATGCGCACAGCAGCTAAAGTGAAGAAAAAATTCCAGTGCACACCGTATTCGGATACGTGTTCGTAGTAGTCAACTGCCTTAACACTCATCAATCGCCCAAAGCCGAGGAAGAGCAGAGGCCACACAGCAAATAATTGCTTTGCAAGATAGAAGAACTTACTTTGGACCACACTCGGTTGCAGCCGAACTTCTGGGCAAACCACAGCATTTCCAAAAATGAAGGATCCGACTCCAAAATCCATCACTCCCGTCCCATAGGTCTCTGTTTTGGCGTAACGCCGGGGGTACTGCGGGAAATCCACGGCCAGGATGCTGATGGACGTCAAAACGTTGACAAATACGCGGAACGCGGTGATGGAAGGAATGTAGGCTGGTTCTAAGCTTGTGCTCCAAAAATCGCTGAAGATTTGCTTAAGGGGCACTTTGGCATAATGTGTTCTCCTACGGTAGATGATCAAAACCAAGCCTGTACAGAATGCCGTGATTGAGAGTATCACCCAAAGCAGGATGGGCGCTAAAACAGTGCAGGAAAGTACCGGTGGAATGACCAAAACACTAAAGTCTAGAAGAAAATGGCCACTCGTTGAACGTAAAGGTTTCCCATGGTGGGAGAAATACAGTATCAACAGAAGCCCCCTGGAGAGTAGACATAAGGGTGCGAGAGGCAAGCCGATAGAGATCTCAAGTAAGGTAGTTCCATTCAGGTTACTTATAAAGTCTTCTTTTACCAACTGTTGTGACATTTTTATACCTCTGCAAGAGTTATTAAAGAAAATCAGAATTTTGGTTATTATTTTTTACGTATACACCCCATTTTTCCTTTAGTGAGCTGAAGGCAGCAGGCATGGCTGTCTTCGACCTCTCCATTTTTATCCCCACAACAATCCTATGAGGTAGGTCAGGCTGAGAGAGAGAGGCTCCTCCCTAAATTGCAAACCCCAGGATTCCATAGGATGTTGAAAGCAGAATAATAGCACTGTAACAGCCTAGTACAGAAATGGCCTTACAGTGGTAGCGCTTTTGGACAGAGACTTTTCTTTCTGTTGCTTACGTATGCAAAGTGCCAAGTGTGGATCGCTGACTGTTATATAAACAACGTTTTCTCGTCTATGCATCATACCCTAAAAATTAATATGACCCCACCTGCACCTCATTTTCCTTCCTGTTAATTTGAAAATGGGGTTTAATTCAATTTTTCTGGGAGGGGGAGTTCATAGCTGCCATGATTCCCAAAAGACCCAAAAGATGAAGACCCACTGTATTAAGATTGCACAGCATTATTTCAAATTGTAAACTACTTTGAGAGAAACATTCCTACTTAGCAATGCTAGCTGGTAAACACACGCACAAGCAGCAAACAATACAGTTATTCATTCAGGCCCTAATTTCGTTCTGCAAAAGTTTAAACCAGAGTGTAGGAAAGTTATTTTTTGGACTCCAGCGTCCAGAATTCCCACCCAGCACCGACTGCAGGAGTCCAAAAACCCAGCTGAAACCTGCCTTCCTCAAGATGTTTGGAATGGCAAGTCCAGTCAGCCTCAAACCAGCAAAGCCAATGGTTAGGGATGATGGGGCCTGCAGTCCCAAATATCTCAAAGGCAGCCAGGTTTGGAAAAGTTGATTTAAGCACCTTTCAAAGCTTACAAATATTTTTATAGTGCCATCTTATACATTCTTATTACTTTGCTTGATCTCTCTTTTCTCCCCCAATGATGAGCACCCAGGCTGCTTACCACCTTATTTTAAAACAGTCCCGATTAAAAACTATACAAAAACATCAGCAAAAAAATGTAAAAGCTATTTAGAAAGCACCCTGTAGAGCGAAATACATTTAAAACTCATCACAGGGTCCCATTTAAAAAAGTCATTATTCTTCTTGCTGTTGTTATACACGTCTCCTCAGAAGTAAGCTAGTATTCCTTAGAGCAGAGGATTGCAGCCTTAGGAGAAACCCTCTGGAGAGAAACAGCTTGGAAAAAAAAATTACCTGCATCCATGTGCGGAATGTAACTTTCCCAAAAATTAGAGGAGGAAGTAAAACAGGACTTTGCGGTTTGGATCGGTCCAAATATCCTCACCCACAGCGGGGAGCCTACAGAGAAAGATCCATTTTGCCTTTTCTTTGAGAGAGAGAGAGAGAGAGAGAGAGAAAAAATGAAATTAAAAGCCCAGGATTGCAATTCTTCCATCCCTCTCTGCCGCCCGCATTTTCTTCACTTCCTGATCTCGGGGGGGTGGGGGGTAAGTAAGATATTTGTTTCCTGACGGCATTTTCGACACCAACCAGCCTGTGAAACTGCATTGCCTGATTCGTCAAAACGCTCAAGGAATTGCAGATTCCTAACAGTGCTGGAAAAGCACATGTTATTTTTTTTAAATCATACCCCCAATCCTATCTTTACTCAGGAATAGGCCCTACTATGTCCAGTTAAAAGAGCTTAGTGCTGCAGTGGGTGGGGGGAGGAGATGGATGTTCACACTTCGGACTGTAGCGCTATGATTCCACTTTAACTGCTATGGCAACACCCAACAGATTCCTGGGGTTTGTAGTTTAGGGAGGGGCATCTAGAACTCAAGAGAGTCGGTGTGGTGTAGCGGTCTGAGCATTTTACGACCAGCCTGGAGACCAGAGTTTGGTTCCCCACTTGGCCATGGAAACCCACCGGGTGACCTTGGGCATGGCACACACTCTCAGCCCCATAAGTTCGCTGGGCAGCCTCCGTAAGACGGAAACAACTTGAAGGCACACCACAATTTAGAACTCACTGAGTTCTGTTGGTAGTGGGGGCGGGAACCAATTTTTAGTTATGTATGCTTTAATATTTGTTAGTTTTACAGTTTAATATAGTTTAATATATATTAGTTTTATCAGTTTTCAAGTTTTTGACTGTTCTATAGCTTGGCTTAGTTTTATAGTTTATGTTTTTGGTAGTGTTATTGTGCATCTTTTTCTTCTGCTATTTTTCTTTGTTTCTCTTCTTTTATTCAAAATAAAAATTCCAAATCCGGCCATCCTTCCAGCAGCTGCACTAAAATCAATGGGATAATTGAGTCTGGACAATTTTAAGTCCCACTAGGCCCGGCCTTGACTCTCTGGGTTTTCTTGTGGGTCATTTCCAGACAGGAGACAAGGGTGCAGATTCTCCAGTTCTGGCAAGCTCCGCTCCAGGCAAGAGGGGAGGATTCCGTGCGAATTCCCAGCTCCGCACATGGAGCGGGAGCCGGCTATATTTCCCAGGCACCATTGATTTCTCACTCCAACCTGCAAAGACTCTCCAGGAGCTCCCTGTACTTCCTTAAGTTTCCTCACGGTTGTTCCGGCGCCAGGATTCACCCTCCGCTCCGCATCCACGTTCCTCAGAGAAGCAACGAGACCCTGAATCTGAACGGGACTGTTGACGACAGGGTGTCTCGGAGGTCTCTCGCGGAGAGCGTTGCCGGACGTTGAAGTCAGGCAGTTACCAACAAAATTCTCCCTAAGTGAGGAGAAATAATCTCCTCGTTGCATCGTGATCTGAGAACGGGCACTTTAGCTAAGATTTCTGCCTTCACTCCCAAACAGGAAAATATTTTATCTGTGTGTGTGTGTGTGTGTGAATGAGAAGCCATGGACTGTGTTAGGGAAGGACAGGTAGAATTCCAAATCAGAGAGCTCCGTTGTTAGTTTGTGTTAAGTCGACCCTGTGAATGAGAGTCCAAGTCGGCCCGGTTATCAACATCTCGGCTTGGCAAAGCTGTGGCTTCCTCGACAGAGTCCCTCTATCCGTAATGCGGCCTTCCTCTTTTTCCGCACCCTTCTACCTTTATCGGCTCTTCTAGCGAGTCCCTTCCTCTCATGATCCGGCCGACGTCCAACAGTCTTAGTCCAGTCACCTTGGCTTACGGAGAGAGTTCGGGCTCGATTCGCTCTAGAACCCATCCATTTGTCTTTTTAGCACTCCAGGGTATCCACAGGACTCCCCTCCAGCCCCACGCCTGAAAAGAGCTGACACTTTTCCGGTCGTCTTTCTTCCCCGTCCAGCTTTCACAACCATACTGGAAATCCTGGACCCTTCCGGCTTCAGCATGCGACGATAGGAGGGCGACCAAAATGGTGAAGGGCCTGGAAGCCAAGCCCTATGAGGACAGACTTAGAGAGCTGGGCATGTTCAGTCTGCAGAAGAGAAGGTTAAGGGGGGACCTGATAGCCATGTTTCAATATTTGAAGGGATGCCATGTAGAGGAGGGAGAGGGCTTGTTTTCTGCCGCTCCAGAGACCAGGACAAGGAGCAATGGATTCAAGCTGCAGGAAAGGAGATTCCACCTGAACCTCAGGAAGAACTTCCTGACGGTCAGTCCACTGTCCAGCAGTGGAATCGGCTGCCTCAGAGTGTGGCGGAGTCTCCTTCCTTGGAGGTTTTTAAGCAGAGGCTGGATGGCCATCTGTCAAAGGGAGTGCTTTGAGGGTATTCCTGCATGGCAGGGGGTTGGACCGGATGGCCCCTGGGGTCTCTTCCAGCTCTACATTTCTATGATTCTATGATAGGCCTTCAAATTTGAGGATCTTGTCCAGTTCCTTCCTGGCCGCCCTTCCAAGTCTTCTTCGGATTTCTTGACCGCCCTCCCCATTCCGTTTCATGCACTGTGGTAGAGGAGGGTAGGGAGATCAAGTCAACCCTGTGAACCAGAGATTTCCAGTTTGCCCGGTTATCACCAGCCTGCTCAGGTCTTGCAGATTCAGGGAGGAGTCTGCCTGGATTGAATCTATCCCTACGCAAGGTGGGCTTCCTTCCTTCCTGCCGTCCACTCTACCGAGCGTTATTCTGTTTTCTAGGGAGTCACCTCTTCTCACGATACGGCCAAAAAGTCGGGCAGCCTCGGCTCGGCCCCTAGAGAGAGTCCAGGCTGATTTTTGCTCGGGGACCCGGTTGACCGGCCGTCCGGGGTGTCCGCACGACTCGCCCCCGGCCCCACGTTTCAAACGCCGGAGAGCTCCGCTCCCTCCCGCAGACCGCAAACTCCGGCGCCGCGCAGGAGGCGGCCGCGCCGCGGCAAGCGGGATCGTAGCGCGGCAGCGCCTTCCCCCGGAGCCCAGATCCCTCTCTGGGTCGTTAACACGCCCCGGCGCTCGGTCTCCGGCTTCCAATCCCAGGACGAGCGAAAAAAAGAAAACCTCCTCCCGATTCAAATTGGGGAGCCTCCGCCTCCTCCGGCTCCGCCTTCGCACGCTCGGCCGCCCTTAGTCTCTCCTTCCCGGCGGGCTCGGGCGCCGAGGTCGTCTGTTCCGCTCCCGGAGCCCGGGCAGCCTTCGCCGTCCCCCGTCCCCCGTCCCCCGGAACCGGTGAGCCCCGTTCGCCAGCGGCGGTCGCCCCCCGTTTCCTTCGCTCCTGATGTCTCTCCCCCCCGGCTCCGTCCTTCCTCCGTCGCTCCGCGCCGTAACCCCAGGGAGGCTCGTCTCCCCGGCTGAAGCCCTGGGATCGATTCCCACGCTCGGCCACCTCCTTGTTTCCCGGGCGCTGGAAGGGGCAAGGGAACTCCTGAGCCTGTGCAAAGTTCCTTCTCGCTCGCGGGAAGATACAGGACCAGGGGAGGGGAGGGGGTGACCTTGTGGAAACAGCTGGGGTTGGGAAAGGAAAAGGTTGGGGACAAAGGGTCTGGTTTCCCGAGACCCCGAGGGTACGCGTGGGTGTCTAAGCGATTAGATTTATAATGTTTTACCTGAGTAAAGTCTCCTTCCTTGGAGGTTTTTAAGCAGAGGCTGGATGGCCATCTGTCCAAGGGAGGGCTTTGAGGGTGTTCCTGCATGGCGGGGGGTTGGACTGGATGGCCCCTGGGGTCTCTTCCGACCCTACATTTCTGTGATTCTATGATTCTCAGTATGCATTATTTTGAAGTGTTTTCGTTTTCTCCCAATGGCAGCTTGCAACTGATCACCTGCAGAGTTCATACCTTTCTTGAAAGGTCAGGGATGTCTAGATTTTATCCAGTGTTTTATTTACGACTTGTAATATTTCCACCCACCCCTCCACATTCATGAGATTTCTAGGTGGCTTACAGTCAGTCCCTTGGAACAACTGAAAATGTGAAACAAACAAAAAAAAATTAGTGTCTAGGGTTAGGGAATAGCGTCTAGGTCTAGGGAAGTGATGGTGCCACCCTGTTCTGCTTTGGTCAGAGGCCGCCTGGAACGCTGCGTCCAGTTCTGGGCACCAGAGTGCAAGGAGGATATTGGCAACCTGGAACATGTCCAGAGGAGGGTGACCAAAATGCTAGAAGGCCTGGAGGCCATGAAGCCCTATCAGGTGTGGCTTGGGGAGCTGGGTATGAATAACCTAGAGAAGAGAAGGTGAATGTTTAAATATTTAAAGGGATGCCATATGGAGGATGGAGCAAGCCTGTTTTCTGCTGCTCCAGAGACGAGGACATGGAGCAACAGCTGCAGAGCTGTGCTTTGGAGCATGGAAAGGGCTTACGTGGAGCTGGGCTACGTTTTGCAGCCCAGAGAAGCCGTATTGATTAGAGAGGCCTTTGACCTGCTCCACCAAGGCAGTTTTCCAGCTTTGGAATCCTAAATAGCTATCCCATTTTGGTTTGTTACTAAAAGTCAAAACAATGAGGATTAAAACTCCCATCGGCTATGGGCAGTTGTGGGGAAAATTGTTAAAGAGTAACTCTAATCCATAAGAAGTTACGCATGGATCTTTAAAAAAAAAAAGAGCTGAGCTAAAGAATAGCTTTATTGTGCTTGACTTTAAACAATGGTTCTGCTATATTTTTGTAGTCAGGTGTTCTTGGTGCCCTATGCAGAACTGATCTGTGTATTTAATGTATTTATAACTACATTTTCCCTGGACCCCTGGAGCTTGCTCACCCTTGTTGTAAATAAACCCACAAAAACTATTTGCGTGTTTTAAAAACTGCACGGACATGCCTTTGCCCAGCCCCGTTTCCTCCTTGTCCTCTGTCTAGCTCAAAGTTTTTTAGCAGCATCGGCACTGGGAGGACTGTGAAGGAGGGCTGGAGAAACACAGGCCTTTGCTGCTGAGTTGAAGCAACCCGTCTGCAGTAAACAACTCGGTGAAGCTGGGAAAGAATGGGATTCCTCTTTAGCTGATCTTGCTGTGGCCATACATACCTTCCTATGATAGGCAAGGGAAAAAGTCTCTGCCCCTAGAATCCTTTCCTGAGAATGTATGAACAACAAAACAGATAAAAAAAAAAGTGGGGAGAAGCAGATAAGCCCATCCCAGCTATCCCCAGTATGTTTTTTCCCCCCCCAAAAATATACATCTATCAGTTCGGCCACCAAATAGAAATCCTAAGAAAAATGGAAGCTGGTGAAAGGAGAAGAAAAATCATCCCTGGATGTGTTTTGGAAAAGGCTTTCAAGCGGCCGCTGGAAGGTTCAGAATGGCTTTGTTTACTCGTGCAAGGCTTATCCGACTTGGCTGCTTTGTTTCACGTGTGCGTACGGTTGCTTTGAATTAAGAGTTTGCTGAAGCTTGTTGAACAGCACCCTTTTTTTTTTGTGGCTCATTGGACTACAGTTGGCCCTCCTCGTCTGGGGGTTTCACTTTCACGGATTGGATTATCCGTGAGTTTCTCCAACTGCCCTCCACACGCCTCAGGTGCTTCTTTCCTGAGGCAGCCTTCCCTCCTGGCCGCTCCGAGCAAGCCGCACGACCCTTTAAAAATGCACCTTTGGTCCTCCTCGATTAGTTTCTTCTTATTTCTGCCTCTGCTACCAAATTTCCCGTTAAAGGAGTCGTGCCCAGGAACACATCGACGTCCTTAACTCAGGCATAACGGTACTGGGCTGCAAAGAAAGAATTAGCCTGTGTTTCCGTGCTGGCTGGACCCCTAGCCGGTGGAGGATGGGAATTGTTTGCCTTCGAGTGGGAGAAATGGGACTCCCAGCCTATTCGTTCAAGAAAAGAGATTCCGCCTAAACTTTAGGAAGAACTTAAGAGCAGTTCAGCAGTGGAATACGCTGGCTCCGTGGAGTGTGGTGGAGACTCCTTCTTTGGAGGTTTCTAAACATAGGCTGGATGCCCATCTGCTGGGAACTCTTGGCTTATGTCTTACTTCGTGGCAGAATGGGGTTGGACTGGATGGCCCTTGGCATTTCTTCCATGAAATTCTCGAGGGCAGTGCAGCTGTTGCTAAGCAAAATGATTACTCCACAAAGGGCTCTGGTAGCATCTTTGAGACTAAGAGAAAGAAGTTGGGAGCACGGGCTTGCATAGACTAAGTCTCTCCCATCAGGCACAGCACGCATCCGGGGAAGCTGATTTAAGTCTATGGAAGCTTATGCCGCCAACTTCATTCTCTCTGTTAGTCTCAAAGGTGCTATAAGATCCCTTTGGATACTGATCCAGACTGGCATGGCTTTCTCTTTGAATTCCAAGCAGAATGATTATAAGTGAATTCCTGAAACCAACAGAATCTCAAATCTGCCAGCCATCCTCTGGTGAGCTCACCACAGGCGGGTGGAACTAGTAATTGGCAAGCATGTCTCTGGTTTTGTCCTTTGCTTGTAACTTTCCACAGGCCACGCCTGTACAAAAATGCACTTGTGTCATTTTCTGCCTGAGGCGTTCCTCCTCCCTCCCTGCTCACTCCCCCCCTCCCCACTATTTGTTTCAAGCAGCCACGAAACATTCATATTTATGGCTTAAGAAAACCCGTGTTCCTCCACATAATATTTTGGGAGGCCCACAGTGATATCACAATGTCCTATGCCTTGAATGTAAGTATTTCTCCCAAGTGGGTTTGCAGTTAGGACTATGTGTGGGTGAGTGGGTGTATTTTTCCAGTTTGGCAAGTACACCGAAGTCTGCAGTTGGCACATAACTAATAGTACATGTCGCTATATTCCCCATTGTTCTTATTCAGGAGCACTTCCGTACCCTCCCACATTTCATAGATGAAAGCCAGAACATGCATGGCCAAGCAACATCAGAATGTGGTCAGGATGGCAAAGGCTATCCAGGAGGAAGGCCACACACGCTAGCCTGTGGCAGTTTGCTTTTGCCTGAGTCTACAGGGAAGGGCAAGATTCTGCTGTCTCCTCTCACCCTGAATTGAACACAAACTACCCTTGTACTCTGAATTTGGTTTGCAGCAACTGTGGTAAGCTGAGGACAAAGGGGGAAGGTGGGAAGAGGAGAAAGAAACTAGGACATTGTAAAAGCAGCTGCAAAAATGGGAAGGCAAAGGATTAATCAGGACTGTCTCTGCCAAATTGGGGCAGTTGGAGGTTATGCAGTCCAGCCCTATGTGCAGTTTCTCGGAAGTAAATGCCATTGACCTCAATGGGTTCAGTGGGACTGACCTCTGAGTTTCTCCACTGTGGAGTTGGCACTAGATCTACCTTGTCCAGTTGACGCATTAAGATTCCTACATGGAAGAGGTCAGAAAGTTAAGGTGTCTTTTTGAACCTTTTTTGAACTTTTTGAACCACAGTTCCCATATTCCATACTGGTTAAAGGATTCTGAGTATTGCACTTTTTAAAAAAAAAAATGGTAACTTTTATCAGTCCTGCCTGTGTTGACCAAGGCAAATCTCTTTTGAAAAACAACTGATGTAATTGGCCTTGGGAAAGTAGCTTTTCAAAATATATTTATATACCAGTTCTTACACAAAATAACTCCCAACTAACACTTTTAACATAAATGTAAACTAAAATGAAAACCCCATACTAAAACAATGAAGAAAGAAACACGGAACACTGACTCACTAGAACACTCACTTGCTATAGTTGGCCCTCCATATTTGTGAGGGTTAGAGGCACAGGATCCTCACACAAGTGGAAAAATGGAATATATGGGAATGAGACTGAGGCATAGTGGAGAGAATGGGGGCACCCAGGGTGTGGAGGGAGCTTGTGGTCTACTAAGATTCCTAGATCCCTCTCACATGTATTGCGGTCAAGCCAGGTGTCACCCGCCCTGTGTCGGTGCATTTGAATTTTCCTGCCTGAGTGCTTTATTTGTAGGAAGTTACTTCCATGTGCTGATCATAAGGCAGAGTGCTAAAACTGCTTGAAATAACCGTCTCTTTTACATGTAGGCCTCTTGATTCTTTTTGCTCCAGATCTGTGAGATCCAAAGGCTGCTGTATTTGAGATACCGTCTAGCCCGATAAGTTGAATACATTCTCCAGCACAAAGCCCGAAGCACCCTAAAAGGAGGAGGGATATGCCCAAGCAGGTATGTTTTGCAGGGAAAGAAAAACTAAGATGGCATTTAGGAGAACCTTCCCTCCATGCCCATAGCAGAGATGATATCGTGGTTACAGTGCTGGAGTGGGACCTGGGAGACCTAGGTTCTACTCCCACAACCCTGGGCTACTCAATTCTCTTTTGCAGCCTGATCTACCTTGCAGCGGGTTTACACTGTTTTGAAAAGCAAAATAGAGGTAACGTTTGCTGATGGGCGACTTAAAAGCACCAATTTCTGTGGTGACTCTCAGTTTAAATACCCCCTCTAAATAAGCTGTGATAATTGCTACTAGCAATATTCCCAACCTTCATTTTGTTGAAATAACCATTTCTCCTTCCCTGCCTCTTCTGACAGCCACCTCACCAAGCTGCTCTGTTCCACCACCCCTGTGCAGACAGAGGCTGCCTCTGCTGCCTTGCTTAGCTCGCTTACCTTCCCTCTCTGGGCCTCTTCTTCTCTCCACTTTGGAGCTGCTGTCTCTCTCTCTCTCCCTCTGTATGTGTCTCTCCGTCTCCGAGAGCCCTTTTCTCTTACTGGAGCACTCAGGGGAGCCAACAAGATGGCAATTAGGAAGCAGAGCAGCAGCTGACATTTTAGAAGTCTGTGGTCATTTTAGAAATCTGTCCATACACGAGTTTTAACTCTGAAAAAAAAAAAAGAGGACATGTTTGAGAAAAGGAGGACATATGGTACCCTACCTTACAGGGTTGTTGTGAGGATAAAGTAGGGAGAGTCGGAGAGCTGTGTAAAGCTCATTAAAGACAGGATATGGAGGAACATATAAACAAATGCGATAATAAGCTCATGCAGCAAACCACTCTCGACCATACATGTCTCTGGTTCCAGGTAAATGGTCCAAAGAGCAACCCGGCCATTAGCCCCAGGGATGATGAGTGCCATCTTGGAGAAGATGTGGAAGCTTTCCTGAGCGATGAGCAGCAACTGTATCTTGTTGATGACCTTACCAAAGTGAATCCTGTCACCACCACAACCGGTAAGAAAGGATTTGAGTGTTCGAGCCAGGTTTGGACAGGTTCCCAGAGTTGGGGAAGGAGGAGGCTGTCTTCTCCTCCCAGAAGTCAACAGGGGCCATAGGCTCCTGCCATTGCTGATGCCAAAAGCAAGATTGGTGTTATGTTTTTAACTACGTTGCAATCATTTTTATTTGTAAGTATGCCTAATAAAGGTCAATTGAATTGAATTGAATTGAATTGTAAGCCACCCAGTTTCGAGGAAAATCAGGGTATAAATAAAGTGTTGTTGTTGTTGTTAATTACTACTACTGCTATTACTATTAATAGTAACTGCTGCCACCTGGTGTTGTATCCAGGATGAAGGATTCTCACACTCCCCTGGTCTGTTATCATTACTTTTCAGAATGACAACTCCCACAATTCTCTGGCTAGGAGACTGTGGGAGCTGCAGTCCACAAGAGGTAGCCTTACCCAATGCTGGTTCCCAGCAACTCATAACCAAATGTTTTGCCTTCCTTAGTCCTCAGGTGCCTTCAAGCGCGATACGCCACCGACATCTTCTATACAAACGCCGGCTGCAGTCTCGTGGCAGTCAACCCCTTCCGTCCGATTCCACCTCTCTACTCGCAAGAGCTCATGAAAGAGTACCATGCCGCTGCCCGGCTCCAGGTGAGAGAGAGGAGGCTATAATGCAGGGATGAGCGGGGAGCGGGGGGTCCGGCTTTCAAGTGCTCCCAATATTCCCGCATCTTTGGTTAGGCCGGCTAGGGCTGCTCAGTGTTATAGTCTAGTGGAATCTGGAGGGCCTCGTGTTCTGGGCACCTGCAATCACATTGTTACCCATGTTCTCAAGAGAGGATCACACTACGCCAGTGGTTCTTAACCTTTTCTTTTCTATGGACCCCAACTTAAAAATCTTTTGTTGATGCAGACCACCAGGACTTAAGATTTAAAACTCTAAAGTGCATCAAACATCTAAAAAAAATGTTTTTGAAAGATTTGAGATATTGCAATGAAACTTTAACAAATGATGTCTGTCACTGGCAGTAGATTCCCACTCTTTGAGATCAAGGTATGACCGGCCATCTCCTTCTTTCTTTCTTTCTTTCTTTCTTTCTTTCTTTCTTTCTTTCTTTCTTTCTTTCTTGTAAAAGATCATAATGTTTCTTAAAGCATTCTCAGACCCCCTATGAGGATATCACAGCCCCTCAGAGGTCCACGGACCCCAGGTTAAGAACCATTGCCCTAGACATTGCACAGAGTCTGTAATCAGACTTGGTCCCAGGATAGAGAATTCAGGCCATCATCATCATCGCTGTCATCATCACCATCCATTTCTGTCCCACCTTTCTTTTAAAACTGGGGCTCCAGGCAGCTTAGAATTTAAAAACGTTGTTCAGCTAAAAACATGCAAAAAACTGACTATTAAAACGGGATGAATTTATTGCCCTTATTAAAATGATTTAAAACTACACTTAAAACAATAAAATATCATTAAAAAATAAAATGCCAATTCAGTCCAAAAACAATACAGCACCCTTAGGCCATTCTTTAAAAAGCTTTCCATTTTAAAAACCTTCTGGAATAAAAAGGTCTTTGCCTGGTGACGGAAGGAAAGCAGGGAGGGGACCATCTGGCCCTTCTGGGAAAGGAGTTTCAGAGTCTGGGGGCCACCACCAAGAAGACCCTCTCTCGTATCACTCTCTTGAGTAGAACTGCATTGTTCCTGACAGCCATCTCTTCCTCTCTAAATACCTCTTTTAGGAGTTAAAGCCACATGTTTTTGTGGTGGCAGAAGAAACGTACCGAAACGTTGAAAGCCAGATTCTGCCCATAAACCAGTCCATTATTGTTAGTGGAGAAAGTGGTGCTGGGAAGGTAAGCAAAGGAAACGCATCATCCTGTATGTGTGAATGGTAGTCTAGTATACGTTCTCCTTGTTCAGCCTTGGGAGCCTTTCTCTTCTTTCCCATGAACAGTTTTTTCATTTACTCTGATGTAATGGCTTGTACTCATGCCTCTGTTTCTAGACATGGACGTCCCGTTGCCTGATGAAATTTTATGCTACCATCGCAGCTTCATCCACTCTCTCTAAAGGCAGTGTGACAGTGGAAAGGATAGAGAAGAGAGTATTGGACTCCAACCCAGTGATGGAAGCTTTTGGTAAGCATTTTGTTTTGATTTTGAAAAATAGGTAAACATTTCAGCTGTGTTCTGACATCCAGCCAAACCATGGTGTTTGAAAAAGCAAACTATGGTTTGTACAACTCGGAAACCATGGTTTTGGAGCTATTTCTCTGCTTTTGAAACCATGGTTTGCCAGTTGTACAAACTACAGTTTGTTTTTCAAACCATGTCTTTCCATCTGCTTAGCATTTCTCTCTCTGGACACAGCAGACTGTTGCCATTAAAAAATGGCTAGTCTGTCCAGGCCTCATATCAAACCATGGTGAGCAAAAACCAAGGTTTGCATATGTATTTCAGCACCACATTTCCCGAGTTCAGTTTCCCTACAAGTTGCAAACTATGGTTCATTTTGATATCATGTCCAGTTATTTAACTGAGCACCAACTATAATTGGGGGATGCAATATGCAGTTGGCCCTCCACATTTGCGGGTTTGACTTGCATATATTTGATTATTTTCAAGTTTCCTCAACACCTCCCCCCACCCCACCTCAGGCATTTCATTTCCAGAGAGGCGTTCTCCCTCAGCAGTTCTGACCTTAACCTTCTCTTCTCCAGGCTGAACATTCCCAGCTCCCTAAGCCACTCCTCATAGGGCTTCATGGTTTCCAGGCCTTCTTCCCTTTTGGTTGTCCTGCTCTGGCCATGTTCCAGTTTGTCGATATCCTTCATGAATTGTGCCCATTGCTGGGCACAATATTCCAGGTGGGGTCTGACCAAAGGAGAATAGAGTGATACTGTTCAGCTTGTGGTCTGCTATTAGTAGTAGAGATCCAAGTAGCTCTTGTTTCACAATTCATCCTCTTGACTATTTCGCTCCCACAGTGTGACACAAACGGCCTTTCTCCTCAGCTAAGCATGGAACAGTGACTCTTGTCTTTACCTGAGTTTGTGTTTCTCTTTTAATCTGTTGAAATTCATTTGTGCCCTCTCTTGTTTCCCCTTCTGGATTAACTTTCCAGGGAATGCTTGCACGCTGAGGAACAGCAACAGCAGCCGTTTTGGGAAATACATCCAGCTGCAATTAAACAGGTATCAGTTTAAAGCTCACAGGCATGCATTCACAGCAATGTCAGATGGTGGCCCCTTTGTTGCTGATGTCGCTTTCTAATGTTCTGCAGAGCTCAGCTTCTCACCAGTGCTTCCATTCAGACCTTCCTGCTGGAGAAAACAAGAGTTGCCTATCAAGCCCCGCAGGAGAGGAATTTTCATATTTTCTACCAGGTTAGTGTGTGTCCTTTCTAAAATTCAAAACGCAATTGTTTTATATTCCACCTTCTTCTCAGAACTCAGTTACATTCATTCTTTGCCTTTTTTCCCATGGCATAGCAAGGAAGTTAGATCTCCCAAACGCAATCCAGGGCTGTAGCCGTCACACAACACTAGTGGTCACTAAATTTCAATTGAGAGAACAGGATTTGTGAGCTGCTGGTGGAATAAAGTTAGAAACCAAATAAAGTGGCATACCAAACCATGGTCAGTTATAGCTTGGCATGATGATGAGGTGTCATATCCCAGTTAAGGTACCATTGTTTGCTTTTGAGGAGAAAAGTTGGAATTTTTCTCTTGCTTTCCAGATTGCCAAAGGTGCCACTGAAGAGGAACGACTAGAGTGGAGTCTCCCTCGTGGCGCAAAGTTCTCCTGGCTGCCAAACGCTGAAAAAACTCTAGAAGGTACTTGTTTTAAACCTCAGACATTAAGAGCGTCAGTCTGCCTTAAGGAAAAAGTTAGACATATTGAGTAAAAAGCCTCAATGTTTCTAAAGTTGCAGATCTTGCCCAAGTTGTTTCTAAAATTTTGGATCTTGCCAAGTTGCAAAACTGATGCAAAACTTGCCAAGTTGCAAAACCAATGAAAGGTTTTTCAAAAGACCAGAAACCGTTTGTAATAAGTAATAAGAAAACTATTGAGGTAATAATCTGTGGTTATGATGATTAGTAATTCTTATAAACTTAATGTATAAAGATCTGTAATGGTAGAATGATATGGGATATTAAACCCTTTTTTGTTTTCATTACAGTTTGATTTGCCCCACTGGTGATCTGCAATCCATGGTTTGGCAACCTAGTTCCAACCATGTTTTGTGATTGTGGTTTGACACCAACTCTCAAAGCATGGTTTATTGAAGGCTATTGGTCAAAGGCATCCCAGCAAGGCATGATTAGTTTTCACAAACTGTGGTGTGAGATGTTACTTTGAAAGAGTAACTCAAGTTTGTCTTTCTTCTCCAGAGGACTGCTTCGATGTCACTCGGGAGGCAATGTCCCACTTGGGCATTGACAGTTCGATGCAGAATAATGTTTTCAAGGTCAGCTGAAAGCCATATCAATCATTTTTGTATCCCTCAATTTAAAACATTGAAACACTGGAGGTATGCCACCATCTGTATCTCTCTGGTACCATACGACCCTGAAAAATACCAGTTGCATCTGATTTTGGAAGATAAGCAGGACTCAGCCTGGTTAATACTTGGATGGGAAACTACCAGAGAAAACAAAGGACTAATTTTTATTACACACACACACACACACACACACACACACACAAATATTAAATTTATATCCTGCCTTTCTCCCAAATGGGATCCAAGGCAGCTTACAATAATATAAAAAGGTATAGCTAAAACATTTAGTTTACAAAAGAAATTAAATATTCCAGTTATTTAGAACACTTAAAGCATATTTAAAACATTATTTCAAAAAAGATACTAAAATACAGATTAAAATATACCACTGAAATAAACCATTGCTTATCTTACCAAGACTGAGCTAACCTCTCCTTAGACTCTCGTGCTCTCTTGTCTTTCAATATAGTCATAGGAAGCAGCTGGAAAGGTTCTGCTTGATTACCCTGTCATATTGTCTAAATCCAAGAATGGATAATCTTAGCTCATGGTTTGTTGAACGAAACCAACTTCAAACCATGAGTTATAGAGCTGGCTTCTTTTGAACGTGGCTAACTTTAACTATTCTTTGTTAACCTGGTTTTTTTTTTTAAAGCCTTCCCCTGAGCCTAAAATGGGCTTGAAGATGGGGTTTAAAACGTGGCAGAATGTATCTCTAGAGGACATTTGGATGTGATTTTAAAAAAGTTTGACTCCTGGGTGAGGCTGCACCTAGAGGTGTGGAACTGGCTTCTTTCAGGCAAACCACAGGGATTGTTTGTTTGAAAGAATCCTGCTTGAAACACTTCTGGCGACAGCTGACTTCTTGCCCTCTCAGTGCCATCCTGTCCTGCCTCTCGGGGGATCACTGGAATGCCAGCGCTGAGCCCACTTATACCTTCCCCTCTTGCAAATCATCTTGTCTCTCTGTTGCAGATATTAGCAGCCCTGCTCCACTTGGGCAACATTTCGTTCACTGAATCAGAGGATGAGTCACAACCTTGCAAATTGGAAGACCATGCACGAGGTGAAAGAGGAAGGCTTCTCCTCCTCCCTTTGCCATCCCAATAAGTTAGGTTTTAGTCTCATACTCTCCAACTGTCCTAATTTGGTTTATTTTTTATTTTAACGGTTCCTTCTCAAACAAGATTTTGCAAAGACCACATCCAGACTGTTGAAAGTTCCCCTAGAGCCGCTTCTAGACATGCTGAGCATCCGGACGATAACAGCTGGGAAACAATGGCAGGTATTCAAGAAGGCCTGCCCCAAGGCAGAGTGTGAGATGCGGAGGGACTGCCTGGCCAAAGTTATCTATGCCACGTGAGTGTTTTGATACTCCTTTTGGGAGGTGGTCTTTTGCTTTGCCTTTCTTTTAAAAACCTCCTTCTGGCACCATGGAAGGGAGGGGGGTCGCTTGGAAGCCAGAGCATAACCTTAGCAGGCAATCAGGATTCACTCCTGGACTCCGATATTCTAGAGCACATGTGTCCAACACAAGGCCTGTGGGCCAAATTCCGCCCGCCCAGCCACTTCATGTGGTCCTCGCACCTCTCCTGCAGCTGTGTCAGTCCCCCTGCCTGTCAAGCCCAATCCCTACATTGCAGGCCCCTGGCTGCTGGTATTCTGAAGAAGGACCCAGCAGCCAGCGCTTGTGATCTACTTCTACTTCTGACTGCTCCTCTGTCCAAGTCTCACCGTCAGAGTCACCGCAGGTTACCATGGCAACACTCCACAGGGCTCGCAAGAGTTGGACAGAGGAGTAGTCAGAAGTAGAAATAGATTGCGAGTGCTGGCTACTGGGCCTCTCTTCAGAATACCGGCAGACGGGTGGCCCACAATGTGGGGATTGGGCTCACCAGGTACAGAGAGGGGCAGAGGGACAGAAAGAGGCACAGATTATTAGTAAGACCAGTAATAATCGAATGCAGAAGCAATTATTTAATATGATAAAAGAGTAGATACATTTATATAGCCTTACAGATACAACCAGCCCTTTGAGGGAAACCATAACGCAGATGCAGCCCAAGATGAAATTGAGTTTGACACCCCTGTTCTAGAGCATACACTTTACATCGACTATATGCAATGCTGTAGTAATTAACATTTTGGAGTGCAGATACTTATAATAACTGTTCCAAGGAGTGCCTGGTTTTAAAGCAGAAGAACAGGGAGTTCCACCAGTCTTCTGTACATTACTGTATTTTATGTAAATACCAAAACAGGTATTCCAGAATACAAAATTCCTGTTGTCCCAAGCATGTTAGATAAGGTACATGCAACCTGTAATAATAAATTCTTCATCTTTAGTAGCTGTAGACACAGAGGAATCCATTTCATTGGCTCAGCTGGGACATCCTGTTTTGTGGTTTCCTTCCAGGCTCTTTGACTGGCTGGTGGCTGTGATTAATGGAAACATCTATGCCGATCCTTCTGTGTGGAGCAATTTCATAGGTAAATCTCTCTCTGTTGGGAATGCTTTGATGGTGTAATCCTGCGTGGCAAAATGGGGTTGGATTGGATGGCCCTTGGGGTCTCTTCCAACTCTATTCCACAACCCTCTCCAGGTCTGTTGGATGTTTACGGCTTTGAATCCTTTCCGGAGAACCACCTGGAACAGCTGTGCATCAACTATGCCAATGAGAAGCTACAGCAACATTTTGTCAGCCACTTTCTAAAGGCACAGCAGGTACCTCTTTTCTAGGATTTCTCCCATAAGGCTGTTCTGCCGAAGCCATTTTTACGTTGTGAAGGCAGAACTTGGACGGTATGTTTGTGGGCGGGACTCCTCCCCATCTTTGCCATCTTTGTGTTTGTTTTTCCAGGAGGAATATGCCATGGAAGGTTTCGAATGGTCCTTCATAAACTACCAAGACAACCAAAGTTGTTTGGACGTGATAGAAGGCAGTCCCGTTAGCATCTTCTCTTTGCTGAATGAGGTGAATCCAACATATCAGTTTTGACTATTTTTTGGCTTTGACTTTTCCACAGCCTTAGCTCTAGTCCTCTCTCTATAACTTTGGTCCAAATTTTTTTGTCTGTTTAATTCTCCTCCTTTTCCCAGTTCTGCACCTGCCACAACCAGTTGTCTACTCTCATCTTTTCTTGTGCAGGAATGTCGTCTCAACCGGCCCTCCAATGCCGGGCAGCTTCAAACCCGAATTGAAGTTGCTCTGTCTGATAACCCCTGCGTTAGTCGGGACAGGTTTCAAAAGGATCCAAATTTCATCGTTTCCCATTATGCAGGAAATGTCTGTTACCGAGTGGAGGGCATGGTAGAAAAGAACAAGGTATGCTCAACAAGATGGTTCAGTAACTTGTCGGCTGGTCACCCCAGCAATTCAGAATGGGTATAAACCAGACTTGAGGAAAGAACAGGGGCCAGGGATCTGTTAAGACTAAGTATATTTATTGGCACAGAAAACTGACAAATAGAGTGAGTGGGCCGATGCAGGCCTCCAAAGGGGGTGAGGAAATGGAACAGAGAGGCTGCAACTGTGAAACAAGGAACCTTATGCTGCAACATTTTGTTGCAGTCCCATTTGTTCGGTATGTTTACCATTAACATACTGCACTGAATAGTTACATGTGCGTTGCTGTTTTTCTTTTCCCTTTTTAAGGATCCTGTACCCCCAGAATTAATCCTACTGCTGCAGCAGTCCCAAGATTCCTTGCTACAAAAGTTGTTTCCTGCCACAGCCTCAGGAAGCGAAGATGACGTCAAAACTCAGACAAAACCAGCGGTGGTTACAGTAGTCTCCAAATTCAAGGTCTGTCCAATTTACAGTGAGCCCTCTACTTTTGCAAGGGTTTGGGATGCAAAAGCCTTGCATAAGTGGGAAAAACACAAATAACAACCCCCTGTGCTCTCCCGCCCATTCTCGTCTTTCGCCATAGTGTGTGTGCTTTCTTTCTCTGCGCCTGGTCAAAAGGCAAGGGAATGGGAGGGAAGGCACGCGCATGCTGCCTTCTTTCTCTGCATGCAGTGTTCCTCCCTCCCATTCCCTTTCCTTTTGCCTCTGCCAGAAATGTGGAAGGGGGACTGAAAAATCAATTAAAATCCCATATGTTATCCACCATTATAGATCTGTGTTTGCTCAGCTTACTAGAATTATTAATAATCATAACTACAGATTATGCCAGCAATTTTGTTTGAAAACATACATGTTCCCGTGATGCCAATATCGAATGATTGGCAGAAAGGCAGTAGATAAGCAGACAAAATAAATGACAGTTTAAGATAGGCCAATCAGCCATTATTTATCACCTTCATTGAAGGAATCCTGAATATTCTTAGGTTTAAAAATGCATGCAGTTTAAAATCTGAAGGACTGGAAACTTGACTCAGAATAAGAGCCTGGCTTTATACCCAATTTTTAGAAGACTGAGTAGATCTTCCTCTGTTTCTTTCAAGGCTTCCCTTGAACAGCTGATGGAGATCCTGTACAGCACCACCCCACACTACATCCGGTGCATCAAGCCCAATGCAGAATGTGAAGCCGCCCTGTTCCGACAAGATGAGGTAATGCTTGTTTGAAGAATTTGATCTCTGGATGTCCCGTGGCAGTCCAGGCTGGCCACGGTGTATGGTGACTGGTGTATATAATCTGTTATATCAGCTCATGGGAGAGCAACTGGTCATCAGCAACAAAGCAGGCTATCATGACCACTGGAAAGTGGAGTAATTTCTTCCCCCTCCATTTTCCAAGGATTTATTCTTGCTCCATTTTTCCAAATGATTTGCTGCTTATTAATCAATTTCTTACACAGCACAGGTAATTGAGCACATGAGCATTATCACTAATAAGCAGAATACATTGCATTTATGCAGTGTGTTCAAATGCTGAAACTTCTTGCCGTCATTTAATTTCGTTACAATTCCTGCAGTCATCCTGCAAGGTAGAACAGTATTATTGCCTCTCATGTTGCAGCTGGCAGGGTGAACAGCTGGGATGAAGAGACTGATGAGATTGGAAGCAAGGATTTCATGTTTTCATAGCTTAGTCTTTTCGTCTCTAGAACACACCTACTCTTCAGTCTGTCTTTAAATCTATCCTTTCTTGGCAGGTCCTAAGTCAGCTGGAAGCATGTGGCATTGTGGAAACAGTCAACATCAGTGCTGCTGGTTTTCCAGTTAGGTAAGGCTGCCCAAAAGTTACAGATCGTTTCTTTTAGCATCAGGAGTGTTTGCATGTCACAGTAAACCATGGTCTGTGTTAACCATGGTTCATTGCATAAGCCCCAATTTGCACAGCAGATGACCCAAACTGTAGTTTGTTCTCATTTCTGGTTTGTTTCATTTCAACCCCCCTTTTCCAGCTTCTCTATTTCAGGGTTAGCAGTTGGAGAAACAAGCCAAAGACAAGCCACAGTTCTGGATATGGGCATCATGACAACCCATGCTTTAAACAAGCCAGAGTGCCTAAGCCAACAAAACAAGTTTACACAAACTCCCAGCTTATGATGTGTGAATATGATCGCTTTGTTTTCCCCCTGCATTCATTCTTCATTGTCCTAACTTTTTTTTGCAGTCTTCCACTGATTTCTTTTTCTCCTCTCATTTTGTGCAGGATCTCTTTCAGAAGCTTTCTAGAGCGTTACAAAGTGCTAAAGAAATCACAAAAGCCAAATGCAAAAGCTGTGATGCGCCAAGAAAATGGCATCCTCTCCGGTATAGAAAATGGTATGTTCTCTCATGAACTGCCTTTCTTTGGAATATGTCTGAAGTCAGCTGATTCTTCTGGACTAGAACATCTGTGCTTCTCTTTCATATTCCCTTTTTTTAAATAGAGGGGGGACTTTACATTTCTGTTTTTCTTTTGCAACTTTCTAATTTGCCTGTGACCCTGTGAAAATCAGTAAAAACAGAGGTCCCACTTTTCAAGGTAGCATAAAAGTTCCTAACGACCTCACTTTAAAGAAAAGAAAAAAAGGACACTTATCTAATGCCAGTCACATTTAAAAAGTACCAAAAGCCCAGGATAATCTTGCTTTTTGAGAAACAGCGGGGGTCGTTTTCCTCATGTTTGTTTGTTCATTTAGAGCATTTAATACCCCACACTTCAGCTAAAAAGGCTCCCAGAGCAGCTTTCAAATTGTTACTTTGACAATTCCTGTTCCACAGGCTCACAATATAAAAAGAAACGGCGCACAAGGAAAAGGGAATGGCAGTAGGGGAGAGGATTAAGTGCAGCAGATGCTGGCTGTTCTTCTCTCCCTCCGAGGCCCGGGCAGTGGCAGTTGTGGTGGAGGGAGGCCTTTTATGAGCCCCTGGACTCAAGAGAGGATGGTGCTGTGCCCAGCTGCTCTTCTCTCCCTCAGACCCCAGATCTATGGCAGTATGTTTATTCTGTGTATGCTTGCTTCCAGTGTCTTCCCAACTGCCCTTTTGGTTTCTCTAGCTTTCCCTGGATTCTCCTTCTCCTCTTGCAAAACCTGTTTCTCTCTGCGGGAGTCTTTCTTCCAAGCCAGGAGCTTCACTCCTCTCTCTTTGCTTTAGTTGAACCAGCTCAGCTAGCAGAGGTAAGCTTAGATTAGAGTCCGTCAGGCCATGGAGGCCAAATGATACCAAATGGTCGCACCCCTTCAGGGACAAGCGGGGAATAATGTGTAATTTTGGAAGGCACAAAAGGTAAATCTGGGCCAGTGAATTCAGCTAGATCAAAGTCCTTCAGAGTCCTATCTCTTGACATGGAATTTTCCTTTCCCAAAGCAGAAAACAAGCTCACTCCCCCTTCCACGTGACATCTTCTGCTATGTTTAAAGATAACTATCATGTCAAATACACTGTTTTATTTATTTATTGGCTATATTAACACCCCACTTTTCCTTGAGTGAACTCAGGATGGGGTAACGGTCATTCTCCACTTTTCATCTTTCCAACAACCCTGTGAAGTAGGTCATGCAGAGGCACAGGGTCACTCACGGAGTGGATTTTTAAAGGTCCTGTCCAGTGGGATACCTAGAACATCCCTTTGACTCTCCAGCCTAGTTGGAGTGGGTTATACATTTGTTGTTATATGCCTTCAAGTTGTTTCTTGAACTTATGGCAACCCTAAGGCCTATGGTGGGGTTTTCTGGGGCTGAGAGTCTGTGATCCGCCCATGGTCACCCAGGGGGCTTCCATGGCTGTGTGGGGCACTGAACACTGGTCTCCAGAGTTGTAGCACAACACTCAAACCTTTACACCACGGTGGCTCTGGGCTATACAAAGAATACTTTAGAGTACTCACTTGAGAGCCAACACATGCGGCAGTTGGAGTGTTGGATTCGGACTCCAGGAAACCAGGGTTCAAATCCTTGCTTGGTCATGGAAACCCACCAGGTGAGCTTGTGCAAATCACACTCTCTCAGCCTCAGAGGAAGGCCAGGGCAAACCTCGTCTGAAGCAATCTTAGCCAGAAAGCCAAGGACAGGGTTATCATAAGCAAGAATTGACTTGAAGGCACATAACAACACCACCAGGAACAAAAAAACCCACCAAGTTAAGTCACACTTAACTTCTGCTTTCAACATGGTTGGAGTGCCCGGTGTTTCAAGACACAGAGCTGCCCCCATCTCATGTAATTTGGAATCCCACAGGAGGGATCAAAACAACATAAAGCAATGACTGAACATTACTGTTTTATACTAAGCAAAATCCTACAGTATATTCTTAGCTATATATAAAACATGACATCCACGTACATGTGGAGAAAGAACTTGCATATGTAGTTTAGCCTTCACTAGCCCAGAAATCAGAAATATCACTTGTTGGCTGGGGGATTCTGGGAGCTGCAGTCCAAGAAAACTTCAGGGTGTATTGTTTCATTCAGTAGCTTCAAGTTGGCACTTCTTTATTTCTTCTCTCCCAGGCTGGGCAACAACACCTTTTGCAGACGGAGAAGATGACAAAACTTCACGTTCTATGGTCCAGGGCATCCTTTGGCAAGTGTGTGCCAGGGCTGCTTCCCTTCAGCCCTCAGACTGCAAGCCCTGCACCCCTCCAGCGTACTGTGGCAAAACCAAAGTCTTTATGACTAACACCATGGTAAGTGACCCCTAGTGGAACTGGAAGAGGAAGGAATTATCTGAACCCTGGGAATTATCATGGGTGTATGACGGCATTCTGCAATACCAAAACCATGTGTGGGCCAGAATTTTTGAGAATATTTTTTAACTAAACAAAAGAAATTGTTTCTGAGATCATGTATCAGAAGGCACAGTCATGGTGATGTAGCTATGACATCATAGCGACATCTCTTGGTGGTACGCCCAAAAACCTACCTCTTAAGCTAGGAGATCTTGGAGGGTATACCCCACCACCACACCCACACTGCAACCTCCCCCCAATTTTTGCACCCAAATGTCCCCCAATGCCTCTTGGGGCTGTGGGGGCGTTGTTACCATGTTTTAACTCCCACCTCTGGCCATTTTAGGCCTAGGAGAGCTTTTTTTTCAAAACAGGAAGTGACCGAAAGTCACTTATAATTTACTTTGGGTTTTAAAAAAAGGCCTTTTCCAGGCCTAAAATTGCCCCAGGGGAGCCAAAAACATGGCAAAAATGCCAACCACACAACCCAGGGGGCCTTTTGGGGCAAAACATTTTTGACTCCCCTCCAGTGCGGGAGGCCCTGAGTGCCACAAAAACTGCCCCGTGGGGCTGCATATTGCAACATCCATAAAAGTACATTAGTGTTAATTATAAGTTGAGCTTACAACATTTTAATTCCTGGACTAGAGGCTAGCCCTCATTCATAATGGGGGCTGATCCCTACATTACACTGATTGTTGGGTCAGGGAAAAGGTCCGGGGGTAAATCTGGGTTGTAGCCTCCCCAAACATGGGTCTCACTTTAAGGATTCTTGTTTTGCCTTTGCAGTTGGAGGTCCTTGAAGCGCAGCGAGTGGCCATCTTATCTGAGAAGGCGTTCTGCATCCAGTGTTGTTGGCGGAGGTTTAAGAAGCGGAGGCTGGCCAAACAGTCTCGGGCTGCGACCATCATTCAGTCAGGTGAGGGTGAAGGAAACGTGGTGGATTGATTGCATCACGAAATAGGCAGGAGTGGAGCAGGAGGGGTAAACAGTCCGAGTGTCTTCAGACTTCTTCTAATTCTTCTGTTCCAAAAAAAGCTGACCAGGGAGAAAGGAGTAGCAGACAAATTTCAAATTTAGGTACATGGAGAAGGACATGGGTGGGGTTTATGGTCAGTTTGAGCTTGCTTTGGACCGCCTGCACGTTGGCACTGTTTACAAAGCGAGCTGAGAGGGGCGAAAAAGATGTCAAGGTGGCTGAGAGACTTTGTAAGCAGTGCGCACGCTCTGTCCTGACTGAGTCTCTGTAAGTCCTTCAGGCTCCTTACAGGAGAATACATGGTTTCTACTTTTCAACCAATTCCACTTTCTGACAGCCCGCTGGTCCGTAACCTGTCAAATAAGCGGGGGAAGCCTGTATACCAGGCATCAGCTATGTGGAGAGAAGGAGGTCCATTCTGCCAGCCATCGGGACAGGCTTGAATAACATTTCCAGCAGGTTTTGCGGAGGAGTTGGGCCCGGAAAAGTTACTTAGTTGGGCCAGGAGTGATTATTTAGGAGAGGATTCTGTCCTGAATTTATAGCCCTGCTTTTCCTCAGATGAACTCAAGGTAGTGTCCTTGGCTGTCTTCCTTCCCTAATCAGTCCTTACAACAGGGACAAACAACTGACAGGGTGGAAGCCATATTACATCAGCACGCCTGGCAGGCAACACCACTGCATATCGGCATGCTGGAAGTGATATAGCATTGCTTCTAGCTGCCATTTTGGCTGATTTTCAGAAATGGGTTTTTTTGTTGTTGTTGTTGCTTTTGTTGGGTGGCTCTGGGAGGGGAAGTGAAATGCCTCCTTGGCAGCCAATTTGGGTGCTTTTGGATGGTTAGTGCTCGTGGGAGATGTGGCCCAAAATATCTAGCAGGTAGCAGACAGGCTGATGGATTAGGAGAAATGACTGGGCTGGGCATAACACAACTTCTTGACATTCCTGCCCATGCTCCAGCAAATTTCTTTCATAAATTTATTTCCTGCTCCTCTGTCTCGGTCCAATTTCATCAGGGGTTCGTTCATGGCTTGCCAGGAAACACTTCCAGAGGTTATGCAAGGCTGCCACAGTTATCAAACGGGCATGGAAAAAATGGAAGGTAAGAGATCAACATTTGTCCAGGTTAAGAAGTACAGAATTTGGAAATGTTACCTTTTGTGGGAGGCAGGCAGTGGCAATGACATCAGTTCAACATCTTGTCAGTTCTCTAGCCAGTGGTCTGATGCCTATCAAGTCCTGTGCATCAGTCCCAATATGTGCCATCCTGTTGCATGTCGGGTCCTGTTGCACATCAGTCAGTTTACCTTGTCCTGTAACAGCTGCCCCCTACTGGATCTGGACCTTGCAAAACTGCCCAAATCTAATTCCTGCATAAGTGAGTGCAGTTACAAAGGCTTAACTCCTATGCAGGGATTTTGGCTGTATATTTTACTAATGAGGTTTAATTCTTGGAGAACTCATCTAAACTAGCCCTTTTCCTCCCATGTACTCACTTCTGTGGATGGACTTGAAATCCCTTTCCATCTTTCTGCAGGCCAAGATGGATGTGATGGCGGCAGAAGAACTGGATGATGCTGATGGAGAGTCCTTGCCTTCTTTCCTTGGAGAAGCTCTTCCCACCAGCTGGGCTCACAGCAGTTTGGCTAAATCGTGGCCACTAAGTGGGATCATCCAGTTCTGGCCGCTCGGACTTGTCCTTTCAAGTGCTCCTGTGACATCGGGTGGGTTCCAGCGAGACCTCACCCTCCTAGCATGCCTCCGGGTCCTACAGAAGAACAACTCATACAAGGCTGACACCAAGACAACCTTGCATGGCGTCACTTCCATCCGAGCGGGCCCACAGGTAAGGGTTATACCTGCCCCCAATTCCACCCACACTTTTTCCCACGCTGCCCAGTGCTTCAGTTGGGAAAAACTGGGAGAGACTGCTGGTGTCCTTTAGAAAAGAATGCCTTTTTGGCAACTTCTGGAACTCTATCAGGCTAGGCTGGGAAGTTCTGAAGGCGAGGAGAGCTCCTGTTTTCATGGGCCAATGAAAGTATTACTCAGCTCTGAATTATTTTTTTTAAATTAGTCATGAATTAGATATTTCATTTTCAATAGCAGGGGCAGGCAAAAACAGGGGAGACAGGCACTTGTGATTGGGTCCCGCTTCTGACTGTGGCAGGGATGGGTGGGGTGGAAACATCCTCCTCCTTGCAGCTCGATCACCAGCTCAATAGACTTCCTTTGCCCAATCCAGTGGCTGGCTCTTAAGATGGACTGGGATGGCACTTACATTGGGTTTCCAGTGAATACACACCAGTTATGGAACCTTAACTCTAGGTTACAGATTAGTAGCTGCAATACTGAATGTCTTCAAGTCATTTCCAACTTCAGGTCGCCCTATCATGGGGTGATGTGCCCAGAGTCACCCAGTGGTCTTCCACGGCTGAGTGGGGAATTGAACCTGGTCTCCAGGACTGTAGTCAAACTACTACACCACGTTGGCTCTCCCACAAAACTGAATGCCAGCCTCCATCTGTAGAAATGGCAGTGGCAGCTAGTTTGGTGCAGATAAAATGTGAACCTCAGCCCAAGATTGTAGTTGTCAAAAGATCTCAGAAGTCTAGCGGACCATCCTGACCCCAAATCTAATGCAGGCTGTGCTTTTCTCTCCAGCGCTCCATCAAGTTTCACTGCAGGAAGTCTCCGCTGCTCTATGCTGACACCCGGCCCCACGTGCACGCCTGTGCCATGACGGGGTTCAACCAAATTCTCCTGGACAAGCGGCTCTCACCTTGAACGGACGTGTAAGCACTGGATATTATTTATTGTCTCTGTTTTTAAAACTAGGCTGCCTCTTTCCTTTCCACCGCCCTTTAATGTCCAGTTCTTTGACGATGGCTCTCTTGGCAGGCCACAGAAACAAATCTCTGTTGAGGCCTTGAAAACGTGTTTTTAAAAACAATCTGTTACATAATTCATTGCAGTGATCTGCTACATCTCAGCTACCGTGTCCCTTGCTTTTCCATCCCTTTTGTTGCTGGATTGTGGTTTGTTTGGTTTTTTTAAAGACATTCATTGTGTTATTGCTTGTCCTTTTTAAAAAAATAAATACAATTATTACAAGGGTGGCATAAAACATAGACAAGTATTCTCAAAAATACCCCAAAAAGCAACTGTGGCCAGGTTCTTCTACGGTTACATAGTTACATGGTAGGAAGAATAGAGCAGGGGAAAGGAGGAGTTCGAACTGAGACAGGGAGAGAGGCTTGTGTGCCTCTTGACCTACCTGGCTGCAGGGAGCCTTGGAGCCAAGGCACTCTGAGCGAGATGGCTTGCAAAATCACCTGTGCCTTCAAAGGCCATGGTTTCCAGACCACCGCTCTGTGCAGCCATGCGTTCATGAAATAGGTGCCTTGCAGCCACCCCTGTTCTTCCCCCAATAGAGACAGGGATCCCTGCTCGTCTGTTGGGGCCGTGGTAACAGGATGGCAAGTTGGTTGCTCCTAAGTTGGCTGCATGTACCAGGTAGGAGCACATCACTTCTCTTTCCCGGCCAAAGCACCAGCTGGAAAAACCACAAGGCACTCAAAATCTGGGATCCAATGATCCCAATATGGCCTCTGGTTCATCCAGCAGCAGGAAGAATTTGGCCAGTCTCCGATTTGTGACATGCACTCACATAACCTGGGGTTTTGCTAAAGCATGTCCTTTCGGAGACATTCCAAAAGGAGGTATGCAATGTCTCTTTATGCCATGTCCTCCTGCCATCACCAAAAGGCAGCTTCAGAGGACTGGTATGGGTGGGCATTACCTAGGAGACCAGCAATTTGAATTTGCCTTCTGAGGGGTGGGAGTGAAAGGGGCTTACAGCAGTTCTTAGATGGTCCTTGTGGTCCCTCCCAATTCAATGAAAGAAGCCATGCATTATAAGATTGTACTTGCTGAATCCCTACTGAAGATTGGTTCCCCACTCTTAATCTTTAACAATATCTGCCCCACGCATACAGACAAGCCTTCTGTGTATCTTTGTACGTGTTCAAATGTGAGAATTTCTCTGATGGGACTTAGGTAAACTTCAGAAACTCCATCACAGCTTAACCATCCAATGATTTATCTGATGCATCAGAATTTTGGAAATAACCACTTTGGATCGACGCACAATTAACCACTGAGCCTATCTCGTCTGAGACAGGTACATATGTTTTTAAAATGATGGCCTACTCTAACTATAAGATGAAGTCATCTTCCTCAGCAGAAACCTTCAGTTATCAAAAATTAAGTGGCAAAAAATTGTTTTAGAATTTTACTAAGGTGGCTTTAACACCATTCTTGACTTCTCCTACTGCAAGTCAGAATGTTTTTTGAAACAAAAAGACCCCCCACTTTTAAAGCTGAGATGTTGTTTCAGGAGTAAGGACAAGATGCAACTGTTGTGCTCAAATTGTCTGTTGAAGTCCCAAAAAGCAAACCAGGGAGGTAGTGCCAAAGATCTTCTTTAGAGGTTTTTAGGTTAAGAATGCAAAACAAAATGGCTTTATTCCCACGTACCACCTGCAGTCCCTGCTCCAATATATACCTGAACAATTTTCTAAAGATTAAGAATAAAGTTTATTGACATCACTAAAGTTGTAGCTGTTCTTCTTTGATTCCACTTACGTCTCCGGCTCCAGAAACGGAGTCACATCAGGCATGGTGAATTCCAACTCAGTTGCAGTCGTTAAAAGCAACAGGATTTTCAGACAAGACACTCAACAGGTAATATCTTCTATGTGTTTTTTTTCCTCTTCATGTTGCTGTACTAAGTAATAGGAACCAGAGTGGGTGCGTGGAAGTTCCCCAAGTCTGAAAAAGCTCCTTTTTGAGGGACACATTTCCCAGAAATTACCCAATTCTGGCTGGAAAAATATGGGAGTCATGACCCCCAAAAGTAACTTTTCCCAAGCCCTGACACTTCCTTTCCTTTGCAGCAGACAGTGACAACAAATGGCTATATAGCAGGGTGGGTGTTAGACTACAGCTCCCTAAACCAATAGCCAGCAGAGGCCACGGTCAAGGACGATGGGAGCTGCAGTCTACAAACAACACATTATCCATTAAAGGAAACAAAACCAGATCTTCCGCCATTACATACCTGAGGTACCTTTCTAGAGATGACACCCTTAAAAAAAATAATTAAGCACCGCTGAAGAGCACAGAAACACACAGGTGGTCAGTTTCCTCCAATCTCCAGCCAGTGTCTACTGGGAGCAGCCAATTCCTGCGCTCTGAATGGACAGTCTAGAAATTCCAGTGTTTGCAAAGGGAGAGCTCTTCTGGATCTCCACGCCCAAGCCTCTTTGTGACCCGAATTGGATGCCATCCCCTTGCCCCACAGCAAACCTCACTCTAGAACTCCATTCTCCTTCTCTGGCGGCTCAACAATCCGCAGGCAACAGTCCGCAAACTCCACAAAGAGCGGCTCTTGCATGTACTTCCTCATGAGGGCGCTCTTGGCCTCCGTTTGATCGACAGTGACCAGCAACTGGCGTAGGTGGGGGTTGAGGAGAAGGCCTTTCAGCTCTTCTGATTCCCCTGTTTGCAAGAGGAGTGGGAGAGAAAGAGGAGGTAATGTCATGTTCCGGATAGACAGACACGGGCCTTGATCTGGACTCTCCTCAGTGTTTTGTACAGGTTTGCCCGTGGGCCTTAAACAATGCTGAACCTCGAGGCCCCTCCCTTAACTGCAAACCCCAGGATTCCACAGAATGCTGAAAGTGGAATAATAACACGATAACAGTCTAGTGCAGAAATGGCCTAAGTCTTACAGTGACAGGTTCAAGGACACCTTGGGAGCTTTATGGCCTATTTGTACATCCTGGTCAGAATTCATCTTCACAACAGGCCTGTACGGTAGGGTGGCTGAGAGTAAGTAGCCAGTCTACATTCAACCCAGTGAGTTTCACAGCTCTGTACGGGTTTGAGACTGGATCTGTTGTAAGGTAATTTCCTGTTGGAGGAGACATAGGTAAATCCCATATTCAGTTCCTCCATACACTTAGTTAGAAAAACGGGTTCCAAAATGATAGGGATTAGACCTCTTCTGTGAATGAATATTTGGCTTCACACCTGATATTTCTTCACCGGAAACACAAAGTGCAGTGTCTGTAAGCCACAAAGCTTACCTAAGAGCTGGAGTTTTTGGAGGGGCACCTTGTCGTCGTCATCATCTTCTGTTAAGATGTCATCTACAGTCCAAGATTCTCCTAGAGAAAGGGAAGAAACTCATGAAATCCAAGGGATTGACCTTGTGACAATCACAACAACCTCTGCCAGCCTGAGCGATCCCACAGGGCTGTGAGGAGGAGTTAAGTCCTATAAATTTAGGACTAATGCAGTTATGCCATCTCATTTGTAATAAAATCGCTAATAAAATAAAAACATATAAATGAATCTCTCCAAAACACGACCACTTTCTCTCAGCAGTATAAACCCAGATGTGCGTGTTGAACAAGAAAGAGGGAAAACCCATAAGTACCTTCAGCATTTAATGATTCTCCCTTCTGAACATCCTGGGAAACTTCTGAGTTTGCAGATGATGGAGGTGGCTCTATTTTGGGTGTACATTGCTCTGTTCCAAGGAAGACACAAAGACACCACGTGAACACCAAATGAGAGATGTGGAAAATTACAGGTAAAGTCTGGGCCCTTCTAGGGTGGGCCCCGAAAATTTCCTATGAGTGACAGCACACCGACTCCTATGAATTGTCAAAGGGCATCGCAACACATAGGCAAAATTCCACAGACTGGATACACTGGCTCTGCTTGGGACTAAGAACAGCATTCAGGCCAAAGCGAGTTACAAGATGGACTCCCGTTCCCATCAGCCCCAGGCAAGTCAATAGCAAATCTCTGAAGAAATCTGGCCAAAGGAACGGCAGGAAAGGGCTGCTATGAGTAAACTTGAAGGCACAGCAATAGCAAGTGGATTCCAAACATCTTAAGGCTCCAGATCCCAACAGCCTCACCTCCAGATCTCTCCAGGGATGACGGGCATTGTAGGATATCTGGAGGCCATCAGGTTGCCTAGACCTGCATTAGGTAGACCCGAGAAAGCCACAGAATCGCTTGGCTTCTGCACTAGAGTCTGCCCTAATGGGATAATAAGGGCAAAGCCAAGCTAAAAGTCTGGGTTTTCAAAATTCAGATTTTCAAAGTTTCTGCTCAAAAATGGAAGGGGGGGAGGTTAGAATGAAGTGAAAAGAAGGACCAAGATTATCATCAGTTTTAGCAGGACAGGGGAAAATTACCCCAAAGAATCAAGGACGAGGCTTCCTGGAAGGCCTTTTTTTGTCTTTTTCAGCCGCCCTTGGTCTTCAGTCTTCAGTCAGAATCACCCCACAGTGTTCGACTGCAGCTCTGGAGACCAGAGTTCGATTCCCTGCTTGGCCACGGCAACCCACTGGGTGACCTTTGGAGCGTCACACACTCTCAGCCCCAGAAAACCCCTTGAGAAGTTCACCTTAGGGCTGCCACAGATCAGAAATGACTCGAAGGCACCCAAAAATAATGACAGGTAATACCTGCAAAATGGAGTCTCAATAAACGCAAGTTTTCCCTTTGTTGCCAACCTCAAAAAGCTGAGTCCCAACCCACTGGTTCCCTCTTCTTTAGGATCCCGTTGTACATATTGCTGTGATTTAGGATTCCCCTGCTGTGCACTTTTGGTCGGTCCAATAAAGTTACCACCATTTCGTGGATTTTGGCCAGCACAGAAGCAAACAGATAACCCAAGTGCACAAGCATCTCTGCCTGCCTGCCGTTAGCAATGAGAACTGTGCAAGTAGGGTAGCAACAAAGAAAAATTCACACACACACACACACACACACACACACACACTTCACCCTCCTTCTTTGCCTTTCTTTCCCAGCCTCAAACTGCCAAGGCAGCACAACAAACATCCAGCAAGGTCACTTACACAAACGAACCCTTTCTTGCCACTGGGTTAAAGTGTGGCCACGGGGCTGACGAGGACTCTAAAACCCATCTGCCTGGTAGGAGAGGCCCAGCTCACTACACCAAGCCCCTGAGAGAGCTACGGGGAAAATCAGCACCTACCTTTGTGCTTCTTGTAGCAGGGCACGGAGCAACTGAAACGAGAAAAGCGAATTTAAAAGAAGGAACATTTAAACGAAAGGATATCCCTTGAATGCCTTCCTTGAACTTGGAGGCATAAACAAAGCCCTCACCATCCTTACGCACAATCCTCTGAGCATGTACAGAAAGCCCTTCCCAGCAGCCTCCAAACCAATCCCGATAAAGTTTATTCCTGCGCTGAATCCTCTAAACACGGACAGAGGGCCCGTCCCATCCCTAAGAGAAAGCCTCCAAACCGACATGGCCGAGGACGATCCCTGCACAGAAGTCCCCTGAGCATGCACAGAGGGCCCCTCCGACCCTCGCGTGGGAACCTCTGTGGACAAAAGGCCCGACCCTGGACGGCATCCTCTGAGGAGGCACAAAAAGACCCGTCCCACTCCTAGGAGGCAGCCTAGGCGGCGCCAAACTACAAGGTCCATCCTCCCCGGCCAGCACGGCCCAGAGCGATGGAGGTTGGAGTTGGATATCTGGGCCTCCAAAGGGGGACCCAGAGGGCTGGATCCCCGGGGGGAGGCTGCTCACTATCTCTCCCGGCAGGCTGGGCAGCGATATTTGGCGGCCTCCCGGCAAACGACGCAATAAACGCGACCCCTCCGGCTTGGATCCTGCATCGTTTCGAGTCCCGGGCAGAGCGGAGGACCACGTGGCCTCTTCCCTTCCTCCTCCTCTGCCCCGCCCACTGGGGCGTGGCCCCCACTTCCAGACCTGCTCAGACGATCGCCCGAGAAAGTCGATCGCTTCCCAGCTGGCCTGGGATTTCTGATCTTCACAATCGTCCGAGGTGAAGTCTTGAAACAGTTTTAAGGTTTTCCATATCTTGGCCGAGTCCGTCGTCCACATAAGGACTGCAGTCGAGAGATCAGAAGACTAGGACTCGGGAGGGCAGCTGGGAAGGAAGGAGGCAAAGTCCTCGAGGGTTAAGATCTATGACTAAAGTCAGGACTGTCCATGCCATTGTATCTCCAGTTTCTCTGTAGGGCTGTGAAAAGCTGGGTGAGAAGAAGAATCAGCTGGATGGGAAGGAAGTCAGCTTCTTTGAAAGGTGGTGCTGGAGGAGAGTTCAATGGAGATGCTAGGTTGCCAAAAAGACAACCGAATGGGTCCTAGAGCAAATCAAGCCTGAAATTTCCCTAGAAGCCAAGGCGACTAAGCTGTGGCTGCCCTACTTTGGCCATATTGTGAGAAGACAGGGCTCATTAGAAAAGACAATGGCCATTTCCGCACTACGCTCTTATAGCGGGATTATTCCGCTTTCAACGTCCTATGGAATCCTGGGGTTTGCAGTTTCGGGAGGGGCCGGCCGGCCCCTCCCGAAACTGCAAACCCCAGGATTCCATAGGACGTTGAAAGCGGAATAATCGCGCTATAAGAGCGTAGCGCGGAACTGGCCGATCATGCTTGGGAAGGTGGAAGGCAGCAGGAAAAGAGGAAGACCACATTACAGGCGGATAGACTCAGGCGAAGAAGACACGTCCCTGAATCTGCAAGACCCGTGAAGGACGGAGTGACTTACGATCACCGTAAGTCGAAGTCAACCTGATGGCATTTTAACAACCGCAACAGTCCCTTATTCGAAATGCTGGGGACCAGAAGTGGCTTGCATTTTGCATTTTTCCCCTCCCTGGGTTTTGGAATATTTGCGTATACGAAATGAGATATCTCGGAGCAGACGGTTGTCATCGTGGTATACGGTGAAGTGCGGGGTGTTGTCCGAAATCGGACGTCAAGCCGCTATGTGTCATTAGGATAGACTTAGGATATTATGGCGGAGAAGCCATAAGCACAAACCTAAACCTAAACACAAAATTCATTTTCGTATATGCCCTATACGCATCGCCTGAAGTTAATTTTATACGCATTTTTAAATAATTTTGTGCATGAAATAAAGTTGTGCATTCTGATAGTTCAATATGCACTTTGAACCATCATAAAGCAAAGGTGTCCCAACTACAACCTGTAGTTTGGCATCACCATTATTATCTTTATTTTATTATTATCTTCATTTATACCCCGCTTTTTCCCCACGTTGGGACTCAAAGAGGCTTATAACAATTAACTTTCAACAATTACACCATCATTCTTGACTCAAAAAGTTACAGATTTTGGAGCATTTTGGATTAGGGATGCTCAAACTGTAATAACCAATGCCTGAATTCGGTTGCTAGTCCTACCCAAAGTAGGCCCACTGAATCAACAGGATTTACCTATGTGTGTTATATGTCCCTCTACTCAGAAAAGAGGACGGTTCCTTTTATTTTTATGAGAGTTAGACTACAGTCCTTGCATTGGTCCGTGGATAAGCTGGCCCTCTCAGTTATATCAGTCTGATCTCCTTGAACTGCCCTTTGGAACCCTGGGATTTGTAGTTTGGTCAATTGCTTGGAATTCTCTGCCAGGAGGCTCTGGTTTTGTCCTTCAAGGGAATGCATGAGAGTAGCGTGGCTGACCTTATATAGTTTCTTCGAAGTTCAGACAAAAACACAGGGTGGACTGACCCAGGAGCCACCAGCTGCCATTGGCTCATCTCCCTCCTCAAGTTTTGGGGGCTCAAGCTCATTCTTGTTGGAGGAGTCCTTGCAGTGGCGGGGGTACAACCGCAACCTGGAGTTGTACAAGCATATTGCCCTTGCTGGATCCTGCCCACATTATCTTGTTTCTTGGGCAGGTTTTGGCTTTTGAGGCGAGACACCAAGGCCGTTAAAAATGCTAATGTCGAGCAGCCTGTAAATATAACATTCACAACCCTATCTCTCGTGCATTGACGCATCAGCAAAATTAAATTTAATATGCCAAGCACGGCCTTTCTCTCATAAAGGTTAATGATACCGAAAGAAGGAATTGTGTTTTATTGATCCAAGCAAACACCTTATCACGTTGGCGCAAACCAAGCATCAGAGGTTGGAGAAAACAAGGTGGTTTGATTGAAAGATATTAAAGGCTTTGATTCAATCAAAATTAACCTGATAATAAGTCCCACTGAATTCTTTGTGGCCTGTTCCTGAGTACACATGGATGGGATAGTGTTATGCATCTTTTCTTTTTAATTTTGCTACATATTCTGTTAACTAACCCTCTGGGGGTGAGGAAGCTACTTTTTAAAAGTCTTCTGATGCCCTTTTTCCTCTGCATCCTCTGTCTACCTGGCAGTTGTTGTTGTTTTTAGCTGCATCAGCATTGGGAGGTTGTTGAAGAAGGGCTGGTAAAAGACAGGCTTTCTGTGTCAGGTTGCAGCACTGTGTCTGCAGTAAAAAAAAAGACAGGGAAAGCTTAGCTGGGAAAGAACGGGATTCTCCAGCAGCCGACTGTGACAGACCATTACTTCTTCCAGATCAGTGCAGCACTTCCCAATCTGATAAGGCCCTCGGTCTTTACTACCCAGCTCTGCCTCCCCCTCGTAACACCACCTTTGTGTAAAAGGGTGAGGGTTTCCAATATTTATTTAGAATACAATTGGTTTCTTTTTGTCTTATATGCTTATGTGATAAAAATAAACTAAAAGAAAAATGAACCACTCAATAATTTTATAGTTGCATGCTTTCAGTGTTGCTTTATATACTGTATACAGCTCAGCCAAGTCAGGAAACATATGAACTGTGATCTGCATTTGAAGCTCCTTTATTCTTCTTGTTATCTTAATAAATGTTACAGTTTATTTCTGTAAACTATAACTTTTATTAAGACAACCTCTCCCTCAGTAACTGAGGTGTACGGGAATAACTGAGGGTTCTCTGCCGGATTTGATTCGCAATCCAGTCTCAAGTCATCCCACCCCATTGAGAAATGTACTGTCATAACTGTCATACCGGTTAAGCACAGCTTGGATAACATTCATTTCTAATATCATCATCACCCTCCAAATCAATACAGCAATTTCCCTTAATTTTAAAAAATACACACAAATCAAGCCACGCTCCAAATATCTGTCTTATTGTTTGCATTCATTTTCATTAAAAAAAAAAAACCAGTATAAACGCACGCACGCACCCACACATTAACCTGTGCCATCTGTCTTTGTGTTTGCTTTCATTAGCATTGCCTACGGATTGCTCTTGCTCAAGACAGTCTGTGTGGGTCTCCTCTTCCACGCTTTGTCCTCACAACAGTCCTGTGGGGCAGGTCAGACCCAGACAGGATGATTGCCTCAAGGCGGGGACCAGAACTCTGCTTGCTCAAATCAAATCCCAGTCTAATGTTCCAACCACTACACCACCATTTCCCACACTAGACGAATAAGAGGCGTACTTCACCCTTTTTTAAAAAGAAACACAAACACATGACGAAAACACTGAAGGACCGTGACCATAGCTCCTACTAAAGCACCATACCTCTGTTTGCTCACCTGAGAGCAGGCTCTATTGAACTCAGTGTGATTTATTTCTGGGTAGACGATACACAGGCCAGCTCTATTTGCCCTGAATTGTATTCACCCCAACAGTCGACCTTATACTGCATCAGGCCATTGGTCCATCCAGCTCAGCGCCGTATAAACCAGGGCTGAGCGACTTGGGGTCCTCACAATACAGTGGGACTGCAGTTCCCATAAAGCATCGGTCCCTGGGGAGTGAAAGCAGTAGTGAGCTGGTGGCTTCCATGTCAGGGGGACGGCAAATCCAGTCCAGGCATTAGTCTTGGCTTTATGGGAACTCTCCAAGGTGCTGTAGTCTGCCCGAGAATGGTTTCAGCACTCTGGAGAGCTCCTTTCCCGTTCATATTAAACAGGGAGTGAAGTCACTTCCCCCATGATGTGGAACCCACCCCTGGGTGAAGGAGTAGAAGGGTTGTAGCCCAACATCTGGTGAGCCACACATTGCCCATCCTTATTCAACACACACTGGCAATGGCTGTCTAAGATCTGAGAGAGAGCATTTTGCTGGCTCTGTTTTGAGATGTTAGGAGTTGAATCTGCCACCTTTGGCATGCCAAGCAAAGGTTCTGCCACTGAGCTCTGCCCATAATAAGCAGAGATCTCCCAGTCCAAAATTCTAACCACCACACCACACCCTGCACATGCCTTCTTGGTTACTGAATGCATCAACTCCTTGTTGTTGCGTGCCTTCGAGTCATTTCCAACCTACAGTGATCCAAAGGAGAACCTACCACAGGCAAGATTTGCTCAGAAGAGGTTGAGAGAGTGAGGCTTGCCCAGGATTACCCACTGGGTCTCTTTGACTGAGTGGGGATTTGAACTCTGGCCTCTTGGACTCTTAGACTCAGACCGTTACACTACGCCAGGTCTCCGCTCCAAAGACAGGCTTATGATGACACTATTCTAGGACTGCAGGTTTTTTTGTGTATGCGTAGGGGGGAGCAGATTTATTGCAAAGAGGTTTAGACAAGAATTAATATCATTTGTTGCAAAGAGAAGAATTAATATCATTTAAAACTTGGACTGAGGGTTCCCTTCCTGCCCTGTCTAATAAAGGTTGTTGTTCTTGTGTGCCTTCAAGTCATTTCTGAGTTAGGACAACCCAAACGTGAACCTATCATGGGGTTTTCTTGGGCTGAGAGTGTGTGACATGCCCAAAGTCACCCAGTGGGTTTCCATGGCCAAGTGTGGAATCGAATCTTGGTCTCCAGGGTCATAGTCCAAGGCTCAAACCACTACGCAGTGCTGCCTCTCACTGTGAAAGTAGGTAGTTTACAATAAAACCTTATGCTTTTTACCCTGAATAATCCTTTTCTTTCTTTTTTTAAAAAAATTAGTTAATTTTAACACAACAGACCTTCAGAAAAAGCAAAAGAAGAAAGAAGGAAAAAAAAAACCAGAACAATGAACACCAATTTACCAAAGCCAAATTGTAATTTTAAAAAAGAAAAGAAAAAATTATTATACTACCATCAGAGATCCAACTAAAGTATCCTACTAGCACTATTAGCAACCATATCCACAGATTATTGCACCATTAGATTTCTTATTGTTCTAAAAGTCCATAAGCAGTTTCCAGTCTTTCAAAAAAAAAAAAAAAATCTTTCAATTCATTTAACCCTTAAAACTCACATTGGTTTGACAATTTGGGCTACAGTCAGTAACCTTAACAATCCATTCTTCCATTGTCAGGGCTTCAGTCAGTTTCCATGTTTGAAGAAGCAATGTTCCTGCTGCTGCTATTATAGTAATCCACATTTATTATCCAGCTTTTTATCCATAATACCATATTTCTGGTAGCACCCTGGACAACTCTTTTCATGATTTAGTTTCTGAAACACAATCTAGTTTTTTTGGTAGCATATAATTTCTCCTCGGTCTTTTTCCCCCTCTTTGGGAACTGTCCACTGATTCTGGTGCTGAAGTTGGTGGCTTTTTGTATCCTCAAAACTTGCCAAACAACCAGCTATGCAGAAAGAAATTTCAGGCTGGATTCCTTAACAACCATGTTTGGTCTGCAGAAGAGAAGGCTAAGAGGGGACATGATAGCCGTGTTTAAATATTTGAAGGGATGTCATGTTGAGGAGGGGGCAGGCTTGTTCTGTACCGCTCCAGAGACGAGGACAAGGAGCAATAGATTCAAGCTGCAGGAAAGGAGATTCCACTTGAACCTCAGGAAAAACTTCCTGATGGTCAGAGCTGTCCGGCAGTGGAATATGCTCCCTTGGAGTGTGGTAGAGGCTCCTTCTTTGGAGGTTTTTAAGCAGAGGCTGGATGGCCATCTGTCGGGAATGCTTTGATGGGTGTTCCTGCATGGCAGGGGGTTGGACTCGATGGCCCCTGGGGTCTCTTCCAACTCTATGATTCTATGATACTTTGGAGTAAGTCCTGTTGAATTCCATGGTGCTTACTCCTGAACAGAGATGCACCGAGTTATACCCTCAGTTCTGGCTGATGTGACTATTTCAAGAGTGTTGTTGTTGTTGTTATTATCAAAATCCACACGGAGTTGTGTTAGGATAGGCTGAAATACCAGTATGCGCATGCCTTCTCAGGTGAAGCATGGAACTGGATTGAGGTCTTGAATCACACCATTTCTCCTGGCCAAGATTAGGAACATATTTTCAGTCCCTGCTGTCAGCTTAGATGCAACAGTAGTCTGATCAGATGGATAAACGTTATCTGAAATATTAGCATATTTATAGAACTTTGAGCATTACACGAAACAGAGAGGAAATGCGCAGGAGTTAAAACGTTGCTTAACAAAAGTTGCAAGATCTACAGAACAGAGTTTTCGACCTTTCTTAGTATAAAACATCAAATTTCCTCTGCAAACAGATGTCCTCAGAACAAGACAGAGAGTTATCAAGTTGTTGTTACTTATCTCATTGAATTTTGGCATGGTTCTTCTAGCTGAGCAAAGACAAGAGGTCAATGCAACAGGGTAAGTTCAAATCCAAATGTATTCAAAGATCTTTTTAGAATTGTTTAGGAACTCAGAAATGAAATAGTAAATGATTGGAGGTATTGCTGCACCCAACACTTGATCCTGTTCCTACCATCTGGAGGAAACTCACATTTTCCCTATGGCTTGAATTTCGACGCGATTGTTGCAAGGAGATTTCAAGGCCTTGATTCTGCGCCCCAGCCTTTTCACATTCAGAGTGTATATGATGGGATTCCCCAAAGAGTTGATGGTTATCATCATAGCTGTAAGGTTTCGGAACACGTAGATGCCCGGGGAGAGATCGTGCAGACAGTGAGGAGTGACTAAGTCAACCAGTACACCTATGAAGAAAGGTGTGTAGGAAAGCAAAGCCATGACCCATATAAAGACGCTGGTCTTCGCTACCTGGAGCTCAGCGAGCCGGTACGTGGAACGGGTTTGGCCCAGCATCTGCATTGAACTCTTGTGCTTCCTCAAAAAAATGATGATGCTCAGGTAGGTGAAGAATGGAAGAATGAAGGACACTATACTGTGAGGGACGGCAATGAAGGCAACGTAGTCAATGCATAGAGGACTGTAAAGAGTAGAGACCTTGCCTTTGCCCAAGCAATTCCATCCCATCAGGGGCAAGAAACCGAGGAGGAAGGCAAACACCCAAATTGTCAGCGCCAGGCATAAGACCTGGTTTCGGGTGATCCGTCGCCTCGTCCACCGACTGTCAGCCACAGCCAAGTAACGCTCAAACCCAATGGTCACTAAGTTGTAGATGGTGGCTAGGATGGACATGGTGTAGAAAGCGTAGGCTCTGAGGACGCTCTGGGACCCGACGACGGTGCTTTGAGGATCACTCATGAACGCTATAGCAATCCAGAAGCCCGAGATGCTGGAGAGGAGATCGGAGACAGCCAGGTTGCAGAAGAGAACAAAGATGGGTTTGTGCAGGTCTTTGGTGTACACGACAGTCAGGATGACAGCAAAGTTGAAGACCACAGAAATGGAGGCCATGATAATGTGGGGGATGCCCAAAGAAAGCACCAGCTGCCTGTTCCACATATAAGCAGTGAGGTTTTGACAGTTCTGGTTTCTGATCATGATGGAAATTGGATGCAAACACCAGGCAGCAGACAGAAGGGAGACAGGAGTCTGGAGAGGAAGAAACCAAAGCTGAAGGTCAGAACCCAGGGTCAGAGTTGGGGGCCAACACTGAAGGTCAGATCTTGGAGTCCCAGCTGAAGGTTGGAACCCAGGAGTCACAGCTACAGATCAGAGCCAGGAGTTCCAGCTGAAGGTTGGAGCCAGGATTCAGAACTGGGAGTCAAATTTGAAGGTCTGAGTTGAAGGTTGGAACTGGGGATCACAGCTAAAGGTTGGAATCAGGAGTCACAGCTAAAGATCAGAGTCAGGAATTCCAGCTGAATGTTGGGATCAGGATTCTGAACTGGGAGTCAAAGCTGAAGATCGGAGCTTGGAGTCATAGCTGAAGATTGGAATAAGGAGTCACAGGAAAGATCAGAGCCAGGAGTCACAGCTGAAGGTTGGAACCAGGATTCAGAATTGGGAGTCAAAGTTGAAGGTTGGAGCTTGGATTCCCATGTGAATGTTCAAACCAAGAGTCCCAGTTGAAGGTTGGAGTCAAGAGTCTCAGCTGAAAGTTGGAGCTGAAGCTCTGAATCAGAATTGAGTGTCCAAGTTGTAGGTCAGAGGTGAAGGCTGGAACCAGGAGTCACAGCTAAAGGTCCAAGTCAAGAGTCACAGCCAGGATGTGAGTTGCTGCCTGTCCCAAGCAGAAACCCTACAGAGACCCACTGGTCAGTCTTTTGGGTGGACAGAACCAGTCCAGAGCTTGCCCTGGTACACTTTGCTTCCCTAGAAGATACTCCAGATCACAGCTCTGGTGGGTCACCCTGTGGGTCAGGTGCTCAGGGGTTCTTCATTCTGGCCCACATGATGCTCAATAATGGCTTCCAAAGACACACTCCAAATTTTCAATCAGTGGAGGCTCTTCTTATCTCCATGTCCGGCGGTGCTGAGCTGGATGAGAAGTGAGGTGCCTCCTCTGGCTTGGTGTTCCAGGGAGAAGTTTTGTCAGTACCTATTCCTGTTTGTACAATCCTGCCCAAACAGTGGGTTAAACATTAACCCTCGTGCATCATTGAATTACAGTTATCAGCCCCATACTTGGAGGTTGCCAGGATGATCCCAGGAGGAGAAGCCATCTAATAAGCTCTCACTAATCTTTCCATTGCACTGCATGTCAAGAGTCCCGTTTTGGCCGCCTACCAGCACAATTACTTTAATCAGCTGCCAAACATTAAACCTCTTCTTTACGCACATCCACGCACGAAGCACCAACATTTCATTTCAGAATATTCTAGGGAAAAAGTGTCTTACGGGGTAAACAAATCTGTCTCTTAAGGCCTTAATAGCTGGGCATCCGGCCAGGTTGTGCTCAAAATCTGATGCACAGGCCACCGGAACTGAGTTGTGTAGAGGGTTGAGTGTTGGACTAGAGCTCTGGGAGGCCAGGGTTCAGCTCAGAGTTGCTGGATTCTTAAATTTCATAAAAATCCACTCAACCTGGTCAGTGGTGAGGCAACATATTCCACTGTCAAACTGCTCTTACTGTCAGGAAATTCTTCCTAACATTTAGATGGAATCTCTTTCCCTGGAGTTTGAAGCCATTGCTCCATATCCTAGTCTCTGGAGCAGCAGAAAACAGGCTTGTTCCAACCTCCATATAACATCCCTTCATATTATTTAAACATAGCATTTCCTCTCATGATAATATTCAGGACTAGAAAGCTATTTTTAAAAACAGAATATATCTGAAGAGGCCTATCTGTGCTCCTCCCCACCATCCCCACCCATGCACTTAGTTCCCAAGCATCATGAAGCTTTTAGACATTTTAACCTAAGCAGGTGGAAGAGAGAAACCAAGAATAAAGAAACCAAGACTTTTGAAGAGCAGCTGGAAAAATGAGATGACAGAGAACTACTCAGGCCTGTCCTGCCAAATTGGGACAGTGGGGCGGGGGGTTAGTATTGCCTCTTTGTTGCAAAACTGATAGTTAAGATTCCTCAAGCCCAAGAAATACAAAGCCATCTGGCTTGCCCAAAGTTCACTTTTCTCACTCCAGAATAGTAAAAGGAAGGAGTCGAGTGCTTGCTGAATAAATGGTGCCATATGGCACTCGGTCAGTAGAGGGGAGTGTTTCAAAAGCAAGTATTTCACAGTCGCATTGGACAATGTACTTTAACAAAAAGTTCTGCGTTTATGAAAGGCCGTGGCACAGATTGCAAGCAATTACTTGCTTCCGAGAAGGCCCCTATTATTGTTCGCCGTCAAGTTGACTTCAACTTATGGCAACCCTGTAAACGACAGATCTCCAAGATCACTCTGGACGAGCACCGGCTTCCTATGAATTGTCAAAAGGATTATCAACCCTGGCACCCTTGAAAATGCCAGTTAGCTCTTGGCTTAAGAAAGTCTCAAATCAGGCTCAACCACGGATGGGAATGCCTTTAAGACAACAGACTTGTATATATGATTCAAATCCATCTAGCTTTCCCTTTGCCTCCCAGGCGAACCTGAGGAAAGCTGATAGACAGAATTGACAGAAATGAAGCTGGTCCGAGCACCAACGTGCACACATCTTGTTGACCACGGCAGCGTGACGCCTTAGGAATGATTGCTACTCGACGTGCCACGGGAATTGGATGCCGAAGAAAAGAGCTGATTGCTCTGGGAATGGTTGAAACGACGAGAAACTCATTACCAATCTCCCATCTCATCTCCCGGAGCCGACAGTACGGTTGCCTTATATCCAGACACACGTGGCCAAGCAACGTCAGAGGTGGTCAAGATGGCAAAAGTTATTAATGAGGAAGAACACACAAGCTAGGTGAGTCTGCAGCAGTTTCCTTTTGCCGCAGCCTACTGGGAAGGGCTCCTCTCCCCTCCCCGCTGCTGGGTTGTGTTATGGTTGTCGTGCGTCTCCAAGTCATTTCTGACTCACGGTGACCCAAGGTGACTCTATCATGCCATCACCACCTGTGCTAAGGGCCCTTCTAGATGGACTGGAAAAATCAGAATGTCCTTGGTTTTGTTCCTGCCCTTTCAGACTTTTTCTTTGGGAACAGGAAAAATCTACATGACATGCTCTCTCTCCTACAAGAAGTTTGTCTTTCTTCTTACGTGCCTTCAAGTTGTCTCTGACTTATGGGGACCCATAAGGCAAGGTTTCCTGGCAAGGTTTATTCAGAGGCACTTTGCCTTCCTGTTAAGCTGAAACAGTATGACTCGTCCAGGGTCATGCAGTGAATTTCTGTGGCTGAACAAGGATTCAAATCCTGGTCTTCCAGAACCTTAGTCCATCGCTAAAATCACAACAGCACTCTTGTCTCTTTCTCCTGCAAGAAGTTGTTGTTGTGTGCCTTTGAGTCATTTCTTACTTATGGCGACGCTAAGGTGAGCCTATCACGGGGTTTTCTGGACAAGATTCTTCTGAGGCTGAGAGAGAGTGACTCCCCCAAGGTTATCCAGCGGGTTTCCATGGCAGAGCAGTCATTCAAACCATAGTTCAGCACTGACACCATAATGCCACACTGGCTCTCTCCACAAGAAGTTACTAACCCATAATATGTTGCTTTCTTGGCAATGGAACAAATTTAGGAAACAGAGAAAAAGTATAAACAAATTGTCCCATTCTCAAGTTTACGCGGGTGTCTTTTGAAATGAAAGTGGATTAAAGTCTTCCTCTTTGGCTACGAAGAAAAGAGCAAGGCTTGTGATCTCTCTCCAGCATTTCTGTCCAGCATTTCTGTCGGCTGTCTCCCACCAAAAACATCCCTCAGTGAAAACTCCTCTCTCTTAGGGGTTTCACCTTTGAAATGTCCATGTGTAAATTCCTTCTAAGTGCTTAGATGTCCAGCAATTCCCACGCTTTGAGACCACCTCACAGGGGCGAAAAATCATAACAAGGGATGCATCAGACCTACCCCGAGCACGGCATGATCTTAATGTGCTGGAGAGACAAACGAGCAAAGGAACCTGGGAGAAACTCCCCACCTGAACCAAAACACACACCCGGTGAACACTAACAGAACAGCCTGTGTGATTCTTATGTTGTGTTCCTACTTCTTGACTCCAATTTTTTTAAAAAATACGCACAGAATACCGGAAGGCAATTCTTGCCAAGCGTTTATCCACAAGTTCCAGGTGTACCTCAGTTGGCAAAGCAGATGTGTTCCTTCGTATGACATCTTGGAACAGAAACTTTGGGAACCAGGGGTAGTGACAGCACAGAAAGAATAGGGATAGGTTTCAACCCCACAAAAAACGAAGAGCAGTTCGACAGGTTTTGGCCAACTTTTTCTGCAAAACGGACATCACGTACGTGTAAAATGAACCCCCCAAGTTAGGGAAGCCTTCCATAAGTACGCAAAAGCATCTCAAACTCTTCTAGAGAGTACGTGAAAAGACTGAGTTATTATGAGGAGAATGGCCGGCTGTATCCCCTCTCCCGCTGTCGAAGTATCCAAAACGGCTGCTGATGGGGGAAGGCTTGGAAGGCGAAGAGCTGAAAGGCAACTGGGCTGAGACCAATGGATAAAGAGGGCTGGTTGTCTCTCCTCTCCTTCTGTTGAAGTATCCAAAGCTGCTGATGGAGGAGTGTGGTGGAGTCTCCTTCTCCGGAGGTTTTTAAGCAGAGGCTGGACGGGCACCTGTCGTGAACGCTTTGATGTGGGTTCTTGGATAGCAGTGGCTTGGACTGGATGGCCCCTGAGGTCTCTTCCGGCTCTACGATTCCATGACTCTAAGTCCTGGAAGAAGAAGAGCTGAAGGGCAATTGGGCTGAGACTGGTGCCTGTCTTACCTCTCCCTTAGTTTCAGTCCAGTGATGTGGTGGCCAAAACAGACACTTCTAGGAGGGGCAGGGCCAAATAGCGCATCTCTTTCCCTGCCCCCTTGACAACACAGAACATATCCATCCAACAAAATTTTATCACTTTGATACTTCGACTGCCACGGCTGTCTCCTCCGTTGTTACAGGAGTTTGATGAGATGCTCAAAACTCTCTCTTAGACAGCCCTGGTACTCAGTTCAGGGAAGAGCATTACAAATCCCTCATCAGCCTACAAATCTCTCAGTTTGCACTGAATGAGTCAGTTGATGAGTAAAAACCTGGCAGGACCAAATGCATGTGTATCTAGAGAAACCGTGATCCTTTTCCACAGAAAGGTGACTAGACAAGGGTGGATGCCTGGAAGATGTTGAGGCAAAGATGGATGACATGGAAGAAGCGGATGAGATCATGCTAGACTGGAACTCAGGGCGTCTTTCTAAGGCAAAGACTGGAAAACACCCAATGGATTCCAAGGAAAAAGGGAAGATCCTTTTCCAAGTTTTCAGGGAAAGGCTTTTATTTTTTTAAATTTTAGAACAAGCCCAGCAACCAAGCCCAAATAAGTACAGGCTCATCTGTGGACAGTATGTATGTATGTATGTATGTATGTATTTATTTTCAGCCTGGTTCTCTCATTGTCAGTCTGACCAATGGAATGAGATTTTTCAGCTCCACAAATTGCTGCTGCTAGATAGCATATTGGTACCCATGGGCTTGAAGCAATATATAAAAATACTGAGAGGTATTCTGATGCTTTATGCAGACATTATGGCATACTTCTGCATTGTCCCTTTGATTTTTAATTTGACCTATCTGCTTGTATTTGTTTCTATGTTGCCCCTGAAGGCCACTGACATACATATGTATGCCAAAATGTGTTGGCTTTTTCTAAAAAATTTTTTTTAAAAATAAACCATCCATTGAGCACTTCGAAATGTTATTGTGTTCCTTCAAGTTGTTTCAGACTTATGGTGACCCTAAGATGAACCTATCATGGGGCTGAGAGTGTGTGACAGTGGGTTTCCATGGCCAAGCCAGGTGTCGAACCCTGGTCTCCTGGGTCATAGTTGAACACTCAGACCACTACACCACACTAGTATCCCCCTTTTTTCTTTGGTTTCTAAGAAATATGCCTGGTAGGCAAATGAGGGACAGGAGATACGTCAGACAAAGTTCTCTGACATGCAACGACCAAAGAACTGCAGATCTTGGTACAGTTATTTCTGCAAGGGTGCTATACATACTTTATAAGCTGTAATTGTACAAGTTTGCACATGCAAGCATACTATTTGACAGCTAACTAAAGCAACTCTTTTCCCAGACTTTCTGCCTGCCAACTGCATGACTTTGCAGCTGCATCTATTTCCTGTTATCCCAGTTCATTAAAACAACATTCCCTTGTTCCCAACACACATTTTCCATCATCCCCCTTCCAAACTTTTCCAAACCCCAAGGCGCACTACATGGTACTACATGGCATTACATGGCATGGCATTCGATGACATCACACTGCATGGCAGGGAGAGCAAAGCCAACCTGACAATAAACTCAGTTCAGCCTATGGAGAAATATAGATGAAATTAACAAACAGAATGGAAAATTAAACTGGATTTTTAAAGGAAAAGTGTGTTCCCAAACGCACATGAATTTTCTATGGGAGAAGGAAAGATGACCAAAAAATTACGGCAACCAGCTACAGAAGCTGGATGTGATGTGAATACTAGTGGTATTCAGAAGAAGACAAAGGAAACTAGAACTGGCAGATGCTGACATCCTTACAGCAGAGTTAAGAAGCTTGATCCAATTCTGGACTTTCCCGCAGCATTTCTGAGAAACTCTGACTCCAAGACCTAACCCTTTCCCTCTCCGGCTGCTTTTGCTCTCACCCTCTCCTCCCACTTCCGAGCACCACCTGCCTCTCTCTGCAAATACCCCGAATAAACCCCACCCCCAGAAGCCAGAATCATTCTGTTTCTTTTTCTTCTCTTGCAACTCATGGATAAGGCAGCATTCACTAACTCAGAAATGCCTTGCCCTTCCTTGTCCTATGTAGTGGGCGAAAAAGTCAAGCTAAAGACAACACGGCAACATGAGTGTTGCAGTGGAGCTGGGTTTGCTGGGGTTGGACTGCTGGGGAACATGGGATTAGCAAGGTGAATATTGTCTGCAACCCCTTTCAGGCTTACCTTTTTCCCCTAGTGCAATGCTAACATCACTTTTCCAGCCACAAATAAGTACCCTTCAATTGTCCCTATTTTGCAGGAACAATTCTAATTAATCCTCTGTCCTCCCACTTTCTCACCTCCTTTTAAAACGACCCGGTTTCTCTCTCCTCCTCTCGCTTTCCCCCTTTGTCTTCAGCTTACTTCAGTGGCTGCAAACCAAGAATTAGCTTGTGCTCAGTTGACTAAGCAGATGGAAAGAGAGAGGGGGGGAAATCCTGCCCTTCCCAGTAACCTTAGGCTAAAGCAAACTGCTGCAGTTATCCACTAAGCTGTGTGTTCTTCCTCATTATAACCATCTTGACCACACCGCTTGGCCATATGTGTCCTGGTATTTTATCAGTGAAATATTGAAGCGCATGACATCAACCATAGTTACACAATATGCCAGTGGTTCTTAATCTTTCCTTTACCAGAGAGCTCCTTTAAATACCTTTTGTTGCTGCGGACATCCAAGACTTAACCCTAGATTTAAAACCCTAAAGTGCATCAAATATTTATTTAAAATTGCTCATCAAGGGTTTTTAAACTGGGAGAGAAGGGAGAAATAAGTAAATGCAGACTTCCCTGAGAGGCGCTGGACGGGGAAGGAAGACTTTTCTCCCACTACGTCCTGCTAATTCTTACTTTGATGGCCATGGGAATGTCCCAGGGAATTTTGGGATTTGGAGTCAAGAGCCCCAGTACCTCCCCGAACGACAAACCCCAGGATTCCATGGGATGTCGCCATGGCAGTTAAAGTGGAATCATAGTGCTATCGTCATGTCATGTGGAAGGGCTCTATAAAAGTTGCGTTTCCATGCTCGTATAGATACGAAGGAGGGCAATAGGCAGATCCTAGAAAGTTGGATAGCTCGGCCGTAGGACTAAAATTACCTCTCTCTCCCATCCTTTGGGCCAGAAACTTCACTCTCACATCTTTTGCTTTTCTTCCTCAGCCCACCCAAGGGATGGTGAGGAGTTTTATCTAGAGACAGCAAATGGAACTTTTCTTCCCTTTTCCCTTGGGGACAGATGTAAAAACCGGGCTGACACATCAGAAACGTCAGCTGTTCCAGGGGATGGTGCCAAAGGGGCTTGGCAATGGGTCAGGCTTTTAATCTTTCATGTGACTCCCAACCCTCCATCCGATGTCGTGTCCCTTATAGAACTGTGCGGATACACGGCACGTGGCCAAGGATAGGGGGGACGGATGCTGTCTTCATACAGAACCCAAGCACTGGCGGGGAAAGATGCTCAGAGCCTGAAACTTTGGGTCCGCTCACCAAGGCAGGATTGCCAAATGGTTGGATTCTTCACCTGGGTCTGGTCTTGGGGTTTCTTCCACACCACACAATTCTAGCAGTTTATTACCACTTTAACTGCCCTGGTTGCATCCCACAGGGTGCAGGGATGAATAGTTTGGTGAAGCACTAGAGCTCTCTGGCAGAGAATTCTAATTCCCTCTGTTAGCATTTAGTTTTTTAGTTTAACTTTTTAATAACGTGCGTTAATTTTAGATGGATTATTTTTGCTTTCCTTTCTTCTTTCTGCTTTTTTCTTCTTCTCTGGATGTATATTCCTCAGATTGTGAATTTGATTCTTTACGCTAAAATTAATAAATAAATTATAGAAAGGGAATTCTAGTTACCTCACTAAACTGCAAATCCCAGGATTCCATGGGATGGAGCCAGGGCCACTTGGAAGTGGAATCAAACTGCTATGGCTCTGTTGTGTGAAGAAGACTGAAGTCTCAATTGACCAGGCAGGCAAGTTTCTCCAAGGAGGTATATGACTGTGTGCTTCAGTTCCCCACCTATTTATTAAAGGGAGGCTGAGGCGCATCACTTTTCTTCACCTGGGAGTGTGAATTTTTAAGGATTTCACTGGGATTGTTTTTCTGCTCACTGGTGTCAAAAAGCCCTGTCAGCAAAAAGGAAGGGAGGAGACCACATTTCCATTGATGTTGTCATTCCCAACAAGAAGGTGACTTCAGGTTCATCGTCTTCACTCCAAGCCACGTGGGGAGACAGATCAAGTCCCGGCCCAACACCAGAATCGCTACACTCTAAAGATTTCTTCACAGGAGGTCTGGCATTTCCTTCCTCTGAGGCTCTCTTAAGTTAAAATAGGCTGGTGTTTTGGAGAGCCAGCGTGGCCTAGTGGTTTTGACTGTTGGACTACGACCCCAGAAATCAGCGTTCGATTCCCTGCTCGGCCGTGGAAACCCAGTGGATGACCTTGGGCACGTCACGCACTCTCAGAAAACCCCATAATAGAGTCATCTTAGGGTCACCGTAACTCAGAAATGACCCGAAGGCACACAACAACAGCAATCAAGACCCACGTTTGCTATGCCAAAGGCTCAGCCACAGAATCAACAGCTCGCCCTCGGCTTATCTGTTCTGCTTTCTAGCTAAGTGGACATTTGCATTTCCTGAGAGCCGCGCACGGAAGAGAAACAATAACAGGGGACCAACACCTTTGTTCTGAAAAAAAACCCGACAACCTAGCACTGGCTGTCATTGGGAAACAAATGAATGCTGGGGCCACGTCTGTGCCTCCCAAACACCTGAGAACTTAAGGGCCTTCCCGAAAAACACAGGCCCAACTCTACATTAGAACTGTACAAATAGTTCTGTACAGCCAGAACTGTCCCCCAAAACGTGTTTTAAGAGATCATACAAAGAAAGACGGTCTGTCCTCAGAGAAAAGCACTGCTCCTGTGGATTTTGGGGTGACTATTCTACCTACCTGGCTTGCTGTGTTAACAATCAGCAATCTAGGAGTCAAGAGTTGGCAGCAAGAGCTATGCAAACAGCCGGTGCTCTGGGCCAAAAATGAGGGACAAACCAGGATGGAGCAAGCCACAGGTTCAGGACAGAAAGACAAACCAGGATGCAAGAAATTAAAAGTCAGTGCTGAAAGATAAATCAGGATGGAGCAAGCCACAGGTCAGGACTGAAAGACAAATCAAGATGGAAGAAGTTAATATTGAAAAGACAAAGCAGGATGGAGCAAGCCACAAGTCAGGACTGAAAGGCAAACCAGGATGCAAGAAATTAAAAGCCAACACTGAAAGACAAACCAAGACAGAGCAAGCCACAGGTCAGTACTGACAGACAAACCAGGATGCAAGAAGTTAAAAGTCAATGCTGAAAGACAAGCCACAGAACCAAGATGGAAGGAGTTAAAAGTCAATACTGAAAGACAAGCCAGGATGGAGCAAGCCACAGGTCAGGACTGAAAGACAAACCAAGATGCAAGAAGTTAAAAGACAATATTGAAGGACAAACCCTGATGGAACAAACCACAAATTAGAGAACCAAATATAGGAAGAGGGGTTGAGGGAGCTTGGCCTGTCCAGCCTAGTGAAGAGAAGACTTGAGGGGGCAACTCTGATGGTATTCTTCAAAGATCTCAAGGGCTGTCGCAGAGGGGAAGAGGCAGGTTTCTTCTCTGATGTTCCAGAGGGTACGACCAGGTCTAATGGTTTTGAGTTACAGGAGGGTAGATTTCAATCAAATCTTAGAAGGGGCTTCCTGATGGTAAGAGCAGTTCAGCAATAGAACCAATCGCCTGAAGAGGTGGGGAGAGGGTTTCCTTTTCCGGAGGTCTCCGAAAAGAGGCTGGACAGCTCCCAGCTGGAGATGCTCTAGCTGGAGTTTCTGCCTCAAGCAGAGGTTGGACTCAATGGCCCTTCCACCTCTAGGACTCTATGATTCTATGCTTTTAGGAGAGAGGTCCAGCTTCACCTAGAACCAGAACTCATGCAGAGCTGAAACGGAAACACTCCTCTATGCAAATGTGCTCTACACTCAGATAATCTTTCTTGTTATTCAACTATTTTTTAATTATTGCACACGAGTTAGCATAGTCAGCTGCTGAGGGCTGGTTTGGGGTAGTGGTTTGAGTGTTGAACTAAGGGAGACCAGGGTTAAAATCCTTGCCCAGCTCTGGAAGCCCACTTGGGCAACTCACACTCTCAGCGCCAGAGGAAAGCCATGGCAAAAAAACAAAAACAAAAAAACACAACACCCACTCTGAATGAATCTTGACAAGAAAGCCCAGTGGCAGATTCACGTCACCACAATGTCTGAAGTGGCTTGCGGGCACACGGCAACAACAAATGTGAGTTGTACTTTTCTGGCACAGAGTTTAGGAATTTCCAGACAAGATAGAATCCTGTTCCAATCCAGGGCAGTATTAATTGGTCTTGTCTCCCCACCCTTCCAAACTATATCCCATTGCAAGGAGTTCTGGAAGCCCTCCAAATGTTAGACCTCAGCACCTATCATCCCCAGGGAGTATGGCTAATAGTCAGGAACAGCAGGATTTGATGTCCCAGAACACCCGGAGGGGGAGCTAGCATGATGTAGTGGTTTGAACATTGGACTATGACCCTGAAGACTAGGTTCTGATTCCCTGCTCAGCCATGGAAACTCATCGGATGACTTCAGGGATGTCACACACTCTCAGCCCCAGAAAACCCTGTGATAGGGTCACCTTAGGGTTGACATAAGTGAGAAATGACTTGAAGGTTCACAACAATAACAACATTTATTTATAACACCCTTCTCACCAAAGTTTCACCACCATCACCAATATCTGGAGGGCTACCCCAACCCTGCTCTGGCCAGTGTGCCAACCTGTCTGAGAAAGGGGTTGACCCCTAAATTCTCTCTCACCATCCCACTCTGTCTTTCGCATCCTATCAGACCCAACGCAGCAGCTGGTGCCTGCTGAAAATGATGGATGCTGCAGCCCTTTAAGTACCACTGGGGAAAAGTTTGTTGTTATTTTCACATCAGTATCTTGGACAATTTATGACTTGGGTTACTGTGCCGAAAACTGCAAAGGCAAGAGTTAAAAAGAAGAAAGTCCAGCGAGTAGCTCATCCAGAAGAGATAAGGAATTAGCAGGACAGCTCTTCTCCCTGTCTGGCAATAACCTCAGGTGAAAGGCTGAAGCCAGCAAGAAAGTTTTACTTAACTAATAAGTTAACTAGTCATCTTCTGGGTGCCTTGCACAGGGGCTGGCGGAGAAAAGGAATCATGCTGCTTTGACATGCAGCCGCTTAAAGGGGTGTGGAGGAAATGAAGAAGTTTTTGAAAGGGGACTGACAGTTTATAGCAGGATCAAACTGGGGGAGGAGTTCGCATCTCTCTGCTTATGGCCCGGTAAGGTGATCCTGTATAAAAACTCTGGGACAGGTCAGCAATCACGGCACGCAGCGATCCAAATCAATGCCACCGCATCCTCCCACATCCATCTGGAAGAGACATCATGATCTGGCTTCATTGCTTGGTCTTCCTCTCCCTTTATTCCACTGCAGGGGCAGCCAGCAGAGAAGGTAAGTCCTTAGACCAATTCTTCCTCTCCTCCAACAACACATCTCCAGGGAAGCAAAGCTGAGCAATCTTTATTTTTCCAGAAATCTCATTTTCGAAAGGTTTATGCAAACGCTGCTGCCTGCACTTTTTATTAAATATGTGATAATAACGAAAGGTGAAATTTGTTCAATTTTTTTTTGCTCATTCCAGCTGGATAGATGTCTGTGTTTGTGTTTGTCCCTTGAGCCATTATGCTTTGAGTTCGGATGTGAAGGTTTCTGACATAAAACTGGTTCCTTTAAGACAGCAGCAGTCCCTGGGTGTTATTTGCAAAGATGCAAATCAAAAGGGATATGATTTGGGATTTTTGTTTAAAAACATTCAGCCTACTTTTGTCAGATTTTGTTGCAATGTCATTAGGTTGTTTAAAAACTTAAAAAAACCTTTCATTTTTTTACATCCTTTCTTATATTTCTTTTACATAGCGTGGTATTCATCATAAATGAATTAAAAAAAAAGACTGCTGGTTACTGGAAACCAAATTTGAATGAAAAGCCCTGCTATATTTTCTCTATTTTGCCTCCAGTTTGTGATGTGATAACAGTAACATGCACGGTTATCAGATCCCTGATCTTGTCCTTGATTATGTTTCACTTTATTGCCTTCAGTTTCATAGAAGATCAGAGATCAATGATGTTTTTGTCCTGGTAGCTCGGTGACACCAGCTTTGCAGGTAGAGAGCTGAAGGTTCATGTCTCAGCACCTCCAGTTTTTAAAAAAGGACCAAGAGCAGCTGATGGGAAAGAGGGCTTTTTTTTTTTCCTTTTGTTTGATAACCTGGAAGGAAGCAGTAAGTCAGAGGAACCATGCGAGCTCAGACAGACAAATAATGGGATCCTTGGTTTTGCAGAATTAAACCAAAGATGTTTCCTTCTGTATTCTCCAGGGTCATTTTCGTCTCCAGAAAGTGAGCTTGCATTTCTCCACATGGTCTATCCTCCCTAGCGAATTTTATTTGTTAGTTGGATGTGCATATGCTGATTTTCCTCTGAGGAGATCATGGTAGTGTAGCTGTCTCTTCCCCTGCCATCTCCTCCTTGCTTTACAGTCACAACAACCCTGTGAGGTAGATCAGGTAGAAAGAGAGTGTGTTCATGGCCGAATCAAGGTCACCCAGTGACTTCTATGGCAGTTGTTGCTGTTGCTGTGTGCCTTCAAGTTGTTTCCGACTTATGGTGACCCTAAAGTGAGCCTCTCATGGGGTTTTGGGGAGGCTGAGAGTGTGTGACATACCCAAGGTCACCCAGTGGGTTTCCATGGCCGAACAGGAAATCGAACTCTGGTTTCCGGGGTCATAGTCAAACCACTACCCCATGCTGGCAAAGGAGGCCCTATTTCTGGATCCCAATCCAACACTCTAACAACTACACACCAGGAAACCCTTATGAGCACAGTAAAACTCCAGGCATAAAGCAACCCTGGACCACTATACAGAAATTCCAGATAAACTGTACTGCTGAAGAGGGGATCCTGCCTCTCTCCGCTACCTCCATCAGTCTCACAGGACTCCCCAAGAAAATTTACTGGCAGCTAAAAGCTCTGGCAAAGTTTTCGTTGCTGCTACATTTGGCTGGGCAGCTAAGGGGCCAGAGACTTTTTCCTGCAACTTGGTCACACCCGAATTGAACAAAAGAAACCTAACAGCACAAATGAGGCCCGGTCTATTTACAATTTAAGACCCTAGAGTCCACCGTGTCTTGCTTTCTAGTTAAGGTGCCATCCCTGCCAATATTTCACACATGATAACTAGGTCATTCTTTGCCAAACAACATCAGAATGTGGTCAAGAGAGCAAAAGTTATTAACAGACGAGATAGGGGGAAAGTGAGAGGAGGAAAGGAGAGGCTAGGACATTTTAAAAGCATCTGAAAAAAAAAAATGGGATGACAGAGAATTAATCGGGACTGTCCCTGCCGAAATCAGAATACCTGAAGGTCATGCAGTACAACAACATCTATAAGGAATGTGTTTATGATTTTTTTTAAAAAATCTTATCTTGATATATCAGCATTGTTTAGCAAAATGGAAAGGGGCTTGGGGAAGTTTTTCTTGGACCGGGAAAACTGGTTGCTAAGTAAATATCCTACCTTATTGTCAGTATTAGCCTGGAAAAAAGATTCACCTCCTCTCTCTCCCTGAAGAGACACATACGCACGCACACACGCACTTATAAAATAAACACCACAGTCTTTAGGAAGGAGAATTGAAGAGGTTACTCCAAAACGTTTTCAGATCACTCTGCATCAGAAGGAACGCAAACAGTACCCCAAGCGATGGCCCGGCTGACATTGTGAGAATCTAAGAGAATTTGGTTTTCCCCTAATATTTATCTTCTTCATATGAACTATGCATTTGGTCGACCCTAACAATGCCAGCCCCAGATATATTTGGTTAAGTGCTTTGTAGCTAGAAATCAGGATTGTTGTTGAAAAGCCTGTTGTTCACAACTTTAAACCATCGTGTGATGAACAGTCTTGCTTTGGGATTGATATAGGAAAGCCTTAACATTTCATAATATAGGCACGTGATCATATTATGGCACAGAAGGAGAACCTCTCTCTCACACCACAGAAAAACCTCCAAATACACACCCCACCCTGATAAGGAAAAAATGACAGTCATAACCAGTTTAAACAATGTGTTGCCCTTTCATGACAGCCCCAATTGGCAGTTGTCTCACTCTCCCTAATGGTAGGGCTGGGCCCAGGAAATGGAGGCAGAATAGACCAAATCAAGCAAACTATTGGTGGGATAAGGCTCAGCGTACAGAGCTGGGTTCGAATCCTGGTTTGTCTTTGACCACTGCTTCCCACATATATAGCAGATCTCCAGTGGCAAAAGGATTTGTTTATGGGAAGATCCACTGAATTATTCCTTTGCTTTAATCATGAATCCCCTCCTGGTAAAACAACATCCCTCCTTTCTGCAAGGCAGTTCAGAAAATCACAAGACACTCAAAGCTAAGCAGAACCAAACTTCTGCAGCTACAAATCTATCCTAGCTTTGAAAGAAGCAATGACATTTAGGAAACAAAAATATGAAAATCAGAGAAGAATGTATAAAGGCATCCATATAAATCATGTGTGACATGTTGTATTTGTCTCCTCTGCACCCATCTGCAGCTCCCAAAGGTATACAAATGAGATGTACTGACCCACAATAATATAAACACTCGGAAAACCAAACAACAGATGTATGCAGGTTTAAAAAAGCACCAAATATTTGCAAAAAAAGGGCAGCCTCATTTACATTGACCAAAGCCCATCTGGGCAGGATTAACAGGGACTAGCAACAGGCTTAATGAAAGCTAGCAAGAACCACCACATTCTCCAAATGTTCTGATTTGGCTGGGACTCTCCTGATTAACCCTTTGTCACCCCACTTTTTGGCTGCTTTCAAACCATCCTGGTTTGTCTTTCTTCTTTCTTACCTCCTTGCCTTTGTCTTCAGCTTACTTCAGTCGCCGCAAACTGAATGGAAAGAGTGGAAGTATTTTGCATTCAGTTAACCTTGGCAGCGGGGAAGAGAAGCAAAGAATAGGCATAATCTTGACCTTCCCAGTTGGCTCCGGTAAAAGCCAGCTGCTGCAGCCTCTCCTAGCTTGGGTCTCAATAACTTTTGCCATCTTGACCACATTCTGACATTGTTTGACCACATGTACCCCGGTTGTCCCCTGTGAAATGTGACAGCATGTGACCCACATCTGCATCCAGATAAGAATTTCATAGACCTTTCTAAAACCGCAGCCAAGTCTCCAGATGGCAATGACCTTTTTTCCCCCTTACATTTTTTATACTCCTTTCAATTTTGGGTAAAGGCTATAAAAACATTGATGACTGAACCTTGCTGTTCAAACATTTGAGATATAAGCAAACATTAACTAATTGGCACCTGGAGGAGAGATTACTGAAAGTCTTAGGAGAAGTTCAAAGGCAGAGAAGACCTTCTACGTGTTCTTCTGTAGGAAACTTTGTCCCTTAAGTGGAGAGAATGGGATCTGAAATTAATCCCATTTTGACTCCATGGATCCCCACCTAAAAGGGTGTGCTGGATCTCATGCGTCCCAGTTTTCTTCCATGAAATGGAAGTCTGTGGATCAGGCCTAAGGGCAGTCTAATCCAGTATCCTGGACTCACAGTGGCCACGGTGAGCATGGTCAAATCGATAGCACACCAGCAATCAGCTTCTGCTCACGTTCCCCAGTATACAGCCCCCAACACCGGAGATTACACATTGTTAGCAAGACCAGCAGCTGTTGATAATTTCATCCAAAGACTGGAGAAGTGATTTGTCGGGTTGCAGCTCCCAGAATCCCCCAGGCAGCATTGGGTTGAGTGTTGTTGTTTTTTTTTAGTTGTCCTGGGGTATAGCTACAGCATGGGGGACACTGAGGGCTTTGCTTCCCCAATGAGAATTCCATCCTCCCAAAATGAAATTTTCCTTAAGTTCTCAGAGTCAGACTCAGAACTCTGGTTATTTGGTCTGTTGGCATTCCCTCGGTATCTTTGCCTGCCCCCTTTTCTTTGGATGCCTCAACCTTTTTCTTTTTTTTTTTACCCTCAACTGAAGTTTTAAGTTACTGCAATACAGTCAGCCCTCCACGTTGGCTAGGGGTGGGAGTACAAGACCTCTACGAAAGTGGATGAATTACAAATATCAAAATGTGTGTGTCAGTGTCTGTGGGAAGGGGTCCACGGCACGGTGGGGAGAATGGAAAGGAAAGGAGAGGGAAAGCGGGTGGGTTGGCATTGTGGCCCTATACTTCCTCTCTATGGCCCACCTCCGTCCTTGGGTGTGTGGGGAGCACTGGGAGAGGCTTTGTGATGCTGAGAATTGGGCTGCAATCCGTCCTCAGCTGGCTGGGCGGCGGCTGGAGGAGGAGGAGGGCGAGAGGCAAGATTTTAAAGGGCTGCGTGGCCCGATCAGAGCCGCTGAGAGGCAAAACATCCGAGGAAGCGTGAACGCAGCAAATGCAAGAGCTCCGAGCGCGGATGGTTTTCAAGGTCTCATTCTCTGCAGTGTGGAAAAGCGAGGGACCAAAGGAAAATTTCATTGGGGGACGGAATGATTATTTAGGGTGATCAATTTGTGGTGTAGTGCTTTGAGCATTGGACCACGACTCTGGAGACCAGGGTTTGAATCTCTGCTTGGCCGCGGAAGCCCGCTGGATGACCTTGAGCGCCTCACACGCTCTCAGCCTCAGAGGAAGGCAACGGCAACTCCCTTCTGAACAAATTTTGCCAGGAAAACCTCATGATAGGTTTGCTGTATGTTGGAAATGATTTAAAGGCTCACAACCACAATAAAAGTGACCTCATTTCTCTTTGGAACTCAGAAGTTCAACTCTTTTGACACAACTCAGGGTGCATATTCAGGGAGAGTTGTATTGGCCACGCTGCAAAATACAACAAAATCCAAAACCCATAGGCAACAATAGTTTTCCTGGGCCAGCTTCAAAGCTTAAAATCCATCATGCAAGCTTTCGAAGCTACGCTGGCTTTTTCATCAGGCAAAAATGTTAACAAATTAGGCAGGAGAAAAACAGTGACCATGTTACAGTTGCAGGTCTACATTCTGTCTCTGATGCTATTCTGTTAGATGTTATTCAGGGTGTGATTCAAAAGAAGACGTCGGCTCATGGCAGACTCTCTTGGTTTAAAGTTCACTTGTTCTTCCTTCATTCCAGCCCACCGCCAGCTTGTATTTTATTTCACGTAACTGTAGTTAATAAGTGAACAGAGAGTGTCCTTATTTTTCTTTTATTCTATACCACACATCTCCTTGACCTTGGCTCATCCGTGCACCCAAACGAGCCCAAGTTTTTCTGCCAAACTGCTGAGCCGGTCGTGCCAGCAGACAGCACTTCATTCACCTGCTGCAACTGAAGATGTCTGTCAACTCTTCTGGGACTAGAATGCTCCTTCACAGTTCTTACCAATGGTTTGCCTTTGCCTTGCTCCGAGGCTGAGACAGTGCAACTTGCCCAAGGTCAGTGGGTGGGAGTCATATACTCCAACATTTCATGGATGAAAACTGGAATGTGTGTGGCCAAGCAGCATCAGTGTGTGGTCAAGATGGTAAAAGTTACAAATGAGGAAAAACATATGAGTTTGAAGAGGTTGCCGCAGTTTGCTTTTGCCTGAGGCTACTGGGAAAGGCAAGATTCTGGGTCTTCCTCCCCGCTGCTGAATGCAAGGTACTTTTGCAGGTTCAGCTCGATTTGCAGCAAACAAAGAAAGCTGAGGGCAAAAGCAGAAAGTGGGAAGAGGAGAGAAAAGCTGGGACATTTTAAAAGGAGCTGAAAAAACTGGGACAACAGAGGATGAATTTGAACTCTCCCTGCCAAATGGGGACAGTTGGATGCTATGGGGTTATTGTGGCCGAGCGAGGATTTGAATACTGGTCTGCTATGGTCCTAGTCCAGAATTTAAACCACTACACCATGATGGCTTTTAGGAAAAGATTTCCTCCAATGAGATTTGCCATTTGCCTTCTGCTGAGGCTGAGACAGTGTGACTTGTCCAGGGCATCCAGTGGGTTTCCATGACGGAACAGGAATTCAGACCCTGATCTCCCAGAGTCCTAAAGTACAACACTCAAACCACTACACAGCACTGTTTCTCCCACACAAATGGTAGGTAGAGTTTGGGTTGACTCGATAAGACAGTACAATTAGAAAAAAAAATACGGATGATTCCATAGAGGAACAACAAAGTACATTAAAAAAAATGCTGACTTTCGTTTATTACCACTTGACCTTTTCGCGGCATAAGGAAAGGAGTCGCTCTTTTCAGGACCGGTCCTTGACTTCTTAGTACCTGAAACAAAAGAAACGCAAAGGAGAAAGAAATCCTTTCAAACAGCTATTGTTTAAAGTCGCCACAGAGACTCGCAAAGCCAGGAAATGCAACCCGAGCCAGCAACCACAAGTCAAGTGATCCTCTTATCAAAACTGGGAAGTCCATCCCCAGCTGTGGGGCTATACATGGAATCACAGCATCGTATGGCCAGAAAAGGGATGCAAGAGATAATCTAGTCCAACCCCCGGCTATGCAGAAATGGACAAGTACAGCACTCCTGAAATATGCCCATCCAACCTCTGTTTAAAGTGCTCCAGAGATGGAGAATGGATTAGCAGTCAATTCCGCTACTAAATAATCCTTACAGTAAAGAAATTCTTCCTCCTGTTTAGACGGAATCTCTTCTCATGTAATTCAAATCCATCGGTTTGCCTTCTTGGCTTCGGAGCAGCAGGCAACAAGCCAGCTCCATCTTTTACATGGCATCCCTTCAGAAGATTCCAACACAGAGTAGAAAAATATAGGAAGCAACTTTAGCCCAGGTCAGATTAATGGGTCCAACCAGCCAGCCTCTACAGAAGGCTTTCTTATCACCTGGTCCTTTCAAGGAGTCAGAAACAACTTAGTTATATACAAGTACCGTCACCCTCCATGTTTGTGCTGGTTCGGGACACAGAAGACTTGCAGAAGTGGAAAAACTGCAAACAACTTCCCCCTTAAATTTCCCTACCATACCCTTCCAGGGCTCCCCCCTCTTATTCCCTTGCCTCTGGCTGAGAACTTGCGCCAAGGCAAAAGGAAAGCGAAAAGTCGGGAGGCACACGCATCCCTTCTTTCTCCCCTTTGGAGGTTTTCCCACGACTCACTTGCCTCTGGCTCCAGCGTGAAGGAAGGCTTGCGTGCCTGGGCAAAAGGCAACGGAATGGGAGATTGGAGCCCCGGAGAGGAATGGGAGAAGTGTTACTCCGATGGAAAAACCCTATCGCGGGGTCTACAATTTTGATATTAAATATAGCTCTGTGTGCCACAGAGAGGTCGCCTGAATGAGCACGTAGGCAGGCAAGGTCGAATGACCGAAAACCAGGTCAGGCCGGTAAAATCCCCAGCCACGTAGCCCCAGGAGACCTCAAGGTGTGTAAACCCACAATAAACAAAGGGTCCCCAGCCCCGAGACGCCGACTTGAGGGGACTAGTGTGTCTGCCCCAAGTTGAGCAAATATTCCATCAGGTGAGGACCATTCACATGAAGTCACACCACAAACTAACACAGGCGAAGATCCTGAGACTTTGGCAACACCTTGCAATCCCATCACACAAAGGAAATTACCAGAGGGGAGCTTCGTTATCGCTCCAACACCCATTGTTCTCCCCGGGAAAGGATTAGTCCTCCGGGTACTTTTTCCCCTACAAATAGTCCCAGCTTTTGAGCGTTTCTTCAGATCACTCCCAGTCTTCCCAGCAGACCGTTGCTCCGTCTGTCGAGTGATCCCCTCAGCCCTCTTTGTGCTGAGTCTCTTCTCTCCGCTGTTTCCCCGGACCACGGACTTCGGGACAAGGTGCAGTATTACCCCAGCTACACCCCTTCAATACTCCCCTGTCCAATTTCCTCTCTTTTGCTTCTGAATAGGTCTTGAGTGAGCGTGTGCGTGATTGCGTTGCTGCGTGAGACTCTCATTCAATAAAATCATTTATTGGACATTCTTGTTTGGTTTTTGGCTTGGCCTGACCCCGTAAAAACTGGGTAAAAAGACGCCGCTAGGTTACCCTGCCTCTTGCATTGTTATTGCTCGTGCTCTGGCTAGTTTCCATTCCCCATCACGTGGAGCACACTGAGGTGTCCCCCAAGGGACCCCAGAAATTAGGGTAACAGAAGGATCATGGGTGGGGAAGCTATTCATGATTTTCCCACTATTGCAAGGGTTCTGTGCCCCAAACCCTCGCAAATGTGGAGGCGCCACTGAATACATATATAACTAAAGCTAAAGCTGAACTCAGCAAGTCTGTTTTCTGCTGCTCCAGAGACTAGGACGTGGTGGAACAATGGTTTCAAACTTCAAGAACAACGTTTCCACCTAAACATTAGGAAGAACTTCCTGGTGGTAAGAGCGGTTCAACCATGGGAATACTCTGCCTTGCAGTGTGGTAGAGTCTCTGTCTTCGGAGGTTTTTAAACAGAGGGTAGATGGCCATCTGTCAGAAATGCTTTGATGCTGTCTTCGTGCATTGCAGAAGGAGATTGGACTCGATGATCCTTGGAGTCTCTTTCAACTTTATGATTCTACAATTCCATGGACTACGACCATTTCCGCACTAGACTGTTCTAGCGCTATTATTCCCCTTGCAACATCCTATGGAATCCTGGGGTTTGCAGTTTCGGGAGGGACCGGCCGGTCCCTCCCGAAACTGCAAACCCCAGGATTCCATAGGATGTTGCAAGGGGAATAATAGCGCTAGAACAGTCTAGTGAGGAAATGGCCTAAGATGCAATAGCAAAACACGTTGTTAAAAGATTAGATGACGAATCAGTTACCATAAACAGCAAACAGGCACTTCTGATAGTGTTCATAAGAATATGGGGTCCCTCTAGAGACCTGTAACTTTCAACCCAAATCTATTAATGGCCCGGAAACAGAAGCATGTTCCTTGGCACAGTGTGGACGAGCCCCTTCCTCATAGCAAAGAATGCCATAAGACCAGTTGCCTTTGCCACAGTTCTGAAGGTCACCTGATAACCCGAAAGTACCGCCACCCTGAGACTCACCTTTCCCTTGAATGTTTTATTGTTCTGTTTAAAGTTAGCTCACTTTCCTCCTCGGATGAGACAAAACACACACGTGCACACGGACGCGTACAGTGGCTGACAGTTCCAAAAGCCTTTCGTTGGCACGAGAAGGTCCACCCTATAAAGATGAAGGGTTCAGAACAATCCACTTCCGCCTCAGGTCTCAGACTCAATGGATGCGCATGTTGAGAAAGCAAGATTTATGGAGCTGGCCCTGTCGTTAAGGAAAGTGAGCTTGCCTTAGGTGGCAGAAGATGGGTGTTGGAGGAAATGGCCCTGAATTTCAGGTGGGGCAGAAGATGATCCTGTCCCATCAGCAGTATTGGTGATGACCAAATCTACTGGCTTTTGTACATGGAATGGGAGGGGGCACGTGCTTGTTGGCGGCCTCAGGCAGCAAAATATCTTGGGCTGGCCCTGAATCACTATTTTTGCTAGAATAAAAGGAGTCTGGGGAGTCATTAGTAGTCTTTGGTTAAGAATCCCAAATGTTGTTGTTGTTCTGTGCCTTCAAGTTGTTTCTGACTTATGGCAACCCTAAGACAAAGCTGTCACAAGGTTTTCTGGGGCTGAGAGAGTGTGATGCACCCAAGATCACCCAATGGGTTTCTCTGGCCAAGTGGGGAATCAAACCCTGGTCTCCAAGGTCTGTGGTGCTATCCTGAAACCACTACATTATTCTGTGTCTCAAGAATTCCAAATACTCTTTTTTTAAAAAAAATTCCATATACTCCTTCCTAAACTACATGTCCTGTGACTCCATAGAACAGAACCATGGCAATTAAAATGGAACCATAGTGCCGTAACTGTGAAAGGGCCCTTGGTATAATTCAGGTTCCTTATAATGCCTCTGCTCCAGCTGATTAAACCCAGACCACTGGATTTTGGTCTATATGTCCTGCTCTGCATTCACAAAATGTGGGGATTCAGAAGCCCCTGGTGAACGATAACCACTACCCCCAGAGTCATTGACGAAGAAAGCATCCTTTGACAGGATCACATATGGAAGATGGAGCAAGTGTGTTTTCTGCTGCTTCAGAGACTATGACATGGAGCAATAGATCCAAAGTACAGGAAAAGAGATTCCACCTAAAAAAACATTAGGGAGAACTTTCTAATGGAAAAAGCAATTTGACAATGGAATATGCTGCTGCCTAGGAGTGTGAAGGAGTCTCCTTCTTTGGAGGTTTTTAAGCAGAGGGGGGATGGCCATCTGTTGGGAGTGCTTTGTGTATTTCGGCATGGCACAATGGGGTTGGACTGGATGGCCCTTGGGGGTCTCTCCCAACTCTATGGTTCTATGATTCTATGACTGTGAAACCAGATCCAAACTACTTCAAAGCTGCAGTGCAGACATGTTCTTACAGACTCCCTGCCAAAGGAAATGCAAACAATCATCTGTCAGAAACACTTGGGAGTAGTGAAACAAGAGTGGTGATATTTTAATAGCACAACTCTTCGAGAATGGGTTGGGAAAATACAGCAATTACCTAATGTTAAATCTTTTTCAAAAACGTCCCCTCCTGTTAATTGGATAGGTGTGTCCTTTGCAAGGAGAAATTTGCAGGCAGGGAGTGTTTTAAAATTACTAGGTTTGAAAATCATAATGGAGGTGCCGAATAACACAATCATTAAAAAAAAGCAAGTTATTCTTTGGGGTTTTGAGTCAGATAAGGCTGAGGTTGGAACCGCCTGGGGGATGAATCCGTCCTTCAAATGAACTGTATTTTGTGATGCTCTCCAGAGGATCCAAAGTGATGCCTCGGCAACTTGACAACATTTCTGATTCAGGGTCAAGCGGGTTCATAAAAGTGTGAGGCACGAATTCCTGGCAACTTCAGGTAAGATTGGGAAAGATTCCAGCCCCAAACGCAGTTTGTATCTCCATATAAAATAGCTCCTTGTGTTGCTAAAGAGGGCAGGAACAGATGAGTGGTTGAAAAGAACAAAAGATGAGTGGTTGAAAAGTTAAATATATTCTGTACATGGGATTGCTGACTGAAGATTGGAGAGGGCTCCTGATTGTATAGAAGAGGGGATTTCAGTAGGTGTGTAGCTTGTCACACAACTAGGGCCCATTCACACTACACAACAACAGCGCTACTGTTCCACTTTAACTGCCGTGGCAACAGCCTGCGGAATTTTGGAGTTTGTAGTTTGGGGAGGCACTGTAGTTCTCTGGCTGAGAATTCTAAACGCCCCTACCGAAACTGCAGATCCCAGAATCCCACAGGATGGAGTAGCAGCTGTTAAAGCAGGATCAATAAATGTTGTAATTGTGTGGTTGGAATGAGTGGTGGTAACAAGCAACACTTGCTGAAATTTGTTCTTCTACATGGCCATTAAAAGGCCAGGAGTCCTCTCGAATTATCATTCTGGCAACTCTATCAAAGGTGCAGGAGCTCTTTTGAGTTTTCAGTATGGCAACCCTATTAAAGGTCCAGGAGCCCTCTCCAGTCTTCATTCTGGCCACTGACGGTAAGAGCAGTTCAGCAGCGGAATGCATTGCCTGGGAGTTCTTTGGAGGTTTTTAAAGAGGGGCTGAAAGGCCATCTGTTGGGAATGCTTTGAGGGTGTCTTCCTGCATGGCAGAATGGGGCTGGAGTGGGTGACCCTGGGGGTCTCTTCCAACTCCACCATTCTGTGATTCCAGGTCCAAAGTGTCTTTGTTTACTTGTGATGGCTTTCCCAATGCGAATGTTTCATTTCACTTGTGCAGATTGTTAGTTCTGGATAAAAAGTTTGCTTAAACACATTGAACTGCCCTTCTTCTTCCTCTTCTTCTTTTGTGGTGCTGGAATCTATCTCTGCCCATTCCATATCATTTCTATCTCTGATGCCATAGAATCTTAAGAGCTGGAAAAGAGCCCAAGGTCTCATCCAGTCCAACCCCCAACCATGCTGGAAATCACGACTGGAAACCACAACTGAAACGCTCCTGGACGATGCCCATCCAACCTCTGCTTAAAGACCTCCTGGGATGGATTGTTCACCAAGGCATCCCCTTCCTCTGGTGGACAACTCTTCTATAATAGCAGCCCTTCAGATATTGGAAAAATGGCTGAATCCCACCACCTCTCCATCTTCTCTTTTCCAAATTAAACATAGCCAGCTTCCCAAGCCCTTCCCCATAGGGCTGGGTTTCCAGACACTTGAGCATCTTCGGTCCCCTTTCCGCTGGGCTCGTAGCTCCAGACAGTCTACACTTATTGTCATTGTGATGTGTCTTCCGGCTGACTCCAGCTGACGGCATCTCTCTTCTAAAGGTTTCCTGGAAAGAGTTGCTCAGTGGAGACGTGCCACTGTACTTCTCTGAGGCTGAGAGTGTGTGACTCATCCATCCTCTCCAAAGTTTCCGTTAAAGAAGCCGTGGCCAGGAACACATCGACTTCTATCAACTGAAGTATAGTTGTAACAGGAAATTCATACAATCCTAGAGTTGGAAGAGACACCCAGAGCCATAGAGTCTAACCCCCTTTGGCCACGGAGGAGGATGCCATCAAAGCACTCCTGACAGATGGCCAGCCGGTCTCTGTTTAAAAACTTCCAAAGTAACATAGGAGAAGGTGAAGGAGGACAGGGAGAAAGTGAGCCTAAGATAACTTGGTAAAAAACATGAGCAAACGATGTTTGGGCCCGGCTGAACCAAACATCTTAGCTACAGCAGGAAGAAAGAGTTTGGCTGCAACAAGAGGGAAAAGCAGATAAGCCGCTGGTGTTGGAATGCTGACGGGAATCCTGGCAGCTCAGCCTGGACACCCTGTTCACCCTGAAGATGAAGTGTGAGTGAAGATTGTCAGAAAAGGCATGCAAAAGATAACGAGTCCAAGGAATTCCGTCCAGTATTTGGTTCCAGCCCAAGAAGGTTCACTCCTTGAGGTGAAAGATTAAAACAGTATCCTTCCCCATTCTATGTGCAATAGCCAACTAAATTAGACTCAAACTTAGAATCAGAGAAACATAGGGTTGGAAGAGACCCCAGTGGTTATCCAATCCAACCCAATTTTGCCACGCAGGAATACCATCAAAGCATTCCCGACAGCCTTTATTTAAAAACCTCCAAAGAAGGAGACTCCACCATGCTCCCAGGCAGCAGCATATTCCACTGTCAAACTGCTCTTACCCTCAGGAAGTTCTTCCTGATGTTTAGGGGGAATCTCTTTTCCTGGAGTTTGAAGCCATTGCTCCACGTCCTGGTCTCTGGAGCAGCAGAAAACAAGCTTGCTTCATCTTATATATGATACTCCTTCAAATATTTAAACATGGCTATCATGTCACCTCCGAGCCTTCTCTTGTCCAAGCTAAACGTACCCAGTCCTGTAAGCTGCTCCTCCTACAGCTTGGTTTCCGGGCCTTTTACCATTTTGGTTGCCTTCCACCGGAGATGTTCCAGCTTGTCCGTATCCTCCTTGAACAGTGGTGCCAGAACTGGACACAGTTCAACAACTGCGGTGGGCCAACATCTTCCAGTGTCCCTGGCGGGCAAAAAAGGTTACCTTTGGGCAGGGATGAAGAGCCTTTGGTCCCCAAATATTTTGGACTTTAGCACCCCTAGATATTCTGAGTGGGGCCAATAAGTCCCATTCATCCTAAGATTTCTTGACTGAGAAGACACAGGGCAGGCCAAAGAGCACAACAAAGAACTCTTCTCTCCAAGTGATTTCATTTTTATCAAATGTATATCTTTGCTCTGGTCTTCCCAAAGCAGCTCACAGCATTACAGAGTTTCTCCTGCCTTTCGTCAGGCAAGGAAAACTCTGCATGTACTCAGAGTATGTGCCCGACATTGAAACTGAGCTGCGAATACCACAGCAAGCCTTACACAATATTGGGCACTTCCGCCTCAAAACACGCAGCTGTAAGAATTTTTTCTCTATAAATAAGCATGGATGTTCTTATTTTTATGTTTTTTGACACAGCCATACAAAACAGCATTTCCTGCCCCCTACAACTTGGCTCAGTCCAGGGCCACATTAAGGTTTTCATAGGCTCTAGGCACTCTTGTAGTTGACTCCTCGCCTCCAGGTACCACCAAAGATGTTTTCGTAGCCCCTATGATTTTCACAGGCCCTCGGCACAGTGCCTAAACTGCCTAACGGATAAGTCGGGGCTGGCTGAGTCTCCGCTGATAATTGGAACAGACACGCTTGTGTCCTTGATTTAAATAACATACGCCTTCGCACCGCATTGTTATCTAGGAACCAAAGAAGGCAGGCTGAACTATGCAAGGAAATAGCGCCGAGGGTGGATTGTAAACTTGGATCGTGGACAAGCCGCAATTCAGATTAATTGAAATGATACGCCGGCTAGCTGTTCACCCCCATCAAGGTTATCTGCAGGAAGGAAGGAAAGATCGGGGGGGGGGGAGAGAAAAGAGCCCCCGAGGTCCAGAACCCCCTCGAGGATGAAACAAACTGAGGAGTCAACACAGTTGTGCAATAATGCACAGTGACATCTTCAAAGGGAAGGGAGCACCAGGCTGCCTCCTCCTCTTCCTCCTCCACCAGCCCTGCCTGTCCAGCTAAGGATGGCTCACAGCCCAATTTCTGAGCACCAGAAACCCTCTCATAATGCCCCGCACGCCCCCCCAAGGAAGGAGACGAACGAGAGAGAGGAAGCATAGGGCCACCGCGCCAACCCGTGCGCCTTCCCTCTCCTGCCCCTGGCCTGGCTGGCACCGTGCCTCGGCCCCCTTCCCGCAGACACCTGCACACACCTTGGCATTTGTGATTTTCCCACTTTTATGAGAGTCCTGTGCCCCTGACCCTAGCAAACGTGGCGGGACAACAGCTGAAGCATTCTAAAATGGAAGCACAACACTTTTCCCCACTTTAAAAGTTCCATGTGCCCTAATATATTTTTAAAAATCCCAGATGCTTCCTTAAATAAAAAAGTTCTTTACCTGCCGGTAGAATGACAGCAGGGAGGAGACCTGGCTGACTTCTAAGACTTACTAAATATAAAACTATATAATCCTACTGTATCAGCTGTGATAATTGCCACTGGGAAGATCTCTAACCTTCATTGCATCTAAATAACAATGGTTTTAATGGATTATTTAGTGATGTTTGACAATACCAGCGGGAATACAGACAGAAATTTTAGTGCTGAAAAAGACATGTCTGGGAAAAGCAGGGCGTACGGTAACCCCGTGTTACTCTTTATAGTATTTCAATACTGGTTCATAGCTGTCACTAACTACAGTTTTTGAAAAGTAACTTCCCTTCCTCACAGCTCTGTGTATTACTTTTCGATTACTTTTCATTACCTGAGTTTGTTTATTATTGAATGATTTGATCTGATTTGAAATGAACCATTAAAAAAAAATCAGGATTGATCATTTTTCTTCTCCCTCTCTTCCTCCAAAAGTAACTTTCTTTGGGTAACTGCACTACTTATAATTTGTTCTTTCCAAATACTGATTAGAACTTGGGGTCCTGAAAGCAAATGGGTTGGCAGAGAATAGGGATCAGATACAAGGAAGTAGTTTCTTATTTCCCATTTTTTGCGATAGCCTTCCAAAAAACCTGAAAAATCCCATGGCACCTTTAAAACTAACCCATTTATAATAACGTGAGATTCTGTGAACTATAGCCAGTTTCCCCAGATACAAAAAGGGATTCCTTCTTCACATTGAATGCAATAGGCCTCTGGAACTCACTGCCACAAGGACCCATGCCAGTGTTGGTTATCATTTTGCTGCCAAATCAGATCTCGGCTTTTTTTAAAGTTAAAGCCTTGGCCCTAATTGATTCTATCCAGCCTGTCCATATGCTGGGGTTGCCCTGTTTTGAATTGCTTCAACCCACTTTAAAATTCTCTGGTTTTTAATTGATTGATGATCCAATAAATATTTTTTTTAAAAAAAGTATTGCTATTATCATTTTTTTTAAAATTTAAATTGATTTAAAGAAGCCACCCTGAGACCTTTGGATACAGTTGTCGTGTGCTTCCCAGTCGTTTCCAACTCATAGCGACCCTAAGGCACGGGATTATCCGTGGCTGAGAGTGTGTGACATGCCCAAGGCCACTGAGTGGGCTTCCACGGCTGAGCAGGAGTAGAAGGCTTGACATAAATGTTTTAATTAATTAAATAAATAAATAAATAATTAAATAAGGCCAGAGCTTAGATATGCCATATTTTGCAGGGTAGGGGAGGAACTATACAGCTGCTGCCGGGGGGAATTTTGGGAACGGGAGCCCCCTGTTTAAAAAAAAACTTGCAAGAAGATGCAGCTTCTACCCACCTCCGTGAATTTGTCTAGTGTACTTTTAGGTCCTGACCTAAGGCTGTTGGCAGTCAGCCCAGCACTTCTTGAGGATCTGGCCGGGATGGGTGGAAAGCTCTCTTCCTCTCTTTCTCCTCTGTCTTTCCAGCAACCCATCCGGACGACTCACACATCTCCCGGCTTCCCCCTTTATGTCCCATTGTTAGCATTTCCAGGCGGAGACGTATACACCTGTGTGGGGGAGGCGACGCCATTTCCTCACATTGTCCCAGTGATGGAACAAGAGCAAAATTGGGAAAGCAGAACAAAACTCCCTGGGAACGTCGTAGGACAAACTGTGTCCATGTGTGGGTGTCCCACAGCCTCGTCTTAGTTCCACCAGCTTCTTTTAAAATGTCCCAGTTAATCCTCTGCCATCCCACTTTTTCATCTGCTTTTAAAATGTCTCGGTTTCTCTCTCTTTCTCCCACTCCAACCTCAGCTGACTTCTATTGCTGCAAACCGAGTTGAAATTGCAAAAAGTAGTTTGCCCTCAGTTAACTGAGCAGGGAGTCATAATCTTGTCCTTCCCAATAGGCTCAGGCAAGAGCAAACAGCTGCAGCCGCTCCTAGCTCGTGTGTTCTTCCTCGTGAACAACTTTTGCCATCTTGACCACGCTCTGATGGGGCTTGGCCACACGCGTCCTGGTTTTCATCTGTAAAAACTTAGAGAGTATGTTGTAGTTACGTGCCTTCAAGTTGTGACTTATGCAAACCTGTCATGCGGTTTCTTTCTGGCAAGACTTCTTAAGAGGAGTTTGCCATTCTTCTGAGGCTGAGAGACTGTGACTTGCTCAAAGTCACCGAGCGAGATTCCATGGCTGGGTGGAGATCCAAACCCAGGTCAACCAGAGTCGCAGTTCAAAACTCAAACCACTACACCATACTGGTGTGACAATATGGTGACCTTCTCATAGCATTTTCTTGGCAAGACCTCTTCAGAGGAGGTTTGTCATGGCCGTCCTCTGATGCTGAGAGAGTGTGACTTGACTAAGTCACCCAGGTTTCTACGGACAAGCAGGGATTGGAACCCTGCTCTTCCAGAGTCCTCGTCTTACACGGCAACCCTTACAACACACTAGCTCTGTAGAGATAGTAAAAATTTTCAAAAAAAAATTATTATTATTATTGCCCTGCACTGGAAAACAAATTGCTGTCTCTTTATCTAAGAGTGAGCTGACTTGTGTGCCCACATCCACTCCCTTATTCAGATAGATCGACTTAGAATCACCGAATCGTAGAGCTGGAAAAGACCACACGGGCCGTTGAGTCCAACCCCATCTTCCCAGGCAGAAATACACCATCAAAGCATTCTCAACAGAGGGCCATCCAACCTTTGTTTAAAAACCTCCAGAGAAGGAAACTCCACCACACTCCACTGAGGCGGCAGCAGATTCCATTGTCGGACTGTTCTTACCACCGGGAAGTTCTTCCTAACGTTTAGGTGGAACCTCCTTTCCTGTATTTTGAAATCATTGTTCCGTGTCCTAGTCTCCAGAGCAGCAAAAAACAGGCTTGCTCCATCTTCTGTATGGCATCCCCTCAAAATACGTAAAACATAGCTATCATGTCACCTCTTAATCTTTTCTTGTTGACCTTGGCTGTGGTAGGGGCATATAGAAATAAGGTTTACCCCCCTTAGTGTAGAGATAAGCCCAGAGGTGTGACCCGGGCTGGTGTTCACTGGAGGGCAACACCAGCCCAGAGACGCATCTTCAATGACAAATATTTGCAGCTACTGAAAGCATGTGGGACTGTGCTTTTCAGAGCTGAGAAACCTGCCCCTTGTGTCTTCTTGGTTGTTTTCTTGAGTGGATTTCACACGTTTGTTCATTTCTGCCTTTGTCAGCCCTAGAGGTCAAGGAACGAACGTTGTCCCAGGGCATTCAGTGGGAGGGAATTGGTAAGAGCAAGGAAGAAGGGGTTGACGGATCTCAGGATGTCTCACAACCTAGCCCAGCAGTTCTCAGCCTGCAGTTCCACAGATAAGTTGGATTTCAGTTCCCAGAATCCTTCATCATTGCTTATTTAGCAGAGGCTTCTGTGAGTTAGAGTACAAAAGAGCTGGAGGATGAGAGGTTAAGAGCCCCTGACATGGATGTTCTTCTCCAGTTCATGCAGGGAGGAGGTGGCATCTCAGAACTTGAACAGTGTATTTGTGTGTGTATATATCATCTCGTAGTCGTGTGCCTTCAAGTCATTTCCAGCTTATGGTGACCCTAAGGTGAAGCAATCAAGGGGTTTTCTTGGGCTGAGAGTGTGTGACACACCCACACAGTGGGCTTCCAGGGCTGAGCGGGGAATTAAACTCTGGTCTCCAGGGTCATAGTCAAATGCTCAAATCACTACACCACGCTGGCTCTCAGGACAAAAACACACTCCTTAATTGGAACCAGGGACTTCCTAGGGCCGGCTCTTTCATAAGGCAAGAGTGACGCATCTGCTCCAGGTGGTGGATTTTTGGAGGTAGGCAGGAGGAGAAAAATTGCCACGTTATCAGAAGGCGGCCTGCTACAGGGGCAGGGTTGGCTTTTCAAATTCAGCTGCCAGTCTGGCCAGCTTCTGTGTGTGAAATGGGACAAGGGGTGGCTACTGGCTATATCTCTTCCCTGCCCCGTAACACCGCCTGGCCTCAGGCCTGCAACTCTCTGCTGCTATGCCCCACCGATTCAAGCTGACAAGATGCCTTCGAGATGACAGGCGTGGAGCTGAGTCAGGTCGAAACGCCAGGCAGGCCTCTGAACTTACAAGGAAGAAAGCCCAGATGGAGAAAGAGAGAGAGAGAGAGAGGCAGAGAGTGGCCTCTATTCTGGGAAGAGGGGGAAAAAACCCTCAATTCTCCCCAAACTTGCTACCCTGAGCACAAACACATTGGCATCAACCCCATCGAATCACGCTTGGTTTTTCAGCAGAATCTTGTCCTCCCATCTTCCCTTCACATTTCAGGCTGCCTCAAGTGCAAATGCTGCTGATAGCGCAGGAATGAGAGACCCAGGAGGGGACATTTCACTGAATTATTGAGAGGAATCACACTTTCTGCTGACTGGAGACGAGAGCTTTTCGCTGCCTCGGCAATCTCCAGTGACCTTTGAAAGACCTAGCCTTTTCATTTTCCATGCAAGAGTCTCTCTCTCTCCCCGCTCTCTGTGCCTTTGGTGGGGACACCGCAATGGCACAACCAGGGTTGTCAAGTCCCAGGTCCTGGACCTTCTGTTCTGGTCCTCAGGGGCAGCGGGAGGAATCTCAAGGGGAGAGCACCGTCTTGCAAAGTGTGTGCGGACAGGCGCACCTCGGATAGCAACATACAGTCAGGGACCTCCACCTTTGCAAATTTGACTTGACGGATTTGTGAGTTTCTCCAACCCACTGCCCCATCTCAAGTGCTTCTTTTCTGGGGGAACCTCCCCTCTCGGCAGCTTCAATCAGGCCACGCAGCCCTTTAAAAACCTGCCTCTGGTCCTCCTCCTCCTCCACCACCAGCCATTGCATGGCCAGCTGGGAAGGGATCACAGCTGGATTTCTCGGCACCACAAACCTTCTCCCAGTGTCCCCCTCACACACAGGCAGGGAAGGAGAAGGGCAAGAGAGAGGAAATACGGGGCCACCTCGGCACCACAAACCTTCTCCCAGTGTCCCCCTCACACACAGGCAGGGAAGGAGAAGGGCAAGAGAGAGGAAATATGGGGCCACCTCGGCACCACAAACCTTCTCCCAGTGTCCCCCTCGCACACAGGCAGGGAAGGAGAAGGGCAAGAGAGAGGAAATACGGGGCCACCTCGGCACCACAAACCTTCTCCCAGTGTCCCCCTCGCACACAGGCAGGGAAGGAGAAGGGCAAGAGAGAGGAAATACGGGGCCACCATGTCAATCCCCCTTCCTTTCCCTGACCCCGCGGCGCCCTCGCCTCACCCGGCCACGGCACCCTTCCCACAGACACACGCATTGTGGTTTTTCAAATTTTGTGGGAATCCTGCACTTCTAGCCCTTGCAAATGTGCAGGGCCAACAGTAGATCCGTTCTTGGGCTTTACTCTTTTAACGGAAGATTTGGTACCAGAGGCAGAAATAACATGGGAAGAATAGAGGTTAGGGTCCTACACCACAAAAAGAAAAAAAAAGAAAAAAGAAGAGCACTTCAATATGATTCAGCAAAATTTTTGTTCGGAGCAGGTGAAATGAAATGACCGGGTGAGGCAAACCTTGTAGAACAAAAGGTAAAAAAAAGAAACACTTGAACCTCCTAGAGATGCATTGAAAGCATCTTCCAAAATGCATCCAGGAATTTGTCTTTTTCCTTTCACCGTCTTTTAAATAATTTGCATTTTGGTGGCCAGACTTACAGATCCTAATTAACAAATGGCCAACATACGTGAAATTTTTTTTGTGCCCTTTTGACTACTAAAAGATTAATGTTTCATTACTGGAAGGATAACTTTTCTCCTCTTGTGATCCAGTTGACAGAAGAGCTAACAATGCTTGTAATATTTGAAAAAATGATGTACAGGCTTCCCCCACTTCTCGGACAGACTAGGGACCAGAGCACTGTCAGAAAATGGAACTGGTTGAAAAGGGGAACCCACGTCCTTTACTGTAGGGAGCCAGAAGGACTTGGGGGGCTCACTTGGGACTGAGCTAGGTGAGGAACCGAGCCATTTTATTCTCACTTAGCAGCTCTACAAGTTAGGTTAAGGTAATCCACGATCCCCTGGTGAACCCCGTTGAGTTAGGCAAGGACCTGAATCTAGTTCCCACCTGTTCTAATGTGGGTTTAATTGCTGTACTACACTTTTCTTTTAAACCAGAATGAAACATTTCCAGACTCCTCCCCACAAAACATTGGGGCACACTCAATCTTTCCATCTTCCATGTACAAGTTCAAATGCTCCCCAACTCAAACCTTTTAATCTTCTCACAGTTCTCCCTCTGGGTGGTACAATTATGAACATAGTGTGGGGTTTAGAGGAGACTTAAAAGGTTTAGAGGGTCTTGGGAAGTCATAATTTAATTTCAGAAGGCTTTTATTGCCACTTACGGAAAGTATTTGTTGAAGGAAGATAGTTTACTACCTTCTTGTGATAAAGAAAGCTGTTAAAGATATGCAATCATTACTTATATTGCCAGCATTCACACTGTGAATCTTCTTGCTTCTGTATGGAAAACGGTACCACTTGCTTGCAGAAAGGAAGTCCCAGGCTGCAGAATTTTATAGCAGTATAAAGGGGAGGGGAACTAAACAGTTTTTAAGCCCTCCTCAAAGAGCAATGCTGTCATTGCGGAAGGTGGCAGGATATCAGAGAAGGCGGGGACAGAAGTGAGCATCCTGACAGCAAACAAGACCACCACCACGCTGCAACATTTTGTTGCAGGCCCCTCTCTCTTGCTTATATATAGCTGTGTGGATTCGTGCTCTCTCTAAGCCTGATTTTAAAATAAAACAGAGAGACTTGGTGAGAGATTTCTAGAACCCTACATTGGTTATGAGGAGATTGCTGAAAATTTTTCTTCATTTCTTCTGTGTTCCCAAATAAGATATCGAGAGATCCTAATGTGGTTTGTAGTGGTCTGGAAGCCCAGAGTTCAAATCCTGGCTCAGCCAAGGGAACCTACTGGTCAGGTTTTTCTCTCTCATCCTCAGAAGAAGGCAAACCCTCTCTGAACAAACCTTGCTAAGAAAACCCTACAACAGCATTCCATAATTTGGAATCAGCTTGAAAGCAAGCATAAGACTTTGTCTCTGAAACTGTCTCTCAAAAAATTAAAAGTTGCTGTCCTCACTGTATGATTTTTCTCCTTTGTTGCAGAGTCACAATTATGACAACTGATATAAATGTTTGGGGTGATGTGGAATCGTAATAAACTACTAGTGAGATAAGAGGATGATTTTTACTGTTTCAGGGCCGTTTTGCTATTAATTTTGCTCTCTCTCTCACACACACAGACGGCGCACACTGGTGTTATCTTTCCCAGAAATGTCACGAACCAAGTTGTAAAGGTGAGTTGAAAACCAGCTCTGCCCAGTGAACTTTAGTAGGTTTCAATGTTCTTTGGATTGGGGGCAAAATTACATTTGCATGAAAACAGCATATCTACGGACAAACTCAGACGGTTCATCAGAGAGTGCCTTTTTTCCCCCTTGAATTGCAAGAAAGGCATTATTGAATTGTTTGTTTGCTTCTGGGGAGTCAACAATACTATAGGCTTAGTTCATTCAACATCACCGTGACAAACCTTGTGTCTTTCCTTTTTGCTCTTCACTAAAGGGTTATCCAGACAGGCTGAAAAAAAAAAACAGAATGTATACGTGTTTGTGATTTGTGTCGGTTGGTTGTGCAGTTAGTCAGTTGGTTGTTTGGTTAGTTGGTTGGCTTTATAGTTAGTTAGTTGGTTGTGTTGGTTGGTTGGTCAATTGGTTGTGTAGTTAGTTGACTGGTTGGTTGTGTGGTTAGTTAGTTGATTGGTTGTGTGGTCAGTTGGTTGTGTGATTAGTTGGTTCATTGTGCAATTAGTTAGTTGGCTGACTGGTTGTGTGGTCGGTCGGTTGGTTGGTTGTGTGATTGGATGGTTGATTGTGTAGTTGGCTGGTTGTGTAGTTGGTTGGTTGGTTGGCTGTATAGTTCTTTGGTTAGTTCGTTGTGTGGTTGGTTAACTGTTGTATGATTAGTTACCAAGCTAATGTTTTCCCTACCCCAAAGTATTCCCAGGAAACTTCTGGCATTGTCAAGGACTCTCCCACTCCCCGGTCAGTGTAAATTAACCCACTATTTCCCGAACTGAAACGGACCTCCCCTTGGCCGTCTGCGTTATACCAGAACTAGCTAAGATGGCCACTGCCAAGAACCAGAGCAATACTTTCCAGGACCCAGATTCCAGAGAGATCAAGCAAGGGAAGGAGGAAGACTAGGAAGAAAACGACCCCAACGCTTAACCAGAGGGATTTTGCTAAAGCACTTGACTATCACTCCTGAATAATGATTTAAAAGGACTCAGTGGAAATTGGAGGAAGTTGAGTTCTGAAATATTGCCCAAGACTAGATGTGACAGCTCACCGAGGGAGGAGGAAAGCAAGGGAGGAGGGAGCGAAGGAAGCCTAGGACATTTCAGGAAAGATTCAAAAGCGTGAATACGCAGGGAAAATAAAAACGAAAGAAACAGAAAATCTCGGCATTTCCAGGGACCTTTTTTCTTTTCTGAATAAGCTTTAAAATCCTCTCTCTTCACCAATAGAACCCCGCCAGTGGGATGAGTTATACCCTGAGTGTGGGAAGAGCAAACAATCTCCCATCAACATCCTTACCAGTAAAGTGGAATACAACTGGAACTTGCTGCCGTTCCGTTTCGAAAACTATAATACCAAGCAAAGCTCAGACTGGACCATAGTGAACAACGGCCACACAGGTGAGTTGCTGAAGGCTTCGCCTGAGCTTTCGAGTCCCTCGAGTTGCCCGTCGCTTGCATTTGCTTTGGGACTGGCGTAGCGGCTGAGTGCTTCCGTGTCAATGGGGCTTTGAATCCGCTCCGTTTTTTCTTAGTCACAGAATGGGAGAGGAGCTCTCCAAGGTCCTCGATGCTATCCCTAAAAGGCAACACCTCGGAGAGGTCATTTAAAGTTCAGACAAAAATCCAGAGTGGATTAACCTCCCCTGCTGACAGGAGAACCACCAGCTGCCACTGGTTGTAGGAATCCAAAAAGTGTAATCCTAAAGTAAGAAGGATATATTGCTTTTTTATATGAGATGTTCATTGATTTGTTTAATGATTTATATCCTGCCTTTCTCCTAAGCTGGTAGACTTGCCAGAGTGGAAGTTGGAGAGGGCTCTTGTTTCTTTCATGGTTGCACAGGAAAGGGCATTGTAGCTGGCGTTGCTCCTTATGCAACCGGGACGCTGCCACACTACACTGTTATAGCGCTATAATTCCACTTTAGCTGCCTTGGCAACATAGTATGAAATCCTGGGATTTGCAGTTTAGGGAGGGGCATTTGGAACTCTCAGCCAGAGACCTCTTGGGGCCTCACTAAACTACAAGCCCCAGAATTCCACAGGGTGTTGCCGTGGCAGTTAAAGTGGAATGATAATGCCGTAACAGTGCAGTGTGGTAGGGCCCCAAGCCACAAACTGCACCAGCTGGAATACTCTCTTCTACACAACTGTTAAAGGGACAAGAGCCTTCTCCAGTTTTCCCTCTGGTAAGCCTACATGACCTTGGGTGCATCACACACTCTCAGCTCCAGAAAAAAACCATGATAGGTTTGCCTTAGAATCGGAAACGATGTGAAGGTACACAACGACAACAAAGCCTACCAGGAGAGAGCCAGTGTGGTTTGAGCGATGGACTATGACTCTGGAGACCAGAGTTCAATTCCTTGTTTGGCGGAGCACCCAGGAAACCCTGGGTGACCTTGGGCGTGCCACACTCTCTCAGCCCCAGAAAACCCCACGAAAGGGTCGCCATAAGTCGGAAATGACTCGAGGGGAAAAACAACAACAAACCTACCAGGCGAGGACACTGTGTTTGAAATAGGTGTCTCCTCCTTCAGTCCAGGTGACTCTAGATGGATCGGCCAAGATTGAGTCTGGGGGCCTTTCGGGCAAATACAAGGCGGTACAATTCCACTTCCATTGGGGGAGCAACGACAGTAGTAAGTCAAGCCAGCGGATCAGCCCTGGATCAGAGCACAGCATCGACGGGGAGAGATACGCAATGGAGGTAAAAAAGGTGGGGGGGGTGGAATCTAAAAAGATCTACATAATCTATCTAATAAAAAACAAGTACCTAAACATCAAACTCTCTGTCATAGGCTGTCCCACTCCTTGGATCATGGTTGTTGTTAAGTTCTGAAGGTTTTACTGCCTTAGATTTATCGCCCTTTTTCTTATTAGACTCAGATAGTTTAGGATCAATAAAATCAATATATAGATATATTTTCAAATGTGTACGAAAATTAAAAGAAAAAAGTAACCAAGAAAGAATAATTCCACTAAAAGTGTTCTAAATTCAATTTTCAGTTAAAAAAAAAACACAGCCATGTTTTGTTGATAAACCATCCCTATTGTACAAAATATTCTAAGGTGGTTTGGCTTTAAACAGTCTGGAAAAGTTATTTTTGGACCAGAACTCTCAGAATCTTCCAGCCTGCATAGTTAAGTCTGGGAACTGTAGTCCAAAAAGTACTCTTCCCTTCTCAAATTCTAGTCTTGTATTGGTTATTAAGATCCACTGGCTTTACAAAAGACCCCCCAGTAGAAATTATAACCTATGGAACTTGTTAGAAACTTAGACCTTTCTAGTTACAAACTATCCAAACCAATGGAAACCAATAAAATTAGATCTTTTCATTAGGAATGGATCGCCTTTCATTAACTTTTCTAATGTTGAATGCCCAGGTTTTTAGAAACTGTTATGAGAGATCCTTTCCGAATTTCAGTGATTACTTTGTCTTTTCTCGCAGTTCCAGTTGGGTAAAATATTTTTTTGGTTTTGTGCTACCCATGTAAATATTTCTCAAGTTGTCTCAATCCAAAATTAATTACTTGATTTTAGCAAACTTAAGTAGAAATGCATTTTGATCTCTCCTTGGTCACTCTCTTTCAGCTCCATATTGTCCACATCAATGACAAATATGAGACGCTGTCAGATGCCCTTGCGGGAAACGGAGTAGCTGTGCTTGGATTCTTTATAACGGTATGGAAGCAATTTGGGCTCAGTTTATGGCTTTCATTTTAACCCTGGAAACATGGCAGAAGTTGGCTAGTGTTGTGGGAATCTTGAGAGCTGCAGAGCTTCACACGGATGTGGCACAATGGATATCCCGGCGTTTGCCTGCTCGCAGAGTGGCTTTGACCGAGGGAAATTCAGTAGCCGGAAGGAGAGTGCGGATAGCGTGGCGGGTTGAATTTGGGACTAACACTCCGAGAGACAAGGTTTCGAATTCCCGCCCAGCCACGGAAACCCACTGGGTGAACGTGGGACAAGTTGCACTCTCTCAGCCTCAGAGGAGGACAATGACAAGCCTCTTTGGAATGCATCTTAGCAATGAGGACCAGCATGCTGTAGTGGTTTGAGGGCTGGACTAAGACTTTGAGAAAGCAGGGGCCCGTTCACAGAGTTATAACGCCATTGTAACTTCCATGGTGCTGTCCTCCCCGGAGCAGGGAAGGGGCCAGGCAGACCTCCCATGGAAGTGAGTTGCAAGGGCTGGGAGCGGCCACCGAGAAGGCTTTCTCCCGTGTCCTCACCCAACACGCCAGCGATGGTGGTGGGATGGAGAGAAAGCCTGAAGATCTTAAAAACTCATGCTGGTTGGATAAGGAGACACCATCTTTCAGACCCAAGCTACGTAGGGCTCGAAAGATCAAGACCAGCACTTTGGATTCCGCCCAGAAGCGGACTGCAGTTCTTGTCCTGCCCAGAGTCACAGGTGGGGGAAAAAAATCCACCACATCTTCTGCATGACGGCCCTTTGGATATTTGCAAGTTGCCATCCTGCGCCCATTAAACGTTTCCACGGGAAACACACACAGCAGCTTCAATGGCTGGTTTATTTTTTGTTAGACTACAACCCTGGGGAACAGGGTTCGATTCCCCTCTCAGCCCCAGAAAACCCCTTGATAGGTTCTCCTTAGGGTCTCCGTAAGACGGAAATGACTTGAAGGCACACAACAACAACAAGAATTATCCCTTGGCTTTTTCTCTAGGAGCTCATTATTTTTTTACTCTCACAACAACCTTGCGAAGTAGGGCAGGCTGAGAAGGAAAGCGACTCGTGAAAGGTCACTTAGTGAGTTTCACGCTTGAGTGGAGATTCGAACCCAAGTCTCTTCGGTTCTTTTCAGAAATTAGAGAAGATGGAATGCTTTTTTTTTTAAAAAAAAAGATTAAACTCTAGTAATTATTTTCATTTGTTGTAGGTGGGCACAGAAAACGAAAATTACAGCCCTCTCATTTCTCGGTTAAGTGAAATCCCTTTCAAAGGTAAGGACCGGAGACTGAATAAAAAATCATTGTCTTAAAAAATACATGTGCAGAGCCTCCAACATTTAACAGATGAAAAGCGGGACACGTGTGGTCAAGCAACAGCAGAGTGTGGTCAAGATGGCAAAAATTATGGGAAGAACAGCAAGCTAGGAGAGGCTGCAGTGGTTTGCTTTTGCCTGAATTTACTGGGAAGGGCAAAATTCTGCCCATCCTTTCCTCCCTCCCAAATTAACTGCGATTACAAACTGCTGTTGCTCTTTGAACTCACTTTGCAGCAACTAAAGCAAGCTGAGCAGAAAAGGGGAAACTGGGACATTTTACAAATGGCTGAAAAAGTGGGATGACAGAGGATTAATAAGGACTGTCACTGCCCAACCCAGACAGTTGGTGGGTAGAGAAGGCTTTGAGTATACAGGATTCACTCTTCGCATGTCCTAATATTCTGAATATTATTCTGAATTCTAACATTCTAAGCTTGTTTTTAAAGATAGTGGCATCCCAGAGCATTGCATCCAAAGATGCTAACAGGCCAGCCTACGGATAGACAAAGTGAGGCAAGTGCCTAAGGCAGCATATTGGAGCATCAAGTTGTTTTTTCAGAGCTTGGAAAAGTTAGGTTTTCTGAACTACAGTTCCCAGAAGTCTTCAGTCACCATGGCCATGGGGAGGAAGGTTTTAGGAGATGTACAAATGTACTCCAGAGGGTTTTGCAAGCCATATAGTGTCATGAGTGAGAGAAAAAAGGAAAACCCTGTCGTTTTTGTCTTTAGGAAATCAAACAAGTCTGTCACCTTTGCGCCTGGATTCCCTCATACCCGAAGCAGACGATCTCACCAGCTTCTACCGGTACGATGGCTCTCTGACCACCCCGGGGTGCAATGAGAACGTGGTCTGGACTCTCTTCGAGAAACCCATCGAACTTAAACTGGAACAGGTGAGACAAACCAGCCCAGGCGGGAATGACCCTGAATGACCCTGAACAGGATTAAGCAGCAGGGTCTGTGCACTAAAAACTATGCATGGATTGACTGATTGATTGATTGATTTTGGAGCAACTAGAAACCTAATGATGTAATTATCTGTGGTTATGATTATAAATCAGTAGAGCAAGCTGGATGTGCACAGATCTGTAACAGTAGACTAAGATATGGGATATTAATAGATTTTTCCTTTTCATTACAGTTTGTATGGTCTATTGTGTGATAGTGAGTGAGTGTAGGTAGGATATGCTTAGTGTAATAGATTATTCTTTTGGTAATAGGTTTTGTTATTATTTCTTAGTTTTAATTTAGTTCAATTTAGTTTAGGTTTAGTATTAATTATACACGCAGATTATTTATGTGAGACAGCAAACATGTTGTAGTGGTTTGAGCATTGGGCTATGACCCTGGAGATCAGGGTTTGATTCCCGATTCGGCCATAGAAACCCACTGGGTCACCTTGGGCATGTAACACACTCTCAGCCCCAGAAAACCCCATGACAGGTTTGCTTTACCTAAGTCAGAAACGACTTATAGGCACGCACAACAACAATGGTTTACGTGAGGTCTGTTCCCTTTTCTTTTGCTCCTTTTTCCCTCTTTTTCCGTGGTTGTGAATTAGTCTGTTTGCATCTCTGTACAAAATTAGTAAATATTAAATCTCAAAAGACAAACAGAGCAGCATCTTTGCAGGTGGTTGTTTGGCCTCTCACGACCAGAGTTGCTTTCCTTCTAACTGGGCCAAACTTTGCAGGACATTTGCCTAACTCACAGCATACCACCTACTTGTGGTAAACACACATCGCATTTCAATGCAGCTTAGTGTTGTCTGGTTAATTCCAATGCACTCCCTTTGGAGATTTGCATCAGAATCTCAGCTATGGAAATAAGTGGTTTTTTTGGGGCTAACTCTTCTTCTTAGGCAGAAAGGGGCAAAGAATTTGTGGAAAGGGAATTATGTAACCAGAGGGGGGTGGAATTCCACAAAAGTTGCATTAGGAACAAAGAGGGAGGGTGATCCCACTGCCACTTTTACTTTATGCCCATTCTGCAAGAACTGGTCTGGTCTGGTCAGGAATATAACCCTCTGTTTTCTTGTCGGTTCACAGATCCAAGAATTTTGGATGAAGCTCTATTTTGGCACCACCAAGGATGACTCGTGGATGGTGGATAATTTCCGACCTGTTCAACCCATCGGCGACCGAACTGTCTTCAAGTCCGACTCGAACACCCTTCTGCCTCCAGCAAACGTGTTGCTTCTAATACCGACTGCCACATACCTTGCCCTCTCTCTTATCCAGTGAAGCATTGGTTCAATTAAAAAGAAAAAGGCTCTCATTTACAGTCTTGATAATGCTTGGCTTGGATGCCAGTGAGACTTACAGCCGTTGAAGGAGAAATGTCACTCATACTAAACCAAAGGAATTAAATATACATATATATATATATATTTTCAACTTGACTTTCAGGCTACAGACTGGCCCATGTCAAAATAGCCTTCTTTTCACCACATAGTCTCAGAGTTTGGCAAAGCTACTTTAAAACAACCCAAAAAACTACAAATCCCAGGGTGCCCTTGCTGGGAACAGTAGCTGAGGATTCTGGGCCCTGTCATCCAAACAGTAAAGTTTCTCAGGTCTGGTGGCTCTATCTAAGCACAAAGCCAATCCTAGAGGTGAAGATAAATCTGAAGAGCTATTCTGAAATTGAATTCTCTTTGGCAGGAGAAGTTTGGATGTAAAGAGGGTCCTCTTGGAATATCATTCCCCAACCCTTTACAGATTACAATATTATTATTATGTAGCAACACATCCCATCATATTGCCCTCCAGATGGTTTGGACTACAACTACCATCATCCCTAGACATTCCTTTAGATCAAGAGTGGGCAAAGCTCACCTGCAGGCCCTCAGGACCCTTTTTATGACCCTCAGAGCCCCCTAGGCTTAAAAAATTATCCCCCAATACCCCCCAGGGTTGTGGGAGGCATTTTCACCACATTCCCTTCCTCCAGGCCACTTTAGACCAAAGATAGGCCTTCTAAAAAACCAGAAAAAAAGGACCCCCGGCTGTCTATCTTTCCTGATATGACTTATGTAGCACCTGTGGGGCACTTCCCAAAAAAAGAGGGGAAAACTAGAGATGCAGAAAGCATGGAATCAATAAATTCATCATTACTGAATGTTATGTCAAATAGGGTTCCCAGTCAGGGTCCTCGCAGACCCTGAAAGTCTCCAGGCCAAAACCTGAGACTGAGGCATAGGCCCTAGTGAGATCACCCTCATTAAGCATTATTCTAAAGGCACCAGATCCCACCTGATCTTGGAAGCTAAGCAGGGTCAGCCCTGGTTAGGACTTGGATGGGAGACCGCCAACAAATTCCAGGCGCTATGGGCTCTATTTCAGAAGGAGGAACTAGCAAAACCACCTCTCGCCTAAAAAAACTATGAAATTCACGGGGTCGCCATACCTCGACAAGCAAGTTGAGGACACACGGTTGTTGTGGTTGTGTACTTTCAAGTCATTTCTGACTCATGGCAACCCCAACGCGACCCTATCACGGGGTTTTCTGAGTGTGAGAGGCATCTAAGGTCACCCGGTGGGTCTCCATGGGGAATCGAACCTTGGTTTCCAGAGCTGTAGTCCAATGTTCAAACCACTACACTACGCCGGCTCTCTGCACACAAACTACCAATTGCACTTGTTCACAGTTAGTTATTCAAACAACAGGGAGAAAGAGAGAATGTGTACATAACGCAGCAATAATAGTGGCTCAGACGCAGGTGGAGATCTGCTTAGAACAGGCCCAGAGAATCAACGAGATAAATTGGCCACGATGGAGGATGTGAAACCCGTTGATTTCAACTGCCCAACGGCTAGTCCCCACCAGAATCAGCTCGTTGGATAACGAGCATTTACGTAAAGGTTGCTTTCCAACTTGGCAATTAACGTACTGCTCGATCTGGGACTAGCAATCGGACTGAAGCCAGCAAGGTTACTCTAGGGGCTCAGGGCCCTCCAGATGATACTGGACTGTAGCTCCCATTAGGCTTAGGAGATGGGTAATGGGCTTTTCGGTCTAACATCACCTGGAGGAGTACCCCTGGTCTAATCCAGTCCTGGTCTGTATCCATCCCTATAGGTTTCTTTCTCACCTTATTTATCGAGGTGCCTTTTTAATCACCTGAAATAGTCTTAGTTAATAGATCAATCAACTAAAGGCCTGCTGAAGACTGACTTGAAAATCACCATTCTTTTCAAGCCAGTCTCTGACATAATGGTGTTAGAGCTTAATTACTGCATGTATCCACTGCTTTTTAATGGAGTAATCTGCAGTAATAATCTTTGGTTTAAAAGAAAAAAACTTGATGTCACCGTGCAATTGCCGTTTGCCCTCAGCAGCCAAAAATTTGGGCACGGTGTAGACATGCTAAACCATATTTTGGGGAGGTTGATCCAAACTTTGGGAAAGTAATTTTGGACTACAGCTCCCAGAATCCTCAATTAGCATGGCTGCTGGGGATTCTGGACAGTGTAGTCCAAAGAAAATAAATCTTTCCACCTTTTGGGTAATAGCTGCTGGGCATAGTGAGACTGTTTTGTATGGACTGTTTTCTTAAGCGACTGAGACTCATCCTTCGAGGGGAAAGCAGAGAGAATTCTTTTTCTTACTTGCACTAAATTTAATAGCAAATAAAGTAGTAAAATCTGAAATCAGTACAAAACAGGGAGGAGGTAAGAAACACTGATATATATTTATACTGTATATTCAAAGTGAACACATACACTGAACTGTTAATCTGTATTTTTGTATTATTTATGATCTCTTGGTTTGGGAAGAAGAATGAAAGGAAAAATAAAAAATACGGCAACTGAAAAAATGCAGCGTGGGATCCTTTCTTTGTATTCCTGTTCCCTTGTCAGTGACCAGCTTAACATCCCAACTGAACAGCCCCAAAGTCATCCTTGCAGGGTTGCTGTTGGTGGGTGTTCTCCAACCCCAATGGCCAGATTGCTACCTCGGTGCCCTTCCTCCAACCCAGAGGGGACTGCGGGAGTTGTTACCCCAACAAATAACTTTGGTAAGTTCTGGAGAATAAACCAAGATCATGGCTAGAGTGCTGGGGTCATGCACACGCCACAAAAAAACCCCAAAAACACCTTTTAGAAGGTATCAAACTTGCCTCCTTCATCGCAATCTAGTGTCTCCCATTCCAAAAAGTCTATAAGGGGCTTCCAGCCTTTAAGTAATGCCACTAAAGCCATTTCTCTTATTAAACCTGACAATTTTGTGCGTTTCTGCTCAATCTGCCAGTGTCATCACAGTGGGCAGAGCCGAGTTCTTCCACCTTTGCACATACGACAGTCTCGCTGCCGCGGTCACACGCCAAAGCAACCTTCCACGGCTCCTTTCACACCGTACATCCATCGCTCCAAGAGAAAAGGTTCCCTTTTTAATTGAATTCACCATCAGCTAAGGACAGCTCGCAGCCTGATTTCTCAGTATCACAAGCAGTACCCCGATGCCCCCTGCACACACCCCAAGGAAGGAGATCGGCGAGATAAAGGCGGTGTAGGGTCACCACGCCAACCCATCCCCTTTCCTTCTCCTTTCCCTGGCTTGGTTCGGGAGCTGAGCCGGCCCTCTCCGCCACGTCTCGGCCCCCTTCCCACAGGTGCCCACGGACACATTTTGATACCCAGCACTCTAGCCACTTTTGCAGAGGTCCCGGAACCCTAACCCTAGTGAACGTGGAGGGCTAACTGTTTTGCATTAACTTAAAACTTCGGTTGAGCGTAGGTGACATTCCCTGAAGATCGGAAATCCCTTATAGACTTTTTGCAAAAAAAAGAAAGAAAGAAAGAAAGAAAACAACTTGACAATATTCGGATTTGATGATTAGAAAGGACAGGATATTGACAGAAGGGAACTCGTAATTTGGGAGAAAATTTTATGTATATATAACTGCTGAAAGGAAGACCAGAAATTACTTCTGTCTCTCTCCCCCTTTCTCCTTCCCCCATTTCTCTTTTCCCTAGATCTTTGGAATTCTGTAGCTCCTTGTAATTTTTAATATATGGTTTAAAAAATTCTTCTTACTAAAATTATTTAATTTGAACGACCTCTTCTTTCAGACAAGAGAAGCCTGTGAAGTGAAACGTAAGAGAGGGCTGGTGAACGCCCAGAGAGAATAAGACTCTAAGAATAAACCCCCAGTGTTGATACTGGCCTGGTGCCACTCTCTGGCCAAAGGCAACAAGGGCACACGTGGCCCTCCCTGTCGAAAAGCATGTTTAGACTCCAACCTGCGGGCCCCGGGAAGCCTAGCCTCTGGACACAAGGCGGTTGTTTATTTTATCAGAAATAAACTTCCTCCACTGGACCATTCAAACGGCGCCAAGGTGGGCCTTTGGAGTTTTAGGTTGGCACGCGCGTCGCCTTCTTTCCTGTGTGTGTTTTCCCAAGGCAAAAACAAAAGGACTCCCACATTCGTACGGGAGGCAATGTTGCTTAAGAAAAAAATGGCCCGGCGGGATGAATGAACTCCGTCAAACCTCCGGCTGAAAACTGGACACTCTAAAGAACACAGGAAGGCTTCCGCACCCTCCTACCGTTCCAGTTTGGCAGATAAAACCCCATTAATCCCCTGCTGTCCCACTTTTTCAGCCGCTTTCAAAATGTCCCGGTTTCTCTCTCCTCCTCCCACTTCCCCCCTTTGTCTTCAGCTTATTCTAATGGCTGAAAACTCAATTAATTGTTGTTGTCAGGGTAACCATCAGGAGGAGGGGGGAGAGCCCAATGACAAAAAGACAGGATTAAATATAAATAAGAGATAAATACATAAACGTAAAGTTACAGCAGAGCAGGCTCCCAAGCTGGAGCCCTCTCGATGTTTACAACTACAACCCCCACCATCCCCTGTCAGCACTTGTAGGGACTTATGGGGGCTGTAGTCCCACTCAGTGTGGTGTAGCAGTTTGAGCACTGCACCCAGAGACCAGGGTTCAGTTCTCCACTCTGTCACGGAAACCCAGTGGGGGACCTTGGGCACACACTCTCAGCCCCCCAAAAACCCCATGATAGGTCACCTTAGGGTTGCCGTAAGCTGGAAAGGACTTGAAGACACACAACAAGTCCTGTACATCTAGAGGGCAGCAGATTGGAAAATGCTGACCTAGTCACAGGGACACTTTGTCTCAGTAAAACTCAGTAAAAATGCCAGTTTAACAAGGCTTTGATGTTTGTTCTCACTGTGGATGGAAATTTTTCACCAACTGCAGGTTGCAAGTCAAACCAGAAACAAAGAAGAAACAACACAGCCTTTAACAAGAGCCTGTAAAACACAACTCCCTGTTTCACCGATAACAGATTTCACATTGCTATTTTAAAATTTTATGACCAGCGTATCTCAAAATGTCATGCACGCCATCTTACACAGACACACAAAGAGTCTACAAGCACACCTCACTTTAAAAAGCCTCTAACAAAAAGTCCTTTTTACAAAGTCTTTTTTTTTAGGCCAGCCCCCTTTTCCTCCTTGTCCTCTGTCTAGCACAAAGTTCTTTTAGCAGCATCAGGAGGGGGCTTAGAGAAACACAGACTTTTAGTGATAGTCGGAGCAGAGTGTCTGCAGCAAACAATGCAATGAAGCTTGAGCTAGATAGGAATGGGATTCTACTGTAGCCGGTCCTACGGTAACTGCGTGTGCCTACCTACAACAGGCAAGGCAAACAGCAGCTGCCTCCAGAATCTCTCGCTGGGCATGCGTGAATAGCAAAACCAAGGGAAAAGAGGAAAGCAGATAACTCTGCCTCACCAGGTGCCAAGGGGATGTTAAACATGCATAGATCTATATAAGTCATGCCACCAAAATGGAATCACAGGAAAAATGGAGACTGATGAAATTAAAAATCATCCCTGGATGTGTTTTGGAAGCAGTTTTCAGGTCATCTCTGGAAGGTTCAAAGTGAATCAGTTTGCCTGGCCCAGTTGTTTTTTGTGTCATATTGTCAGGTTTAAAGACAAAGCTTGCCGAAACCTGTCGAGTTGCTCCTCCCTCTATACTTTCCACGTTATTTTTGCCTCTGGTACCAAATTTTCTGTTAAAGAAGTAACGCTGAGGAACGTATCTACTTTGCTGACTGAGGTATACCCGTTATACGAAGGCGTGGAATGCAACGCACACCATTGGACAAAGCAGAAAAACTGGAGCAACTGAAAAGCCCGTCCCCAAAAGTGCCATTTTCTTCATTTCTTCATTTACAAGAGAAACTCAAGTTTCCTGGGAACTCTTCCTAGCTCATCCACATTTTTTTTAAAATTATTCAGTGTTTGAACCCATGGTTGATGTTGCGTTTTTCTCAGTTCGTGGGGAGGGGTGAGGCATGGCAGAGCAGGTGTAGGACAGCTGAAACCCTCCTGCGGAGCTTGACTACAACTGCCATCATCCCCAGTCTTTGCCCATGCTGGCTGGGGCTGAAGAAGGTAGCTGTTCAAAACTTCCAAGAGGCACCAGGTTACCTATGCCTGGGACTTGGAAAATTCTGCACTGGGGTGAAAAAAAAATGGGACATGCACACATGCAATTCCCCCCCCCCCTTCCTCGGTTATGATACTAGAAATCCCAATCACTCAATAAAACTGCCAAGAGCTTCAGAGCAAACACAAGGAGGTTCAGGTAGTTGAAGCAAGGTCTCTGTAAGTCAGAAAGAAATTGAAAGGACACAGCAGCAAACAATAAAGGTTTTTGCTGCAGCATCACACTGCTGGCTCATGTTCAACTTATGATCAACAATAACTCCCAGGTCCTTATAATATGTAGTACTGCTGAGCCAAGTACTCCCCATCCTATACCTGTGCAATTCGGGCTTTGTGGCCTAAATGTAGAATTCTGCATTTGTCACTGATGTGTTTCATTTTATTGATTTCAGCCCAGTTTTCTAACTGATCAAGGTTCTTTGGGATTCCGATCCTATCTTCCAATGTGTCAACTACCTCTCCCAGTTTTGTATCATCTGCAAATTTGGCAAGGATTCCCTCCATCCCATCATTTAAATCATTGATAAGAATATTGAAGAGTGTCAGCCCCAGGACAGAAGGTACAAAAGGTCGAAGATTTATGAACCAACGTGAGAAGTCAAACAGGGTCTGTAAACTCTCCCTGCAGCCGACGTCCTGATCAAACAGAGCTATTTCTTCTTTTGCCCCTTAAGAAGAATCCCGGCAGACTTCGTTATTTGTTACTGGGTGTTCACCAGTGATTCCAAGGTGAAGGAACTGAAGAGGACCGGGACTCTTTTTCCTGGCAGGTTGTAAATATTATGATATGGCTGCTGGTGCCAGAAAGCACCCAAGGCGTTCCAAAATCCTGTGTTTGTTCCTGTGCTCCCCTCCTTTTCCTCTTCATCTGTTTATCTTCGAAAGCATCCCTCGAATTTGAGGAGATAATCCCCCCCCCATGAAAATTTCCTACACTCCTCAAATTTCTAGAGGTGCATTAACTTAAAGCTTCTGGAAATAAAGCTTTTAGGCATCCAGAGAAACGGGGTAGGCAAAGGCACCCACGCAAAAACAGCACATTTTTCCCGCAAGGCAAGTTTAGTGCAGAGGCAGGAAAACGGGTGGAAATCAGGGGCCCATTTTCTCCAAGACCCCTCTTTCCTACCACATGCCTCACTGCAAGCCCAAACACCTCTGTTTTCCTCTGCAGCCCCTCACAAAATGGCAACAGGAAGCGATATGATGTCACTTCCTGTTGCCATTTTGAGAGGGACTGCAGAGGAATATGGAGGCATTTAGGGGTAGAACAGGATTCTTGGCTCTTTGTGGTGATGGGGTGCCGGGTATTTGGGGCACCTTTATGCATTTGTGGGGTTTTCTATGCAGTTAGAGTGGCAACTATTGCCGGACGATCACACCAGCTATTCAAAGAAGGGAGCTGGGGAGCTTTTGGGGAACTAGAGGCGAGTTTCAAGGGCCAAAGAAGTGGGGTCTGGGGGTTGTACCCTAGTTCAGGGGAGAAAACCCACTCCAACAGGTTGAACCAGAATTAATTACTTGGAATGACTAACTTGTGACAGGCAAGCTAGCCAAAAAAACCCCACAAATAAATAAAATTTAAAAAAATTTAAAAATGCCAATATACTTGTTTGCAGAGAACCACTGTGGTGTTGTAGTTTGAGTGCTGGATTAAGACTCCAGGAGACCAGGGTTCAAATCCCAGCTTGAGTGGAAATCCACTGGGTGACCTTGGGCAGGTCACACACTCTCAGCCTCAAAGGAAGGCAATGGCAAATCTCCTTCAAACGAATCTGGCTAATGAGAGACAGTATAGCGCAGTGGCTGGAACATCAGATTAGGACACTGGGAGACTGGTGTTCGAATCCTCGCTCAGCCATGGAAACTCATTGGGTGGCCTTGGGCAAGTTGCACTCTCTCAGCCTCTGAACAAACCATGCCAAGAAAACCCTGTGACAGACTCGCTTTAGGGTCACTATAGTAAGTCTGAAATGACCTGAAGCCCCACAGTAACGCAACTTGTTTGCATTGTGATGGAAATGATACGTTCCCCGTTGCTATAAGTCAGAAGTCTTTTTCTAGAGAAAGATAGGCAGTCAAGAGTTTATCTAAAACAAACACCTTTTAAATAATGGAAAAGACCTGTTCAACCTTCTCTACCTCTGCTCTCTTTCCTTCGCTGAGTCATTTCCGGATCGCCATTCCTTAAACCTGTTCTCTCGTCTGCATGCAAAAGCTTAAGAAGAGACCTGCTGGACTCAATATTCTGTTTTCCAGTCTGACATCCAAATGGGGAGCCTGTGAGAAGGACAAAAAAAGATAAAGCATATCCCCCAACCTTTCACAGATGAAAACTGGGACGTGCATGGCCAAGCATCACTGGAGTTGAGTTCAAGATGGCAAATGTTACACACGCAGAAGAAGGCACAAGCTAGGAGACCCTGCAGCAGTTTACTTTTGCGATATTTTGCACTTCCCCTCCTCTCTCCACCATTTGAATTAACTGAGCGCAAACCATTTTTGCACTTTCAACTCCACTTGCAGCAACTGAAGCAAGCCGAGGACAAAGGGGAAAGAGGAGAGAGAAACTGGGACATTTTAAAAGCAGCTGGAAAAGTGGGATGACAAGAGAATTAATCAGAACCATCCTCGCCAAACTGAGATCTTGAAATTGAAATCTTGGTACTTTCTAAGTCCCCCACAAATTAAAAAATTCCAGGATTCCTTGAGACAGAACTATGACAGTTACAGTGGATAAAAGTGATATAAGTGCTATATTAAGATTTGTTATTTCTGACTGAGTAGATTGGGGTCCATCCACACTACAGAACTATAGCACTACTGTTCCACTTTAATTGCCACGGTTCTATCCTACGGAGTCCTGGAATTGGCAGTTTAGAGAGCGGAATTTAGAATTCTTAGCCCATGCGCTCTAGCGCCTTACCAAACTGCAAATCCCGGGATTCTGCAGGATGGAACCATGGCAGTTAAAGTGGAATAATAGTGTTATAATTCCGTAGTGTGAATGGGACCCAATGTCTCTCTCTATCTGCAATCTGTAGCTTCAGCCCCTTGCCCCTGTTCCTCTCACTCCAGGTGATGCGCTTCTATTCCTTAACAAACAGCAATGCTGTTTCCCTGTATCTGTGTTTCCCTACAAAAAACCCAAATTACGAGAAAACTGAATAAGCGCACTGGCCTACATTGCAAGGCTGTTGCACAGTATGGACAGCTACAATACGAGGCTCCTTTGCGGGGCTGGCCCTCTTTCAATACAGAACTAATAAGGCTGCCAAGTGAAATAAACAGGGCTCCTGTCCCTTTTAACAGCTGTGTAGAAAAGGACTGAACTGCAACGATTAAAGGCACAGGAGCCCTGCCCCTAGTTTCATCTGGCAACACTAGGATACAATAACGAAGGACTTCTTAAACCAAAGCTAAATTCTTCTTTACGCAAATATAACTACCCATCTGGTCAGCTTTTATGGTACACCCTGCCCTGAGATCCTTAGCAAGAGGATGCAAATATTGAAATAAAAGAAACAGGTTGTGCACATGGGAGGGTGAGCACCATCTTGGATTTTTTTCCCCCCCTCTGAGGAAACAGCTTGAAGGTACGCAACGACAACAGCAGTTGTCTTGGACCGGCCTCGGGCAGCGCACGGCGCGTGTAACAACTGGTGTTGCCTCCCTGAAGATCCGCAGACCCCTCCCTCCCCTGTGATTTTTAAATCGCAATACCGTTGTCCCTCCGCATTCGCGGGTTTGCCTTTCACAGACTGGATCATTTGCAGGTTTCTCCACCCGTCTTTTCTGAGGGAAGCTTCCCTCTCTCAGCCGCTCCGGCGCAGCCAACGCGGCCCGTTAAAAGCCCATCTCCGGTCCTCCGTTTCCTCCCGCAGCCGCTGCCCGGCCAGCCAAGGACGGACCGCGGCCCCGTTTCTCAGCCCCACAAACCCTCTCACGACGCCGCACCCCCCCCGTGGGCAAAACGGAGCGAGTACGGGGCCACCGGGCCCAGCCGCTCCTTTCCGCGACCCGGTTTGGACCCCGGGCGGCCATCCTCCCCACGCTCCCCGGCCCCTTTCCCGCAGACGCGGGTACCTGAGGTAAGGAACTAACGGTTTTGGCGGGAAAGCGGCTTCATCGCCTCGGGGGGCGGGTTTCCCGCCAAAACGCCTCCGGAAGGTTCCGGACGCCCCCCTGTGCCGGTTACCCATCGATGCGAGCTGACCGAGACCACAGAACGACCAAAGGCGATTAAACACGGCAAGGAATCCGTCCCGTGACACAATACAGAGTAAACGAATACAGAACAGGTTGACGCCAAACAGCGTGACTAACGGCTGCAAAGCTACGCACGCACAGGACAACTTAAGCCGAAGAAGGGACCAAATGAAGCCCAGCGGGAACGACACGCGCCTTTTCTCACGCAATACAGCAAAGACGGCCGCGCCGCAGACCCAAATGCGGCAGCGCGTGGTGGAAACAAGAGCCGCCAGAAGCTCGCAACCTGTCACGACCCGAGATTTTTGGTCCTTTTTATGTCCAGAGAGAAATCCAGCCGCCTCAGACGACAGGAGTCCCAACAAAAGGCACACAGGAAACCAGATCTGGGTTTGAGCACTATTCGTGTAACATTTGTTAAGACATAAAACACAAAATCACATTTGTATCCAGAGCTCTTGCACCTAGCCGGTATCGGAGTCACCCACCTTTCGGGGACGCCTGATCAACGTTCGGCGAAAGGACTGTTGGTGAGCACGTCGTGTGAACGCGTGTGTGCAAGAGCTCTGGATACAAATGTGATTTTGTGTTTTATGTCTTAACAAACGTTACACGAATAGTGCTCAAACCCAGATCTGGTTTCCTGTGTGCTTTTCATTGGGACTCCTATAGTCTGAGGCGGCCGGATTTCTCTCTGGACATAAAAAGGACCAAAAATCTCGGGTCGTGACAAACGCGCTCCACGGCAAAACCCAAAAGGGCCAAATGCGGGCACAGGGCTCGTGTTGACCTGGGTGACTCGCCTGGCACGAGATCTCCTCTCCCGCCCAGCCTGTGCTTCCTTCTCGGGTCCCATTCAGGCAGCCTCCGGTAGCTCAAAAGTTACTTTTTCCCCCCCCTTGTGGACTCTTTCAGAGTCAGCTCTCAGCTCAAAGCAGGTGTCTTGAATTTGCAATCCAAGGGCCGGTTTGCAAAAACAACCCAAAATCAGTTCCGGAGGAGGGGGAAATTTCATTTTCCCCACTACCGGACAACCGCTAACTGGGGAATAATGCTGTTGCGCTAAACAAAAATTAATTATTAAACAAACATTAAACAAAAACAAACTATTAAGAATCAATTACGAACCATATTCCTAAGCATATAAGTAGACAGGCATAAAATAAACGGCACTGATGTGTGCCAAAGGATGTATTGCAACAAAAACATAGCCACAGTGCGACTCAATGGACATCAAAACATCAAAATACATATACAGCCAATACAGGCTCCACAGATACTTAATAGAGACCATCCACAATTGCAAGCATATGACAGAATTAAGAGGCGTAACAGTAATGCGCATGTGTATACACGCATACCAAAATGTACAGATTTAAGACTGTATTTCATAAGGATATACTCTCTAATTCTGCCATAAGCTTGCAATTATGGATTGTCTCTGTTAACTATCCGTGAAACCGGTATTTATTGTCATTAGCAATTAGTTGTATGATGTTTTGGTGTTCATTGAGTTATATTGTGGGTATTAGGTTTTTTTTTGTTACAATACGTATTTATCTAGATATAAGTGCTATTTCCTCTATTTTATGTCTGCTTAGGGGTCTGGATCATATAGTTTAATTTTTAACATACGGTATTATTCACCTGTTAGTGGTTTCCAGCAGTGTGCTTTAGAGACCCGTTGTGGTGGTTCTTCTACACAAATTCAATTTTCTTCCTTTCAGCTCAGACTAGGAAGGCCGACAATCCCCCAGCCAGCAGGGCTACTGGGAATTGCAATCCCAAATTCTGGAGCTAGGGGTTGGGAGAGAGGGGAAACCTAGCTAAAACTGCTTGCCTTTCAGAGGATCCTCAACAACTGCGGCTGAAGTTTTCCATTAATTTGGGAAGTTCTCCCTGCATGTTTTCATCCATTGCGTGCTACTCGCGTCCTGCTGATTTCGAATGAAAAGTTTGCTGAAGGATGTTGAAAAAGATGTCTTCTTTTTTTGCAGCGTATGAACCTACCCCTATTCCTTCCCTGCTATTTCTGCCTCTGGTGCCAAATTTTCCATTAAAGAAATGATGCCCGCATCCACCTTGTTAACTATGATATCCCAGTATTCTGCCAGAAAGCACAGGGACACTCGTGCCTTCGACATATTTTATTGCAGGTTCTGCTTCTTGAATTTATTTCTGTTGGTGTGTGGCCAGTTCTGTCGCAGGTAATCCAAGGACACTTTCAGGGAAGTATGTGTGGCTTTAATACTTCCATAAAACAAAAGAACAACCCTGGCTATAAAACACATGCAACCCATCCCCAGCCGCTTTCTGAGCAAACTGTTGCCGGTACGGTTTGGAACAAAGCGCCAAAAATTCCCAGCCGGTCTCAGTTCTTGCATTTTACACCGATGTGCCAACTGGTTTCTGCGTTAATCTGCTTTTCTTAAAAGTACCAAGGATACGAGAGCCAGGGTAGCGTAGTGCGAGAGTTGGACTGCAAGCCTGGAGACCCAAGTTCGAATCTCCGCTCGGTCATGGAAACCCACTGGGTGACTTTGGGCAAGTCACACTCTCTCAGCTTCAGTGGACGGCAGCAAAGTCAAACCTCTTCTGAACATCTCTTGCAAAGAAAAACCTGTGACAGCTTCTCCTTAGGGTTGCTGTAAGTCAGAAACGATTTTGAAAGCACACGACAAGGATATGCATTTAAATACATATAAATATTTAAATATATAAATGCTTACACATAAATATGAATGCTTATAAATACAGTTCGCCTTCCATGTTTGCTAGGGTTAGGGGCACAGGACACGGTGCACTGATACACTGAAGCTGCCAGAGACCCATGGAAACTTTTGGGAAAAAAGCAGAACTTCATAGCCCAAGAGCTGCGGCTCGTGTTGTTTTCAAAAGGAATCTGCAAAGATGGAATTCCTCAAACAGCCTTATCAAAAAGACATGCAAACTTCAGGTTATAAATTCGTCATTTTCAGACAATGCACAGAGATAACTGATAAACTGTCTGTCCTCCACAGCTTTATCCATCATGGTAAAAATCTGGAGATAGTCACATCATAACTCCGCAAGAGCAAAAAATGCAGAAGTCACAGCAATTCTGGAGTGAAATTTAAACCGGGAGGAGAGTTGAACGAGGACATTGGTGCCCGCTTCGTGTTTGTATCAAGTGAAAGATTAACGGCACATTTCTAGCATCTAGGAATTCGAGCAAGAGGGAGCAACAGTGTGAAAGCCAGTGGCCAATTCCCCACGCTGACACCCCTGTGGGTTTTTCGCCCCAGAAAGCTCAAATGCCCGTATTTTCCTCGGCAGCCCCTCTCAAAATGGCATCAGGAACCGACATCGCATTGCCATTCTGAGAGTGACTGCGGAAGAAAATGGAAGCATCTGGGGTAGGACGGTTTCTGGGGTGCTTGAGGGAGTGGAATAGAGTTATTGTCATAGATTTTTCATGCATTTTTTGGGGGGGATCGGTCTGGTTTGGGGTCAGAAGATGCCTGAAAATTGTGCTGATTAACGGGGAGTTGGGGTTTTTTGGGGAACTGGTGGGAGGACCCCAGAGGTCACAAAAGCGGGGCCCAAAGGCCACATGCAGGCCAAAGTATGTCCAACCCTGAATTTGAGGGAGTTTTTGTTTAGGTGGTCAAGCATTCATGAGACCCCAAATTCAGTTCTGGTTCTCTTCAGGTACGAAATAGCAGAAAAGGGGGGAAAACAGAAATGAAACACAAAAAAAATAGATATAATAATATATCATATTATTGCAGTGCAAAAAAAATAGATATAATAATACATCATATTATTACAATGCAAATGCAATTATTTTGCAGAATGCAAAATAACCAAGGCAATTAAATATGACTAATAACCAACGTAGCGTAGTGGTTTGAGCATTGAACCACAACCCTGGAGGCCAGGGTTGGATTCCCCACCTGGCCATGAAAACTCACTGAATGATCTTGGGTGAGTCACACACTCTCAGCCCCAGAAAACACTGTGATAGGTTTGCCAGAAATGGGAAATGACCTGAAGGCACACAACAATGGTAACAACCAATCACGTGATGCAAAGTCTGCCACGCTTCCTGGCTTTGGGTTGTAGTCATGCGGTTTCCTTGGCAAGATTTATTCAGAGGAGTTGCCTTTGCCTTCCTCTGAGGCCGAGAGAGTGTCACCCAGCGGGTTTCCATGGCCGACTGGAGATTTGAACGATGGTCTCCAATGCCGATTCCCAAACCACTACATCATGCTGAACCTTAGGGTTTTGGGACTCCTGGACAATGTTCTACCCACAGCCCTCAGCCCAGGATCACTCTGTATAAGCTACCTAGTTAGGAAAAGACGTGTGCTAAAACCCTTAGGGTGATTTAATCTTTAAGAAAAGTTCTGGAAGTGGCAGACAAGTAGTAGAGAGGGTGAGATACCACCGCATGTCTTTCATTTTTCATGAGCTCAGGGGAAGATGCAAGTATTTCTCTCATCTCCCATAGTCTCCACGGGAATATTTCGAAAGCACGTCCTGCCATCTGCTGGCTCTGGTGTTTTCTGCATCATCTTTGTCGTAAACTGTCCTCGACTTTCGGCAACCCTACGGATGAGAGAGCCAAGCCACACTTTCCTCAACCGCCCCGTTCAGGTCTTGCAGATTCAGGGATGCATCTTCCTTGAGTCCATCCAGCTACAGTGTTGTCTTCATCTCTTCCTACTCCCTTCTACCATACTAAGTGTTACTGTCTTTTGTAGTGAGTAATCTCTTCCCATGATACGGCCAAAGTACAACAGCCTTAGTTTAGTCATCTCGGTTTCTAGGCTTGATTTGCTCTAAGAGCCATTCACGTATCTTTTTTAACAGTCCAGGGTATTCACAGAACTCTCCTCCAGCACCACATTGATTTGGTGTTGATTTTCTTCCCGTTCAGTTTCTTCATTGTGCAGCTTTCACAGCCATACACAGAAATGGGAAATACGACGGCTCGGACGACCGTAACATTCGTATTCTATGATGTATCTTGACACTTCAGGATCTTGTCTAGTTCCTTCCGAGCTGCCCTTCCAAGTCCTGGTCTTCTTCTGATGTCTTGATTGCAATCTCCAATGTGATCAATTATTGAGTGAAGGTATGGAAAATCTTGCACTATTTCAATGTCTTCACTGTCCACTTTAGGGTTATGTAAATCATCTGGGGTCATTACTTTTTGCTTTCTTAATGTTCACCCAGTGGGTTTCCAAGGCTGATTGAGGATCTGAACCCTAGTCTCTCACCATCCTGTTCCCAACATTCGGTCCAATAAATCGCAATGGCTCTCTACACAAAGAAAGCTGAAGTTCATCATTTGGAAAAAGCCCAGCCATTCTACATTCTAGGTTAATAAAACAGATGAAGACCTTCTTGTTCCAGCAAGCCTTTCAGAATTGTGTTTTTAAAGGAGAATTTTGTATCCTTTTAAATGGTTCATGTTTTTAATTGATTATTAATCATGTAATAGTTTAATTACTTTAGATCTTTTCTATACCTTGCATTTTCATCATTTTAAAAGGCCGCATGGCCCGATCGGAGCCAACGAGAGGGAGAGAAGCGCCTTAGGTGGGGTGGCAGAGGTTGGAGAAACATGCAAATAATCAAATCTGTTAAAGTCAAACCCGCAAATGTGGAAGGCTGACTGTAATTCCCTTTGTTGTGTTTCAACACAGTAGCTTTTTGTGTTCTGATCCGTAGGGATTGTGAGCTGCCTTGTGTGAAAAGCTCAGATATCAGTCAATCCAATCAATCAAATCATAAATGGTACATTTCATCACAGCAAGAGAATATGTTTCTAATAATGAAGAACCATGATAGGATGCCACCGGTCCAACCAAAACGTACCAATACATCAGTTCCCTGAACTTTTCCAGCACTCTCCCTCATGCTGAATGAGGATGATGGGACCTATAACCTATACAGCGGGAGAAGGTGCCAAGTTGGGAGGAAGCAACAGTAGAAAATAAATTTTTAAAAAATTAAGAAAGCTTTCAGGCAAGAATCGGAGCAACACGGTGCAGCTGCATCCACAGTATTTAATTGGTCTGGATAATATAGTTACAGATAAACAGATTCACTCCATATACAGTTACTCAGACTTCTTTGTTTTTATACAGTTCATATCCCAATACATTAATACTTTTTAATTATTATTTACATAGTATGTATGTACAGGAATCTTTCTAAATTCAGTGCATTGTCAATAAGTTTTATACAATAATTTACAAAAGCTGAATGTGGTTAAAGAGTTAACTTAATAATAATAAATTTTCCTGTTAACTTTAGGAATTAATTTAAATTTTATTTTTCTTTTTTAAAAAAATAATTACAACCGAAGTAACAAAGCATGACAAATGAAAAAAACATTAGTAGATTGTGCTACCTGCTTAAACAGAAACCACAAAAAGAAATTTGAAAAGAAAGGAAAGCCAAGTAGGCGCGCGAAAAAGAAATCTGCAAAGGGATACAGAGGTAATAATCTCGAATTGAGAAATTCCATCGTTTTCTTTGAAAAAAAAAAACCACTTGGTTTTTGCTCATCTTGCTGATGTTGGGAAAACGATGCCAGAGAAATACATTGTGGGAAAGATACTCTCCCACGCGGGGGCAGCCATCCAGACAAGCTAACGAGGCTCCCCATCTGCCCGCCATTTTGGCAAAGCTTAAAAATTAGTGCTAGCGATTAAAGGACTGGCCATGAAAAGATGGTGCTCAATGCCTGAACGTGGGCCAAATTTGGCTTCTGAAAGGGACAGGCTTTCCCAAGGGTTAGGTCAACCACCAATCTGTCTCTGCAGCTTATGAAGTGAAGGACAAATATGATCTTCCACAATGGCGGGAGTGGGAAATCTTTGCCCCGCTTGACGTTTTGGCTTACAACTTGCACACGCCCTTATGATAGGTTGTGCCCTCTCGGTCTTCTGGGAAGTGAAGTCCAAAATACTCGGGAGACTCAGAGGTTGCTGTTCACTGATGTCTGACCAGGGAAGATACCTACCCCTATGGTGTCCTGGAAGGATGTGGCTTAGAGTCGCGCCTTACCAGCACCATCGACTTTGGTGTCTTACGGAAGAGCGTGGAAAGTTTGCTTCTTTTCATTGCAAGTCCCAGAATCCCCCACACCACCATGGCTTGTGGGTTCTGGGAAATGTAGTCCACAGAAGTCAGATCTCCAAGCTCTTTACTTAACATGCCCAACTCACACCTTGCGTGCCTGACGGGGATGGTGGAATGGCCAGTCTTCCACCGTGTGAATTGCAAGGGTTTGGAAGCCAGTCGCATACAGGGCAGGTTGGTCGATTAGTATTTTTATAAAACTATTTAAACGCTGGGTTAAAAATAGGAGGAGGAAGACAACACCCCATGTCCCCATCTCCTCCTTTATCCATAAGGGCCTGTTGAACAACAGCTAGGTTCTCCCTCTAACAGCTCTGCAGCAGAGACATGCAGCCATCGAGTCTAGGGGGGTTACTTTTCCAGACCGCGCCTCTCCTGTCCAGCTCCTATGGGAGGGGGATGCTGAAATGCATAGTCCAAAAATGTAACTTTCCCAAAAACTGAGCAGATGACACCATTGCGCTGGAAAGCGGTATGGGTTTCTCAACAAAGCTATTTCAAGCAAAACATAAAAAGGTTGGTGGGAACCCCAATGCTTGGTCAAAGAGGGGCAGTGGAGATGAAAACCTTTGCCTTGATAAAGAGAAGCTAAAGGATTTTGTTTTGGGGAACCGGGGAAAAGATAGAACACTGAAAATGATTAAAAATAAATAATGTGAGTTTGGTCTGGTTCTTGCTGAGAAGATAAGCCTAGACTATGTAACCCTAGACTATGCCACTTCAGATGGGATAAACCATCCCTTAGAGAAACGGATGAACCTTCAGCACTGCAACTCCCATCATCTCTCATCACTGGTCATGCTGGCTGGGGCTGAGGAGAGCTGCAATCCAAAAACACTGAAAAGGATCCCTGGCTACCCACCACTGCTTTGTGCAAAATAATTATTTTTAAAAGCTCGCTGCATGGAAATCTAGCTTGTCAGGATGAAGGGTCTTTGCTTTAACAGGCTAGTTTTCCACAGGCAAGGCCTTTCATTTTCAGGGAGAAACCATTCAGTACTCACAGGCTCAAGTGGAACAGTCCACACCCATGTTTACAAGTTCAGCAAGAACACCACCTCTATTTCGAGTTTTAAAAATAATGCTCTACCTAGATGTCTCTGGCTCACGCAGAGAGTCCACAATTCAAGGAGTTACAACCCTGTCACGAATTCAGTCATGTACTTTAGAATATTCTTCACGTGGCAGTAGTAGTGGGAGAGAGAACAAGTGAACTGAGATTACCCAAATCAGGGGCTTGTTCCTGAATGCTTCCACAGAAGCACCCAGAGATGGATGCTTAAAACTGTAACTTCCGAACTGGTTGCTGACACGGCCTGAAGGCTCTCGGATAGAAATCCAATTCTCTTCTGCTCACTTCGCTCCTGGGAAAAGGGGAATTTTCATGCTAATTCTTTTGCTCCTCAACCCAAACCGACGATGGCGGGAGGTGGCCACAAATTTATCTGAAGGGCAACCAAGCTTGTCGACGCTGGTTGTTGGTTTTGGTTTTTAACATTTCAAATCAACGCCTACAGCATTACAGGAAGAAAGGCACACCTTTTTCTGAAAGCAGGGATCCCCAGAGAGTCTGCTGGCTGGTTGAACAGTGCTCAGTTTTAAACCTCAGGCGTCTGGAGAAGGGATGCCTTGCTCTTTAAATCCAAGTTGATGGAATGGAGACCCCCTTTGTTCTCTCAGCTCCTGCAGTTATAAAATAAGCTGTTTTCTTTTTCCTCATTCTATTTTTTTTTAAAAAAGAAGTGCAATTTTCCATGAAAAGACAAAGAAACCCTGACCACACAAGTACACACTGTCCATAAAGGGGGCATTTTAAACGGGGCACTGGTTTCTCTTTTAGAGGCCAGGTGGCAATGTAAGTTCAATGATCTTTTAAGGGTGGGAGAGATCTCATACGCCACTCCTTCCAATACAAATTTCTCCTGAACCTTGTTTAAATGTTACAACTGGCACCGACGTTAATCTTGGTCTCCTTCTCACCTAGAGGTGGTTGTCTGGGGAAGGGGTAAGTCTCACGCACACCTCCCTCCCCCCCGTGGCTCTCCGCTTTCACAACTGTAGCTGCAAAATCACCAGAGTTATGTTTTGGTGTGGGACCCACCAGCTCCAACATTATGACGGATTATAAGATAGGAAGCTGGTGGTATACGAAGTTTCGTGAGCTGGGACACATCTCTTATTTTCAGGTCAAGAGAAACTTTCAGCAAACTGGGGGAGAGGAGACCACGCTCAAAGATCCCTCTAGCCTACCTCGGAAATTCAAGACCAGGTCATCTCCTAGTTTTGACTTCTCTCCTCCATAGGCTGGAGGTATCTCAGCTTCAAGATCTCGGCGGCCTCAAGGACAGGACAATTTCTTCAAGCCGCTCTGGAAAGCACAGTCTCCAACCCGAGACAACACTCACAGCGGATCGAAGTCGAGAAGGCAATTCTGTCCTCAAGATGATCAAAACTGACTGCCGATACTTCTGCGGAGGCATGCAGCCAGTGACGCTTGGTAGCTTCCATGTCAGGGGACTGGCCAGTGTTTACATCCAAGGTGCTGAACCCATTTTGGGAACCCGGTTCAACACCCTGAGCAGCTCCTTTAAAATGCAGACTGAAGCCGGGAGTGGATTTGCCACCCCACTGACATGGAAGCCACAAGTTCCCATTGCATGCAAACATGTCCACAACCAAAGACAGGGACCAACAGGCTGAAAATGTGAAAGGACCTAACCCTCTAATGATAGGTTTTTGTGCGCCGTTCCTATTTTTGCCGTCCTCATCAAAAAGAGAAATAAAACACCAGAAAAAGGAGGTAGCCATTTCATGCCGTCAACAGACAACACTACAAAGTTAATTATCTTAAATCTGAAGAGAGCATCTGAAGGGTTATCCCTGCTCTTCCCTAGGAGTAAATGTGTAAAAATAACAAAACAAAACAACAAACAAACAACAACTTTAGAGTATTCTGAGCCAGCTGTTATGTAGGTGATCTGAAATTTAAACCGACTTGGTCCTAATTTGTTCACATCAAATCAGTTTGAAGGTCAAAGACAGATAACTGACCAGAATGTTTTTTTTTTCAAGGGGAGGCGGTGAGATCATGTGCCATGAGATCTGAACAAAAGCAATATTCTCTCATCGCGTGAATTGCTATTTAATTAGTTATTTTTTCTCTCCTCCCGTTTGTGCTTTCACAAGAGGAAAATAAAAACAAAATAAAAACTACGCTTAGCTCTTCCGCTTGGATAAAATCCACCTTGTTTTTTTTTTTCCTTTCCTGTTGCTAAACAAGAGGCGCAAGTCACCCCGTCTGAAATGTCCGCGGGAAGTCGACTCGCTCACTGAAGGACGCAGTACTTCTTGTAATCGGACTCGAAATCTTCGTCCATGCTGCTTGTGTCTGCCATGTTCTTGCCCTCTATCTTTGGCAAAAATTGTGCATAGTCGACCCCTTGCTGCTCGTAGAAAAGGATGTAGGCAGAGTCTGTGTCAATTTCGTCGGGATGCAATTCCTGGAAGGAGGGGAGAGAGAGAGACAAGATCTTTACTTACTCCCAACAAAAATCTTCCAAAGTTTCTTTCTTAGAAAGGGTCTCTTGAAAATGGACGTGCAAGTCATTGCCTCCATCCCCAGCCCACTAAAATAGCAACTGAGAGGCCGTGTGGTGTAGCAGTTTGACTGTTGGACATGGACTCTAAGAGACCAGGGTTCAAATCCCCGCTCCGCCACGGAAACCCACTGGGTGACCCTGAGCAAGTCCCACTCTCTCAGCCTCAGAGAAAGGCAAAAGCAAACAACTCAGAACAAACCTCGCCAAGAAACCCCTGTGAGAAGTTCACCTTAGCATTAGGATTGTTTGCATTCCCTTGGTCACTCTGCCTTTCCCTTTTCTCTGGATGCCTAAACTCTTATTTCCAAAGGCTCAGCTGAAATTTTAAGTTACTGCAATGCTAGAAATTGGGTGACTGAAGGAAAACTTCATGTTGGGGCAGGATTACTACGGGGGAGCCACACATTCATTTTGCTCCCCCCTCCCCGCCAGCTACACCCTGGCTGTAATTCAGTGGCACTGCAGTTGTTTTCCATGCAGAAAATTCCCAAGTTCAATCCATCACGTCTCCCGACAGGGCTGGGGAAGAAACCCTGGGCGAAAACTGGTCTTGTTTGGAGAGCTGTAGAGGCCCCCGCACCTCATTTCAGAGCAAGGGCTTCATTCTCCGTACCTCTTATCTTCCTCCTTACCCTTCTCCGAACCTGCTACAACTTGTCTATATCCTTCTCAAAATGAGGTATCCAGAACTAAACACAGTATTCCAGATCAGGCTTGACTAGTGCAGAACAGAATGGGACTAGTATTTCCCCTTGTCTTGGAAACTACGGTTCTATTAATGCAAATTAAGATATTATTTGCCTTCTTTGCTGCAGCATCACAGCTACTGGGTCAGGTTCAAGTTATGATCAACAATAATCCCAACAAAATGAACAACAACCACCTAAAAGGCACTTCCAGATCTGCATGATGTAGACCCTTCTGCATGAGTCGATTTGTCAGCCACACAGAATCGGGGCTGGTGAAACTGTCCCCTTCTTCCTCTTAGAAAAGCGACAGCCATCTTACCTTACAGCTGCTGTCGTTGTAACAGTACCATTTGTCGTTGGGGTTTTTGGCATACGTGACGTAATGACCCCCTCCCATAATTCCTGAATGGCACTGAAAGAGAAGGAAGTTTTGTCACAGGCGGCCAAAGAAAAAAGTCTGTTAAGGCTGAGGGACGCAAAAACGTGCAACCCTAGGAACACATTTTGCCCACCCTCGCCATATCCCATCTCTGCCTCCTGAGCACCATTCACGGCAACACTTTGCCCCCACTTTACGGAATCCTAGCCCTGTCGAAATCCTCCACTTCCAACGATGTCAGTGGATCCGGTTGCAGGTTCAGTGCGGATTTGCGATGTCTATTTTGCAGAATTTGAGACACTCAAGCTGGAATAGCTTATTTGTAAATTACAAAGGTAGTATAAATTTGAAAGCAGAAATGTTTGTGTATAATCCTAAGAGAGTAGGCATTGGTTAGTGCCACGCATGAAGCCAAGCTACCATAAACAAAATGATCAGTTTGAAAATGAAATCAACAAACCACTGCTTATAATGAACCATGTTCGAGGGTTAGTAAGACGTCAAGAGGCCATGTGTATATATGATCAATATATACACACTGATTACACTTTTGATTACATACATGTATATAATCAAAAGTCTAAAAAGCTAACAGAGAGCCTGAGATTCCAAGAAAAGTCCTTAAGTGGAGCATTGGTCCTAACTCTGCCTGTTTGGACTATACAACTGATCACAAGTTGGGCGTCCAGGCAAGCAGAAGGTTATAAATTACCTTTAAGCAGACAACAATTTAGCTGACAGATAGCCAAGAGCCCTCAGCCCCTCAGTCTGAAGAAAGAGGGCTGTTTCAGTCCACCTACCGAAATTGCATAAAGGTTGTAGATGGGGTTCACGCAGATTTCTCCTCTTTGGTCTTCTGCCATCTCCTCCTCCCCATGTGTTTCCAGCTGGCCATCAATGCTGCCGTTGCTGTGAGAGTTTTGCTTGCAAAGATAGCCATTGGCCAAAGTCACCTCGGCCTCCGGAGCGGCACAGAGCTCGCCCTGGCTGCCCCCAAGAGCCTGCCCTCGGCCGAAGCCCTCTCCTGGCTCAGGCGCAACCTTCAGGTCCGTGTCCGTGCCGTTCTCCCGGCTGACGTCTAAGTTCTCTTTGCTGCTGGAGAGTTTGTTTTTACACAGCTGGGGCAGTCGGAGACGCCCTTTGCTCCGGCCCAAAGTCCTCGGGCTTCCAGTTGGACTAATATTTTTATTCGACTGACAGCCAGATGCACACTTCCTCCCAGGAGATGGGGATGCTGGAAGAAGAGTGAGAGAATCGTCAGCATCGGCATCAGTGCCACCCATCTTCTTTATTTATATCCCACCTTTTCCTGGGATTCAAGACAACTTAAAAAGCTTAACACACGTACAACTTTAACGATTGCATCATGCAGTAATTAAAAACTGTAACTAACTCACAATAAAATTAAAAGCAGTTGAAAGTAAGACAATTCGAAACCAGACAAAAAATAAAGAGTACCACACATTCTGTGCGGCAGCAAACCAAAACCACCATGTTTTAAACCGTCCCAATTACTGTTCTTAGCTGTTGCTGATCACTGTTCCACAGAAAGCAAATTCATATTCAAGTCAGAAAGGTCCAAAAGGGGAATGGAATTAATCAAGATGGCAGCCTTTCCCTCCAGATGTTTCGGATGTTCCCATCAACCTACTCTGGGGATGATGGGAGCTGTCAGTCCAACACCTCCAGAGGGCTGCAGATTAGGAAAGGTCAAAAAGTGCCAGTGAACACATTACATAAGTGCCAATGGGTACAGAGAGAGAAATGATGACACATACATACAGAAGGCATTTTTCCCCCTCAGGAAAGGGGCTACAAGTGCCAATTTGTTGGCTTTGGTTCTAGAATAGGGGTGAGCAATTTTCTAAGTTAGGGGGTTGCACTGGCCACCCTGAGAATCATGAAGGGCCTCACTCCTTCCAGCTCCCCATTTTTGGCTCTCTTTGGCCCATTTTGGGCCTAGGGAGAGATTGGGGAAGGCATTCTGCACAAAAGTGAGACAATTTTATCCCATTTTTTAGGCCTTTTTGGGCCCAAGAGAACTTCCTGGCAACATGAAGTGGCTAAGAAGTCAACTTCCAGGATACCCTCTGTTTGAAAAAAGACCTTTCTTTGGCCTAAAAAGGCTAGGGGGAGAATGCCAAAACTGCCTCCTTTACCCTCTATCAGGCATTCGGGGGCAACTGAGGGAGGAACGAGGGGGTTGGGGAATTTCACTTGGTCCAAAGAGTGCATTTTCCCGATTCCTTTTGCAGAATTTCTGTTAAAGAAGTCAAACTCTGGAACATAGCAACTTTGTTAACTGGAGTATCCCTGTACTGACAGTTGTGTGTGAACACCTATATGCTGCTTCCAGGTGCATGAGAAGGCCTTCTTGGTGGCTGCTCCCAGGCTCTGGAACTCTCTTCCCAGAGAGATAAGACCGGCACCCTTCTTGCTGTCCTGGTGAAGACCTTTTCTTTTATTCCATCAGGCCTTTGGGAACTGTTTTTTGTTGGGCGGAGGGGGGAAACATGCCTTGTATAACATATTGGACATATATTCAGTCTGCAGAAGAGAAGGTTAAGAGGAGACATGAGAGCCCTGTTTAGATATCTGAAGGGATGTCATGTCAAGGAGGGAACAGATTTGTTTTCTGCTGCTCCAGAGACCAGGACAAGGAGCAATGGATTCAAGCTGCAGGAAAGGAGATTCCACCTGAACCTCAGGAAGAACTTCCTGACGGTCAGGGCTGTCCGGCAGTGGAATCTGCTGCCTCGGAGTGTAGTGGAGTCTCCTTCCTTGGAGGTTTTTAAGCAGAAGCTGGATGGCCATCTGTCGGGAGTGCTTTGAGGGTATTCCTGCATGGTAAGGGGTTGGACTCGATGGCCCGTGTGGTCTCTTCCAACTCTACATTTCTATGATTCTATGACTCTATATTTGTCGTTTTCAATGATTTTTGTCTTAATTAATTTTAATTTTGTGGGGACGGGGATAATTTAATTACTGTTGAACATCTGTATGCTGCGAATCTTTAACTCTGGTTGTTTGAACTGTTGTAAGCCATCTTGAGTGTGTTAAAAAAAATCACACCCAGGGACCGTCCAAATCGTTAACCGAGGTATCCCTGTACAGAGGTTTTCATGGGGTATCCATTACCTGTTTGCCTCCTTCCATCTGGCGCAGTGCTCACGTCCCACAACCTCTCTCTTACCTTTGACATTATTTAGGACGCCAGAAGCGCTGAGGGAGGAGGGGCTCCTGGCCAGGGCGTCCCCTTCCCCGGAAGCAGATGCGTTCGGCGCCTCCGCCCTCCTGCACTCCTCCATCAGGGCCTGAGGCTCCGAGAGGTCTTCCAGCTGGGGAGTCAGCGGCTTCTGCGGCCAGCAGCTGGGATCCCTCGGCATCAGGAAGGCACTCGGGTCGAAATTCTCCCGGGGAAACTTGACAATTTTCTGGGATTTGATCCAGCGGCCATTGACAAACTGGAAGCGCTTCAAGTGGATAATCTGCGGGTGAGAGAGGAACCATGAGTGAGTGGTGGAGCACCTGCTTGGCACGCGGGGGCCCTTGCTTTGATCCTCGGCATCTCCAGTTAAAAGGGCCAGGTGGTTCTCTACCTGAAGACCCTCAAGAGCAGCAGCTGTTGATCAGAGTCAAAAAGATCAGGCTAGATCAACCTCTCTGGACCTGGGGTCCTTCCACACTTCACAATTATAGCGTTATAATTCCACTTTTAACCAGCGTGATTGCATCCTAGTGAAGGCTGGGATCTGTAGTTTGGGGAGGCACTAGAGCTCTCTAGCTGAGAATTCTAAATACCCTCTCCCTAAACTCCAAATCCAAGGATCTCATAGGATTCTTTCTGAATTTAAAACATGTAAAGACCAATTTTTGGGGGGGGGGGGCAGGCTGATCAAGGTGATCAATAATTTTAAGTATGTATTGATTGTTTTGAATATGTATTGATTTTACATGCCTTTTTATATGCCTTCAAATCCACTGTTGTTTCCTACTTCAATCTATAGGGAGAGGTGGGTAAGAAATTAATAACAATAATAACAACCACAGAGTTCGAAGTGCAAAATAATTTGAACTCAATTAATTCAACAGTGGGAGGCATGTAATTCATGTAAGGTGAAAAGGTTTCCGGATAATTTGGCTACAACTCCCAACATCCACAGCAAGTACAGCTGCCTAGCCCAGTGGTACCAGGATGACAGGCTGGGCAAGGGGTAGACAGACCAAACAGAAGGCTGCCCAGCTCAAACGGCACATTCATGGGGGACCTAAGTTCTGACAGAAGCCCCATTAGGAGTTGCATTTCGCTCGGATCAGGGGCGGTGGTTTTTGCGTACCAGGATAGGGGGAAGCCTCCAGAGGTCCAGTTTTTTGGTGGCCAAGCAGTGAGTTTTGCACTTGGAGCAGTAGTACATCTCATCTTCCCCCAGCTCCTCCTCGCTGGTGAAAGCTCGCAAACAGCTGTCCAGGTTGATGGGCTCAGCCTGGGCGCGGCGACTTTGCTCGACGCTCCTGTGCTCCTCCGCTATCTGAATGGGGAAAGGAGAGAAGAATGAAAGTGGGGCGGAGAAACAGGAGGAATTTTAAAGCAGTTTTTTTCCCAACTGCCACAATCTCGGGCACTTTTGAGTTTCCGAAGCCTCTCCCTCTTGGTGAAATCTTTGGAGAAGTACTAAGACCTTTGGAAAGAAGCTTCAGAAGCAATCTGAAATCATCAGACACCACGCAGCGTAATGGGACGCGACGGCCGATAAAGTCTTCTGGCTACGAAGCCCAGATGAGGAGAATGGCTTCCGGCCAAGAAGCCCTGCGCTGTCAGACAAATGTAAAAGCAGCAGTGCCGGGCTGATCTAACCAAACTGCCACCACTCTTAGAGAAAGAACGGAGAAAAGCCAGCCAAGATTTTCTACAGGAACCTTCTCAGCAAGTCCAGTGGCTGTCACGCACACAGGCACCTAGGTGTTCATCTATCTACCTATCTGGGAACGTATATGTATGCTGCTTAACAGTTCTCTCATGGAGGTGTCAAGAAGGTGCCAGCTTTAATCCTTGGCATCTCCAAAGAGGGCTCGGGGGGGAAATCTTGTCTGAAACCTGGAATACTGCTGCCAACCTGTGTCAACAATACTGAGCTTAGATGGAGTCAATGATCTGATCTGGTACACATCATTTATCTATCTACCAAAGGAGGTTCGCCTTAGGGTCTCCTTCCTTGGCGTGTGGGGGAGGCATCAGGAGAGGGTTTGTGGGGCTGAGAAATCAGGCTGCGAGCCGTCCTTGGCTGGGCAGGCAGCGGTTGGTGGAGCAAGAGGAGGGCCAGAGGTGAGTTTTTAAAGGGCCGTGTGGCCTGATTAGAGCCACCGAGAGGGAAGGTTCCCCTGGAAAAGAAGCACCTGAGCTGGGAGGGGCAGGGGTTGGCGAAACTCCCAAATAATCAACTCTGTGAAAGTCAAACCCCAAAATGTGGAAGGTCAACTGCATTAATGGCCTTATTCTTGCTACTTGCATGTTAGCTGTCCTTAGGAAAGTTGCAGGGCATACATTCTAACAAAATCATGCACACTTGGGGACAGGGGACAGTCTTGTCCAACCTGATATTCACCAAATGTGTTAGACTCCCAACTCGCACAATCCATGTTCGACGAGGCTGATACGACTTGTAGTTTAGCAAGTTTTGAGAATACCAGGTTGAGTGAGAAGCATCTTTTGCCATGGAGCTAGGCTTGAAGACAAAGAGTACACTGGGATAGGTTTCAGAAGGTGAATGTTAACACTGGTCCCCAGAAAAGCCAGACTAGGTAAATCCAGTTTGTAACAGAGGACCAAAGAAACAGAACACCCAGAAATTAAAGGCAGGGTCAAAACTCCACTGAGTTTATGTGGCAGATTTTTCCCCCTTAAACATCTTTACCCGTTCCTGTGATGTCTGGTAGCGGAGATGAAGCGCTGTGGGATCCCAGTCGACGGCAAGGTTGGCGTTGCCCATGTGAGCCCTCTCTTCCGTGCAGTCGATTTTACAGCCATGGCAAAACCTACACAGGGAGGGGAGGACACAGAAGTGGGGCGGAAAGAAGAGATGGGCCATGATTTATCTGGATGCTGCAACAGAAGGCTATTGATGCTCTTTACTGAGAACAGGTCTGGGAAATTACTGCAGGTCCAGGGGACCATTTTCTGCCTGTGGGAATCTGTGGGGCTGCTGGGCTTCCCAAAAATGCCACAAAATGAACAAAAGAAACCCCAGAGAAGACAGAAGTCCACTTCTGTTTTGGAAAGCAGGTAAAATAGTGCAGGAGGGCAGGTCTGTTTAAATGAGGAATCGCTGCTCTTGGAGAATTCACTATTTTTTGCCAGGAAAATGAAGACGTCGTCAATTTTTCATTGTTGGGTGTGGGTGAATGCACACAAAATCCAGCTCCGAGGGAGGGCCCCTTCTGGTCCAGAGCCACATTGGTTAGACAACAATGTAGCTATGGAAATTAATTGGGGCAGGGGCAGCATGGTGTAATGGTTTGGGTCTTAGACTAGGATTCTGGAAAACTACAGTCCAAATCCTCCCTCAGTTGTGGAAACCCACTGAGCAACTGATGGCAAGTTGAACTCTCTCTGAGGCAATAGCAAGTCTCCTCTGAAGAAATCGTGGTATGATCATCTCGGAGTTGCCATAAGTCAGAATGACCTGCAGGCAACAAAATAAAGCCTCAAGTTGATTCTGTATGGATGTGTCTCTTTTTAGAAGGCTCTGACTTCACTGGAAGAGGCCAAGGTAGGGGAACAGGTGAAGGTAAAGGGACGGGGACAGCAGGGATGTAGCTACAGGGGAGCATAAAGACAGCACTGCCTCTCCCCAAATAAGAATAATGAATTTTCCCTCAGCCTCCATATTCCAGAGCATCACTCAAAATCAGTCATTCAAACCCAGAGCATCCCTTTGCCTGCCCCTTTTTTTCTGGATGCCTGAACATTTATTTCTAAATGCTCTGCTGAAGTTTTAAGTTACCGCAATGCTAGAAATCTGGGGACTGAAAGAGAAATTCATTGTTGGGGCAGAACTGTTATTTGTAGGGGGAAGGTCCTCATCTTGCCCTCCCCTCACAGCCACACCTGGAGGAGGTAGCAGTTTTCTCAACCACAGAAATTAGTTCTGACCTCTGCAGAATCACAACATTTTAGTCCAGCTAAATACCCCCTATCTACATGGCAACTGCTTTCCACCCCAATTTTCTTCCCGGATACTGGGAAGATCAGCTTACCGGTACCATGGGCACCAAGCGCAGGAGTTGCCGTCCTTCTGAACCACTCGCAAGGTGAAAGGGTACTGGTAGCCCATGCTGTCATCACTGGAAAACACACAAACCACCAGTAATTTTTATTATTGTTATTACTATTTACAGAAAGAATTGGTACATTTTTCCCAATTTTTACACAAAATTACATAAACTCCAACAAGCATTTCTAATGTAAACATTAACTAATGTTAACACAGTAAATAAAATACTAAGCAATAAACTGAAAAAAAAAAAACTCTGAGAGAGAGAGAGAGAGAGAGAGACAAGATGTCAACAGAGATAGGGTGGCCTCACCCACATCTGAATCCTGTTCTGCTCAATAGAGCAGTCCTCCCTTCTCCATGGTTTTGTTTTCTGCAGTTTCGGTTACTTACAGTCAACCTCCTCCCTCAAAGACTCACCTTTCTCGTGCCTGCTCTTCGCCCTCATCCATCTCTCGGTGTCCAGGAAATGACATCCACGGGACCTGCTCTGGATCTTGCCACGCGCACTCTGCCTGCCTGCCAGCCCCAACTTTAATTGCCCCTTTGCCAACATTATTATAGAAAACAGCTCTGGCATTACCGGAAGCAGCCCTCTAGCCTCACAAGGACTATAGGGAGGCTTCATATTATGGAAATATGAAGCCTCTCTGCGGTCCCTGCAAAGCTAGAAGGTTCAATACTATCCAGTTTCAGGCATCCAGGGGCAAGTCTTGGAATGTACCCCCAGCAGATAAAGGGGGACTACTCTTGGCACCCCACCCACAGGCATGGAGCTCACTAAGGAAAGTTTTAAAACTGTAAGCCACCCTGAGTCCCAATTTTGGTAAATAAATATCCCCAAATAAAGAGGAGGAGGAGGAGGAGGAGGAGGAGGAGGAAGTGAAGAACGAGGAATGGGAGGAAATAGAGGAGAAGAACGTTTTCAAAAAAGGCACTTTGGATGGTGTTGAGACTGAAAAAAGGCACCCCTACACTTCAAGAACAATGCTTTTCTGGACTAAACTGGCACTGCCTGCCCAGCATGCAGCTGGGCTCACTTGCTTAAGATATCTATAAATACTGCCTTGTAGCTGTATTCTGGTGGCTCAACCAGACCTTCTTTGGGGGATCCATGGCTTTTAAACTCACCAGTCCTGGGCATGGTTACTGGCCTCTTGGGGAGGAAGCGGACTGGCAAGGCGTGACACTTGGATCCAGACGGCATCATACAAGTCTTTCTTCCGCGTGTGAATGGTGCATGGAACGATTAGGGGCATCCCAAAGAGACTGGGTCGGTTCTTCTGAGATGAAAGGAAGTACATTTCTGTCCGCATCTGCAACCAACGTTTTGAAAAAGAGAAAAGGGTCACAACATTTAATTAATGTTCTGACAGTTGTTTCCGCATTGTCTTTTTGCCCAGTGTTCTGTTTACATTGCTCTGCTTGAGTAAAAATAAAAGTGATTATAAAACAGTGAATCAAACAGGAGGTGAGCATAAATTTAAACAGAAATAAATGGCTCAAGTAGGAGGAAAACTGTAGGCCAGAATAAAAACAGAGGTCCATCCTCCACAATCACTGAACATCTCCAGGCACGCTCTCTCCTCATGGAGAGGGACATAAGGAAGAGGGAGAGAGAAGCGCATGTGTGCAAGGCTCGAAAAGCCATGTAGTGGGGTGGTGCTGGGTTCGCAGCAACTGGAATAGAAGGCCGTGTGCGCATATGCACGTGAGAAAGACTTTTTTTCAAGTTTGTGGGCCAATGGCATCCAGACATTTGGTTTGTGTGTCATCCTATCTCTCTGATTCCTCCTCCCCCTGTCCCTTAAAGTTCTGGGACAGGAATGTGAACACCGTGGGCAATCAAGAACCGCATCGAATTGTGATATCTTCCAAGAATGGCTTGTACTTTAAACTTCTTCCACCATTATTCCTTTTTTCACATACCCTAAATGTCCTCGTTTGTACTCCTGGGGGTACACAGACCCCAAGTTGAGAACCATTGCCTTAGGGAATTATATTTGATCATATTAAAAAAAAACAACAACAGTGCCTGCAGATTCGTCCATTCAAAAGATACAGCTATGCCGGCTCCCCACTAACCATTTTCCGGTGGACCGCAATGATATAGCCAGTGAAGGGGCTGTCTGAAGGTGAGGTCACATGACCATTAGGTATCGTGTTGGAGAGGCCGTTTTCCATCCTGCACGGCACCACCGTGTTCGGCATCCCGTTTGGGATCAGAGTAGACCCGGGCAAGTCCCCGTTCATCAGCCCGCTGATCATCCCGTTGGCTGACTGTCTGCTGCAAAGCTCTACAACCAAAGAGAAACAAATACACGGGTCAGAGATACAGTCTTCCAGGAAAGAGCGCTGGCGGTGCTCCAACAGAGCGATTCTACTGCTTATGTCCCCCAACGCATCCAAAGCACGTACAGTTTTCAGTTTACACTAGGGATGCATTTCTTAATCAAATTTCTTCACAAAGGGAGCAAGGAATAATTTTAGCAATTTTCTTCCCACTGCAAGTAGGTCACTGAAAACCATGCAGTTTATGAAGCCTTAACCTGTGTAAAATTCGTACATGGTTGTTTTACACAGAAAGCAGCTTTTTCTGCACAGAAAATAAGATTCCTGCACATAAACATTATTTGCTGGGCACAAAATATTGTTTCCTCTGTAGAAAAATGTGGCTTTCCATGCAAATCATCCACGTGCAACTTTGTGCAGAATAAGTCACCAATTACAGCATTTCCTGTTCAGGAAACAGCTTCATCCGAACAGGAACTAATACTTTTGTGTAGAAATATTATTTTATGGACAGAAAACACTGTTTTCTATGCAAAGCTACCATGTGCTGATGTCGTGCAGAAGAAAGTCCAGAACTGCGAAAATTCTCGTCAGTTCATGATTCTTCTCTTCAGAATTTCTCAACATTTGAAAAACATGTTTTTCAACAATGATAAGAATATTTTTGAGCAGTCAACTGCTCTCTTCCAGATGTTCTTGGACTCCAAATATCTCATCCTCTTGCTATGATGGCTAGGGACAATGGGAGTTGCAATCTAACTACATCTAGAGAAGCACAGTTCCCCACCTCTGATACCGCTATTCATTATTTACATTGCTATTCTGCCTTTCCTCTTATGAACTCAAGGTGCTATATGTGCCCCTTTCCCCTTCTGCAACAACAACCCTGTGAGGTAGGTTCAACCCAAGGTTACCTGGTGAATTTCAAAACTTGAAATAAGATAGGATGTCTCTCTCCAAGGAAAGGATGCTTCTCTTTAACTGCAGTTTTCTGAGTCCCTCTCTACCAACAGCCCAGTACTCTTAAACATTACTACACAATGACTTCTGAGTTAATACAGCGGCAGACTGAAGACATCCAAAGGTTGAATAGAGTCCTTGAATTCTGAGAACTAGACTCCCCCGCTCCATTTTCTTTTTTCTTTCTTTCCTTTTTTTTCTTTTTCTTTTTGAAGCTCTGGTCCTATTATGATATTCCTCATTAGATTCTGTTCTTTCTCACTACCTGCTGAGTTCATTCTCTCTCTGCCTTCCCCACTCTCTCTCCACTCCTTCGGCCCCTACTTTGATGCACTGACCCCCTCTGCCATTCCTTGTTTTCTACAGCTTCACTTGCCCTTGGTGGTACCCAAAGGAAAAAGAAAAGCTGAACAGCAGCTTTTCCTGCTTGGAATTCTTGGGCTTTGCTGGTCTATCAGCAGATAGAAAAGAAAAAGAAAAGAAAAAGTTTTTTCTTTTCTTTTTCCAGCAGGGTGAGAATCAAATGATTTCTATTCTACCTGTTTGCACAGGACTTGAAGAAGCGGATGTGGGGGATCCAGGGATCGGTATCTCGAACGCGCACAAGGAGGAGCTGGTAGAGTGTCGGACCTTCTGGTTGTCTTGAGGAAAGTTCTTTCAAAGCAAATAGGAGAAGGAAAAAGAATGAATACTACAGAGCACCTTATCATGCTAAATTTCTTGTACAGCACAATCACCCTAAAAGCCAAGGCTACAATTCAGAAAGCACCATGTTAAGTTCTTTCCTCCACACCCTGTCTATGCTCTGCACAACAACGGTCCTTGAGAGATTCACCAGAGCAAAGGTCCTCTTCTCAGACTCACCACATTCACAGGTACAGTCAGTAAGGACACAAAGGAGGGCCTTCTCGGTGTCTACCCCTAGATTTTGGAACTCCCTCCTTAGGGAGACTAGAATGGCCCTCTCCTTACTGTCCATCTGGTGGCAGCTGAAGATGTTAAAGCAGGGGCAGAGATCCTTTTGCCACCCCACCTCCTCTATTCCAAGTTTTGGACTCCAGTTCTCACAACCCCTGGGTCATTGTCCACACTGGGTGGGCCTTGGCAGTGGCTCACGGTTTCTGTAACCAGAGAAGAGGTGGATGATCTTCCCACAGTGCCAAAATTATTTTCGGAGATAAGGTTCAGCAGCCTGGCAAACTGCTTTAAATTCCAGACTAAACCCATTCATTCCCTTGTTGACACAAGAGTCAGCTGCCACTACAATTGGTCCATACAGGCGTCCTGTGCTTAATTCAACAGATTCGGGTTGCTTTTCGACAATCACCTCTTTCAACCCTTCTCAGATATGGGAAGCCCCCACCTTTTGATTCTGCATTTTTCCTGGAACTTAAATGATCAAGTCCCTCTTCTTAGTTTGGCTCATTCTGGGGACTGGAAGGGCTGGGATCTAAAACTCTCTTTTTTATTAAAATCCTGACTTCTAAAGAACAAGAGCCAAAGCACCGTTACCTTGATGTTTGAGCTGTGTACTTCTGCCAGGAGGATCTGTTCCGGCTTCAGCGCGCACAGGTCACTGAGGTGCTTCTTCAAGCCCGTGTACTTCTCATCCATATTGAGCCTCAAACCATATCGAATGGGAGTTGTGCCATCTAACTTAGTGACTAGGAAAGCATGAGTCAAAAGAAGAGAAGAAAACACCTTTGAAGAAGCCAAGTTAGTAACCACATGGGGCCAGGCTTGTCATTTCTGCTGGAGTCCCCGGGGGCTGTACATTTATTGAACTGTGATCCAAGATCACTGCCAAGCTGGAGAGGACGTGGTGTACCGTTTGCACTCTGAATCATGGGTAGTCTCAGAAAACCAGTTTTGGCACTGACTGCTGGTGAGGAGAGATGCCTGACCTCCACGAGTAGGGAGAAAGTATTAAGGCAAAAAAACAGAGTTTTTTTGTGGAGTGGAGTTTTTCCCCCGAACAAACACTCTGTGTTCATAATCCTCCCAAGGTCAAACACATTTGCTGTTTGAAGTCTGCTCTGTTAACTTGGGTTTCTTTTGAACATGTGAGGAATCAAAGTTCCCTGGAGAGGCTCCCATTCAATGGACATCCAAGAGCTCCTTATGCTTTTAAGTGGACCAGATGCACTCATGACTGATACTTCCATTCCAAAGAGAGTACTGCGTATTTCAGCTCACTGATGTTCACACCTTTCCATAAACACCCAATTCACATGAGAGAGGTACCTATGTCCATCTCTCTCTCTCTCTCTCTCTCTCTCTCTCTCTCTCTCTCTCTGTGTCTGCACATTATCCAACGGGAACAGCTGTGTAAGAGTGATTATAAATGTCTAATTATGCCTCAAAGTATTTTTCTGGCTTTCTGAAACAGATTACAATATCCTCTCATTCCACTTGTATTGAGTGTCTTCTCTTTTAAATTCTCAAATGGTATATGACAGAGGTATATCTCTTCTTTTTTTAATGATATGAGCCCCTCTCATAATAATTTTTTGATGTGAGTTATTTTGGGAGGTACTGTCTGATGAAAAAGGAAGTAAAATGTATTTTAACACTTCCTACTCCCACACACACAAACATCTAATTAAATAATTGTATGGGGCAAATCATATGGCTCTTTTGATGCTGCTGGACTACAACTTCCAACACTCTGGATACGGCTGCTGGGACTGTGGTCCAATAATATCTGGAAGGCCACATGATTCCTGTCCCTGCTCCAAGGTCGGCATGAATTAAAAATGTCTTGAAGGCACGCAACAAAACCAACAGCATATTATTACTTATCTGGTTTACATCACACTCTTTCTTCCACAATTTGGACTCAAAGCACTTGTATGCTGTTCTACAAGGGAAACAGCTTACATATCAATAAAAGCAAAAATGAAACAGTTTCTGCCCACTAAAAAGACATAACACAAAAGGAAAAGGCAGCGAGGTGGGCAAAAGAAAAAAAAGGTATGAATTCTCTGGAATCTCTCTGAACCATTAGAAGAAAAAAAAGCTTCCTGGTACCACCAGGGGAAAAAGAATAACTCAAGTGTTCTTACTGCTCACCTATAATTTCTATATGCATGTAGCTGTCCATTGGGAGGGGCAACGATAAAAAATTAAAAGGGTCAAAGCGCACGCTGATATGGCCGCAGGTCTTGCACTTGACTTGAGACCTCAGTTGCCCATGGAATAAGTCCACCACGATGGAGCGGTTCCTCCTCAGATGGTTTTCCCAGGCCTGAAAGGAGAAGACATTTTTCACTTCCTTCTCCTGAATGGTCATTCTTTTAACAACTTTTAATTCTACTGGTAGTTTTATTGTATTTTTAACTTCTGTACCATCTGAATTTATTAGGTGTACCCAGTTTAACTTTTGCAGGCTGCCATCATCATCATCAATATGTTTACCCTCCTCCTCTTCCTGTATTCTTACCAAAAAGAGGGAAAGAGAGAGAGAGAGAGAGAGAGAGACAGAGAGAGACAGAGACAGAGACAGAGACAGAGACAGAGACAGAGACTGGGCCTACTGAAGACATGCCTCGAAAGTCTATAAAAACAAACGGCAGGAATTTTGGTGTCACCAGATTTTTCATCAATAGACTCTGCAAAAAAAAAACCTGTCTGGATGACAACTTCCAGAGTCCCCAAGAACTCTGAAGCCAACGTTTGGAGACTCTGAATGCCATAGCCTTGCGGACACTCACCTCCGCGGCCACCTCCCAGTCTGGCCGGCCATCGCTGTCCTTCAGTTCTACATAGGGCTTCTCGTGAACTCTGTTCAGATCCTCATGGAGGCCATCCAGGAGAAAAGCCAGGAGCTCCTGAGAGTCTTGCTGCTGGAAGCCATTAAATCGGGGAGCATATTTTGCTATTGTCCACTGTAACAAAGCAAATGTACGCATGATTGGCTTCAGAAGGGCCCTGAACAACTCTCTGTGATACAAACAGCAACACATACAGGATGTATCCAAAACACGGAGGAGGGAGCGCAGTCCTTCCTCAGGACTGTACCCGTTCAGGATGCTGGTAGCAGACAGTGTTTGGATGTCTCTCTCATTCCTCCAGTCCTTCCAATAAATATCTCCACACAGCAAACGGAAAACTGGCATTGTCCTGAAGACTTCAAAAGCCGTTTTTCGCCAAGAGCTCAACTTCCACATTCATTTGGCCATTCTTCCTCTGTTTGTCCCAAAGGGAAGCAAACACACGGTGGAACATTCCAGGAAGTGGTATAGACCAGGACGGATTGGCCCACGTTCCTTTCGCTTCTTATGTGACACGCACTACACTTACGCAAGTCCTGGCATTTGCATTACAGTGCTACCAACATTCAGGACTCTAAAGAGTCAAAATCACTTATTTTTTTCCCCAAGGCCCTGCAGACGAATACACGATTCATTCTTACCCGTAATTTTAAAGGGGCAACATTCTTTTGTGTTCCACTCCACAACTCTTGGATCAAATCCCCGTAGCACTTGGCCATGTGCCCCTTCATTCCTATTGGATTTGTCCTGGAATTTATAACAGAATATGTTACTGTCCATTACTCATTTGTTGCTTTATCAAAACAAACAAATCAAAGGTACTGAGGACTACTCCACACGTTATGCAGAATGAAGTGACACAATTTTGGAGCGTGAAACATCAGAATGCAGCAAGCAATCACGCACTGGAAGCTCTCCCATACATAAAAAGCACTCCCTGGAAATAAAAAATATGAAACATAGAGAGAAATGCTGTACTGAACCTCTCCCTGATGCTGGGTTTCTACGTGCAGGGAAGTGTATTGTTTCAAACTGTTCCCTAGCATCTCCAGGAAATCATTTTTTCTCCTTACCAGCCACTCCCCAATCCTTTTTAATTGGAGATGCCAGAGTCTGTTCTTTGCATCTTCTGCATACACTGCAGGTGCTCAGCCACTGAACCACCAAATGGCAGCAGTAATGGGAGAATGCAACTATGTCCCCTATGCAGTAGTTACAGCAGCAAATAACAGAAACTTTTACTTATCAGCTGATCAAGATTTATAAACTACTTGCCTCAGAAGATTGCAAAGGACTGAATAATAATAAAATGGCTGCAGTGTACTGTATCAGTGACTTAGGTAAGTACAATGACCTCTCTTAACCCAACTCTCCCAAACCTGATGGAAACATATTTTACCTGTACTCCAATAGCTGGCAGAAAGGATCTCCTTCTCCCCATACAGCCAATGACTAGTTAAAAGAGAAGGCAGCTTTCTGGCAACTAGATACTTATATTAGTGGAGATTTAGATACCAGCCTTCAGTATATTTGTGCTGCTTTTCAGCAAAACCATCCAGAATTTCTTCTTATATGCTCTGGCCACTAGTGAAAGCATCTTAGCTTCACTTCTGGAAAGATGGTCCAGTCCTCATGGAGGCCTGGCAATCTGCTCAAAGGACTAGTACCGTATTTATGCCTATTGTTTCTCGAAAGCTCTCCAGAGACTGGTAGCCAAATGGCACACGGATCACCACTTTTGAATAGCAGTGCTCTAATCCTTGCAGTTTTAATGTGTCCCAAAGGAAAGTTACCTGTTGAGCTCATACAGATGTCGGCCCGAGATGAAATACTGGGTGAGAGGTTGCGTGTTACTAACACACTGGATGCTGGAATTCATGAAGCAGGTGTTCCCCAGGTTACTTAGGCCAGTGGCTCCCTTTTCCGTAGGGACTAGGAAGAAGGAAAGGCATATTACAAGGACAGCAAAATATTTTGCTGCACAACACCCATTTTGCTGTTGTTATGAGCCTTCAAGTCAGCTCCCACTTATGGCAACCCTATCACAAGGTTTTCTTGGCCAGATTTCTCCAGAAGAAGTTTGGAGATGGGTGCAAAAAAGCTGGAGCTAGTGCAGTCCAGTTTATCACCTCAATCTATCCTGTAAGCAGCAAAATGACCTGGAAATAGACTGAGGTGATAGAAGTGTAGTGGAGCCAGGGCTTGTAGGACTGAAACTCAGAAAAATGCCCTGATTAGAAAGGAAGATGACCTCTGTCATCTCCTGCCCCTGAAGCTCTTCCTTTCTCCCAGCATAGTTGAAATTTTCACAGCAGCCACAGGGGTATGTGATTTTTCCAGCAACAATGTGAGATTCTGAAGGCAACTGGGGGCAATTAAAATCCTGTTAGCTTTCCAAAAGACCTGGTTTTCATGGAAAGGAAAACCAACAGCTCATTGACTTTGGGGATAAAGAGCTTCTCCATATTGGTAGGAAATTGGTAGGAAATTCTAGTTTTGGACTCTCTTACACATTCACAATGACTGCTTGCAGTTCAAAATTTACTGCTGCTATACTGGATTTGTGTTTGCCGGGTGCTGAACTGGGGTCAGAGGAGTGTGGGTAGTAACAATCACATACCCTTATGCCGGTCCATTTTACTGCTGTTTGCTATAAACGACATTTCCTCAGGCCAACTCATGTCTTTGTTCCGAACTACAAAAAGGGAAAACAACAGGTTAGTTGATAACAAGGCCACTGGATTTAGGATGCAGCCAATCCAGTAATATGAGCACACAAACATTTATGGAATGAGACAATTTGTCAGAAGAGTCCTGCCCCAGAAAGCTCACTGTTTCTCAGCCTTTCCACTCTAGATATTTTGAACTTCAAATACCCAGATCCCTGACCACTGGCCATGCTGTCTGTGGTTTCTGGTAAATGAGGTCTAAAATTATCTGGAGTGCCAGCAATGATTCAGAACAGCTGGTGTAAGAGATTCAGTTGAAGAGATGGTGCTCAAGCCTCAAGAATTTTACAGCAGGAATCCTTCAGTCAGTCTGATTTTACAACCCTGGACAGGCTACCCAGCTTCAGTAAAAATATAATATGAACTTGTGATGCTAAAGAACCCCCAAAAACAGAAATAAAAATATGGAAAATACTTAAATGCCAGTGAAGCCTCATCTAGAAAGACTAAATTAGACAGGATGCTAAACATGCAATTAAAAACCATGTTTGTGTGTGTGTGTGTGCACTTTTTTTAAAATACAAACTCAATTTTCACTGGGATCACAGCATGTAGAAGAGATTTTCTCTACTCCTGCCCAAAACTCTCGAGAGTTGCCGTTCCCCAACCAGAAATGGGAGAGAAAGATTTTTGGGTTGGGGGGAGAAAATAGCAGGCAGGGTTCTTACCACTTGAAAATACTAAAAGGCTGAAAGTACCCAGGAAGGCAAGAGAAAGATGTGTGCCTTGAAAGCAAAATATATTGTTTTTTTTTCCAAAAAGAGAGCAGAATATCCAGAGTAGCTAGAGCCTACTCCAAGCTGACACTGAACTGCCAAACTGTAAGCAAGCCACGTGAGCAAAGGAAAATCGCTTTCTAGAGGGAGGGAACCACTCTTGAATTCTATGAAGTCCATGTTTGATAATATCAAGTCACCAAATGACTCCCAAAGCAGCTTCAGGCTGGCATCTCCCTTTGGAATGTGTGTGTGTGTTTACTGTTAAGGGACAGCAATTTACAGAAGTCACACCCCTTCTCCCTTGCATTTCTGAGCCTTCTGGACTCCCTTTGTAACAATATCCCTACCCCCTACTCAAATATCTGTCAAATCAGAGTAATTCCATCATTGTTCATCTGTCTGAGCAGGCTTCGCAAGACACTGCTTAGCCCTTAAGGCAGGGCTGGGGGTGGCCTCCATCCCCTATCAACCCTAGCCAACATGTGGCATCGCTTAAGGTGTCGCCTGGAGGACTTTACAGCCTCCACTCCCCAACTCTGCCTTGAAGTGTCACTGAAGTTTAAAATACAAAGGACATCAACTTTTTAAAAGACAGTATTTAAAACCCACAGCATAGCAGATTAATTTTTTCCCCGCGTAGCTACAGGATCAATTTTAATACTGTTTTTTTTCTGGTGGGAAGGATACAGCAAGGAGCTTACAAAAGGCCAGGAAGTCAAGAGATGACTAACAGTAATGTCTTTCAGAGTAGGGACTGAAAAGAAGTTTCACTGCAGGCTCCAGCACCAAGTCCTCTGTTTCTCATACCTTCTATAATTAAGTGTTGCTCATCTTGGATGTTCAGGTACTCCAGCGTGTGATCCTCATCGTCCAGAAGAGTAAGGTAGTTCTGCAAGGAGAACAGGGGAAATCTCCTTTAATTTATGTCCTTCCCAAGGGCTGTGGTTCTCTCGTTCTTGTTGACTTGCAGATCTCAGGTTTTTGGACTGCGACCACCATAATCCCTCACCAATGGCTACGCTGACTAGGGCTGATAGGAATTTTAGGCCAAACTCATCACTACCACCACCACCATCATCGCCATGGGGGATCACAGACGCCCATCTTGCTTTTCACAGGCTGGGCTGGGCGGGAGAGGCGTGTAGTTTTCCAAATCCTTGGGAATCTTTGAAACTCAGCTCTTACCTCGCTGTTGTACAGCCACAAGCGCATGTCCTCCTCTTTGATCCGCAGCCTCTGTGACAGATATTCGTGGATCTCCTTGATCGTCTGCATGCGGCTAAAGCAACCCGTGTAGGCCAAGACCCTCTTTAAAGGTGGGCTGGGCGAGGGGACGTTCCCTGCATTCATCAGAGGATACAAAAATAATTCACATATAGGGCAGCAGAAAAATGAAAAAGATACTCAACAAAATAAGTCACTGCTTCTCTCAGAGTGAAGATAATGCTCCTTGCTTAAGCTGACCTGGTGTTTTGGGCCAGGTTCTGACATCCCTTATGTTTCTCTAGGCTAGGGATGGGCAAAGTGTGGCCCAGGGGCCCCACATAACTCACAGACATTTTTGCAGGTCCTGTTTTTTGGGGAAAATTCTTTTCAAATATTTGTTTTAAAAGGCTCCCAATGGGGCATGGGAGGCATTTTCACCAAGTTTTTGCCCCACTGGGGCCATTTTAGGCCAGATGACGTCTTTTTAAAAACAAGCAATGAACTTCCAGGTCACTTCCTGTTGTAAAAGACGGCCTCTCCTAGGCCTAAAATGGATTTAGGAGAAACTAAAAAAACATGGGAAAATGCCCCCCTCACATTTTATGTATATGGGATTCTGGGAGCTGTAACTTTACTGCTTTTCAAGCACAGATAGGGAGCAGGCTGAAGTCACACAAGGAAACAACAGGCCAGATACGTGTGTAACCCAGGCAGCTGGGTAGAGCTGCAAGTACTTTGCAACCTCATCTGTTGAAACTTTAAGGAGATAACAAGAAACAAGTTGCAAGGCCCATCTGAGTCCTCTCTTTCCTGGGCTGCACCATTTCAGACTGTGAGCAGAAGAAATCACAGGGTTTCTTGGACTCCAGCTCCCAGAATTCCAGAGCCAGGTAGGAGATGCTGAGAGCTGTAGTCCAAAAAACTCACCTTCCCACCTCTATAGATCTCTCTGTACCTTACACAATTCATTCGCGTATTCCAATTGACACAAGTGGGACGAGACATCTTTTCGCATGCAGTTGTAAATCAAAGAGCAAAATTGAAACTGCCATTTTTAAAGCGAGTCAGCAAAGCATCTCTCCTGCTGCCGCCTCCCCCCATCTCGCTCTTTTTACCTTAACACATCAAGCAAAGGATTATCTTTCTCCCTCATATACACAACAAACAAAGCAATTTCACAGCAATTAAAAGGCGAGAGGATTAGATATAAGATTACAGCAAGAAAGCATGTTGGGGTGGAGGTGGGGGTCCCCCTGGGGATTAATAGTTGATTTTGACAGTTAGTGCGGAGCAAAACCAATTCCAAATCACAATCAGATGCAGCGTCGTGAGAAAGCTCCCCCAAAATTGGAATTAGTGAACATGATTCGTTCAAGGCGAGGCAGTGCCTGCTGTTGGATGCCCAGTGAGATTTCGGTAGCCAACTGGCACGTGGGCAGGGAGCGGCACAACTGATTATAAGAGATCTGGGGGCTCGTTTCCTTTTACTAAGTGGCAGGACAAGCAAAAGAAGTTGATGATCGAGAATGAACGTTTCAGCAAGCTCTTATTAAAAGCCTCTGTGCCATCAGTCATTTCCCCTGAAGAGACTGGCCAACTGAACGGACACCAAGTACCCAAAGACAGGAATTCGGCACGGATCTGCCGCTGAGGTGGGCATCTGCTGTGGCTCCAAGGGCCGCAGGGACTGCCAAAAATGTAATAAAACCCAGGATGGTCCGGAAGTATGCTTTTTGTTTTGGGGGGAAAAAGGGGGGGGTACTTCTTATTAAACCTGGCAAGAGGTTCCCTAAAATCTATTAAAAACTTCTGGAGGCTCCTGGAAGAGACAACTCACTCCATTTTTCCTTCCTTTTTGCCAGAAAAATGGTAGTACTGGGAGTCTGGTTGGATTGAGGGCCATAAAAAAATAAATAAATGCTTTCAAAGACAATTTGCAGTTTGAAATTTATTCTGCGTAAAATATGCACATGGCGTTTCTGCACAGAAAATGTTGCTTTCTGTACGGAACAACCACGAGGCAATTTTGCATTGGATTAAGTCCTGAACTGTGAAGATTCTTGTCAATCCAAGGTTCTTCCCATCAAGGTTTCTCAACACTCAAGAAACGTGGGTTACGCCCATTTTCCAAACATTTTCAAATGTCCTTCCTGTCCCCAATAGTTTTTCAACCACTTAAGAATCCATACCACGAATTACCTAAGATGTCCTTAATGAGGTGGCAAACTACCAGCTCTTCAGTTTCACTGTGTTGCTCACGTTCTTTTGGTTCTTTTAAGGAGAACGACTTGAATGTTTAAAGGACTTTTGATAAGAGCCTTTTTGAGGATTTTTTTCTTTAATATCATTTTGGAATGGGGGAAGCAGGGAGAGGAGGAGGGAGGGAGAATCACCCATCACCGGCCCTGCTTTCAAGATTTTACAAGAATCATTTACAAGCACGGCGGCAGCAAAGGCGTCCAGGTCTGGGTGGTGGGGCTGTCCTCCCGTCAGACACCAGGCAGCGGGATTCTTGCTGTATTCTTACGTTACCTCTCGGCAATTGGTGAGGAAACATCCTCAGGCTCATCATACCCATGTTCACCCAGATGTTGGACTGCTGTGTCCGGGTGGCGGGCTGCTGGCGGAGGAAAAGCAGGTAGCGGGGAAACAGCTCCAGTTCGGGCTGGTGGGTTGTGTTGTTGACGATTACCTGAAGAGAGAGGAAGGAAGGATGGACGGACGGACGGACAGAAGGAAGGAGGAGAGTTCTGCATTATCATCCTCATCATCACTGTCATGTTGATTTATAGCCCACCTAGTCTTAGCCTGGGACTCAAGGTGGTTTACAACATTCAAAACAGAGAGAGTTTAAAAATTCACAGTAGAGGAAGTCCCTGCCTCTTGACGTCCCATTATCTGATGACTTGCTCTTTTGATGCTTGCAAATTAAGGACGAGTTCTGTTAACTCAATGAGGTTTCTACTCTTTTGTCAGTCCTTGCCTACAGTGGCTCACCTGGGACCACTTGTGCACACACTGCTTGCAAAGTGAGCTGAGTGGGTGGGAAAAGTCACCATGCCAGTTGAGAGACTTTGCAAGCAGCACATGCACGGTCGGTTCCAAGTGAACCTTCGTAAGTCCTTCATGCTCCCTACAGTACAGTAAATGGGTTCCACTTTTCAACCAATTTCATCTTCTCACACTGCTCTAACCTGTCAGATAAGTGGGAGAAGCCTGTACAGCGAAATTAAAAGCAATAAAACATCAAAAAAATTAACACCAATTAAAAGCATAAAATATTTCAAATGCAACTTCCTTTCTGAATGAAACAGTCACACAGGGTGGATTGAAATGGAGGGGGAAGAGTCTGGGGATGTTTCTTTTCAGACAAGTCCCTCCGCACACAAGCAGCACGGCCTCTGGAAGATGTAGTCCCAAAATGTCACATTGCTAAGCTCTGGGTACAATCACTGGTGTAGTGCAGGGGTGGGTGACCGCATGGGGTTCGGGGATCAGGATTTTATCTCTCAGATCCCTCTTGCCATGGACTGCAACCCTGCCCCCCAGCAACTCCAAATACCTCTGTTTTCCTCTGCAGTCCCTTTCCGAAATGGTGACAGGAAGTGCCACCCTATCACTTTCTGTTGCCATTTTGAGAGGGACTGCAGAAGAAATGTAGGTATGCGGAGGTAGTGTGGGGTTTTGAGGTCTTTGTGAGGGTATCTTCTCCTGTTTGCATGTCCTTAGGGGGTTTCTGTATGCCATGTTCTGTATAAGCAGGCAGGCCCAATCCTGAGCCCGTATTACACACAGGCAGACATCCCACCAGCTTCAGGGTCTACTAACATGGCCACTGACTTCGGCCCTTCCTGAAGTGCTGGGGACCAAAGCTGTGGCTTTTTATGTGCTTGGCACATTTCTCTCTCCCTTAAGGTATACTGGTTAAAATGAACCGGGCAAGATGCGGAGAGCACAGGGGGTAAAATTAGCTGGCCTTCATCAGACCAGGAAAGATGCCTGTTTCCATGGAGAAAGTGTGGGAGAAGTTTAGTGGCAGACTTCAGCTTTGTGGTGCTTTGGAAAAACAATCAGTAACCAAAGCTTTGGCTGCAAACATCCATTACTTTCAGAAGCGGCTAAGCATTGCCCAGTGGTGCATTAAGCTATCAGGAAAAGCAAGAATACAAAATCTGAAATGAGTACTCCTTGTTTTAAATACCTGAAAATACAAGGGTTCTATACGTAACAGCCATCTATCTTCTAGTGAGCTAAGTGGGGTGTATTCCTCCTCCCTGTTTTATCTTTTGCAATGTTGCGAGGTAGATCTGGCTAAACAAACACTGGCCCAAGTCCGACTGAGTTTTAAGAACCTGGCTTGCTCAAGTCCCAGTTCAACCACCAAAGCGGAGCAGATCTCACAAGCTAAAGGCCGAGCTAGTCTGTTGTTGAGGGGTTGGGGGCTGATCTGCAACAGCACTCCATCACAAGGAGTTTTCTGAAGGGGAAATACATCAGCCAACACATTCCAATATCAAAAGGCCCAAAGTCAGAATGCTGACCATTATTAGGATTGCTTTTGTTGTATGCCTTGTATCTGTTTCCAGTTTATGGAGTCAAACCACTACAACATGTTGATCCTGCCCTATATCCAAAGATGCTTTGACGGTTTATTTCTCCATGGTAGCATGGGGTTGGACTCGACGGCGCTTGTGGTCTCTTCGAACTCTATGATTCTATGATCTCAGGCCAGCTTACAATAAAATCAATTTATAACAACAAATGGTAACCAACAATTTAAAAAATATATTATATATTAAATAGTTCATCAGTTGCAAGCAGATGACTGAAAACCAATTCAGACAATTTTAAATAATACAACCGTAAGACGTGCACATCCTGGATAAAATCATTTAGGCCCAAAGGCTTTAATAAAAGCCACATTTGGAGTTGGCCCCAAAATGATTCCAAAGTCGGTGCCAGTCAGGCCTCCAAAGGGAGGGAATTCAACAACTGGGGAGGGCACGGATAGCTAAGTCTGTGACATGTGGCACCACCAGCCAAACGCTAAGGAGGCCTCAACCATGCAGTACCCTTTTTAAACACCACCTGAAGTAGAAACAATAACCTGGAAAAGTCAAAGGGCACGTGAGATACATACCTGAGTTAGGGGGCCATTACAGATGCTAGACAGACTGCTACCCCTGTGTTACGAATTCCCTAGCCATGTATGGGTAATGTGTGGCTTGTCAGATGTTGGGCTACAAGTCCCCTCCTCCCTCACCTCTGGCTCTCCTGGCTGGGGCTGATGGGAAGACATCTGGAGGGGCCACACATTCCCACAACCGCTGTAAACAACGGTTCCCTGAACAACCTTAATAGAAAGCTAAATTTTTCCCCAGTTAAACCGAAACCTACCTCACCTTTCCGAACTCTGGCTGCAACATCTGATTAGTAAGTTGCTTCTTCTACAGGTGTGGGAGGTTTTTCTTTTTAAAAAGCCTACAGGTTGAAGATTTATCTTCAGCTGAAAAAATGTGTGATCTTCCCACAGCTTTTTAAACATCAAGTGATGAGCAAGATTTTTCTTGTTAGTCAGAGGCACAAGGAACAGTGAGGAGTTTGTAGATTCAAGACCCCACTCTAAGGAAAGAGAGGAGCTCCAGGAAAGCAACTCTCTTCCAGTACTTACCGGTCTGGGTAAAGACAGGTTTGCGCCGTACCAGTGGTAAAGGGCCCTCCACACCGGCTCTGGGACAATTTCGTAATTCTTCCCTTGAATCAACTGGGGAGACTGTTTTAATCGGCCACCCTCCAGGGTCAATGTTGGAGCCTTCACAAAGAACAACAAAAGAAAGAAGTTGGGGATAAGATTTCGAACCCCTCAAAGCTGCCGAACCTAAAAGGACGCAAACCTGGGTCTACGAAAGAATCAGAGGCCTTCCTAACAGGTTGAAAATTTAGGACAAGGGACACTATTTGCATCTTTCTGGATCCTATTACATTCCAGCCTGCTCCCACAACTGTGTAAATATGCTTTATATGTGAGCATTTATCATCACACAGTACTGCATTCGTAGATTGGGGTTTATATCCAGGAAAGCTCATGTGAAAATAAAAACCAGCTAGTCTTAAACGTGCTGCCACATTTCTTTTTCCTTTTTCTTTTCCCCTTTCTCCTTCCTTTTCCCGTTTCCCCCTGAAGTAGATGGCCAAGACATTGAAATAGGAAAATATTTCTTTTACCTTGGCTCAACAATTAATCAAAATGGAGATTTATGAAGGAAATAGACAAGATCCCCAAGTGTAAAGACATTTCATTAAATACTAAAGTTAAGATTGTCCTTGCCATCATATTTCCAATTTCTATGTGTAGTTGTGAAAGCTGGACAATGAAGAAAGCTGACAGGAACAGAAAAAACTCATTTGAAATGTGGACACCATGGACAGTGAAAAAGACTAATAAATGGTTCTGAGAGCAAATCAAGCCTAAACTCTTCCTAGAAGCCAAGACTACTAAGCTGAGACATATAATGAGAAGATACGACTCAGTAGTTAAGATCGTTTTTGCAAGATTCTTGACTAAGGATTCAACATACTTGATAAGGTAGAAGTGATGCTTGATAAGGTAGCAGGCAGTAGGAAAATAAGACGACCTCATTACAGGTAGATAGACTCAACCAAAGAAGCCAGGGCCCTGAGTCTGCAAGATCTGAGTAAGGTTGTTAACAATAGGATGACTTGGAGATCTCTCATTCATAGGGTTGCCATAAGTCTAAGCTGACTTGGTGACAATTAACAATAACAAACACTGCCCACAAATGTTGTGTGATGAAGAGCAGTAAGGAAATGTCTTAAATAAGCACACTAGATTTCATGGCCACTTAGCGTTGAGGCACAAGCATCCATCCCTGGACTTTGCTGACTCGGACAACCTGCTTACCTTCATGGGCTCTTGCGTTACCAGTGGCTGATTATCAATTGCTCCCGGCCTCTGCGGATTGAGTTGCAGCAATATGTTCCCATTAGGGCCGAGCAAACACTGGTTGTTGTTGTCCGAAGAGTTCAGCTGCCGTGCAAAACACATCTCAGCGCTAGGAGTGGAGGTGTAAAGGAAATCTGGAAGGAGGAGATGAAGAAGACAGAAGAGAACAAAAGCATGCCAAATGGCAGTTAACTTCTCTTATATTATTATTACTAAAAGTTTTAATACACATACAAACAAGACAGAAAAGAAACAATGAATTACAAGAAGTAAATAAAGGAGACTTAAAAAAGAACAATATACACAAAAATATACAAAAGATTACATCGTAAAGACTAACTGAAGACGATAATTTTTTTAAAGGTGGTTTCTAGCTTTCCTGATACAGATTATAAACTCTAAGAAAAACATCTCTAGTTACAAATTCCTTTCAAATGCTTCAACTGCTGTTGTTGTTGTGTGCCTTCAAGTCATTTCTGATTTATGGCAACCCTAAGGTGAGCTCTCACTGGGTTTTCTGAGGCTGAGAGAGTGTGATGCACCCAAGGTCACCGAGTGAGTTTCCATGGCCCAACGGTGAACTGAAGCCTAGTCTCCAGAGCCCAAGTTTAATGCTCAAACCACTACACAATGCTGGCTCTTTTTTTCCTCAACTGCTACTTTTCCAAAAATACTAACTGCTGAATCCTTAGCCAACGTACTGTACTCTGTATCTTGCAAAAACAATCTTAAAGGTTCTCAGTCTTTTGCAAAAATCGCCACTGATTTTTCTCTTATCAGTATCATCAGGTTATCCCTTTTGGCTCAGTCCAACAATTTTATCAGCCACAGATTGCAATTAACTTCTGAGTTTGTGAGAGGTACCCAAGGTTCAAAACGCAGAATGGGGAATGGCTGACCCCAAAAGGATCAAGGAATTTTAAAATGTGCCCATATTTTTTTTTCCTTTTGGGCCCCTCTGCTATCAAAGAAACATCTACGAAGTGATGGTGTTTCCACAGAACAAAGGGACTTCTCACAGCCTTGAGCCTGTCTCTGTACAAGTGCCTCTCTGAGATCGTTCTCTTACATTGTAAAGAGGAGCTCGATTTGAAAGTAGGGAAATGCCATCGTGGTTTGAGTTTTGGACTAGGATTCTGAGAGACAGGGTCTGAATCCTCACTCAGCCATGCAAACCCACACTGGTTGACCTTCAGCAAGTCATGCTGTCTCAGCCCCCGAGGAAGGCAAGGGGAAGCCTTCTCTGAAGAAATCTTGCCAAGAAAACTGTCATGGTAGGATGGCCAAAAGTTAAGAGTTGATTTCAAGGCACATAACTACAAAGCCTATCATAACTAGACAGGCAGGGCATACCAAGATCTGTGTACAACAGAAACCCTGGGTCTTTCCAAGTCGCATTACCCACTGGTGATACCACTCATTGGTAGGGGAGGGGAGGACAGGTTTTCTTCATTGCAATCTCATTCCCAAATGAAGAGTATGTATATGTGTATGTATTTATTTATGAGGAATAAATGAGAGCCCTTCATTCTGGGAGAAAGTACAGGAGTTGTTTCAATCAGGCTGAATTTGCCAGCTGCCTCTGAGTTTGGAGACCGAGGGCAGATAACTGATTTCTCAAATCTCTCATCTAGAATCAAATCCCCATTGAAAACAACATGGGTTTGTTGTTGTTGTCATCTTTTTTTTTTCATGCTTACTGCTGTTAGCGGTCTCTGAGGCTTCTGATGCGGAAGAAACGCTATCCGAAAACTTTTCTTCTGTGGCACTGGAGTAATTTAAACCACCCGTTTTGTCTTCTCCCCGCTCTGATGTACGGGCAGCGGGACCGGGGTGCAGGTTCTTACCCCCATTTAAGACGGATGAAGGTTCGATCACAACAGGGCTAGCATCCTGAAACCAAAAGAGAAAGATGAAAAGGAATGGAACAGGGTGAGGCGAGATGCTAGTTCTTCACCTAGTCAGAAGCTCATCTCCCTGGACACATTTCTGACTGGCTTACTTATTTTTTACTAAAATTCTACGCCACCTTCAGCACTGGTTCCACGCTGGTTCTCAACATGCTGAAAGGAGTGGAAATGTGGCAACTTTTTGAACTGGCTATTGTGCTATCCAGCATATCTGTAGATTTTCCAAAGGAAACATGGCAGTACAGATTTCAAGTTGCTAGTCCTCATTTAAAAAAAAAAAGGGAAAAAGGCTTAATGAAGTAACGATCACAGGAATGGAAACCTATCTGTTAAGGGCCCCAAGCCTAAGTTCTGGACAGATCCGGAGTAATTCTGAAAATCAGATCCCAGTAAAATGCTAACATAGACAACTATAAATCTGAGACCTTTAAAATCACAGGCCTGAATCCTATTGGTTACTCCCAACTGGAACAGACCCACTGCATCAGCTGTCCAACAGGGAGTCAATAGAGGGATAAATCCTACCAACTCATTGGGACTACTCGTTAGGACTAATGACAGGATTTAGTCTAGGGAGCACAGTGATGCAGAGAAGCTGGATGAAGGGCAGTGGCAGATAATAACAAGAAATGAGAGGCTGGTACTTAACGTGAACATTCATTCTTGGATGGCTGGAGGAACAGTCCACCAACAGCAGTGGATTGCTCCCCCATGCCATTCAGAGAACGAGAGGCTAGTAATGCCATACCGTTCTGTATGCTGGCACGCAAGGAATAACCCAACTGTCGGGGATTGCTCCCCCCGTGCCATCCAGAGACTAGACAGGGAGCTTAATGGGGCTTTGGAGCAAAGCATCTGAAAAATCAGCATTCTCTCCTAAGGGACTGTAATTGCTAGCTTCATTTATCTACTTGTGTGCTCAATGACTTAACAACCTCCACTAATGCGGGACTTACATATTTGACGTATTCTTTCCACTGCTGCCACCATTGCATTGCAATTAGAAACCAGTTGTGTCCTGACTGGAGACCGTACCTGCTTTCTCGTTCTAGCCAGCCCCTAAGCCAAGACAAAGGAAAAGAAATTAGATTAAATTAGGCACTCCTCAGTTAACAAAGCCTCTGGCAAAGAAGTTCCTTTTTTCACGAAGTCTTTTTATGCCCATCTATGCCCCACTTTCCCTCCTTGTCCTCTGCCTAGCTGCAAGTCTTTTTTTAGCATCATCATCATTGGGAGGATGGTAAAGGAAGACTGGAGGAATGTAGACTTTCAGCATCCGGTGGCAGGAGGGCATCTGCAGCAAACAATGCTGTAGCTGGGAAGGAGGAGAATTCCACTCCATCCAGTGTGGCTGTGTCTGTCTGCCTACAAAAGGCAAGATAAATGGTAGCCGGCTGTAGAATCCCCTGACTCTACGGGAAAGGGCAAGTTTCTGCCCACTTTTCTCCTCTCCCTCTTGCTGAATTAATGGAGTGCAAACTACTCTTGCCCTTTGAACTTGGTTTGCAGGCAAATGAAGTAAGCAGAGGACCCAGGAGCAAAGTGGGAGGATGAGAGAAACTGGGACACTTTAAAAACAGCAGAAAAGTGAGACAGCAGAGGATTAACCGAGACTGTACCTGCCACACTGGGACAAATGGAAGGTATGAAATTAAAGGACTAATGCAAAGGATTACAAGGAACTGTAACTATTTCAGTTATTTTGGAAGGGGTTGCCTCAAAATAGTGGAGGAGAAATGGCACACACTCCCAGCGTTGGTTCTTGCTGCTGCCTTGAATGTCAAGGCAATGGTGAAGGAGACAGAATGAGACTGACCAGCAGCTTAAGTATCCTCATTTTGTTTAAAAAGTAACTGAAAGGGTAACTACTTCAGTTACTTTTGAGAAACAGATGAAGCCAAGAACCACTTCTGTCCCCATAATCCTTTCTTTCAGGCTCGGGCTTGGGTAAGAAAGAGCAGAGATACCCTCATTCCAGGGTAAGTCATCTCACTTAGGGAGCTATCAACAGTCCAGTTTGGGAGCAGGAAGGAAAAGAGGCATACCGAATGATCTGGCCTTCCTCTTCTGGAGTAGCAGGTCGTAAACCTAAAACTATATGGCACACCTAGAGAGCAAAGGAAGACAAAATAAGGAGAGGCAAAGTCATGCACACAGTCGAAGGCATTTTGTGCCAAGATTTTGTGAGGTTTCCTTCCAAGGAAGAACAGTGCAACATGAGTATAGTTATCCCTCCACATTCACTGGGGCTAAGGACACAGGATCCCCACAAAAGTGGAAAAAACTGCAAATAACTCTAGGCACCACCCCTCAACCATGCTTAATACACAAAGAAGTATAATCCACATATTCAACCCATCATGGATGCCTTCAAGGTGTCCTGGGGTTCCTTTGCAAGCAGAAGTGGGCAGCTGGTGGGACTGGCTGCTGCCTTACACCATTTTTAATAGTCTTGCAAGGCTTGCAATCCCTATTAAAAAGGGAGCAGGCCAGCAGCGGAGGTGGAAGCAAATAACCTGTGAATAAATCAAATCCTCAGAAGTAAACCTGCAAACATGAACGGCCAACTGTGTATCTTTGTTTCCGTTTTTTTTTTCTCCTACCATAAAGATTCAACCATAAATATTCACCTCTGCTGTTCCTGGAGGCCTTAAATCTAATCACCACCATCCCTAAAATCCACAGTCCAACCTGCCCTAGGCTCACAACTGTCCAGAGGAACCCAGAAGTTGCAATCAGAAGTGACTTCTAGATTCCGGCTGTTCTAGGTTCCAACGGGAGGTGGTACAGCCCACCACGGGGGTGTGAAAACTCAGTCCCACTGCATTCCCCATCATTTTATGGAAACGGTTTGCATCTCAATAGTTGGAAGGCTTGTTTTGCATGCCGAAGTTTTCACGATCAGTCTAAAGCATTTCCAGGTAGAACTGGGACAGGGACTTGTCTGAGCACGTGAAGAGCTCCTGCCAGAGAGGGCAGACCAGAACCCGGAAAAATTACTCTTTAAACTACAATTCGTAGTATCCCCAAGCTAACATGCAGTCTAAAAAAAAAATAAAATAAAACCAACCAGAATCCCTTCACCACAAAGAAACCATCCAAAAAAATCTGCCCCAAATGCCCCCCAACACCTTACAGGGGCTGTGGGAGTCATTATCACCACGTTTTTAAGCCCAGGAGAGGTCTTTACAGGGCCTAAATGCCCCAGGATGGGGGGAACATGGCAACAATGCCCCATACCTCCTACAATGCATTCTGCAGTATTTCCCACCATTTTTTTTGGACTGTTGGAGGACCCTAAAGTTGCCTTTAGGATGCCCAGCCACTACAGTCAAAAACCATGCTGGCTGGGGATTCTGGGAGTTGTAGTCCAAAACAAAGGACTGCCTCCCAGCTCTCTTCTAGATAGCATGTGAAGTCATGGCCGGCACAAATTGTCCAGTCCCACCAACTGATGAGACCTCACACTGGACGCCTCTGCTACACTTCAGAGTGTGCTGGAATTGAGACAGCATCTTCCCCTGCAAAAGGGTTTTTTTTAAAACTGGGTTAAGTTCTACAGAATTAATCCACCCACTCAGTTACGAGGGAGGCAGGCAAGGTAGATGGCAAGAAAAATATTTATGGGAGAAGCAGAGCCTGCTTGCTAAGGGCTAAATTTGAGACTGTTTTTCACATCCCTCCAGGGGCAATCATCAGCAGATTTATACACTCTTTCCCTCTTCAACCGCAATTCTCAAGGCCACCAATTTGAATCTCAGTTGGAAATGAATTGTAATGCTTGAAAGAGAAGATGGATTTTAAGTTGATATTACAGAGAGGGAAAAAGCCCTGCATTCTGCATTGTGCATAAAAACAACGGAGAGAATCATTCATTTGCTGGTGCAAAGAGAGAGCCTTCACTAAGCACAGGAAAAAAAAAACACAGGAGTCTTTCTGATGCCAGCTTTTCTTTCAATATCATAAACCGGAGCTGCTTTTGACTTCATCAAACGTGTATTAGCGTGCACATGAATGCAGGAGTGATAATAACAGTAACAATAATAGTAATGGATTACATGAAAAAATATGCTGGGGGAAAGAGAGCTGTATCACTTTTTCCCATCATCTCAATTGTTGCATTAGGGCAAAAATAAAATAAGCCCACAATAAATATGAAATAAAATCCACAATGAATTGGGATTTTCGGAATGATCCAAAATAAAGAAGACCGGTAGCATTTAAAAAACAAAAACCACCCTGCAGTGGTACAGAAAGGTTCTGTGGGACGGTGGGGACAGACAGCTATGCCTTCATACAAAGATGCCCATGGACTCAAATCTCACGTTGATACCCTGGTTCTGGGTAGTCAGGTTAGGACAAAGTATGTGGGGAGGGGTTGGACTACATCTCCCAGAATCCCTCAGCCAGCCTGGTCATTGGCCCTGCTTGGTGGGAAATTCTTGGCATTGTAGTCCAAAAAGAGGAACTTTTCCGGACTTCAGGTGGGTGGCGGGGTCCAGAACAAAGCTCAGCCTTGGAAAGAAATGTCCCAAAGAGAATATGGGATTATCTTCTAAGAGGGGCAGTAAGTAACATAAAAACACTTTGGGAGCCACATGTCTGTGCTGCAGAACTAGCCTAATAGTAAATGGAGTTATTGCTGTACCACTGCACATCTTCAGAATCTTAGACATGTCTTGTCACATAGGTTCTTTTCCACTCTCAAAAGCAAAAAGCCAACAAACCAACAGATCGCGCTTTGAGGCAACCCGAGACACCAGAATGCATATCGGACTCAATTCAGCATCAGTCAAGTAGGGAGAAGTATTTCTGCAAGGTTCCCACTTCATTAAAAACGTCTCGACACAAGTGCTGACGCAGCACTTGGCATTCTAAGATTGCAAAAGCAAGGGGGAAGAAAACCAAGCTTAAATGCCAGGTGGTGGAAGATCCAGCCAGCAGAAAACTCACCTGAAAAAGCAGGTTCAGAAATTCATTGGCAAGAGAGCTCTTCACACTCCAGATCTGGTAATCCTCCAGTGTGAGGTGGCCAACCTGAAACAAACAAAGGAAAGCAAAGAGAGTACGTCAGGGTTTCTCCAAGCGTTTTGACTCCATGCTCTCGTACAAAAGCACATACAAATACTGAGATTCAGTCTCCTGTTTCATTAGCAAAGGCCACAATAACAATCCTCTCCAATGGATTTGAAAAAATCAAGGGGAGCATCCCTGAGTTCGTTCATACTCTTTCAGGCTCAGAGGAAAGCAAAGGCAAACCCCCTCCAAACAAATCTTGCCAAGAAAACCCCATGGTGAGTTTGCCTTAGGTTTGCCTTAAGTCAGAAATGACTTGAAAGGCACAAAACAACAATAATGGAAGGGAACATTAACTAATGAAGGGAAAAGCAACCACTGTGATTTGGGTGGCATAGAAGGTGGCAGCCTGGATATAATGGGGAGCTCAGATAGGATGCCGAGGGGACTTCACCCAACAAGTCCATTGGACACGGCTTGCCTTAATCTGGAACTCAGTGCAGTTGCAGGCCTCCCCAGGAGCTGAGCACAGACAAGCTTACTGCTGTAGCAAAAGCTTTATTGGTAGTGAACAGTGTGGTGGATGGTACAAAACTGAGAAGTTCTCCAGCCCTTTCACTGATGGGGTCTCAGCATCCCCTCACAGGTAATGGTAGAACTCGAGTTCTACCCAGACGTATCTCTTTGGCCAGCAGTGAAATCCAATTCCTACCAGTGGACCTGCAAGGCACTAAGGTTGGGCTGCTCCAGGCTGAGGAAAACAGAAGATGGATTCTCAAGAGATTATACAGTGCAGAAGCAAACAAAGAAAACCAAAGTATGCTCCATCTCTTTTCCAATAAGCTAGGAGACCTGTGCAACCAGGTTAGCAACAGGAAAAAAAATTAATTCCTCCATCCCTTAATATCTTTTCCCAGCTCAGACTGCAAAATGAATATATAAAGGATCCAACAAGGCCACTAATACAAGCTAAATTGTTCACGCCATTGGACAGCTGTTAATATCTGGCCACGATGCTAACAAGGGCTCCAAAACCTGTACGCCTGGGTGGCAGCTCACTATACTGCCTGACAATCTTATGTGATGGTGAGCAGTAAAGGAATGTCCCAGATATCACAACCACCAGAAGCTAGCCTGCTGCTGGCTGGAGGATTCTAGGAGCTGGTCCAAAACAGGAACGCATCCAAGCTCCGGGCACACCACTGAGAAAAAGATGCTCTTGTCCGAAGAAGCACAAATAGGGAGAAGACTTCTCAAGGGCAAAAGCACAGCGACAAGGCTCAGCTGGACCTTTCTTACCTTGGTGGTGTCATGCGTCTTGAGAACCTCTTCTACGATGTCAGGGATGTTCATGTGAAGCTCCTTGGGATGGGGAAGAAGGAAAAGAAAAAGAGAGATGCTAATTTAACTGAATGGTCAGGAATTACTCAAGCTCACATGCAAAAGAAAAGAAAAGGAAAAACAGGGGTCCCCCAGACAAGACAAATGTGTCATGAGGTTGCAGTGTTTGTTGTTTTAGTTCTTCTTTTTTTAAAAAAAATTACATCCAAATGACATTTTGTTGTTCCAGATTGTTTTCTGGCAGTGCTCAGCACCAGCAGCAATTAATTCCCATTCTTAAGTGACCTCCTTTTTAATTCTGAGAAATACCAGAACAAAAAAAAATCCTTTATATGTTTTCTCTTTCTTTCTTTCTCTCTCTCTTTCTTTCTTTTATCCAAGCTACAGTACATTAGTAAAACGGCACTTTGGCACTACGGCTCCAGAACTCTAAAGTTGCAAAAGATTTAAAAAAAAAAATCATAGAAAAGAAAATTGCCAATATATATATACATATATATCCTTCACTCCTTTCTCCCATCTTATTTTATTTTATTTGAGTTGTGGTGCATCATGGAAATGGCACTTTTGGCGCTACAGCACTACAGAACTCTTTAAAAAAAACCAAAGAAGAGAAAACTACAAAAAAAAAGCATCTTTCACTCCCTTTATTTATTTGTTTGCTTGAGTTACAGTGCATTACTGAAATGGCGCTTTTCTATTACAGCACTGTAACTCTGAATAAAAATTAAAAATCAGGGAGGAGAAAACTTGCCCTCCAACCCACCATACTACCTCAGCAAAGCTTGAGTTTAAAAAACAAAGCAACTTTGAAAGAGTCCTGTGCAGATCCAAGAAATTGCTACAAACAGCCTCAAAAAGAATGAAATGAGTGGATTCAGCAGCAACAACAACCAGCAAAACTTAAGGGAACATGCTGTGAGAAGTCACATTACTTTAGTCCAAACTGGAAGAGCCCATATTGAGCTGGACCTAGACTTAGCCATGCTCAGAGAATGCCTCGGACCCATTCACACTGCACAACTAAAGTGCTATCATTCCAGTTTAACTGCCATGATTCCATCCTATGGAATCCTGGGATTGGCAGTTTAGGGAGGGGCATTTAGGATTCTCAGCCAGCATACTCCAGTGCCTCACCATAGGCAGGCTTCCACAAGATGCTGCCATGGCAATTAAAGTGGAATCATAGCACTGTAACTGTGTAGTGTGGACGGGACCCAGATGAAATCCACAGGACTTAAGTTAGCCACGACTAAGGTAACGAGCCCCATTTTGGGAGAAAGCCAGAGTAGAACTCAAAATAAATAAATTAACCTGTCCCATTAATTTGAGCGGGTCTGCTCCAAACAGGACAACACATCTGGATCCAACACATTCTACTCACTGATTTTGTGACATCTCTGATTCATCTGCCCAATTACAAGCTGCAGCAATCAGTTTTACAACCAAAGTTCAATTGGTAATTAGTAAAGGCTAATTACGGCACATGTAATTAAACTACTCCGCATAAGTTAAACCATTTGAGGATCAGCTGCATTTTATTCCCTGCTGCAGACAATTTTTAAAAAGGGATTTTAGATGTGTGATCTGTGCTTCAACGTTCCTAAAGCTACATTTTATTAAAAAAATGTAAAATGACACTGACACTTACAGGAATGTCATCGGTCCGATTATCCTTCCAAACTTCTAAAAGGGCAACCATCATTTCTTCCAGTTCCACGCGAGACAAAACCCCGTCGCGGTCAATATCAAAAACCTTGAAGCAAACTAAAAGAGGGAGAAAAGAGGTTATTGGGGGAACTGGAACTTAAGCTGCAAAAAGTTTACTTTCTGAAACAGCAACTTTTTGAACTTTCCATGGCCACTGCTGGCCGGGGAATTCTGGGAGATGCAATCCAAAATGGCAACGTTTCCAAGATCTGGCTAGAACTAAGCAAAAAGCTTTGGCAACTTTGCTCAACTTGATGCCCTCTAGATGCCTACAAAGCCCAGAAACTCCCCCCTATACACACACACACAAAACACAAATTTGTAGTCTAACACATCTGGAGGGCACCAGGTTGTGGAAGAGTGAACTTGGGGTGTAAGTGGGTATTGTTATGATTTAATTATAGTTATTGGGTAGGGTGAAATTGAACAGGACTCAATGGAGGATGAACACCTCTCATCTTGGAAGATAAATGCTTACAGTGGAAAGCCAGTCCAATGTAATGGTTAGGAGGGAGTGGTTCTAACTGGGTTCTAGTTGGAGCCAGGATGTCTGAAGATCTACCTCTTCCCATATGAGGCTGCCCAAAATCCTCTCTGGGTTGTGACATTTGCACCAGAACCAATTCCTACACATAGGTTCAGAAGGGACACAAAACGCTTGCTAAAACAACCTAGAATAGAGTGGTTTGCAGGTGCAAAAGAAAGGAACAAACACCTTGAAAGATAGGTGCCCAACTCTGAAACCCGCTGCTAGGCCAGGAATGCCCACAGAACAAGAGAATATAACAAAATCAGGAAAAACGATCGCTTTATTCTCTAACTTTCTAAAAAAGCCAACCTTTTTATTTCCGCCAAACAGGTCCTTTACATAGTATACATAATATGGACGCAGCCACCCATGCCGTAAACATTGCTAAACGCTGGCGTCTATGAATATTTTATCAAAGAGAAATGAAAGTCTGCTAAAAGAAAATAGGGTTATTGGCCACCAACCAACAAAGACAGGCTGTTCTGGAGAACTGATTGCAACTGGCATAAAATGAGAGAGTAACTCACAATAATATATTAAATTAATAGAGCCTGGAGACTATTAGGAATTAGCATTTAAACCGTCACACAAGACTGCATTTTCCGGCGTTTGTGTTCACCCCTGTGGGGAAGGAGAAGGGAGGGAAGGAACGCCGAGGACTTAAAAACATTTATAGAGACCGACAAGTATACTTGCACGGGGGCTGGATGAGGAGGAAAAAAAATTCAGGAAGTCAAAAACAGACTGCACATTTTAGAAGCAAGTCTAAGTGTGACCAGTGGCTCCCAATGGAAGAGGGAGCTGCAGCCAATATTAGCTCCTTAAAGGGCACTCTTGCCCGGCACATGTGTGCGTCGCGTTCGAGTTTCTAGAAGCAGGGCACTTGCTGGAGCCCTGCCTTGAGGTAGCTTAGAAGATTAATCACATCTGCAGGGCATAAAAGCAACAGAGTCACAGAAAGAGCAGCCAACAGCTTTAAATCTCATCAATAAATCCCCCCTCATTAGGCTGGGAATGTTTCAAAAGAATCCCCTCCAACCTGGCACCTTCCAGAACAGGGGGATGGCATCGTGTTGCTACGGGATTCTACTTTGGGGACCCCTGAAGCCCTCTTTCACCTTCTGCCAACGCACCCCCAATTTTTTTTTTAAAAAAAATTGGCACGATTTCTGGGCAGTTTTGCTCTCAAACCACACAGAAAGGCCCCCCTGCTATGTGAAAACACACAAAAATATATCCAACCCATTCCCACCCCACTCTGTACTTCCCAAGCACCTTCGTTTTCCTCTGCAGTCCCTCTCGATACGGTGACAGGAAGTAACACGATGCCGCCTCCTGCTGCCATTTTGAGAGGGACCGCAAAGGAAAATGGAGCATTTGGGGCTCGCTGTGGGCGGGTGGGTATGGCAATGGGGGGTATGAGGGAAAGCAGGTCCTCTCCGCCCCACCGCACGCACATTTTCCTGGCCCTGTTCTAAATTACAAGCCCAGCTTCCTCAGTCAGACTGGGTGGGGATGAGGAGGCTTGTAGTTTTGGGCCACCGGCTTGGGGACGGATGCTTTACATGATGGATCTTGTTCCCTCCTATAAAACTCTAGTGGGGAATATACCTAGAAAACCTCTGAAAGGTCATTCTGTAGCCTTCCAGGCCAGTAACAGGAATGTGTGCTTCCAGAGGGCTGACCACACAAACATCACGCCGGATCACGAAAGGGGCCTCAAACCTTAACCACTGGAGTAAAAGCTTGGCCCTGGATCCCAAAGGACTATGAAGAAGCAAACAGAGACACACCGGGGGGGGGGGGCAGTACAAAGCTGCGATGGGCATACTCACATTTCTGTCTTTCTGCCACCGGTCCCCTGCAACAGGCTGAAAGTCCGCAGGAGATCTCTTTGAAGTCTATGTGATTGTCACGGTTTTCATCAAAGGCATTGAACAGACCTGTAGGCAGTTAGTGGCAAAAGCAAAAAAGTCTCAGTTCAACCGAGCACAAAGGTACTGGTCGGTTTCGGATCATCGTATCGCTCAGCTTTAAAAAAAATGGAGGTATTTATGAGCCCTTTGCCTTTGCATCCACCCCTTTTGGGGTCTTTCAGATACTGAAGTTCTTCAGTGGCTGAAAACAGGTTAGCAATTTCCCACTTGCCTTGATAAACCAGGAAGGCCCAAATTAACCACAAATTAACAGGAAACTATGATTAGCAAGTCTGGAACAAGCCAGGGTCTTAAAAAAAAACAACTTCAAACCATGTTTTCAGCATAATGTAACCACTACCAAAACAGAGATAAAGCAGGGATTTTCCATACCTTCGCTCAGAGGTGGATGGATGGGCGGGGAAACCAAGGGGCCAAATGTTTCCAGATCAAACCGCCCCGTTCTTGACTGGGCTTTCAGGAGCCAATACCTTTTTTCTAGATCAATGATATCTGATTCTTCCACTGTGTAAGAAAAAAAAAAAAGGGAAGATGATCAAATTCAGCCAGCACAAAAACATATTTTTTAAGGTCAAGCATTTGATGTCAAGTGCAGGAGAAGTTGCTCCAGCAATCTGGATTATAACGGGTGGGGGGAGAACTGCACTTGGGGATAACATGAGACCAACGGGATGGGGTCACCATATCCAAGGCTTGTTTTTGGCAGCCTCCCTAGGGGGCACAGTGGACTGGGGAAAGCGGCAGGTACGTCTACACACAAAGACACACATTCACACCCCAGGTTGTTGCAGAAAGACCAACCAAGAAAACAAGCAGAGAACGAAAGAGCCGGCTCCATCAGGCTATGCATACAGTCAGCACCTGAAGGGTTTCAGGACAACCTATTTGCAAGAAACCAACGGCTGTTGAGATTTCCCTGAACTATTCCATCAAAACCACCTCACGTGGCCAACTTGATGTTGTCCTTTCAAGAGCGAAGGGCATTTTTTTTTAAACCCAAGGGCTGGATTCAATTGCAGAAAAGTTCTCGGGGCGGGGGGCGGGGATGTTAATCCCAATGCCGAAAAGGAAAAAGAGTGGCACCAAAAATACCAGCATATATTAGCGTACAGTTCTTGCTGCACAGTAACTAAGCCCCCCTGTGAGAGGCATGCTGAGCTTTCAGAAGTTGGGGAGGGAGTGCTGTACCAAAGCTAGAAGGTCAACAAACTGTGATGTCGCCACGAAGATGGGAGTTCAGCCGTTGGACCAACACAGATGAATGGATCAGTTTGGATTCAAACTCAGATCCTAATGCTCCCCACCATTGCTCTGTTTGCACAAAGTTGCATGAAGATTTTAAGTAAACGAGAATATCCTAAAGGCACCAGATTCCATCCGATCTAAGGAAGGTCAGCCCTGGTTAGTACTTAGATGGGGGAGACCACCAACAAATCCCAGGGGCTGTGGGTTATATTTCAGAGGAAGGAACTGGCCAAACTACCTCCAAGTATTCCTTGCCTATCTTTCTCTCCTTCTTTCGCCTGACAGTGGGATTCAAGGCAGCTAACAAAATTAATTAAAACACCCCTAAAAGTATAAATATATTTTTAAAAATTAGAATTAAACCATTTATAATGTTAGAACATCACATGTCAAAAATTTAATATTAAAAATATTAAGAGAAATTAACAACGATACCAACCTGAAGAGAAACCTGCACGGTGTCAAGACCCTACACCCGGTCAATCTATAAAAGCCCGCCAGTGCAAAAAAAGAAAGGCTTAGCTTGCTGTTGGAAGGGGAGCAAAGACGGCACCATCCTGGCCTCTCTAGGGAAGGGGTTCCACAGCTTGGGAGCAGCCACTGAGAAGGCCCTCTCCCTTGTTCTCACCAAATGCACTTGAGAAGATGGATGATCTCTGGACGATCTTAAAGTTCTACTGGGCTCGTAAGGAAACCCTACGAAACTCATGGGGTTGCCATAAGTTGACGGGTGACCTGAAGGCACCAGACACACACTGAGAACATAACTAAGTCATATTCGCCTCACCCCACAAAAAAACTGTGGGTCAGAACAGGATAATTCAAGGAGAAAAGTCCAGATGCCTTCTCCTTCTTGGTTCTCTCCCACCAAGCCCGAAGAGAATTAGCCCAAACTTACTTCAGTATCATCTGTCACCTAGATCTCCCGTCAACTGCACCCTGCGTCCTTGCTCGAGGAGCCTACTCTAGAGTCAAGAAGATCCTGCGCTGCTCCAATGCCAACCGTCCAGAAACAGAACGACAGCAAACAAGAGGAAGGGGAAGAGCCCAGGAAGTGAAGAAAGGTCATAACTGTGAGAAGGAAATGAGGCAACTGGCAATGGGGCTTTCTTGGGATGGTATCGTGCCCAATGCAGCCAATTTCTTTTTCAGAGTCCTTGTATCACCAGGAGGTTCTTCCTTAAGCAGGGGTGGGCATCTGTGGGAAGGTAAGGGGATGAATTGGCCCCCTCACTCTGATTTTTTCCTAATTTTTTTTTTACCTGAAGACCAACCCAAATGACCACAAACAACCCACAAATGTGGGGGCACAGGTCTTCCTCCCAGAACAACCCCTTTCCCCAGTTTTTAAAAAGGACAAACATCAGCCAAAATTGTGGCTAGAGGTCATAGGACGTCGCTTCCTGTATGCCCAGACATGATGGCGAAGGGGTTGCGTGGGTAAAAATCGGGTCCTGCTGCCACACAGTTGCCCACCCATGGAATAACGGGATTGGGAGGCTCTGCGCCATCGAGTGGATGTGGTCCTGGGGGGTCCCATCCAGCCCACAAGTTTTTCTGCTGGTATCCCCCTTCCCTTGACACCGGATCTGTGACAGAATCGCTGAAGTCTGAGTAAAACTTGGCAAGGGACGTCGCGTGGAACAGCCATTCTAGCTGTGGCGGCGTTAGGAAAGCGCATCGCTGTAGTTCCAGTGCTACAGTGGGGTTGTGGCTCTCCCCACAATCCAAAAATCTCCTTCTAGGAGAAAAACAGGGGCTCGTTCAAAAGCCGGGACTTGCCAGAAGCGTTTTCACAGTCAACTAACTACCTGTGAAAGTTACAGGCGGGCCTAAGAGCGGCGCGTATTAAGCGCTGCCCAACTATCTCCTAACAAAGCTGTCTATATTTAACGCGGCCATGTGTGATCTCATTTCCAGATGGCCCTGAGCCCTTAAAACCATGCCAGCTTTATAATAGGATTAGATTTTCAGCGCTTTGGACTGGTACCCATAAAGCTGGGGGGGGGGGGCCAAAAACGCACACTTGGGACGGACTGAGCAGCAGCCTGAGAAACTGGCCTTTGATGCACAGCCCACACCTTTCATTATGTGGACCCGCAGAAGCCCAGAATGGGCAACCAACATACACAGACATACAGTTTCTCTGTTTCCAACCAACACGCAGTTACATGGTCCGTTCCCAGGGAAGGGTCTCCCTCACATTCTAAGGTAGGATTAGGGAAAACACAGAGCCCTCCAGATGGGGACTACAATACCCACCAAGCCTAGCCAGGACAGACAGGGTGAGAGACAATGGGAGTCGCAGTCCAATGACATCTCAAAGGCCACATATTCCTTATTCCTCTGGTAGAGAGGCTGAAAAGTAACGAGTCTTGCGCACAGACAGGCATGTTCGTCCTTTGTGTTGGCCAAAGCTTGCGCATGAGTGTGCATATATTACAAAATACAGCTTGCGTAGCCAGTATCCAAAATGCCTAGCATCAGAAATGGTTTATGTTTCAAATTTTGGAATACCTCGATTTGTATATACGTAAGATACACTGCTGTCTAGGAGATCTCTGGGGAGCCCATAAATGAACAAGCAGGGGTACTTCAGCTGCCGTTTCATATGGAGCACTACGCTTGGGTTCCCACCATTTCATAGATCCTCGTGTCTCCGTCCAGCCTCGCATCTCATTCCTTCACTATTTGCGTTGCGTGTGAGATGTGAGGCAGGAGAGATGCCACTGCATCTTTCATCTGCGAGGCACATTAAAAAAAGGTTTACACTTTGGAAGAAGGCAAGTTATAACAAGAGAAAAGGGCTTTTTTCCTTTCTCTCTCATTTTGAAAGGAATTGGGCTTTTCGGTCTCACTTTCATAAGAGCGCACATGGTGTAGTGGTTTGAATGTTAGCGCAACGACTCCAGGAGACCAAGGCTCAAATCCTTACTTGGCCGTGGAAACCCTGTGGATGACACCAGGCAAGTCACACACTCTCAGCCTCAGAGGGAGGCAAGGACAAATCCCTTCTGAGCAAACCTTGACAAGAAAACCCAGAGATAGGGTTACCTTTGTTGTTGTTTTTGTTGTGCATCTTCAAGTCATTTCCAGCTTATGTCGACCCTAAGGCGACCCTATCACAGGGTTTTCTGGGGCTGAGAGTGTGTGATGAACCCAAGGTTCCAGGGTCGCCCTACATCAGAAACAACCTGAAGGCACCCAGCCACCAACCAACAGAGATATCCCAAATGCTAAACCCTGTCCCTGGAATCGGTTCAGCACCTTAGACTGCTCCTTTAAAAGTTCGGACTAAACCCCAGAGCAAGCTCTTTGCTCCACTGAAACAGGAGCCACCAGCTGCCACACAATTTAAAACATGTCAAGATTCAGTAGTTAAAAGCAAGGCAATGCACCACAAGCAGGCTGCATTTCCTGCAGGGACTGCATGAAATGGTTTTCTCACATTATCTTAATTGCCTGTGTTGGCATCCTGGCAAAGAGCAGGGCAGAAAGACGGTTTATCTACACTTCTGTCAAACAGACTGGGAAAAAGCAAGGTCACGGCGATCAAGGGGTTTCAGGCTGTCCTCTTCAGAAGAATTACTGACATCGCCAGCGTGAAAAGAAGCCACTTTCAGAGAATTTGTTATATTGACCAGACCTTCGGCAAAGAAAAAGCCGCAGCCCGGTAGAAAAGGTATGTTCCAGCAGCTCTCAAAAACTATACGCATTCCCTCCTTTCATATTCAAACTGTTGACCGCCAATACAGCAAACAGTTCAGCCAGCACTGGCCCACCGGTCAGGATACTTTCACAGATCTCGAGCCAATTGAGTGATCAAAGCAAGGCATTTAAGTCCTGCAAGCTGCATGGACTCTGCAATTAGAAAACAGTCCCTGAAAAGTCCTGCACCCAGGTATCCTAATTCTGCAATAGCCAAAGCCAAATTCTGCAACCTGCATAACCCCAGGAAGTAAGCGAATCTAAACCCCTGTTCGTTTTGTGTAATTCATTACAAGAGTTATGGAGCAAGTCAAGAAGCTAACGCAAAATTCTTTCAGCTTTCCCCAGACTACTAGAAAAATTATTCCGCCTTCTGTATTTCTAAGTTTTCACTATGCCCATGCATTTCCAAGAATTGTTTTGTATTCATAAGGCCTAGAAACTGGGATTTTTCAAAAAATGGAATTCTTGCCCTAAAATACCACACTGGATGCTCCCGTAAAGTAATGACATGCATGCAGCTGTGAAAGGAACATACACTTTGCCCACTACTGAAAAATATATTTGCATCACAGGAAACAGTCCACTATACGAGGTTCTCAGCAGTGCTCATATGCCGGCACAATTCAGCTCAGAACATGCCAAGGCAATTCCGGGAGCAAATTTTCCCCATCAGCCTCTTCCAACTGCTCCTTAAGGGGGCATGGCATTCCTTAAGGAATGCAAAAACACAGGCTGAACACAAAATTTATCTACGCAAGTGTAAAAATGAGGAAGCGCCAACAATATCAAAGTTTGTTCCACAACTCTGATACAACATGCTACAAAATGCTGAACCAATAGGAAAAAACAGTATTGTACTCAAAAGCTGACACAACCAGGTGTTGATAAAATAAGGACGTAAGTAAACAGATATTATCCTGTTTTGAAAATTCTTCTTCAGTTCGGGTGCAGTTTTGAAGAAATTCTTCATGCAACTGAAAGGGGGAAAACTCTTCCAAACTGCCTCAAAACAGAATGAGCAAGGAACCAGAAGGAAACGCTACTCACCAGCTCACAGACTATGAAATGCCAGAAGGCTACCAATCCTCAGACCAAGTTAATGCAAAGAACAGGAAAGAACTCCATTTCACATGTGGTGGGCCTGTACCCGCGTAAAATATTTTTGGAAGGAATTTCAAAAATGGTTGCAAGGAATTTTAAAAACTAAAATTCAGCTAAATCCAGAATCAACGTTATTAGGAATGGATAACGAAGAGATGAAGTCCTATAATTATAAAATGTTACACTATATGATCATCGCTGCAAGAATTATCTATGCCCCCAAAATGGAAGAGTTAGGATATAGCCACTAAAGAAAAGTGGATCTTTGAAGTATTAGAAATTGCAGAAATGGACAAACTTTCAATGATGCTGAAAGGAAAAGTGATTGAACAATTTCAAGAAGATTGGGAACCCTTCCTGAAATTTTTAAAGAAAAAAAAAGAAGGGATCAGTAAATTAGGGGAATTCTTGATTTAAACTTTTAAGAGATTACAAAACAATTAAAAATTATGTCAACTGCTAATTTATTTTTGGATTGTATAAACAAGATCGTAACTGGAAAAGGAAGAAGAAAAAATGTATAGAGAGTACCATGATTAGGAGTGAAGGAAGTCATGGAAGTGTTGTAATTTTAGTACAATATTATGAAGAGAAGAGCACGGATGAAGAATTAGATAAAAAATTAATAATGAGTTGTAGTTTAATATAAAGTAAGACTGATATATATGACACAAATGTAAAGATATTGATTTTTCTTTCATTTTATTGGTATTTGTTACCTTGATGGACACATGTGGCTCCCAGAAGACAATTTGTGCCCCTGAAAAGTCACTTGAACCTCATTTTGGGGGTGAAATTTTTCAAGCAATTTTTATCCAAAACCCATGCCAAAAGCTCCAAAACATGTGAAAATCCCTAGCTCTCCTGTCAAAACACCTTTTTTTCCAGCCATGTTGTGGTTGACATTTCTGACATATGATGACCCTACCACGGGCCTTTCTGGGGCTGAGAGTACGTGACCCAGTGTCCATGTTTCCATGTCAAACCAGTATACCACACTGGCACTCTTTTTTAGCCATCCCCTGGCTGAAAAGGTGGCCAGAAGTGATGTCCTGTGATTTCTGGCTGCCCTTTTGCCTGGGAAATGGTGGAAGGAGGAGGTATCTCTGCATGCCTTCAGGCAGGTGTGCCCCACAGGCAGGGGGCTGAGGGGAGAATGGGGTCCTGGCGCCTGCACATTTTTGCCCCTCGCTGTTCTACCAGGACTGATGGGACTTGGTCTCAAGGAAAAGTACTTTGCAGTGGGATCTTTTGCCATCCCACCTGTTCCGGCTCCAAGCCAGACCTGTGTCTTAGGACGGCTGAGAACTGATGTAGACATTTTTTCCATTTGAAGAAACGGTACACATTAACTTAACATCCACAGGCCGCAAGAGGGGAATGACAATCGCCTAGACTGTCAGCTCCTCATCAGCTCAAAACATAAGCAAAAACTATTTCAACATGTCTTTTTTCATTCCCTATAGGATTTTGATGTCTTTTTGATGTTATTAAAACACCCTACAAGACCAAGCTTGCTTAATATTTTACAGTTTCCTTCCCTGAAAACCAGTTTACAGCAGGATTAAAAGGGGAGATGCCCAGCTCCAGCAAACATTTTATTAATTCAACAACCAACACGCTCAACGGTAACATCTAAGCTGGATGTCTGCAGAACTCAAAAACCTTCCCTTTATCTCTCCCCAACTTCTATCCAGATTAATCCTAGAGGCTCGAAGAAGATTACAATAAATTTATGTGCGTGCAACAGAAACCCAAATAAAAATCAGATGAGCGATCAGCCGCTTGTACCCGTTGCCTTTTCCGCAATCGTCCACCCGCTCCTCCTGCGATCCCCAAGCCCTTGTCTTTGATACCCGGTCCCAATCCACATACACAAGAGTAGACTCCGCTCAGCTTTCCAACCGCAAATGTGCCAAGTCCACCACCTCCCGCCATGCTGGTTTCCACACCCTACAGAAGCTCCCCACCGCCCTCCAATTCCCGCTCGGACATTTTACCCACCTAACGGGACAATTCTCCTTGGTTCGCAACAGTAGCAGCATACCATATTCCCGACATTTTAACCGTCCCCGGCCTACGCCCACGATTCCGGCCACTCCCTTTCCCTACTGCGTCCCGCTGTGAGCCGCACCGCATCGCCACACAACGTGTCCATTGGCCACGAGGGGGTCTGGAGGTCTCCTCTTAAAAAAAACACCACCATTTGCTCCCTTTCAGGCAAACAGCCCATTAAAGGACCCAAGGCAAGGAGATCTGGTTAAGGTGACAGGCGACGACCCAGAAGCTAAGAGGATCAGAAAGTGGAGAGAGAGAGATTAAGCCATACTAGGAGCGCACTGCTTAGCAGCCCGGACGTGGCTGCAATACTTCCATCTCTCCTCTTCATCATCAAGCAACAGCCCATAGAGGACGAATGGGCCGCGGGGGGCCCCACAGTGCAGGCACTGTGGCCCCCCGACACCCCTTTAAAAATTCTGGCTGATTTTTTGCACCCCCACCCCCCCAAGGGCTCAAATTCACTGCAAAATGCAGTGGATCTGCTTCTCCAGCTCCCGCACATACCTTAGGACTGTGCCGGAATCCCACAAAACGGCTGAAAATGGGTTAAAATCAGAAGCGGAAGTAGTACTGCTTACTTTCTGTTTCAATTTTGGCCACATTTGGGGGATTTTGGCATGTTTCTTATGCGGGGCGGGAAGCAGGGGAAGCTATTTCGGTGCATATTAGAGGGGGCAAAAAAAAAAATCACCTACGATTTTTTTTTTTTTTGGACAGGATCTGAGGGTTTTTCCACACTAATGTGGTCTACTGTGGGACGCTTGCCTCCACAGTTGCCCACTCCCATGTAGGGGAAGGCCCCAGGGCTCCGTCATATATAATATGCCACAGGAGCCATTCCCGTGATCATTTAACACAACCACAGAAGAGCAAAATGACTCCGATACAGACTCATAAATAAGTTACTGGGCTGCAATGACGCTTATTAGCCACTCTGTTTCCATACATCTGCGCTGGTCATTTTGGGTTGAGGGGATCTGATCTCCCAGCATTCTAGCCCAACACTTAAACCACTACAACATCCTGGTTCTCACTGATTGTTGTTGTATGCCTTCATTTCTAATTTATGGAAACTCTTTGGGGTTTTCTGGCGATGAGAGAGTGTGATGTCATCCAGTGGGTTCTCATGGCTGAGCAGGGAATTCAGCCCTGGTCTTCAGGCTCATAGCCCAATGCTCAAACCACTAACCCACGCTGGCTCAAGGAACGTTAGGCTGCAAAAATCACCAGCTGAAGCTCACCAACACGTTCAACATTCAGTTGGCAAGCAAAATGGAACCCTCTCCCACCTCGCGGCCTAGGATCCTTTCGGGATGCTGGTGGAAAGATCCACCGTGGCTTTGGTGTGGACTCAACACCACCGCTGTGAGCAAACTAGCATGAAAACATCACAGTCCTGAAACCAGAAACGTTTTTCTACACCTGCCGGCCAGTTTTGAACACCCATAGTCCATGCCATGGCAAGGTCTCCCACAGCTAAGCTCTGTGGTGTTATTTAAGCGCTACCACACATTTCACAGTGATTCACGGCTCACCGCTGCCTGAAGGATGCTACCGTTGACCTCCTGGAGAGCACTTTGGTGCAAAAGAAATAAAGAGTTCCTCCCCCAGTTTAAGAGCCCAGCAGCTAGTCATTTGCTCGGCTGTTTTTGTTTCAGAGGAAATTTACAGCCCCTTCCAACTCAAGGGCTCAGAGCAGGTAACAGTGCCGTATAATACGAAGAGAGATGGTTCGCCGTCAAAGCTTCACAGCCTAATTCAGATTAAGAAACCAGCAGGGCAATGGAGGTTGGACGGAAACGAAGAGAAGGATCATCAAGGACAATGGGAAGCAAACTCCCCCTCTTCTCGACGAATTACTCAGGATCTTTAAGGCAAAACTTTGGGGCAGGGGTGGGTAACAGTGTGGGAGGCAGCTTGAAAAGCACCTTTTCAAGCGTCTTTTAAACAGTCAGCATCTCGAGCGTGTTGACATGAAGTCCCGACTCCCTGCTGGACCAGCGCCTTTTGACCATGATGATGTGAAGGAGCACTCCTCACCCTGTGGCCGAAGCACCAATTGTGACCCTTAAGGCTGGCTGAAGTTGTATGGAATGGCTTGCCTTTTTGCAGGCGACGAACTTCGGTCCACCACCAGATGGAGTGCTGAATCTGATGAGGGACGTGTAAAGGTTTGTGTTGATGGTCCTAACGGGAAAAGAACACGCTCCGGAACCAGGACTGCAAAATCTGCACCCAAAGTCTTGCAAATGGGCTTGTCCGGGTTCTCAAGGCCATAAGGCCTAGCAGCACTTGGATACTGTATGCTGCGAATACCACAGTTCTGGCCATGCGTGCGCTAGCATAATGATCCCGTCCCATCTGTCCTGGCGTAGGTAAGCTTGGCCTGTGGTGGAAGCAAGGCTGCTCCAATGTGATGTAGTGTCCTGGTTGGCTCAACTACTGACTTCTTGCAGTTGATGATAAACTCGAGGTCCAATGCGGAAGGTCAGGGTGGTATGGGTGCGGCAGAAAAACCTGGGACTAGAAACAAGGAGCTAGTCATCCAGGTGCAGAAAAACTGTAATTCCATGTAGATGGAGACGGACTGCTGCAACCACAAGGCATTTGAGGTGCTGAGGCAAATCTTAACAGGAACACTGCAAGCTAGTAGGCTTCTGAACCCAAGGCAAATCAAAGGAATTTCCAGGGGCGCGGAGACACTTCTGTGGAAGTACGCCTCCTTCAGACCAATTTTCGTGAACCAATCTTCCTCTCTAAAGCGGTGGTCCACAAAAAAGACTTCACCTTTATGTTCCACTTCAACCAGTGGTTCTCAACCTTTGGTCTTTCACGCGTTTTGGACTTCAGCTCCCAGACACCTTAGCTACCTGGAGCAATGGTCAGAGATTCTGAAGTCCAGAACATCTGGAGAACTGAAGGCTGGGAACCAGTGGTTTAAAAGAAAATGCTGGGAACACTGATCTATACTCAAGACTAGTCCTGTTGCTGACATGACAGCAAAGGCGAGAACGCATGAGAAATGCTGCCCTGCAACAACAGAAGTGACTCATGAGTTAAAGGGAAGAGAATTGACTTGTGTCAAAAACTACCATGCTAACTTCAACAACTTACACCCTGCAAGAATATTTACACTTTAAATGGAATGGAACGGAATTTGATTAGAAGCGGCAAGTGTGTGCAACTTAGTGTGACTCCTTTTGTAATTTTCGGCTGAGGAGGAACATAATTAAAGTCATCTGTCTTCCGACATAAAAGTTATTTACTAATGAAAAATTATTATTCTGGGTTTTTTAAAAAAATGTTTTCTCCGTATCTTGGGTATTAAGCAAGTGTAAATGGAGCCACTGCAGCTTCACGGCAAAAAGCCTGTCGTCCCCCACCCCACCTCGAATCAACGTTAATAAATTTTCCCTGTTTTTAATCAGGGCTGTTTCTCATATCTTTGCCAAAGTGACTCTAATAAATTCAATGCAAAAAAACACAGAGTCCAAAGCCTCCGATAAAATTCCAGCAGGGAGCACTGCACAAACATGGAATTCACCACTTGTCACCGACAAAAGGGAATTCGTAGCATGATTTAAAAACCTACCAAATACTGTGATTTTACAAAATAATAATTATTACAACTGAATCCAGCATTTGGGTCCCAAGACCCACAATAAAATCACGCAGTATTCAAATGGTACAAATGGCATACGAGATTCTCCAAGGTTTGCTTGCTTGTCGTTCTGTGTCTTGAAGCAGCTTCTGACTTACGGGAACCCTAAGGCAAACCTATCACGGGGGTTTGTTGAGAGCGTGTGACGTGCCCAGGGTCACCCAGTGAGTTTCTACAGCCAAGCAGGGAACCGAACTCTGGTCTCCACGGTCATAATCCAAAGCTCAAACCACTACTCCACACCGCCTCTGAAAGCTCCCTAAAATTCAGCCAGGAACCACAGTGCCGGGGCCATTACAAATGAGGCCGTGCTTTACCCTCCCGCTGGGCCAGATTTGTCCATTTCAACGCACGCGTGTTCCATCCAAAATCTAGTTGTTTCCTTACGGCTGCTAAGAAACCCGCCAAGCATAACCCGGTCTCCTTTGCAATAAAACTCCCGGGGCCGGAGAGCTCTTGTCCCAGCTCTTGTACCCCTCTCTGGGAGCCGCGTTATTTTGTTAACGCTCAAACCCACCTCCTGCCCTTTGCCCATTTTGTACAAGCCTGTTCCGTAATCTCCACACATCCCAGACCGTTTCGGGATTCTCTCACTGCCTGATTTGTGCTGCCTGTGTTGTGAAGTGACATTTTTACGACCTGCGTGACCGCAAGGGAAATCAGAGGTACGACAGCAGAGAGAGAGATAAGCAGAGCGCACAGGTGGGGGGGCGAGAGGAGAGAGACTGCCTCCTGGTTCCTGCTGGCCTTAAGCCCCCGCGTGGCCTTAGATAAGTAACTCTCCCAGCAGCACGCTCGGCTGGGGAGGAGGGAAAAGAGACGGGCAGCCGTTGCTTAGCGACTAGCTTGTGCCCGTCACAAGCACAGCGATCTATAATCATAAAAGAGGACGGCTGTCTGGTCTGCTGGAGCCACAGCTACACAACTGCAAAACCTGCACACCTGAAACTTAGTATGCATGCTAAGGGGATCTTAGGGACCGTGTGTTCAGGGGTTATTTGGGTTTTTTTTAAAAAAACAATGGTTTAATTTTAATTAATTTCAAGGTGTTCACATGTCTTCAGTCTGCAATACAGTTTCCAGTCACTAGGTGGCAGACTGCCCTAATCAGTACACAGGTTTGAGGCTTACAGCTTAAAATCCTGAGGCTGTATGCTCCTCCTTGTGAGACTGCACGAAATGGACAGGATCCCCCCCCCAGGAGCTGTGAGAGTGCACCACGGCAACTTTCTGTCGAATCCTGGGATTCGTAGTCTGGGGAGGGATCACTGTATAAGGAGAACATACATCTATAATATGTATTTCAATAATCTCCAAACAAGACAATGGATTTACAGAAAACAACATGGGAACCTGAGAAAGGCGAGAAAAAGAATTTCCCTTTCCTAAAAGGAACATGAACTAACATAGCAGAGTGGTTTGAGTATTTGCCTAGGATTCCCAAAGGCCAGGGTTCAAATCACGACTCGGTTGTGGAAACCGGCTGGGGAACTTTGGGCAAGCTACACCCTCTCAGCCTCCAACCATCATGAGCCGGGCTGAGCGTGCTGCCGATTCAGACTTGGACTCCGATTTAGACTTGGACTCCCAGCCGGGGGAGGATCCCTCCGAGGGGCCTTCGGGAGAGGGGGCTCCTTCAGAGTCTAGGGAGGAGTCTGCCAGCGACCCCACAGCTGTCCCGGGCACGGATCCCGAGCCAGTACCTGCAGCAGATGTTTCTGCTCCAGAGGCAGAGGCTAGTGCTTCTGACTCGACAGAGGCTGGTGTTTCTGACTCCAGCCCGGAGTTTGCGGCAGACCCTCCCCCTACGTTCCTCCAGAGGTGGCTGGAAAAGGGGGCGGTTCGGAGGTCTCAGCGGCTGCGGGAGAAGCGTCTGATGAATCGGCCCTGAAGTCTTGAGGGGCTCCAGCTATGAGCTGGGCCAACGGACATTTGATCAGCCCCGACTGGGCTAAAGATTGTGTATTTAAGGCAGACGCTGTTGGAGTTGGGCACGGGGCAATAACCGTCTATCAACCGGGAATCAACCGGGAATCTGCGTCCTGTGGCATGGGCTTTCTGTTCCAGGCTAAACCTTGCTGTTTGGGTTTGCTGCTCCTGGGACTTGGATGTTTGTTTTGGTGACATAACCTCTTAATTTCTTTATTACTAAAGCCATGAACTCAGCTCCTGTCTCTGTGTCTGGTTAGCCGCCGCCTGACATTGATACCAACCTCTTCAGTAAAACTCTGAATAAATCTGGCCTGTGAGCCGGTTACAACTTGAAAGGACGCGACAACAAGGGCTGTGTAGATTTTTAATTTTTTCATCCAAACTTGAAGCCAAGCAGAGCTGCTTCCAACAGCTGGACACTGGCTGACTATTCTTTACTCAGGCAATTGCAGAAACTCAATTGATTCTATCAAATAAAAATGGGTCAATTTCAAAAGACAGGTGGTGGAAAGAGGGAGGATGCTTGAGAATATGAACCAACCCGCTAGGAATTACTTCTTTCCCCCATTTCCTAGGGCTCATAAATTCTGAAACAAATCGCTCTGTTTCATGGCACTTACAATTCCTGCTGAAACAGGCAGCAAAGACAGTAAATCCCCCGAGAAATACAGATATTTCAGAAAGCTATAGACGCTCTACCGGCTTCTACCAGTGGGAGCAGCAATTCCTCATTCAGCACAAGTCATTTTTCCTCTGTTCTCTCGTAAAATAAAAACCAAGACCAAGGACTCCTACCAATGCAATTCAACAGCCCTGTAACAACTGCTCGTGGCTGAGGATGCCTGCACCGTGCAAACAGGAAAACCGGGAAGTCCTGTATCATGATTAGAAGATGAACTGCGAGAATGATGACCAGAGCTTTTGAAACTGTCTCTCTAAAGTAAGTCCACAGAGGATTACTGGACTGGGAACACGCATGCCCTCTTTGTTTGCCCTTTGGGAGCGTGGTGAGCATTGGGGAGTCTATTCCTTAGAATGTGACGGGTAAAATGCAGCCCACGTGCCTCATGCAGTCATTGGGGCCATTTTTGTGCCCTTCTGTGCCCTTAGGGGTAAAAAATGGCATTTTAAAAAATGTTTTTAAAGAGACAGACCCTGTGCTATCTGAGTTGGTCCTGCATGTTGCCGGATTTCATTTCTCCGCCCCTTTGTATAGCTCACCAGACACAGAATCAGCTGGAAGGTGTTCCATAAACCACTGAGTTGATCCCCCCCCCCCACCATTAAAGCAGGATCTCCACGTACAGCATCCCCAGCAGAGAGCTGTCCAGACCCTTTTTGAAGACACCTAGAGAAAGTGAACCCTCTGGGCTCTGGGTTCCGTTGCCAAACAGCTCTTAATGTCAGGATGTTCCTTCTTATGTTCAATCAAAATCTTCCCTCTGGTAACTCAAAACCATCAGACCTGCTTCTGCTCTCTGGGGCAGCAGAGAGCCCCCTCCCCTCGGCGTCCAGTTTGCCTCCAGTCCATGATGTGAGTCCACACTTTGGACATGGTCACAATGACACTCTGGGAAGGTAGCAAAGCATAACTATGAGCTCCAGAATGGGTTGGTGATGTCCAAAAAGAATAATTAGAGGGAAATTTGCTATTCTATTGTACCTATATGGTTGTGTGGAACAATTCCAGCATGATTGAAACGCATCGTTTTGGACAGGGGTAAGCAGCCTGGTACCCTCCAGATGTTTTCGGCGACACCTCCCATAATCCCTTTCCATTGGGAGTTGATAGGAATTATAGTCCAAAATCTCTAGAGGACCAGGATGCCTAGTGGCTGGATAGCAGTACGTGTGAAAGGGATCTAGGAGTCTTAACAGACCACAAGCTGAACATGAGTCAGCAGTGTGATGCGGCAGCCAAGAAAGCCAATGCAATTCTCAGTTGCATCAATAGGAGTATGGTATCTAGATCGAGGGAGGTACTGGTACACCTCTACTCTGCTTTGGTCACACCTCATCTTGAATACTGTGTCCAGTTCTGGGCACCTCATTTCAAGAAGGACATGGTCAAGCTGGAGCAAGTCCAGCGGAGGGTGACCAAAATGTTGAGGGGCCTGGAAGCCACGCTCTATGAGGATAGACTTAGAGAGCTGGGTATGTTTAGTCTGCGGAAGAGAAGGTTAAGAGGGGACGTGAGAGCCATGTTTAAATGTTTGAAGGGATGCCATGTGGAGGAGCAAGTGAGCTTGTTTCCTGCTGCTCCAGAGACCAGGTCAAGGAGCAATGGGTTCCAGCTGCAGGAAAGGAGATTCCACTTGAACCTCCGGAAGAACTTCCTGACGGTCCAAGCTGTCCGGCAGTGGAATAGGTTGCCTCGGAGTGTGGTGGAGTCTCCTTCTTTGGAGGTTTTTAAGCAGAGGCCGGATGGCCATCTGTCGGGAGTGCTTTGAGGGTGTTCCTGCGTGGCAGAATGGGGTTGGACTGGATGGCCCCTGGGGTCTCTTCCAACTCTACATTTCTATGATTTCTATGCCCATTGCTGATTCAGGCTGTTAGAAGAGAAGGTGCCGCATGTGGCCATGGAAACCGAAGTTTACACACAAAAGAAGGCAATTTGTTTCTTGAGTCAGAGAAGGGCCACAAAGCCACCTTGACAACGGCTGTCTTAAAATAAGGCGACGCTCTTGAAACCATTACTTACGGTGCGTCACGCCAGCGAGCGTTTGATAGAAGGTGGGGGTGTCGCTGTCATCCGTGAGTGTAATGAACACCCCGCCAGACAGCAACCAGCGGGAAAATGTGAAGGCCTCTTTGTTGTGCAGCAGCCAGTTTCTGAACTTTTCATAATTTACCTTTTCACCCTGGAAGAAAAGAAGAAGGGAGTGAAAAGAAAGAAGAGCGAAGTGAAGCTGGTTAGTTGTGCTAGCCAGCTTGACCAATTATTGCTGCAGTTCAACCTAGCAATAACAACAACAACATCATCTCTTTTTTTTAACTGCCTCTTCCTATGAACTGCGGTGGGAGACAACAAATTAGACACACAACGGTAGTTCAAGCCAGCGCATATTAAAAACCATCAATACACACTTTAAAATTTATAATTTAAAAACCATCTGGATACGTCTGCCAGGGGAGACTGGTCTTCTCTGCTGTTTTTAAATGCAGATGGCATGTCCTGCTGACAACTCTCCTCCAGCAGGTCATTCCACAATCCAAGGACGGCTGAAGAAAATGTTGTGATGTTTGAGAGCTTGATCGGTAAGGCAAGAAGACCCACAGATGGCCGCACGTAGTTTCCTGTCCGACAGAGCTGCCCACCCACAATAAAAGAACATTGGCCTGCCTTTTAGGGTTGTTGTAGGAAACCCATTCCATGAAAAAAAAAGTTACATAAAGGCTTCACGGCTTGCCCAATCAAAGACTTGGACAACTATGGGCCAAATGGCATATCATGTACAAAGCCTGCTTGAATTGGCCAAACTCTAACCCTAAACACACTTCAGAAAATATCTGGGCAGACAACCTGAGGCTACATAAGAAAATATCGTTATTTGTTTGCTGCTTTAATCTCCAAGCTCAGGCTGCAGAAACCAAAGGAAAGAAAATGCCCCCGCATATTTATGCATGCACAAGTATTTATAAACCATTTAGACCTGAGGATTCCAAAAGCAGCTTACAACAATAACAAAAGGTACGACATAAACCATACAAAATATGAAAACACTGTAACTACATTGTCTATGGAACAGATGGTAAGTTGGATCACACCAGGAAGGCTTGCAAAAACTGATGTTTCTAACAGGTATGCAAAAACCGTAATTATTCAAGCATGTCAAATACTGAAAGGATGAGGATTTCGTATAGTTGGTGCCCTGATGCTAAACGTCCCACTCTCAACAGCTATGACACGGACATCAGAAAAAGAAAGAAAGAAAAGCTGCCTGGTATTCAAACTTTAACATTTTTCCTTTTCTCCACCACCAGCTACCTGGAGTCAGACCACAGATCAGAAAAAGATTACGTTTTAGGGATTACGGCTTCTACAATTTCTAAGACAGTAAGGCTTCTGGGCACAGGTCAGAAAAAGATTACTTTTTAGGATTACAGCTTCCAGAATGTCTCTAATTGTGGGGCTTCTGGCCACAGCAAACAACAATAACAAAAACTTAAAATATTTATATCCCTCTCTACCGCCAAAGATCTCAGAGCAGTTTACAACAACAACAACAACAACAACAAGAGTAGTAGTAGTAGTAGTCATAATATCACACTCAGTACTCACAGCAGCTTACAAAGATTAAAAGACACAGCTAAAAGTTGGCATCCTATAACAGTTTAAAATATAGGATGGCATTCTGCTCGTGAATTAGGATAGTGTGGACCACCAGATCCCATCTGATCTGGGAAGCTAAGCAGGGGTAGTGCTGGTTAGGACTTGGTTGGGAGACTGACAACAAACATAAGGTGCTGTAGGTTCTATTTCAGAGGAAGGAACTGACAAAACCTCTACTGAGTATTCCCTGTCCAGGAAAACCCTCTGAAATTCATGGGGTCCCCATAAGTCAACCGCAGACACACACAAGCCTGACCCATGTCATCACAATTTACTTTTATGGCCACTACACAGGTCTAAAGTCTCTTCCAATCACACAATGGCGCAAAGTCACCCCAAAACCTATCTTTTAAGCACACAAACCCCCACTCCAATCATTTCCATTTTGCCCAGGAGCTGAGCGGGACGTATCCCCCATAGCTGGACATACCATCATCCATACGGCAGATGCCTGCCCCGGGGCCCCCAGCTACTAAAAAAGAACTGTACACTTCTCGACTCATCCCCGCTCTCTCTGGCAATAAGGAAATGGATGTGTTAAAAGGCTGGCTCACTGCTTTAATGGTAGGTCTGGGGAGGTAGCACCAGGAGGTATACTTACATTTGCATTTCTATGTCTCCACAGTTAAGTCTCTTGGTGCACCATCTTAGCCACAACCAACAAAATTAAAAGCAATTAAAAGCATGGCCATTTTAAAAAATAGCAACTAATATGGACTATCATCATCATCATCATCTTGATTTATACCCCACTTTTTCCCCCGGCTGGGACTCAAAGTGGTTTACAACAATACAGCACATTACAAAAGGGCCTTTTTTCTCATGCAATTTACACTGGCTATGGGGGTCCTAGGAACTGTAGTCCTACGAGGTAACTTTTCCAAGCGGCATCCCAGTCCACCAGTGCCTTTGGGAGAGGCAAAGCAGCTACACCAGTACCAGCCAGAGGAGTGCGAGGGAGGATACTGTGACATCGGAGCAGCCAAGCCAATGGCAGTGAGAGAGGCCTTGTGGAGGCAATGGCAAGAGTGATGCAAAGACAACGTAGAAATTTGTGGGAAATGTAATGCAGAATATGTAATGCATCACGGTACAGTGGGCTCAGTGTTGAACTACAACCCTGGAGACCAGAGTTTGATTCCCCTCTCAGCCACGGGAAACCACTGGGTGACCTTGGATAGGTCACATACTCTCACCCCACAAAGAACGCCATGATAGGTTCGCCTTAGGATTGTCGTAAGTCAGAAACGACGCAAAGACGCACAACAACAACTACCTCTACTTGACTGAACCACCGGGTTGTTGAAATACAATGTTAAAAAAGCATTTTCACAACTGCGGCACCTGATGTTTTTCAGAGCAAAATCCTTCAGGGCCTCTCGTCTTAATACGGAGAGCAGCTTGGGTTCTTTCCTGCTTCGTTGTAATGCATGTGCAGTAGCGGACTACCTGAATTTCTTTTTTTTTTTAAAGAAAACCCTCAGGGGCATGTTCCAGCACACCAGACCACTAGCTTTTCAAGTACAGGGCTTGCAACTGCATTCAAAGCAACGACGACAACAAAAACGTGTGCTTAAGAGAGGGTTATCCATCTGCTTTTTTTTCCACCCTTTGGCACGAGGGGGCCAAATTCCACCTCGGACGTGCTTATCAGTAACACACAGCTTGGTGAGGATGAATATGTCTCACATGCTGGGCTGACCAAGCCAGGTGGCTCTCTGTTAACGTGATTATGACAGAGTCCTGTGGGTATTTCTGCAGAGCTAATTTACCATTAAGAAACCTGTACTTTACCTGAAGTGAGGTGGGAGAAAAGGAAGGGGCCAGGCATAACGGAAGAGCAAACCTTTTGTGCTGCAGATGCCAGAGGACTCTTAATAAGATGCTTTATGACTTTTTCTTTAGGATTCTCCGTCTCCAGCGGGGTGTCAGAAACAAGTATTGACTTGTTTTAAGGGACATTATCTGTTGCTTTAAAGAAAAAACACAGAAAAAATGCTTCAACTTATTAATTTCTGTTGCAAAATCAAGCTCCTTCTGCCACCTCATCCCTTCACTGTTGTTAGAGCAATCGGGGATTTTAGGCAACTTCTGTGCTAGACTGTTATAGTGCTATTATTCCACTTTCAACATCCTATGGAATCCTGGGGTTTGCAGTTTAGGGAGGGGCCTTTGAGGAACCGCAGGATTCCACAGGATGTTGAAAGTGGAATAACAGCACTGTAACAGTCTAGTGCAGAAATGGCCTTAGATGCCAAAGATGCACGCCAAAGAACTCATTCCGAGTTCTTTAGCTTAAGTTTCTCTGTGTGCTCATCTATCTTGAATGTGCTCCATCATTCGCCCCTCCCCATACCGCAGAACGAAAGACCGAGGCCACGAATGACCTGTGTGAATTCGTGATAGAATATTATCCAAATTCCTCAGCCTCTCGGCCACTGCTGAGCAAACAGGGCTGATCTGTGCTTAGTTGAATGTGCTTATTTCCAAAACACCTCGTTCTTTGTAGAACAAGACACTCCCAATCAGTGTAACAGAATGTAGTTGACGCTGAAGTCTTACTTTCTGGAGAAAACTTTGCCGGCTGCGGTGTGTTACCAAGTTCTTCTTGCAAGAAATGAGCACGTTCTCCCAGTTGCTCTCCTGCTCACCCACAGGGAGGGAGGAATAATCTGCCATCGAACACATCTTAAGAAAGAAGAAAGAAGGTGCCACTTTTGCCAAGAGAAAGAGGAGTAAATAAAATATTTTTGCAAGGAATATTGATTCCCTGTACACGCCGAGCTGCTTTGAAGATGAAGCCACCGCCGCTCCCGCCGTCGACAACGAACAAAGCCCAAAGGAACGGATGAGTTATTCTCCTGATATCAGAACGCTGCTGAAATCCAGCTGAGAAAGCTGTGGCAAATGCCACTTTTCCGAAGATCAGTTTGGTCCCCCTCCCCTGGACATGTTCCAGCTTGTCAACATCCTTCCTGAGCCGTGGTGCTCTGTCCAGGAGCATGGGCATCGATATTCATCTGTTCCTTCCCATGTCTACTGAAGGCTAGGTATCTGGAGTAAGATTAGTTGATACACGGGAATGCTGGGAGAATTCAGAATCACAGAGTTGGAAGGAACCAACACGTCCAATCCCCTGCCAAACTACTAAAGCACTCCTGAAAGATATCCATCCATAAGCATATGCTCTCCAACTACAGGCTTTGCCCGCTTATCTGACAAGTTAGGGGATTGGAGCGCTGTCAGAAAACGGAATCGGTTGAAAAGTGGAATCCACGTACTCTACTATAGGGAGCATGGAAGACCTATGGAGGCTCACTTGGGACCAACCACAGGTGCTGCTTGCAAAGTCTCTCAACCGGTTTAGCACCTTTTCCCTCCTCCTGGCTCACTTTGCAAACAACAAATGCATGCAAGTGGTTCCAAGCGAGCCTCTGTAAGCAAGAAGGACTTACAAAAGAGCAGAACCTCCATCAATTCAACGGAATTTGTCCTTAATTTGGAAAAGTCAAAACAATGAGCCATTCACATACCAGGGTGTCAAAAGGAGGGGGCTTCCTGTATCCTGATTTGCTAGGGACGGTCCCAATTAATCCTCTGTTACTCCACCTTTTCCACTGATTTTAAAATGTCCCAGCTGCTGAGCCCAGAGATGCTGGAGCTGTCCCCTGGCCGCTCTTCTCTTCCTCCGAGGCCACAGTAGTGGCGGTTGGAATGGCGGGAGGTCCTCTCCCCAGCCACTGGACCCAGGTATGACGGAGCTGTGCCTGGTCGCTCTTCTCCCTCTCTGAAGCTACAGCAGTGAACGCAGGGAAGGTCTCCAAATGCCGTTAGGCCACACGGCTGCACAGCCGGCACAGCCAACGGTGAGGTATGAGGGCAACGGCGGTCCAACACCATCAGGGGCACTGCACATTACCTACTCTTGCTTCGGAGGGATGCTTGCAGGACTATTTATGATTCTTGCTCTCAGCAACCTGCTTGTAGGAATTGATTATGCTGGAGAATTCTTCAGTGGGCTTGCAAAACTCTTAACGCCGCCTGATGAACCCTTTGGTAAATAAGTGTTCGCTGAGTGTTGAATTAATGGTGCTTGGGTATTACTTTTATTGACTCGCTGAGCGGCACTCTTTCAAAGACATTTCTTTGCTCAATGGTTAATCTCGCAGCAGGGCTGAAAGTTCAAATAGTCCCTGGCTTTGCTTTGTTGCAAAATTAATCCCTCTTTCATTATGCATTACATGGCCGGGGCTCACGGTCCCTGCCTGAAAAGTCAGGAGGCTACCAAAGCAGGCCAGCTTCCTCCTGTGAGGGACAGCAAGGGGAATGCAGTCTACGCATGCTCTGTGGAGCTCTTCCTCGGCTCCAAAGAAACGCTGATAGAATAGACCATACCGGATCAGAGAGCACAACAGTCCAGATAGCTAGAAAAAACAGGAAGCAGCTCTACATACTTGGAGTGTTGGGGGAGGTCAAATTCTTCACCTGGCTGGCCACATCTGGCACCCAAGGTGACTAAACGGGCACCGTCCTGATTGCTTTGTAGCTGGGACTGTATAAAGTGATACAGCTTCATGGGCAACATGCAGAATCCAGCTGGAGCATCTCAGTTTTGTTGGTTTTGTTCCTGAGCAACTTTCTCGGTCTCAGCATAACGGTAAGATGCTCAAAAGCCAGTGGGCAATTGTGAGGGCAGAAGACAGAAAGAAGGGGAAGCAAGGCAAGATTTTATAGGTGTTAGAGATGGGCCTTTATAGACACATAGATCTGGAAGAGACAAGGGCCATGGAGGAATACATCATGCAAAAATTTCTGATAGATGGCCATCCAGTCTCTGTCTAAAAATCTCCAAAGAGAGAGACTCCACCACATTTCCAAGCCGCAGCGGACTCCACTGTCATTCTTCCTCACGTTTAGGTGGAATCTCTTTTCCTGAAATTTGACGCCATTGCTCCATGTCCTAGTCTCTGGTGCAGCAGAAAACAGGCTTGCTCCATCCTCCATATGACATCCCTTCGAATATTTAAACACAGCTATCATGTTCCCTCTTCATCTTCCCTTCTCCAGGCTAAACATACCCAGATCCCTGCGGAGACACCCAGGGTCCAAACCAGGTCGAGGAGAGGAGAGGAAAAGGAGGTGGCCCTACGCTTCCTTTATCACCTATCTCCTTCCTCGGGTGCAGGGAGGGGGGCATCAAGACAGCATTTGTGGTGCTGAGATACTGGGCTCTGATCTGCCCTTAGCTGGCCAGGCAATGGCTGGTGGAGGAGAAGGACCACCCGAGGTGGGTTTTTAAAGGGTTGATCAGAGTTGCCAAGAGGGAAGGTTCCTCTCAAAAAAAAAAAAGCCACCTGAGGCAGAGGGGCAGGAATTAGAGAAACTCACAGATAATCAAACCCATGAAACTCAAACCTGCCAATGTGGAGGGTTGACTGTATTGAAGTCTGTGGTCCTTCAGAAAACTTGGGAGATTCCTGACACCCCTCTCTATACCAACGAGGACTAGGAACATTTTCCTGGAATAAACCCATTTGGACACCCGGACGGGGACTGTTTTAGGTTCTCTGAGCTTTGGATCCATAATATCAGTGCTGGCCATGTTCACTGAAAATGATTTGCTAGGGGTTTTAAATTTCTGTTAGAGCCCTGAAAGCCACCTTGGCTGCATCCTACAGAAAGGCAGGGTGAAAACGCTCGAAACGAAATCAACGCCACCACCTTCAAGGGAGCAGAATTCTGCAGCCAGGGCCACCTCCCGTGTTTTTCCAGGCCCTTGGGGAATCGCAGCCTTCACAAACAGCTCCTTGCCCGTTGCCCTCGGCTTCCCGGAGAATCAATACACCCGCGGGGGTCGAAGCCCGAACGCGGCAATCACAGCCCGCTCTTCGCAAGACGTCGCGCGACAAATGGAGACGCTCCGTTCCAATTATCTGCTCGTTGCGAGCCCGCTGACGTGAATAAGGATACAGGGGGAAAAAACGACAACGCACGCAGCCCGCAAAGTGGCAGTAACTGCTCTTCCCAAGCCTCGCCTAACGGCCCGTTTGGCTGCGTAGGTGAGCGCGCTGCCGATCAGCGATCGTAACAACAGGACAGCCGATCAGACCTGGGCTGGAGGCGACAGGCAGGGCACAAGGGATTAAAATTCTGACTGCTGTCGAGATGGCTCGCGAGAGAGACTCGCTGTGAGAGACTCTCTCCTACCGCCGGGAGTGGGAAGAATTTTAATGAGCCAAGCCGGTGACAGACATCACAAGTGTGAAAGACGACAACTTGTTTGAGAGCCCAACAGGGACTCTGCGCTTCTATACCAAGCCGGGGTGCTCTTGATCAGTGGTTCTTAAGCTGGGGTCCGGAAACCACGGGGGGGGGGTCTGCGAAGCCCTGCGACTGGACACCAGCGGCAGAAACAAAGACGCGGCAGTGGACGGAGGGGCCAAACCTGCTCCCTCCTTTGCCTTCAGGTCATTTCTGACTTACGGCAACCTTAAGGTGAACCTATCACAAGGGTTGTTTTTTTTTGGCAAGATTTCTTCAGAGGGAGGGGTTCCCTCTGTCCTCCTCTGAGGCTGAGAGCGTGCGACTTGCCCAAGGTCACCCAGGGTCAGAGCAGGGATTTGAATCCAACCTCCAGAAGCCTTTTAACGCAGAGCTTTCCAAACTTCTCATGCCGGTGACACGCTTTTTAGACGCGCCTCATTTCGCAACACAGTAATTCAGTTTTACTAGCACACCGGAGGTTAAACTAACCCCTTACGAGAGATACAGACACATACATAAATTGCAACAACAAAATGTATGGGGACACAACATATCTCATAAAAAGCTTTCATGTCTTTTAGAAAATTGATAAACAACAACATACAGTTCCAAGATTGTAGGCGACACACCCACACACTTCAGGCAACACACTAACGTGTCACAGCACACACCGTTCGGAAAGCCCTCCTTTAACAAATAAATAAGTACTCAAGAATTTAAATAAACACCTGAATATTTAAATCTAAATTTAAATATTCAAATATTGAATTAAGTCTTGGGGGTCCCCGGCAACAAATTATATTTATAAGGGGTCCCCGGTAAAGAAAAGGTTAAGAACCACCGCTCTAGATGTTTTCACGATCCCCATCAAGAAAGACTGGAAGGAGGGGTTTTCTCCCTTCCAAGAATAAAGTGTTGGGTGGGTTTGGGGAGAAGGGGATCTCAGAAAAAAAGAGTACATAATGCCACACAGGGGACCTAATCCAGTCTCACCATCCAATCTGCTCTCTCTCCCTATGACACAACTCTTCCTCACCGAGCAGGGAACCTTCTCAGGAAGTTCTCCATTTATCTTTGAATCTTTTGCAAGTACATGCATACTGCAGTTGACAAAGCCTGACAAGGAAGCTCCTTTTTTACACAGTCTTTCCTTCCTCGTCCTCTGTCCCGCTGCAGGTCTTTTAGCGGCATCAAGTTGGAAACAAACAGAAGCACAAACGACAGAAGAACGGATGTTAAGGTTGTCAAGTTAGCCCAAACAGCCAAACTAACTTGGGTTTTAAAGGATAAGTCAACTGAAGATTTGGAAACCGCTGGTGGACTTTATGCGCAATAAGAAACCTAATGATGCAGTCACAGTTCTAGTAGGACTCCTTAGCTGGATCTGTAATGGTGGAAGGACATATTTTTTAATTTTTCTTTCTTTCATTGAAGTTTAGCTTGGGGTCTAGGGCCCTTTTGTGTTTAGTGGGCCAGTACTGTATATCAGTTTGTTGTTTCTTCGGAAATACATTTCTTTGTAACTTTGATTCTACCTGTGAATCTAAACGTTTTCAAACTAATAAATAAATAATCTTTTTTTTTAAAAAAAAAAAGATAGGAGGCCCATGTTGAGGCATCTTTTAGGGGTATTTTGACAGAAATTTGTCAAGTCTCGCACCATTCCCTTATCAGTAGTCTTACCAACGTATTTTTTTTCCTCTCACACAGGAAAAGAAGAAAAAGCAACCAGCAGCCTAACTGTGAAAGCATTTACCTCTCCCACCCGTGCCACCCAATTTGAGGAGCCTCCTCTTGTCCCAGCGCTACGGCCCAAAGGTGGGGACCTTCTAGATGTCCTCATGGTTCTTGTGGGAGGCTTTTTTTCATACAATCCCACCACGAGACATCGCTACCCTTGAACAACTTTCGCCACCGCAGACACTGTGTTTGTGAACTCAAGCATTCCCATAAGCCTGAAATGGTGTTCTCAGAGGCACAAGGGGGTAACACAAGAAATCAGTTGCCGAACGGAAGTCCAACAAAACGTTAAAGGGTTACTCATTTAAAACAACTGCAACGTGACTGACCCGAATTGGCTAACTCAGGCCATTTCCACACTACACTCTTATAGGGTGATCATTCCAGTTTCCACATCCTATGGAATCCTGGGGTTTGCAGTTTAGGGAGGGGCCAGCCGGCCCCTCCCTAAACTGCAAACCCCAGGATTCCATAGGATGTGGAAACTGGAATGATCGCGCAATAACACTCTAGTGCGGAAATGGCCTCAGACTCCGACTCACAATCCGAACAACTGACCTCCATCCGGCCTTTTTATACACCCGTTCCGCCAACCACCCGTCAGGCCAAACATTTCACGCCCTCCACTCCTCCCAGCAGATCCTTGCCTTCTTACACATACTATCCACGACATCTGTAACCTTATTTTTTTTAACCTTAATTTCTCTAGTAAACACACAACATTTTTGTACACAAAGCTCCTTAACGTGACAGCAACGCGTCCCCTTTTCCACACTACAACAAAGAGCACGGACTATTTCCCACATACTCTAATCGGGGTCGGGAATGAACCGCTTTCAAAAGTAACTTCCCGAACTCGGCTCGTGTCTTCGTCCCCGCGCTCCTGGCAGGCCGCACGTAGGACGGCCTAATCCGACTTAGTCTGCAATCTCTTCTGACACTGTTTAATGCAAATACTCTGCATAAAGGCAGGCTTCAGGGCTTCAACGCCTTTGCTCACCTACTCCACCCCGGAGGCACCAATTAACTGAGCTTACATTCTGATAGTGCTTTTTATTGTAATTATTGCTGCTGTCGTTTGTTCTTTTTAAGGAAGACAGCAACGAGAGCAATAACAATGGGCAGTATGGATATTCCCTCCTTCCCGCTTTCAGTGAGTAAGAAAAGGAGAATGTACCTCTGAGAAGCATTTCTTGAGGGCCTCCGGGACCTTCCCATCGACCATAAGAAGCATCCTTTCCATGTCTTCGCGGACGACATAGCTCCCAGATTCGTTAGAGAACAAGCTGAAAATGTCTAGGCGTCAAAGAAGAAACAGAGAAACCCAAGAGCGACTGGTTACAATGGGACACCTTTAAACCACAGTACAGTTGGCCCTCCACATTGGGACCCCTTTAAACCACAATACAGTTGGCCCTCTACATTCACTAAGGTTAGGGGCACAGGACCCCCACAAAAAAAACCCAAAGCATGTGTGTGTGTGTGTGGCTGTGTATCTGTAGAAAGAGGGCCAAGGCTTGGTGGGGAAAGCAGGCACCCAGGGTCCAAACCAGATCAGAGGAAGGAGAGGGAAAGGAAAGGGGGTGAGTTGGCATGGTGGCCCTATACTTCCTCTCTCTTGCCCATCTCCTTCCTTGGGTGGAGGGGCATTGGGAGAGGGTTCACGGTGCTGACAAATCAGGCTACTATCTGTCCTCAGTTGGCCAGACATCTGATGGTGGTAGAGGAGGACCTCCAGAGGGAGGTTTTTAAAGGGCTTTGTGGCCTGATCAGAGCCACCAAAAGGGAAGGCTCCCCCAGAAAAGAAGCTCCGGGGGGGGGGGGTTGAAGAAACTTGCAAATAATCAATTCCATGTAAATGAATCCTGCAAATGTAGAAGGCCAATTGTACTGCAACAGAGCAGTGGGTGCTAACTAATTTATACAACCTTTCAGCTAGGGATAAAAATCAATTTTCTTATGGAGTCCTTTACAAACCACCTACCAAGAGCAACTCTGTAGACCAAATGTACTAATAGTTTAACCTTGTGGGGTTTTTTTTAAACACACACCATACACAAAATTGCATACAAAAGGTCAGCATAAAATGATTTTCCCTGTTTTAATTTTGATAAGCAATCTCAGACACCCAATACTAATAGACTTCTCCCTTTCAGCCCAATGCATTCTTGATATATGCGTGGAAAATCAAGGCTGAACGGCTAAGGTACTTTTAGAACTGCCGCATTCCATTAAGGTAGCCGGCAGGAGGTCAAACGAAAATCTACAGCATGCTGGAACCACTGCGGTCTAGTGATAAGAATGTCCGATTAGGGGAAGTGACCAAACCTCTCATCAGACCTAAACCTCACTGGGGGAGGTTGAGCCAATCATTGTCTCGCCGCCTAACCTGCCTCGTAGGGTTGTTGTGTGGTTAAATGGTGGGCAATTTTCCTCCCACCGTGAACACGGTGGCTGATCAAAACCGAGATGGAGGCAAGGACTGTGACCCTCCCCACAGATGCAATCCATCTCCACAACCACCCTACCCCACCCCACTGATTCTACCTTGAAAAAAATCACCTACGGAAGGGTGAACTAAGCGACAAACACCATATCCAAAAGGGTGTTTGGATAGTCTCTAAGCTTAGGGTAGCAGCTTAGAGACTAACTGAGAGGAAGAAGCTGGCAGCATAAGCTTTCGTAGACTTAGGTCGACTTCATCGGATGCATGGAGTGAAGTGCCTAGGAACAGACCTTTATGAGCAGCCTGTTTGTGTGAATGGCAACAGAAATGCAAAACGTGTGGGTAGGATGATGAGGGGACAGGTTCAGTTTTAACAACGGTCGTAGGGGAACAAAGCCAGGAGGAAAGGTGTCACCTAAAGCCTTGTCACCTCATCACCCTGCCCTCAAGTTTTGCCTTTCGCCTGCTACGCGTGCACGCTGCCTGCTCGTTCATAGCTACAAAGGCTGTTCGTAGGCACTTCGCTCCATGCACCCAATGAAGCCAACTTAAGTCTGCGAAAGCGTACGCTGCCAACTTCTACCTCTCAGTTAGTCTCAAAAGTGCTGCAAGGTCCTTCTGCATACAGATCCAGAGTAACACGGCTACGACTTTGAATTCAAACATCATATCCAGTTTGACAGCTCACTTGCAATCAACATTTAACAGGGGAGAGGAACCTCCAGCTCGCTGGCCTCACCCAGGCCACAGAGGTCCTCCATCTAGGCTGCAGAGATCTCCAGGCAAGCCTGCCTCCCCTCTGTGGTCCCCTTCCCTAAGCCCCATCCAACTTGTTTGAAAGAAATTCTCACTTTTGACCTGAGTGTTGGACTAGGACTCTAGGAAACCAGGGTTCCAATCCCATGGAAACTCACTGGGTGACCCTAAGGAGACACACTCCCTCAGCCTCCTAGGAAGGCGACAGTAAACCTCTAATGAAAACCTCATAACAGAGTTGCATTTGGGTTTCCAGGAGTCAGAAACAACTTGCAGCCACGACAACAATAAAGAGAGATTTGCTCCTTCAGGTTTTTATCTCTGGATTCTTTTCAGTGCTGTTGACTGTTGCACGTGGCCTCGAGGACTCTGCCGTGCTGGAAAGTGACATATAAACATTTTCAATGGATATACACGTGTGTACTGATCAGACTTACATTTTGTCTTCTCCTCATCTCGACCCCTTGTCAGGAGGACCAAGCCCACGATCAAGTTATTGAAATGTAGTCCTTTGGACGTGCCACCAAAAGAGCAGTAGATGACCTGGCAGTTTAGAAAGAAGGAAAAAAGATAATTTAAAATCTTTGCGCTTCTGCACAGTTACAACTGAAAGCCAGCCTGGAGTAGTGGTTTGTGCGTTGCACTACAACCCGGGAGACACAGATTCGATTCCCCACTCAGCCTGAGGGCAGGGAATGGTCAAAATTAACCACTTGTAAGCCGTTGCGAGAGCCCTTGTGGTTTAAGAGCAGGGTATAAATGCCCAAAATAAAATAAAACAAAACAAAATAAAAATCAGCTACCATTCAGCTTGAAATGTTAGGTGATTATAATCATGCCTCTCTGGGGCTGCCAACAGCTGAATGAAGGTGTGAGTTTGCTCCCTAGGACTTGTTTGTGCTAAGTTTTCGAGTTATCTTTATAGCATCCCAAGTACAGGGATTGCTCTTATAAAACCTAGAGATCTTGCCTGCGAAGGCAATAAATCTGTCAAACCTTCCGCCACTGGTCTGCTCACATCCAAAAGAACTGCTCGCCTCTGGCAAAACACCTTACCCTTCACCCTCATAACTGCAAGCAAAAACTTCTTAACAGTTAGCAGAGAATCAGCCCTCATCACCCTACCCAATAAAATGTGGCGCCTTGGCTTCAAATGGTTTAATCCCAGATTCCTCCTCCTTAAGCAACTATGTTCTCTTTTGCAGGTAAGTGTATAGGTAGAGTGCTGCGTGTTAAAAAATATTCCCCTTTCAGAGCATTCTGTGTGAATGTTGGTTTTCTGAGTCCAATTTCCCTACAGACATGCCACTGCCAAAGTCACAAGATCCTTGATAGATACATATACTGAGAATATGTATGAATTAATTCACATTCTCTGAGGCATATGGGTGTGTGAGAGGCATACGTATGCAACTTTAAGAGAGCCAGCGTTTGCAGTAGTTTGAGCACTGGATCACAACTCAGTTGGATCAGTTGGATCCCTTGCTCTGCCATGGAAACTTGCTGGGTTGACCTTGGGTGTGTCACACACTCTCAGCCCCCAGAAAACCTCCAGATCGGTTTGCCTTAGGACCGCTACAGGTTGGAAGTGATTTAAAGGCAAACAACAACAACAAACGGAGGACTGCAAAAGATTTAAGCCTGCCTGGTGGGGGGAAAGCGGTATTCCCTCACACAACAAACCAAGACGCTCTTGTGTTCATCTTGGCTGGTATGTGGCCCAACATACTCCAAAGCACCTGTCATTTTTTTCCCCCTGTTACTACACAAAATCAACAACATTTTGTGCTGCACACCACCTCTTTGCTTCCAAGACCCAGCTTCCATTGCTCTTTTACTAGGCTGAACAAATATTTCCACAGCTTGGCAAAGAAGCAGATCTAGGCACATACATGAAATTATTATAATGAAGTGTTTTGACAAGATTTAAACCAAAAAAAAGATCATTCCCTTTTTTTTTTCTTTTCTGGCCTCATCTTAAACTTAACAGCGAAGACAGCTGTTGTTTTCCCTCCAGAACAGGACTGCCTTTTTGAAGATGAAGATCCAATGGAGATTCTCTCATTAACGCAATCAGACCTAGTCTTTACCAAAAGGCAGCCCATGACTTTTTGTGGTTTGAAACAGAAAAGTTTAAATGGTCTTGCCTGTTTTAATTTTTCTTAAACATTGTTGGAAGTTTTAATTCAATTTCAGCGTTGATCTTTTGTATGCTTTAACTGTATTGTATTTTAACTTGTAAGCCAACTGGAGCATCAGTGGGGTTGGGTGGAAACGAAGTTGTTGGTCAGAATCCAGTAAAGGAGTTGTGTCTCGGTAAGCGGACTTACGTCTGTGGGAATTAGAACTGTGCAGCTGCACAACATCCATATCTGGCAGAGGGTTGCTGTTGTATTAACACAGGGCAGAACCAGTAAAGTGCCAACATGCACTGGTGCCAGATGCAGAACGGGATTGGTGCGCATCCCATCACTCCTGATGGGCATCGGGCACCAACGCACCCTGGGCACTCTCCCCAGTGTCCCATTACACATCTTCACAATCCAGTAACCGGGCTTCTTAGGACCTCCGCTACTTAGCTAGGTATATGCAAAGTCACATTACATAAAAGCTTGTATAGGATTCTAGGGATGAATAATAATCACCACACTGAGTGCAAAGCCTGGGAGAAGCTGGGTAGGACAGGAGTCCCTACTTATCAACGGGGGGATACGTTCCGAGACCCTACCCCATGAACGCTTGAAACTGCTGGTAGTACCAAAACCTTGACCATCACTGGAATTATAGAAATGCAGAGTTGGAAGAGACCACACGGGCCATCCAGTCCAACCCCCTACCGTGCAGGAACACCCTCAAAGCACTCCCGACAGATGGCCATCCAGCCTCTGCTTAAAAACCTCCAAGGAAGGAGACTCCACCACACTCCGAGGCAGCCTATTCCACCGCCGGACAGCCCTGACCGTCAGGAAGTTCTTCCCGAGGTTCAGGTGGAATCTCCTTTCCTGCAGCTTGAATCCATTGCTCCTTGTCCCGGTCTCTGGAGCGGCAGAAAACAAGCCCTCTCCCTCCTCTACATGGCATCCCTTCAAATATTTAAACATAGCTATCATGTCCTCTCTTAACCTTCTCTTCTGCAGACTGAACATACCCAGCTCTCTAAGTCTATCCTCCTAGGGCATGGCTTCCAGGCCCTTCACCATTTTGGTCGCCCTCCTCTGGACTTGCTCCAGCCTGACCATGTCCTTCTGGAAGTAGCCCTCTAGCTTCACAGGGACTACGGAGAGGCTTTACACTACCACTCTACGATCCATGTAAGGCTAGAGAGCCACCTCCGGTGACGCCAAAGCCGCTTCCCGTGGGGGTGCTGGTGGAGGGGCAGTTAAAAGGGGAGCGATAGCCAAAGCGCAAGTGGCAGGACCTGGAGCCGGCCACGTGGGAGCTGTTGCCTGGGCGCTAGAGGATGAACTGCGGCAAAGTGTGGGAAGTGAGTCTGTGGGGAAGAGGCTGGATGTGACTAAATGAAGCCACGGAACAAGAAACGGTGGAGAAGGGGAGACTAACATACCGCATCTTCAAACGGCATCTGTTGTGGTGGTAGGAAGTGAACTGAGGCCCGCACGCCCCAGTCTAGTGAGCGACCATGGACCGCAGGTGCGTGGAGCATCTCCCTCTGTGACTGGCGGCCAAGCAGGTAGCTTTCCAACTGGTTAAGATTGGCAGTAACACCCACAGTCCCCTACGCTGTCCGCAACCAATCAGAACTGTCCACTCGCTGGGCTTCTAGCCCTCTCCCCGTGCACCCATCTCTGGCCACAGACATTTTAGGCATCCTCGATTGGACAGATGATTTCGGGGGGCAAGGAATGGTACACATGGGGAGCGAGGGGCTGAGCCTAGGTCGTCTCAACCCAAAGTCTCGGCTCCACTACTTTTTCTTGCTCCCATTCCTGGAAGGCTGAGAAACACAACAATCACTAAGTGCTCCAGACTGCACTGGATTTCATCTGCAGAAAATTAAAGGACGGGGGGACCCATCAAGCAGCATCCATTTTATCTGCTTGCATTACCTGGCTATTAAATGGGGCTGTCTGGATTTCTGGAAAAAAAAAAAGCGGCAAGCTTCAAAGAGAGGCCAGGGTCCATTCTGAGGAAAGAAACATTCCCCAAGAGGATATTTTGAGGAACTTTTACTGCTGAGCAGTGCCGGGTTCTCAGAAAACGCAGCTTGGAGCCAAGAGAGTTCTGGCAAATCTTCCATTTCAAAACAGCTCATGCTACCTTCTTGCAAGACCTCTGCATATCTTTAAGCAAATAGGGCCCAGGTGCATTAATAAGCTCGACAGATTGCTTCTCAGGCTTCCAGATCTGTCGAAAATGTCCTCCTTTTGCCTCAAATATGCTGAAGTTTTAGTTTTAATGCACAGATTTACAAGACTGACACACACCCCTGTGTTATAGCATAGCGGTGAGATCACCAACTCCCAATCTGAACAGTGTGATGCAGCAACCAAAAAATTCAATCTAATTCCAGGCTGCAAGAACAGGAGTACAATACGGCTCTCTATCCATGCGACCAGTATACGCGATTTCACTTACCCACGCTGAAATGTGGTCTCTTTTTTTGACCACAGGTTGTTGTTAATGTTTATGTTTTTATCAATTGTACGCTGCCTTTGGACAGCGAATAACGGTTACAAGGCCTTCTTTCACTTAGTTTCTAAAGTTCTGTCCAGTTTCAGGGCCTCTTCTCCCAGCCGCATCCTCATCTTGATACCTATGTTGTTTGCTCATTGAAAAAAATATTGTTTGCTATTATCTGCGTCTTTCAATATCCACGGTAAGTCCTCCCCCAAGGATCTTAAAACAGCGAGTGGCTCACAGAAGGAGAAACGGTCTTTGAGATAATCATCTAGGGCTTTAGAGGTCATAACCACCCCTTTGACATGAACCAGTAGCCTAAGGCAAGTGGGCTGTTGCCTGGAGGAAAAAATCACTATAATCCATTCATTCACTCATTAATATCCTGCCTTCTTCTTTGCACAGGACCCAAGGCAACCCAAATGTTTTTTTAAAACTAAAAAAGGGTTGGTGCTGATTAGTATTTGGATGGGAGACCAATATGGGGTATAGAGCCGGGGGCTCTACTTCAGAGGGAAGAACTGACAAAAAGCACCTCTAAGTATTCCTTGCTTAAGAAAACCCTATGAAATTCATGGGATCAACAAAAGTTGATAGGCAGTCGGAAGGCACATACAGAGAGAAAGAGAGAGAGATTTTAAAAAACTATTAGTACAATAGTTTTTATTTAAAAAATCATCAGTTGAATGTGACTACACAGCTGATGCAAGAACAGAGCTATTTAAAAAAAAAGCTGCCGGACATCGCAGGCCACTGGCTGGCTGTGACTACGCAAGGGAAAAATCCAAGGAATGATCATGCGGTAGAAATGTGATTCCCATCAATCCCCGTTACAGAGCAACGTAGCTTCCCATTTGCTGCATGAGGAGTGAGCTGCAAACAGCGTGGTCTTTCAAGACCTACGTCCGGCATTGCGCCTGCCCTGGCTCCAAAGTGGTGTGGCGTTACTTCTTGCTGGGTGCGCTCACACCCACACTTCCAACAGGCCACTGCTCCTGACAAGTGAAAGGTGCACCCTTACCCTCTGAAAGGTAGCCAAACATCTGTACTCACCGGCTCTACATGAGATCTACTAAGAGCTGTCTGGGCTGGAAGAGAAAAGACTGATTCTTCAGAGAAATATGCTTGCATTGCAATTAAATCTGGCTGCCACACTGGTGGTTCCGGGAAAGAAGGGAAGGGGGTATCCACGTGTGGAGCCGAGGCATCCCTGTTACTCCTTCTGCCTATTATAATGTTCAATAAAGGTTGGGTTTCCCTTATCCGACAATCCAAAATGCTCCAAAATCTGAAACTTTTGAGAAATGGAACCCTGTCTTCTCCCTATAGGGAACGTGAAGGAATGATGGCGACTCGTTTGGGACAGTGGACGTTTGTGCCATGTTTCCAAAACACACCCCAGTTTTTTAATACTCAAAGGTGTGGATAAATGGTCTTTACCTGTGTTAATTAAAATGCACAAGCACAAAAAAAAAGTCTTATTGATAGAGAAGTTGGGGAAACACCACTTTAAAGGAATGGCACAAGGATACATACTTGAATGGAAAGATAAACTACAGGGTTTTCAAAAAGCCAAGCTGCTCTAAAGATCAGACAAAGCCTTACCTGTCAAGAATCCACAGGTATCTATGTAACATATCTACTGAGTTTCTCCGACAGGTATAGGGGTTAGAGCTCCCAGAATCCCGCAGTCAGCATGGCTGTCAGCCAATGCCCATCCTGACCTGGGTTATTTGGGAGTTGTAATCCAAATAAGTAACCTCTTCAGGCACTGCAAACATTTAGCTCGATGACTCTACACTGTTTACCCTGCGACAGAACAGAAAGGTGACTGGGTGTGTGCGTGTGTGCGTATGGCACAATGACTCACACCACTTTAAGGGGAACTAGTACAACCTCTCTGGCCTGTGCAGCCACGCACCCAGTTTGCTGGCTGTCAGCACCCTTATCTCCTTTTCAGTAAAATTAAAACAAGGAGCAACAACTTGGGAGCACTACAGAAGGAGCACTACATATCCAAGACAGCCCCAAAGTACCCAGATTCCATGTTTAGAGGATGCGTGTCTGTTTATGAAACTGAGTTTTGTAAGGGAAAACACGACAACCAAGCAGGCACACTGCGTACCTGGGGCCAAGGCGTAGTTAAGTAATGATGCAGAGGAGGAATAAGAGCACAAAGACAGCTCCACTTCTCCCTACGCCATTCAAGAGTTCCCTGTTGGCCACAAATATCTATCCCTTTTCAAACCTCTCCCTCTCTACCAAGAGGTCTAGAAACTTGATTCATTTTTCAAGACGCCAAATTCTGAGCCAGGTACCTGATTCAATATGGAGTTGAAGACTACCTGCCGTGCCTCATTGTGTCAGCGATCCAAATCCCTGGGTGTACCCTCATATTTATATTTTTTTGTCCTGTGCATCCACACAATAGCATCTGCAAGAGATGCAGATAGCATCTGCAGGCCAATCTATCAATAATTGCTTTGCAAAGGACAGAAAAAAAATCATTAGTCCATTTCATTTGAGATAAATAGGCTGCACCTCTTTCTGACTTCGCTTAATGGGAGATGCCTAGATACCTAACCATTCATACCAGAAAAATCAATAGCCATATATATCAACAGGTTGAAATGGCTTTCTAAAAACTGTACAGTAGCAACGTCTCACATTTTCTGAGCCTTAACTAGACGTTGCCTGTTCCTTCAATCTCTTCTATAACCAGGAGGACTAGCCACTTGCTTTCTAGTCAACACAGAACTGCAGAGAGTCTGTAAACGTCAAATGACAGACTGTGCTCAAACATCTGTCGAGACGGATGAGCAAATTTCCAAAGAATAAAAACAAACACAGACTTCCTGCCACGTATGATGGATTATAATTTGGCTCTGATCAGTTCTATGTTAGTCACCAAAGTTAACCAGGGACACAAGGCTGGCAGCCATTTTGGACAAGCAGTGTGTCACCTATATGCCGGTCACTGATACTTCTTTCAGTTGGTGAGCGCATGGGAGAAATTTACAAAATTTGGCCCAAGACCCACCAGTGGCCGGCCATTATGGAAAATACAAGGGTATCCACATCATCGCCTCACTGCTATTTCACTTGCGAGCTCATTTTCTTTCGGAAGGGACGTCACGTAGAAGAAGGAGCCAGCTTGTTTTCTGCTGCTGCAGAGATTGGGCACGTGAACCAATGGATCAAAATGACAAGAAAAGAGAGTCCATCTAAACATTAGGAAGGATTTCTAAGAGCTGTTTGGCAGTGAAACAGAGAGCACTGAAAGGTGGTTGTCGTAGAAGCCCAACAGGGAAGGAGATGAAGACAGTAACACTGCATGGGAGCTGCTCCGCCAATGAACAAGAGTCAAGCAACTAACTAGTCCAGGTTTCTATTCACCCAACGGCCAAGCAGTTGCACACAAGACTGGACACCTGGCTGCACCCTCCCGCTTGTGTTCTTCAGAACCATTACTGAGAGGCGTCTTGTTTCCGATAATGAAGGTGACATACAGGCATCCTGACTTGCACTCATTTATGGGCCCATCCTCCACGAATCTGATTAATCCCCTTAAGAGCATTCAAGTTGGTGGCTGACGCGACATCCAGCGGCAGTGAATCCCACAGCTTGACTCTTAGGTACAGAAAGACTTCCTTTCACTGTGGATGTGTGGGGGGAAAAAAGCTTTAAAAATGGATTCAACTGCAGACACTGATGCAGAGGATTTTAAAGCTGAAAATCCAGTTCAAACCTGAACTTCTTTCAGGCTTGATGGAGAGACCGTTGGAAAAGAGCCACGGAAGATTGCTTCGGCGTTATGACCACGGCACCAAGACCGTGCTGTACGCACAAAGATGGAAGAATTCAACACTATAGGCTCTGGGGGAACAAGTTGCTGAAACTGGCAAGTTTGGCAGACATGGACAAATTGTTGGGTTTGGTTCGAGAAGCGTCATTAATGACATTTCTCAAAGACTGGAAACCCTTTATAGACTTTCTGAACTCCCCACCACCATCAGGCACTCCTTTCCCAGGGGAATTTTCCCTCCCAGTGACTCCAATCAGGCCATGTAGCCCTTTGAAAACCTGCCTCCTCCACCAGCCACTGCCTGGTCTGCTAAGGACAGGTCATGGTTCAATTTCTCAGTACCACAAACCCTCTCCTGATGCCCCCTACGTACCGAAGGAAGGGGACGGGCAAGAGAGAGGAAGCACAGGGCCGCCATGCCAGCCTCCTCCCTTTCCCTCTCCTTCCCCTGACCTGGTTTGGACCCCCGGTGCCCAATCCCCCCACCGTGCCTTGCCCCCCCCACAGGTATTTGCAATTTTCCCACTTATGCAAGGGTCCTGCCCCCCGTAACCTTAGCAAACGGGGAAGGCCGACCGTACTTCAAATACTGCCCGGACCCGAAATCATTCTTGCAATTTTTCCCCTGAATTTTTAAAATTAAAGGATCTTGGATCTTTGGGGGCCTCTTGGGGGTTTGAGGCCCAGAAAAAAATGGGTTGGAACCACAGAGCCTAAAATCTTACAAGTTTTTGTCACGGCCAGTTGCTCCAGCTCCTTAAATATTTGAGCAGGCCTTCCTTGCAGTTGTGGGTTCTCTCCCACCTCCTCTGGGTGTGTGTGCGTGTGCGTGTGTGTGTGTGTGTGTGTGTGCCCACCTTACGGTGACTTTAGGGCGACTCCATGAATTTTTCAGGTTTTTTTGGTGAGTTGCTGTGTGGCTTCAAGTCATTTTCAACTCATGGCCACCCTAAGGCGACCTTATCACGGGGTTTTCTGGGGGCTGAGAGTGTGTGACACACCCAAGGTCCCCTACAGGGTTCCCACAGCCAAGCAGGGAATCAAATCCTGATCTCCAGGGTCCCGTGCTCAAACCACTACCACACAATGGCTCCTTTCATAGGATTACCCCCTCTAAATTCATATACACAGCTTCATTCTGTCATAAGGGACGCAGGCCCACATATGAAACGTTACAACACCCCCTGCCAGCTAAGAGGATTGGTAGCTCTATATACTACTTAACCTTCTCATCCGTTTTCAGGAGTACAACAGTGTTTTTTGGTGCCTGTCATCAGACATAATAAACATAACTCCATCTTAGAAATGGATTTCATGCTTGCTCCTCTCGTGTCCCATCTCCTCACATGGGTGTGGGTGGGAGTCATTTAAAGAGCATGCAAGAAATGATTTGGCTAACATCGTCATCACGCTTTCCCTTCATAACTCAGTGGTAAATCACATGTTTTTCATGCGTACAGTCCTAGGTTCAGCCAAGGTGACAGAAAGGGAAAAAAGAAACAAGATGCTACAAGAGGGCAGGACGGGCTCAATGACATTTACAAACGGAGGTGCATTTATTTTGACCTTGAAGGGGGCGAAATTATAATTCTTCAGTCCAAAAAAACCCAAAAAACAAACCCTGAATTCTGCAATCTATAAGAACTATGCGCAAAAAAACCCCTTGAATTCTGCAACCTATACGAACTATACACAAAGTATGCACAATTTCTTAAGTTTGCATTAACTAACTCTGCAATTTGTTCTGTCAACATGCTCAGTTCATTTTGCTTTCATTGGACAATTCTGTTACTTTCACCTCTGGAAAGGTTATTCTGATATGCCTCTCGGTAGAAACTTAGAAGACATTGTGCTTTCTGGCACAACGCCCTAACCACAAGGACTAGAAACTTGTGATTTTAAAAAGAAATCCAAAAAAATTAGATTCAGATTCAGATCCAAAAATGGGATCTTTGCCTCAAAGTTTAGACCGCAGCTTTCCAAACTTTTCATGTTTTTAGACATGCATCATTTCACGACACAGTAATTCAGTTTTACTAGCAAACAGAATGTTAAAGCCAATCCCTTATAAGGGATACAGACATATACATAAATTGTAATAACGAAATGTATGGAGACACAACATATCTCATGAAAATCTTTCATATATTTTCAAAAATATATGATTTATAAATAACAATACATTTCCAAGATGGTAGGCGACACACCTACACACTTCAGGTAACACATTAACGTGTCACGGCACACCGTTTAGAAAGCCCTGGTCCAGACATTTCTTGAAGAAAGTCTTCAGGGTCCCAAGAGAGAGAAAAGGTAGAGTTGAATTGGCAAACGCTGAGACTTCCTAACAATCCTACCATAACAGTAGATGAAACGGAACTGGGTTTCAGCAAGAACACATAGCTTAGATGCGTGTGGGTGAGGGTTACCATCAAAATGCAGCTCTAGAAGCTTCCGATGATCTCTGTACAGGCACAGAATGACCCATACATGTGAGTCACATAAACCAAGAAGAAGAAATGAAGTGTGCAGACAAGCCCGTTCATGCGTGATGCCAGGAACACACCCACTCCTCTTCTATCGTGTATCATGTTGTGTCCTGCATCTCAGACCAGAAAGATATCAGCAGCCAGCTCTGATATTATGGCCAATGAGACGCTATAAATATTCAGCCGTTGTTCCGAGAGTGAGTTGAATGCAAGCAAGTCAAATTGTCCCCACCAACGATTTAGGGAAGAAAACTGGAATTACCTCTGCAACCTTCGGAGGGACACCATCTCCAAGCACATCCCGGATGAAGCACTGCTGGCTCATGTAACAAGAGAGGCCGCAGGTCCTCTTAAAAGCATCTTTCAGCCGTTTCAGCTCTAGATCTGTAACTGGATTGAGAAAGAAAGAAAAAAGAGAGAGGTTGTATGCACTGTAGTCACAAAACTTGCACAAGGGGGAAAAAAGCCCACTTTTTTCTTTCCTTGCTAAACTCACACATGCATAGTCCCAAGCAAGCTTCTCATGTTCCCTACAGGAGAAGACTCAGTTTCACTTCTCAAAAGTTTCAGATTTTGGACCATTTCAGATTTTCAGATCTGGGATGCTCAACCTGTACTGTGTACACCAAGGGGCCCATGGGCATCCTGGCAGACCCTAAAGACTCCACTTTCAGATCTGAAGGGCAGTGTTGGCATTTGAAGGGTCAATTCACAGCCTAAATATTTTCAAGACGACTGGCTCTCTCAAAATAAACCCAACTGGCAATTAAGATTTTAACCCCTGGGTGCCCCACCTTCCAAAATGAGTTAACTGGCTGCCAGAAACCCACTGGACTTGCTGGCAGATTTCCCCCAGGGCAACTCATTTGCAAGAAAGTGTTGGACTAGATAAGCTTTTGATGTGATCCAGCAGGGCTTTCCTTATACACGCATGGGAGACAGCCTTTTCAGTGATGCATCCCTTTTTTTCACTGCCTGGGTACCAGGCAAAGTCCATCCAGTCCTCTTAGGCTTGTGATATATTTATTAATTAAATTTATATTGCGAGCTCCAAGAAATGAACACGACCATTCTCTTCCCTACTTTGTTCTGACGACAACTGAGAGATAGGCCAGGCAGGGGAAGAGAAAAAGGAAGGGAGGAAATGCGCAAGCATGACTGACCCAAAGTAACCCCATGATTTTCTTGGATCTTCCAAGTTTCAGTCCAAAATTTTAACCACTATTACTACACTGCTTTCTTTCAGTGGCATTTCATCTGCCTTTTTGGACATCGTTTAACTTTGATTTTTTTAAACCTTCTCTAGCCGTCTACTAGCTTTATTCTGTCGCTTATTATGGCCATTTCCGCACTAGACTGTTATAGCTCAAAGGCCCCTCCCTAAACTGCAAACCCCAGGATTCCATAGGATGTTGAAAGTGGAATAGCAGCGCTGTAACAGTCTAGTGTGGAAACGGCCTACGACTCTGTAATATTTTTCACATGCAATGTTACTTGAGAGCCACTGTGGTTGCAACCATTTCGAGCGCCGGACTGGGACTTGGGAGATTGACATTTATGCCCCAGCTGGGTGGGGTGACCTTAGGCAAAGCAAAAATACTGGGCTCGATGGGATATTGTATACCTGTGACTAATAAGACATAATTTCAACAGTCAGTTACTAGGAAGAATCATGAACAAGGGCAAGAGGCAGACTCACGAAGTAGTTAAGACACTGATTTACGACCGCTAGAGAACGGAGGCAAGGTGTCCTCATTACAAAGGTTACTGTTCTAAGAGAATACAGAACTCAACACAGAGCTGCCATAATTTCTTCATGTTCCCTACGATAAGAAAGAAGGCAAGGTTCCATTTCTCAAATGTTTCAGATTTTGGAGCATTTTGGATTTTCCGACAAGGGATACTCCACCTGTATTAAACACTGGTCATTTCTGCACTGGATTGTTATAGTGCAATTATTCCACTTTCAACATCCTATGGAATCCTGGGGTTTGCAATTTAGGAAGGGGCCCTTCTCTAGACAGCAACCCCATTTCACCCACCAACTCCACCTCTTCCCTTTTTTTAAAAAAAAGAGAAAAAATCTTGATCAGGAGATCTTTTCAAACGCACGCCAAGGGATGCGAAGGGGAACGCGTCCAACGCCAGCGACAGCCCACTGGCGTCAGGCACGGTTATGAAAATGATACGCAAGCCGCATCCATTTCAAAAGACTGGGGAAGCAAGAAAAAAAGAGAAATCAAATCAGACGTAGGCCCCCTCCAGCCTGTTGTACATTTCCAAACGCTGACCTTCTGTGCTGAATTAGCGATCCACCTCCAAGCTATAGCAGCGGAGAAGACGGTTTCCTGCTCAGCGGATGTGGCTTCCAACAAGAAATTAAAAATTGAGGCTTCATAAATAATTGTTTTGGGGGAAGGGAGGTAACATTCGGAGTTATTTATTAGATCCTTCCAACGTTATGTCAGGAGGAATTGATTCTTCCGCCTGCCTTAACCTGCTTCCTCTTCTCTCATTCCCCCACCCGTGGGGTTAAGAAAATGGCAGCTCAGACGACGCGTTGCTTTTGCAAAGCCATCTCCAAACTCACAATGGAAAGATTTCAAGTCCCGGGGACAAATTCTAACATCTATACCCAGCTCGCCCGTCTGTTGCCGGCCAACACGCTCCGAAGATCATCCTTCCTGACTCACGTCGGTCTGCCTCCAGAAGGCCAAAACCAGTGCTGGCATCCAAACGTCTGCCCCCGGTCAAAAATACATATTGTCAGTTAGACACAAAAGAGGAATGTGTGGCTATGATTATTTGAGGCTGTCGTGAGTTGAATGCAAACAGATCTGTAATGCTACAATAAGACATTGGACATTAATTGATTTTTCCTTTTCATTTCAATTTGGCAGGGATCACAGTTCTTTTGTGTCAGCTTTGTTACTGTAATTAGGATGTGTTTACAGTAATAAATCAGGTTTTGGGTGTTTTAGTCATGGGTTTTGCTATTATGTCTTAGTTTTAGTTCAACTGAATCTACAGTAATTTAGTTTATTTTAGCTTTAGCTTTAGCTTTAGTTTGTCTAGTTTGTTCCTTTGTCCTTTTGTTCCTTTTTTGTTTGTAGTTGCAGATCAAACTGTTTGTATGTTTACACTGAAATTAATAAGTAGGAAATGAAAAAATAAACTAAAAGAGGAGAGTTCCTTTCTCTCTCCCCTTCCCACCACAACTGCCTTATTCCTGGACTAAGTCCTGGAGGAAGTCCAAAAACACAGACATCAGATGCCAGCAGTTCTGATTTAAAAATCTTTCAGCACAACACAAAGGGGGTCAAAAAAGAGAGAGAAATGCTGGACTTTGGGGGCTGGCACACACACGGGAGAGTAGGGTCCCCCACTTGGCCACGGAAACCCACTGGGTGAGCTTGGGCAGGTCACATACTCTCAGCTCACGTCAGGGTTGCCATAAGTTGGAAATGACCTGAAGGCACACAACAGGATAGAAAAGCAAGGGTAGGATTGGGGAAGACCAGGTTTTCATGGGTACGATTTCCTGGATGTCTTATGGGCTGGGTCCGAACCTTTCACGGGCTGGGTCAGGTCTGTGGGCGGGAGGATCTCTTTACTCGCTCTGCATATTCTACTCTTCCAAAGTGTGGGAACCTACAACTCCAATTCCTCCCAGCCACTGTCCATAATAGTTTGAATGATAGAAGATGTAGTCCATCCACATCCGGGGAGTCCTCGGTTGGGAGAGAATGCTTTATGTGGAAAGGAAATGTCTGGCCGACAGCATTTGGTCTTTGGTGGCTTTTCCAGGCTTTTCAACTGGACGCAACTCAAAATGCAAGGGAATAAAAAGGGCAGCGAATACAGGGCAGAAAATTCAACATGTCATCTCATTTCCTCTCCCCAGCCCCGTAAAGCAAGTTTTTAGCCCTTACGGCTACAAAGTTGTGCCTCAGAATGCACATGCACTACCTGTTAAAATACATGCCCAGCAGCTAGGGTTCAGGCTCTGATTAACTCTTTGTCCCTCCTTGTAATTAGAGAAGCAGAATTAATTGTTCAAAATTAGTTCCTCTAGAAACTGGATCACCTGAGCACACAGCCGTGTCCCCAGTGTACCAGTTGCTTCTCTTGGAGAGAATTCTAACTCACGATGCAAAGTATATAAAGGCTGTTTGGCAATAAAAGTATATAAAGTATACAAAGGCTGTTCGACAATAAAATCATTTTCCCCACCCTGCACGCCACTTCTTCTTGTTCATAAATCCAACAGACATGGTTACTTAAGATCTGCCTGCCTTAATAATTCGTGGGGCTCTGGCTGCTACTGTTGCTGCAACTTGGCATCCCAGCTATAACAAAAACAAAGTGTGTTCCCCAGTGAATACAGGTGGACCCCCAGCTAATGAAGTACAGTTCTCTGTTCACAGATCTGATCTGACTTTTGCAGATTTGATTATTCACAAGCCGCGTACTTGCCTTCTCCCCTCCGACATTCTCCTCCTCCATTCTCTTGCATTCCACACCCCAGGTTTGCAAGGCTTGTGTTTAAAAATTGATGTTTTTTCCTTTTAGGTGAGAAGAGCCCCCTCCCCACTGCTGGAGGTGTGTCCTCTCTGTTACCTGGCTGCACATAGTGCTGTGAAATGGCTGCTGATTGGTCAGGTGCTCTCTTTGCCCCTACCTCTCCCCTCTGGGAGGAATCTCCTTTCTCAAGATGATGACTGGAACTAGCTAGAATGTCAGTACCCAGGGCTCTGTTCTTCTCTATCTGAGGGAATAGTACCGGAAGTCCTTTACCTTATTTCCCTCTCCCCACCCCATCAAGGAGTGCCAGGGCTAGAGGTAAAGGCATGGGAGGGGGATCACTGGGAGAGTTATTTGAGGTTTTTCCACTTTCACAAGAGTTCCGTGCCCTGAACCATCACGAATGTGGAAGGGCCGCTGTAGATGTAGGCGCCACTCATTTAACAGAAAATTTGGTACCAGCGACATAAATAATGTAAAGAGAATAGGGACACGCTCCCACACCACAAAAAAGAGGAGCCATTCAAGAGGCTTCCCCAAACTTTTTATCCAAAACTAACAATAGGCACATGTAACATGAAAAAAACTCAAACAAGCTTTCCATAAGTAAAGGAAAATGTTTTGGATCCTTGAGGAACCACTTGAAAGCTTCTTCTAAAACGTATGTAGGGACAATTTTTTCTTTCACCAGACTCCACCTTTCTTATGTTTTCCATTTTGGTGGCCAAACTCATAGATCTATGGTCATAGGGGGTACTGATAAGGCAGGCTTATCTGTTCTCCCCTTCTGCATTTCATGTATGCTCAAGTAAGAGATTCTGGAGGCAGCTGCTGTCTACCTTGCCTGCTGTAGCCGACACACACACAGAGCTATAACAGGATTGGCTCAAGTGAAATCCCACTTTTTCCTATCTTAAGCAACTTAACATTTTCAGTGTTAGGTTGTATCAGCATGCCTGCATATTGCTGCAACCGAACACTGAAAATCTGCATTTCTCCAGCTCTCCTTTACCATGGTCCCAATGCTGATGCTACTAAAAAGCTCCCAGCTAGACAGCAGATGAGGAAAAAGAGGAGGGAGTAGAGCAGGCATAGAAGTCTTCCAGCAGCTCCAAATGGATCAGGTAGCAGAGAAGTTGGCAACAACCACCTCCCAGATTTTGCCAGACCAGAACCCCTTAGCCCTTTGCAATTCAAAGAAGCAAAATTTCCCAGCTCAGGTCTAGACTGACAAAACAGCCTGATCCACTGTAATGCTTCCAATGCTCTGACCTATGCCTTTTAAAACATCTGAATCAAAAAAGCTTCTATCGTATAGATTCAATTGGGTTGCTTTTCCTCTAATGTACATTTTTATAATCTTTTAGATACCTTACATTGTCCTAAAACAAAGGGTGCAGAGGAAATTCCAAAGAGGAAGGGACGCCTTTGCCTTTACAGAGGAAATTACCCAGTAATTTCTGTTGCCTCCCTATTTCAGAAGCCTCCCGCTGATTTATATTCAGAAGCCGGAGATATATATAAAGCTCCTTGATTTGCATCCAACCCCCTTCTGGCATAAATTTCCTCACAGACAGTATTTTAATAGATACGGCGGTTTTGTTTACATATTCCAAGATGATACTGATTTCGTTCGGCACTGCAAAGCCTTATCTTTGCACGCAGTTTCATACTGCGATTTAAAGTCCGCTTCTAACCGTTCCCATCTTTCTCCTTCCTGAGTAACCCCAGGCCGCAGGCGTGGAACACCCGGCAAACAGACAGGTAAGGACTGAAGGTACTCCAGTTCAAGTCCATTTGGAAAGCGAGATGGGTGTGAGAGGCAGAAAGATCTTGAGGAAGAGATATCAAGGGGACGGAGCTTTGCAACGTCCCTTGTGGGTCAAATCTGGGGTCTGGATCAGGCCCACACAACAGAGGTGTCTGCATCTGCCCTGTGACACAGAGTCACTGCTTAGCGGCTGTGTTCTCGGTTTGTTGTTGTCGTGCGCCTTCAGGCCGTTTCCGACTTTTGGTGACCCTACTCCCTGCTCGGCCGCGGAAACACACCGGGTGTCCTTGGGCACGTCACACACTCTCAGCCCCAAAAACCTTCTGATGGTTCGCCTTAGGGTCACCATGAGTCGGGAATGATTTGAAAGCTCACAACGACAACACAGACAAGCTGGAGCAGGTTCAGAGAAGAGCAACGAGGACGGCAAGAGATACGGCGAACGAAACACACGAGGAAAGGCTGAGGGAACCGGGCCTGTTCGGCCTGGAGAAGAGATGACCGAGGAGGGGCATGAGTGCAATCTTTAAATACCTCGAAGGCTTTCCACAGAGAGGAAGGCAAAAGTTTGTTCTCTGCTGCCCCAGAGCGTAGGACCAGGTCTCCTCATTGCATTGATTCAGACGGACGCCCCCCCTCTATTTTTTTTCCTTCTTACATCAAAGTTTGCAGTCATTTAGAAAGCAGCTTAAGCAAAGATTAGAGCAGCGCCACTCCCTTAGCACTCTCTAGGGAACCCCGGCGCTCGAGTACTTTCTGGCGCTTAATTAAGTTAAAGGCAAAGCCTGCGGTCTCAGCTAAAATTCACTATGAATCACCACGACGCTAACGTGCCGTCAGCCTACACTAACTGGTGAGATCGATTAAGATTTCCAGACATCGGCCTCTGAAGGATGGGGCTGGCACAACGGTATGGAGACAAATACAAGAAAACCAACTCATTCCAAATGTGGTGCTGGAGAAGCGTTCCACAGACACCCCAGACTGCTAAAAAGACAAATAAATGGGTCCCAGAGCAAATTAAGCTGGAACTCTCCTTAGAAGCCAAGGGGACTAAACCGAGGCCGTCGTACTTTGGCCGTATCACGAGAAGAGACGACTCCCTAGAAAAGACAATAGCGCCTGGTAAGGTAGAAAGCAGTCGGAAAAGAGGAAGACCTCATTGCAGACGGGTAGACTCAAGCAAGGAAGCCCCGGGCCTGAGTTTGGAAGACCTGAGTGGGGCGGCTGACGGCAGAGTGGCTCAGAGAGTGGCTCATCCACAGAATCACCATACCTTGAGGTCAACTTAACGGTAGCTAAAGAACAACAGTGTCCTTCAATCGAAAATGAGGTGGTTCTGCGCTAACACAAAGGTCTCAGTGGCTGCCTTCCTACTTCGCACTAAAGCAGAGTTGAGTATGTTCAGTCCCGGTCAGGGATGAGGGGAGCGGCAGTCACGCAATGCTGGGAGGGTCAACACCAATCCTGCACTAAAGTTTCTAGACCTTTTTTTTTTCCTTTTTTTTTTGGCAAGGAAGAGCAACACAACACAAACAAAAGCGGTCTGAACTCAGATCCTGCCCAGTTCTGGTGTCATTTCATTCCATGTACTGTATCATTTCATAAATTGAAATATTTTTGAGAAAAGTAGTCTCCATATGGAAAAATACACAAACTACCTTCTGTGCACCTCTCCCACATCTTTGCTGCCTATATTCTTCCCACTGGTGAGAATACAGAGGAAAGCCCCTCCAGCAGATCTGGTAGGTCTATACAGGTACCTACCGCTAGCTAAAAAATAGGTCACTATCAACCACAGAACAGAATGAGCGTTTCAATCTGTTTTATGTGTTTTATTACGACTCACTCAGCTGCTCTGTGTGGCTGGAAACAGAAAAACCCCTTGGCTTCAAATTAGCAGTTTGGAACTGTTCGTCCCAGCCCTTCTTTTCTAATTAAAAAAAAAAAAAGCAATCAAGAAATGACTTTATGTGGTTTGAAATAGATAAGTCAATAACTTCATACTAATGGCTCAGGACTTGTTTTTTTCTCCTGCCGTTTCGTTTAAACTTTTCAAAAATGATAAAGAAGTGAAAGGATCCCAAGAAAAGGAAGGACGGGAGGGTGAGAAAAGCAGGCAAACCACATCTCCTATGATATGTAAAGGGGAATTGGAGCAGTATGAATAGAGAAAAGAAGGTGAAGAGGTGACATGATAGCTATGTTTAAATATTTGAAGGGATGTCACATGGAGGATGGAGCAAGCTTGTCTTCTGCTGTTCCAGAGACTAGGACATGGAGCAATGGCTTCAAACTTCAGAAAAAGTGATTCCACCCAAACATTAAGAAGAACTTCCTGATGGCACTCCGATACCACTTTCTCTGCCATGGCGCCAACCTACAGAATCCTGAGATTTGTAGGTACACAGAATTCTTTACCAGAAATTCTAGTGCTGTACCTCTGGGGAACACAAGAGAATCCTAAGCATCTCACCAAGCTGTAGATCCCAGGGTTCCATAGGACAGAGCCATGGCCTTCCAAGTGCTATCAAACTGCTATAACTGTACAATGCGGATCCACCCCCTTGCATAACCGAAGCTTCCTAGATTCCAAGTATCTGAGTAATCACCAAAGGGCTGCCTTCTTCATTTTGATTTATGGTTAACATATCTGGCAGGTTGGTTTTTTTTCCCCTCACCTATACAGTAGTTATTTACTGGGAGTCAGCATCTAATCTTTGCATCGTTTACAGAAGTCTGATAAAAGCACCCAGCAGACCAGCTGCGAGGAGACTTGCCTGGCTGTTCACATATGACAAAAGAGAAACAAGCAAAGGTGGGGACTGTGAAGAAAACCCAACAAAGCCCACAAGAGAAAGAACCCAGAGGAAACCCGAGCGTGACAACTCTCATTCAAGGGAGCTAAAAAAAAAACCAAAACCAAAACCAAAAACCCAACAGCCAGCTACAAGAGAAAGACAAAACCAAACCAAGCTTTTGGGTGCAGGGACGTTCGGCAAACAAGCCAGGCTGTATTACTTCAGCCCTGTTTGCCAAAGTTAAACAAGAAACAGCCCTGGAATATTCATCGTCAACAATAATAATAAAGTGTGCATATTTTCTGAGAAAAAGCAAACAGTAAAATTTAAAAAAAAGAGAGAGAGAAGGAAGAAGAAGAAGAGCATTTATTGCAGGCTGTTAGAAATTCTCACCTTGCTACGAATGCCAAGGTGAAGCTAAATTACTTTGCATGCCTCGGTGGTACGTCCAATTCCAGGCACTGCTTTAGGTCGGGTGCAGTCAATCTGGTGCCCCCCGGGGATTCCGGACTACAGCCCCCATAATCTGCCACCACTGTCCACTTTGGTCCATGATAATGGGAATCGTAGTCCAAAAAAACTCAGGAAGTCTACCTGTGATGGTACAAGTATATAACATGTCCCAGCACAAATGCCTTCCTTTCTTCATTGTGTAGCTCAGAGAAAGTTCTGAGTCTACCGTGGGTTTTCCCTGTAAGCTGCACAAATCCGTATCAGAAAGAGAACACTTGGCCTGCTAGATCTTTATTCCAGGGATGGGCAAATGGCAATATTCAGATGTGGCTCCACTGCAACTCCCATCAACTTTGCACAACCAGGCCAATGGTGAGGCACGAGGGAGTTACAGCTCAGTAACACTTGGGAGGCCCACATCTTGTCTGCTCCCGGTTTTAGTCAGATCCAGAAAGCAAATCCCACGATCCTCTGAAGACGCCAGCCACAGATGCAGGCGAAATGTCAGGAGAAAATACTAACAGAACACGGCCTCAAAGTCCAGAAAACCCACAACCACCTATGGATTCTGGCTGTGAAAGCCTTTGACTTTAAATCCCATCTCTGCTGATGAATAGAAAGTTTCTCAATCCTATGACATTTCTGGAAATGGCATGACCGCCCCCCTCCCCCCCAAAGGGAAACAGTAAGGAAAGTGGACAGCATGGCTACATTCTCTCAGCAGAGAGACAAAGGGGGAAAAAACACAGATTCCAATGACTGGGGAGAAAAAACAACTTCTCTGGTCACTTGATTCCACCTTTAAAGATGGAATCTGTAGTAACTGCCTCCCAGCCACCAACAATCCCCTTCCTTCTTAGCCTGACAGATTAAAATTTCCTTTATCCCAAATTCCCCAACAAATGAGCAGCCAAATCCTGTCATTTAAAGCTTCGCAGGTTCTATATCAATCTTGCAGGGCATAAATTAATCTCCGGTGAATAAATTATCTCCCCTGTAATTAACATCTCGGTGTTTCCCTCCACCTTAAGAACCTCTGTCCTACCTATAGGAGGAAATTGCTAGTTTAGACAGGGCACTATTGTATAGTGACAAGTCATCTGGGAAGCAGTCAAAACCATAACAATTTTCTGAACATTGCAAGCATACCACGTATCTACCAGGCATAAAATATGAAGTATGGTAGCGGATGGGAGCCGGTGTGCTTCAGAATAGTGCATTCCAACAATTAGTTGCTTGTCCTTAATTATTTTCCTCACTAACTTCACTTCATTGCAATTCATTGCATTGTAAATATAACTCCTTACTTACTATTCCAGTTACGGAGCATATGACATGACAGAGGAGGAATACCACACGGTTCATGCACCGGCTCATGTACTCTGGGGGCGTTACGATGATGGCAAGGTGGACATGAGACAGAAGAGTATTTGATACCAAAGGCAAGCGACTTGAACCATTTACATTTTTCAAAGCAACCAAAAAGTATGACTTTTAACAATCTTTAAGAAATGAGAAAGTAAGGGTGCTCTTTTTAAGGTCTGTATACATTATTTAAATGCTCTTTAATATCTTCAACGTTTTAAACTCCATAGATTGTTTGCTTTTAAATCTTATATTTATTCTTTTATTAATGCTTTTGTATTGCTTTAAATTGCCACGGTAGTCTAAAGGGGAAAACAGCTCAGCTTGAAACCGAGACAATAAGGCAGGACGGAGGCTTTGCGTGGCTTTGGATGTCGCAGGTCCCGGCATCTCCCGTTAACAATGCATCACGGAAAAGGAGACGAGCAAGATCTTTCTCTGGCCTGAGATTCTGCCACTCAGAGAACCTGGCAGCTTCCATCCCGCTTAAGACAATCTTCTTCTCTCCCTTCACCCACACCTTGAGCTTCCTTATTTATTCACTGGGAGTATTTACATTCCTCCCTCCAACCGCACAGGCTCCCAGACCAGCTTACAACTAATGAGGCTGTTCCCTACCCTCAGGCTTAACATCTAAATACTATGCAGCACCCAAGGAAAAGGGAGTGGGTGGGGTGGGAATTCGGCTCAGCAGTTCCTGGTTGCTCCTCTTTCCCCTCCGAGGCCACGGAAATGGCAGTGGCATGGAGGAAGGGGCTCTCGCCGGTCACTGGAGGGAACTGGGTTTGGCTGCTCTCCTCTTCCTTGAAGAACCGTGGCAGCTGGAACCTGGAGCAAAGGTTCTGCACGAGTTGCTGGGACTCAGGCACAACAGAGGATGGAAGCTATGGGTTCATTAAATTTAGGGATGGGTAACATGTGGCCACGGAGAGCTGGAGTTGGGTAGCAATTTGAGCTTGGACTCAGAAACCAGGGTTCCATTCCCTGCTCAGCCATGGAAACCTACTGGGTGACCTTGGACGTGTCGCACACTCTCAGCCCCCAGAAAACCCCGTGACAGGGTCACCTTAGGGTCACCGTAAGTCAGGAATAACCGGAAGGCACACAACAACAAATGTGTGGCCGAGAGCCGGCAAGGTGTCGTGGTTTGGACTACAACTCTGGCGGCCAGGGTTCGAATCCCTGCTTGACCATGAAATCCACCAGGTAAGCGTGGGCAAGCCCCATTCTCTCGGCCTCAGAGGGGAGTAAAGGCAAACCCCCTCTGAATAACTCTTGCCGAGAGAACCCCTATGAGAGGCTTGCCCTACAGTCAGCTTGTGACGGAAACCACTTTAAGGCACACAACACCAACAATAACGACACGTGAACCTCCAAACGTCGGCCACAACAGGCGCCATCCGTGACCATTAGCAGTGCCGACAAGAGTTGCAATCCAACAGCATCTGGGGGTCCAGCTGTCCTCCACCCCTTAGACCAGGAGGTTCTTGGATTAAAGCTCACCTCAGCCACGAAACTCACTAAGGGTTGGATCCACTGTTAGACCCAACTAGAGGAGACCCCCGGACCAGCGGGATTTAGATAAACGCCAACTGTTTAACAATTGCTTCCATCCATCTGCCTCTTACTGCAATCACCAATAGACTTAATTGACCTCTGACTGCCACTATTTTCATCTCCCAGCTCTCAGCTCCACCCACCCAGAGAAGGAACTAATACCGACCTACATTACATTGAGGTTGAGAGGTTTAAATGTGAAGCGCTGCAGCTGTTCTACTGGTTCAGCACACCGCCCTTTACTTTCATCTGAGCCAAGAGGAAATTCTGAAATTGCTTAAGTTGAGCCAACTTGCAAAAGGCCCCGCAACCCAGTTTCCCAACCCTCAGAATTAGCTGCCCAGAGCTTAGTGCTCCCTCCAGATGCACTGAACTTCTAGTATCTCCCAGGCGATGCTGGCCAGGGATGCTGGGAGTTGCAGTCCAACAAACACGGAAGGCAGCACAAGCGGGGGAAGCCTGTTTTTCAGCAGAATACGGTAGGATGTCCACGAGATCTTGGAATTCTCAGCCAGCATCAAACAACATCAACAAAGAATGCAGACAAGAAGAGAAATGTGGTGATGGAGGAGACTTTCATGGATACTGCGGACTGCCAGTCATTTCTGACTTACAACTACCCTGAGGCAAATACATCATGGGGTTTTCTTGGCAGAATTGTTGCTGTTGTGAGGACGAGATGCACAAGAAGAGAGCCACGTACGCTGCCCTGAGCCGTACTGTGAGAAGAGGGAGATAGAATGCAAACCATAAATTTAAAAAACACATTGCCAGATCCCTGAGTCCGCTGCTGATCAGCAGAGCAAACACAGCTTTCTAGCCATCCTTCCTCCCCACACCTATGTTTTTGTACACTCGCCACTCTTCCGTAATCTCAGATGTGGCAACCCTGAAAGAGTATGCCACTTACATAAGCGAGACTGCTTTGTCAGAAACCCTGGGGCAAAGAGCAGAGAGTTGCGGAGCGTTACAGTATTTTCTGGGTTAATAGGTTTGCAAGACAGGGTGCCCAACCCCAGAGAACAGAGGGCAAGAGAAGGAATTCTATGAATGAAATGAACTTAATCCTACCTCCTAAACAAAAAACAAGTCTCTACTGAAACAGAGTTAATCTGAATCACAGCTAATCTAAACTCACCCTCCAAAGAACAACTGCTTTGCCATTTTTTAAGATTGAAAGATTCTGTGAATGTGTACTCACTCCATTTGGGGCGGGAGGCAGTTCTACAAAGGTCTTAAAAGTCGTAAGACAGCAGCAATTAACCACTTCGTCTAAAAGGCACAGGAGACTTTGCACAGCAGGTAGATGTGCTAGGAAGGCCTCAAGATCCTGAAAGCACTAGGTTCCATCTGATCTTAGAAGCTAAGCAAGGTTAGGCCTACTTAGTACTTGGATGGGAGACCACTAAGGAATACCAGGTGCTATAGGCTATATTTCAGAGGAAGCAACCGGCAAAAACATCTCTGAGTATTCCTTGCCTAACAAAACCCTCATGGGGAAAGTGTGGCCCTTGGACTCCTTTCTGTGGCCCCTGAATTCCCCATCAGCCTCTTAAAGCTCTCTGAACCTCACCTCCATTTTTCGGCATATTTGGGGGCAGTTTTGCCCCAAAATCACCCCTTAGCAGGCGGAAACACCCACTTGCTTCCTAGAACCTGCTGGGGAAAAAAAAAGCCCCTTTTTAGTGAAATGGCAGCCCAAAGAGATGTGGTGAAATGTTTGGCTGCCATTTTGGCCAATATACAGCTGAAAAAGAAGGTATTTTAGGCCAGGACAAGGGTATTGTTTGCACAGGGGCGTCAGCTGATTAAACACTGTCCCCCACTCTGTAAATCTGCCCATTCCTGGGCACCTCTGCCACCTTCCACCTTTCTCTCTGTGCTGCCCAGAGAAGTATTGCAGCTTATCCGGAATGCCCGTCCTTGGCACACAGTCCAAAGTGTCTTGGGGGGGGGGGGAGATATGAAATAACAATTTGTTTCTTGAGCATTCAAAGCTCGTCACATCTCTGCCACCCTCCTAACCTTTCTGCCAAGTTATCTCAGTTTAATTATCGCCACACTGCAGATACGGAGAGGGTGGGGAAGAAACCGAGGTCAGAGTCACCTGCACGCAGGCTGCTGAGAAAAGTTGGCAACAGTCATACTGGGGACTTCCTGGTTCACAACTCAGCCAGGAAACAACACGCCAGCTCTCAAAGGAGTGGGGAGAAAGGAAACCGGGAGCGTGTGGCCCGAGGGGTATCCTTGGAGAGAAGTCTGATTTGGCTCAAAGGTTGCCACGCTGGCAACTCCAAGTCCAGAACATGTTCAGCCTGCCACCTGGAGACTCTCTTGTAGGTGATGAATTGAGGACTAAGTTTTCCAGAGCTTTAAAAAACCCCACGCTTCTGTATTTTCTTAAGCACCATGTACGATGAGGGTGATGACACAAGTGACAACGTAACAATAATAACATTCACACTAAAAGAAGTTCTGAACTGGCTTCTCTGGACCTGGTAGCAGCAGGCAGCCAAGCAACTGTACAAAAAGTGGCACAACTGAGGCTGTCGGACTTTGGACGTATCACGAGAGGACAGGATTTGCTGGAAAAGTCAATAAGGTTGGGTAAAGCAGAAGGCGGCAGGAAGTTAGGGATGCAGGCAGATTGACTCCCTTGAGGAAGCCATAAGTCAAAGTCAACCTGACAGCAGAAGAGAATGTAGGGACCTCCCATCTGCCACCCTTGCCCTAACGGGGATTTGAGGATACTGGAAATGCTGCACTTGGGTATGCCTTGTAGGACATGCACGCACACACATACGCAACGCCCTGCCAACCAGATGCTCAGCCGCTGCCCCACAATTGTGCGACTCTTTCCTTCTATGTCCGTCCGAGACCAAGCTCAACTCTTTCTTCAAGAAGGCCTGTAAAAACTTCAAACGGACAGGATTAAGCAGGCTTGGGGCCAGTGCGGGGTATGCCCATGCATTCCTTTCATGTGTACGTTCTGCTTTCAACACACACACCTTTGTTTTCATTTTAAACTCACGCTGCCAATGTGGGAGCCTGGGGGAGGAGGCTGGACAGAAATGGAGCAGAAGAAGCTCGCACAGAGACACAGAATCATAGAGTTGCAACAGACTGCAAGGTTCATCCAGTCCAACCCCCTGTCCTGCAGGAGAGTTTACCCCTTAACTTAAAAAAAGGGGGAAAAAAAGAAACTCTTCCGCAACAGAAATCCCAAAGTCCCTCCTTCGACAGACATAAAACAACGACCCTTTCTGACTCCCATCAACTCCAACTGACAAATGCCGCTTTTGCGGAAGGGCACCGGCAGGGAAAGAGGAGAGTCATTCAGAAATCACGGCTAATTCAAACTCCAGCTACTGGGCTGCGAATTGGGATGAGACGTTGGCATCACCTCCTGCCACTGCTTCAGCAACAGTGACTCTGGGTTCACATCTGGGAGGCAAATTCAAAGCATCAATGCCCTCCCTCTGTAATCAGATATACAGGTATACAGCAGTTGGCAAGGTACTCTAGATGTTTACCCCAGCACTACTTCTTTAACAAGAAATATTATAGCAGAGGCAAAAATCTCATGAAAAGAATGGGGACAGCTTCATGCACCACAGGGGAAAAAAAACAACAGTTAAACAGGCTTCAGCAAACTTCTCATTCAAAACTAATACAGCTGGCCTTCCAAATTCCCTAGGGCTAGCAGTGCAGGATCTCTGCAAAAGTGGAAAAACTGAAAATATCAAGGTGCATCTGTGTACCTGTGGGAAGGGGCCAGAGGCATGGTGAGAGGAACAGGCACCCAAGGTCCAAACCAGGTCAGAGAAAGGAGAGGGAAACAGGGATGGACGTCATGGCTCCGTCTTACAGGAGTCTGGGATTTGCAGTCCGGGACAAGGCTCTGGCAGAAATGAAACTATAAACCGCAAGAGTCCATATTATGGCAACATGGCAGTTAAAACTGTATCAACGTGCTATCACTGTGTAGTGTGAAACAGAGCCAGATTTCCCATCTTTTTTTTTTGTATTTATTTATAGAGGACAACCAATTGTGTTCCAGGATCCTACCTCCTGAACTTTGGGATTGTGACTGATTCCTCACAAGAATGTTCTGTAACACTCAAAATCAATTTCTAAGAGAATTCCAAAAAAGGCATCCAGACAATTTAATGTGCCTCTATGCCATGCGAACAGCTGCATGCCTAGTCGCCTTTGGTATGTTTGAAGGGCTTGAAGGCGATCACGAAGCAAAATTTTACAGAAGTTCGTTCTCTTTCCGTTTTAGACCATGAACAACAACAGGTATGTGGGTGGACAGGCTATTAAAAGACTTTTAGGAAGCTGTATGAACATCTCCACAAAGCTATATTCTGAATCTATGGACACCAGCTAAGGAATCTAGAGAAACCAGCGGTCTCACACTCAAAATAATTCGGTGGCTGCTATTTTCAGAGAGAATCCAAAATATTCCCTTTCTGTTCTCTTTTTCTTCAACTGAGAGAAGCGAAGAAAGTTAACATGGCCTAGCACAGCTTGTTTCCACCTTCTTAAACAAAAGAAGAAGAAGGAATGAGGACAAAGAGAGAGACTTTGACAAGGCAGACCAGTAATGAACAGATACAAGCAAACAGAGAGAGGAAGGCAAGAAATGAAGCAAGCATAGAGTGGGAACCAAACAGATAACCTCCAATTGTTCCAGTTTAGCCAATTAATCTTCTGTCATTCCATTTTTTCAGCTGCTTTTAAAATGTCCCAATTCCTCTCCTCCTCCTCCCACCTAATGCAAAAAAAATCTACAACTGAAGTGGTCTTTGGAAGGTTCAAAATGCTTGTCTATGCAAAATTTACCCAGCCTGGTTATTTCATTTTACACATATATATTGTTAGTTAGTTGAAACATACTCACTAGCTCTTCTGTTTTGCGGTGTAGAAACCTACCCAACTCTTTCCGTGCTCTTTCTGCCTCTGGTGTTGAATTTGCTGTGAAAGTAGCAAAGCCTGGGAACACATCCGCTTTGCTGATATACCTGCAGTGCTTGAGACTTTATGCACTCACGTTTTAAGATTGATTGATTAGTTGTGTTGAACAACCGGGGATGGAGGAAAAATAAGATGGGACGGAAGATCCCTGGGCACGTTAATATCTAGAAAGTTCAGGTTTGCCACAGCTTTTGGCCTGGGGCTTGCTTCCCAAGGCTGTCCATTCAAACCCAGTTCTTTTCCCTGGGGTTGAAAAGGCACTGGTGGTCAGGCACTGGTGGCTAGATGTTTGGAGCGTACTGCCAAAGACTAACTTTCTGGTGGGTGCTGCAGATGCAACCTGTATGGACTAACTGTTTATCATACGCTATCTGCACAAACCAGGAAACGGATGAAGTGCTGGCAACAGAAGACTGGATTGTTAAGGTTGCTGAGCTAACCCAAGCGGCCAAATTAATCTGGGTTTTAAAGGATAAGCCAACTGACAATTTTTGGAAAGACTGGAAACTGTTTATGGAGTTTCTGAGCAATAAGAAACCACACAATGCAATAATATGTGAACGCGATTATTGGTAGTTTGTGTAGGCGGATCAGTAATGGTGGAATAATGTTTTTTTTCAGTCTTTCCTTATTCTCTTTTTCTCACTAGTTTGGTGGGGGTTGGTCAGAGGTCTTTTGTGTTTTAGCACGCTACTGTTCAGTCAGGTAATAAGTTAGTGTTCTAGCGAGTAAGTGTTTTTAGTTTATTGTTTTAGTATGGTGTTTTAATTTCAATTTCTCTTTATGTTAGAAAACGTTAGATGTTATGTTATTTTGTGTAAAAATTGATAAAAACTGAAACACAAACCATGCCTTGTAACACGCAGAGGCATTTCTCATTACCCAACGGTGGCCGTGGGCTACAGGGAAGGAGCAATCAATACAACTCAAAAGAAGAAAACTGGGCCAATCTTGGCTAATGATGCAAATTAAGCCAAACGGAGGATTTATGCATTTCCCAACTGGGAGGATGAGGGGGAAAAAAAGCTGCATCTCCAATGGCCCAGCTGAGGCTTAGATTTTCCCAAGCTGAGTCTCTCAGGAGAATTGGCAAAACAGACAAATGCCACCTCAGGCAGGAGATAAAAGGGTGTGTAGAGAAAAGCGTACAGAATTGGAAGCGAGAAAGAGTGTGCAGGTATGTATACAGCAGATATGCATATATGTATACAGCTATAGGCTAGTTCCGCTTATCTGACTAGCTTAGGGACCAGAGCACTGTCAGGAAGTGGAAACAGTCAAAAAAAACAGAAGCCACTTACCATGGGGAGGAAGAAGAAGGACTTAGAGAGGTTTGCACAGGACAAACTGCACAAGCATGCTGCTTAGAAATTCTCTCAGCTGGCTTGGCACCGCTTGTCCGAGCTCGCTTTGCAAGCAGCACGCGTGCAGTTCCAACAGAGCCTCCACTGGCAAGAAGAACTGACGGAAGCCTGCTGTTTCGATGCTTGCAATATGGACAAAGTTCTATCAATTCAACCAGGAGATCCACTCTTTCCATCAGCAAGACGTGAGACCGCACACACGCGCAAGCTGACCCAAGCAAGCTTCCACAGGCAAGAAGGACTGACGAAAGAGCACATCCCACGTCAACTTAATGGAATTTGTCCTTAATTTGGAAGCGCTGAAAGAGCAAGTGGTCAGATAATAAGGAGTCAAAAGCCGGGGCGGGGGGCTTCCCGTAGTAGACCAGGCCATCAGGGAGGGCATGGTGGTCCAGGGAGATGGGCAAAGAGCAGCCACGTAGACCTGAGAGCTAAATACCTCTATGAAGATAGACACACATACCCTGCAGTGAGCTGGAGTACTACTGCTAAAGTTAGATCAGGAGAGGAAAAAGACATTGTCATTTTTTCCTCAGCAGCACCCTGGCACTGGAACCAGCTTTCTGGTTCAAACTTTCTCGGATTTCAGAAAGTGATGTCATTCTATCCCAACTTTTCCTCAGTCTGGAACTCAAGGTGGCTTAGGTGGGCTGTTGTTCTGTGCCTTCAAGTTGTTTCTGACTGACGGTGATCCTAAGGTGAACCTATCATGGGGCTTTCTGGGGCTGAGAGTGGGTGACATGCCCAAGATCACCCCCTGGGTTTCCATGACTGAGTGGGGAATCGAACCTTGGTCTCTAGGATTGCAGCCCAATGCTCAAACCGCTACGCCATGCTGGCTCTCATAATGACTCCCTTACCTCTCTTCCTTACCAGAGTCACATTTTGTGGAGCTTCAAAGCATATCATAAAACACATCTCCTCACATGAAAAGCAGGATGGACTGTGTTATTTAGACAAAGAGCCTGAAATCACCACCGCTTTACACATTGCTTGACTGTGGTGCTTCTGTTGTTCTTGGTCACGCTACTCAATGCCTTCCATTGATAAATAAAGAAGGAATAAAGTAACACTTTGATCCTCAACAACACAAGATCTAGAAGATTTAGAAAGGGGCAGTGTTGTTGAAGCCCTTCTGGACTTTATAATCATTGCATCAAAGCCCTTCCTACAGATAGTCCTCGTGATGCTCCCATCCACCACATCAAACCAGACCGCCACTGCTGACCGGCCACCCCTGTCAACTGTCCCAATTTGGTGAGGACAGTCCTGATTAACCCTCTCTCATCCGACTGTTTCAGTTGCCTTTCAAATGTCCTAGTCTCTCCCTCCTCCTCGTCCTTCCCCTTTCCTCCTTTGTCCTCCGCTCACTTCTGTTGCTGCAAAGCCAGTCCAAAACCCAAGAGTAGTTTACATTCAGCCGGAGGAGAAGAGAAGTGGGGCAGTGACATTCCCTTCCCAGGAGGCTCAGGAAAAAGCAAACTGCTGTATTACTCCTCATTAATAACTTTTGGTATCATGACCACACTCTGATGCTGCTTGGCCTTTCGTGTCCTGGTTTCCACTGGTGAAACACCGGAAGGTGCGTGACTGGTACATAATAAAGGGACGGCCAATCCCCTTAGCAGGGGACTGCTTGCAAGGTAACCATGAACACCAACTACAAAGACACATTCCAGCGCCTTCACACTATCTCTAACATCAGCTTGCTTCCACCAGCCTGGTTTTAATATAGCTAAAGCGATAGAAGGAACTACACCCAAACAGCTCAATGCTGGCACGGTGCTGATCTTGAAACTCACAGAGCTGCAAAAAAAGGGAACATATTTTTAAAAAGGGATCTTTCTTGCAACTCCCCTGTTATCACACTGTGCTAGCTTTCAGGGCAAAGGCTGCCCGGACTTCGCAAGAGCTGAGGAGGGCTGTTGTAACCAGGGACCTCAGAGGTTTCTCATACAGAGGGTTGTCTTAAGTGGAAGCTAACTTGACAGCAAACAACAACAATTGATAATGATGAGGAAGGCGGTGATGACAAAGCGATGAGTGCGGCAGAACCCACCAGAGCCATAGTGAAAGTGAAAGGTGTGGCTTTGTACCACCTACTAGAACCTTGTACCACCTACTAGAGTTTCTAAGAAAAAAGGGTCCCCCCACGAGAGCCACTGGGGTTTGAGCATTGTAGTATGACCCTGGAGGCCAGGGTTTGATTTCCTGCTCAGCCACGGAAACCCACTGGGGGACCTTGGGTGCGTGACACGCTCTCAGCCCCGCAAAACCCGACAGGTCCGCCTTAGTTGAAAACAACTTGAAGGCACACAGAAACATAGGTAGAAAGCTCAAAGCTCACTTCTCAGTAGCAATGGGGATGAACGAGGGGCTGCACCGCAGCGCCCTCCCAGTTTCTCCTGCCGGTGCAGCTTAAGGCTATAAATGTACTTTGCTGGCTTCCGGACGACAAATTCAACCTGACAGGATAACTTGCCCTGTCATTCCAGTCTCCTGAGATCCAAGAGATCAGGACTCCAAGCTAGACTGTACCATGGGCAAAGCCGGCAACACAAAGGCACACAGGGAAGCAAACAGTCCTGGTAAACGCTCCAGCTAAAAGCTATGCAAAAATTACAGCAGCTGTAAAAACACTTGGGAAGGGAGGTGGAAGGGGGATTCCTGCTTTGCTAGAGGGTTCCCTTCACTGGTGTTCCTTTGAAGAACCGATTGCTGCTATTATTACGGTTGTTATTATTATCAATATCATCATCCTCCCTCGTCCTCTCCTCTTGCAAAACAATTAATCTGTGAACCATAGCATTATTGAGTAACTCATTTTGTCTTAAAAAGGGAGAATTTATCTGAAGGTCCAACTTCCTTACAGGTAGAAAGACAGGAAGAAACACGAGGGCTAGAGATGGGAAGTTGCGCCTTACTGTCACTGATTCCGCCAAGGGCGAATACGGATACTTTCTGGCCAAACGAGCTTGCCGGACCTCACCTCACCATTCCAGCAGTCTGGTGACATTACAAGGAGAGATATGCCAATAAAACTGGCTGCATATCTGCAAACCTGCCTTAAAAGATCAGAGACAAATACAGATGCACACACAAATGCCTGCATCAGCTTTTTTCACCATACAGTTCACTTCCGGTTTGACTGCATGATAATTTACTGTAACCTCTATGGGTAATTTCCCTTGGCCGCTTCTGTCACCTTCATTTTCTCTTAGCCTGTTTTCACTTGAGAACTCCTCTCTTGCCAAGGATTAAAACAGGGCTATCACTGGAATGCCAACAAATCAAGCTTTTTTTGCTGGTTATCAACCAGGTACAAATATCCAAAGAGACCAGTAATCGGCCATGGTAGCCCTTGCAACAGGCAATTATTACACGCATTTGTTAAAAAACTGTTCCCCAGAATACAAGACTTGGGCAGAAAAATTGAAATGCAGAGATATAAGGTGGGTGACACCTGGTTTGACCACAGTATACGTGAAATAGACCTGGGAGTCTCAGTACACCACAAGCCGAACGTGAGTCAGCACTGTGACACAGCAGCTAAAAACGCTAATGGGATTCTCAATTGCATCAGTAGGAGTATAGTGCCTAAGTCACCGGAAGTAACAGTACCACTCTGTTCTGCTGTGATAACCGGTTCTGGGCACCACAGTTCAGGAAGGACATTGCATTGGCTGCAACCAAAATGGTCAAAGCCCTGGAAATCCTGCCCTATGAGGAGTGGCTTAGGGACCTAAGGATGTTCTGCGCCAAGAAGGTGAAGAGATGACATGATGGCTGTGTTTAAATATTTGCAGGATGTCATATGGAAGATGGAACAAGCTTGTTTTCTGCTGCTCCAAAGACTATGACATGGAACAATGGCTTCAATGGAGAAAAGCTTCCATCCAAACTTTAGGAAGAACTTCCTGACAGGAGGAGGATCTCAACACTGGAATACATTGCCTCAAAGGGGTTTGGCGGAATATCGTTATCCTACCAATACACGTGCTGGAAATAACCAGGCATTCATAGCTGAACAAACTAGATGAGAGGAGTTCCCCCCCAAACTGCCTGTCAAACCTTACTGTAGAAGTTCTTCCCTCCTTGCTATGTTGCTTTCACTAGAAGACTTCGCATTTTCATTATGTAAATGACCTTTTCAAATGAAAACAGAACATGAAGGAACTTAGACAAAGCATTTTTTTTTAACTATTGCAAATATCAGAGAGCACGGAACCATTTCAGTCATGTTTACATTAAGATAAAGGGACCATTTCCCAGAAAAGAGGTGGACAACTTGCTTCAACCACACTAAGCATCAATCTGGAGTCCAGAAAGACACACCTTGTCTAAAGATCTCAAGGAGGGGGCAATCAACTATTTGCACACCACTTTTGCAGGGTGGTGGAACATGAATCCAACGTCCTTTTCTTGAAGCAACCAACTTGAAATTTGAAATGAATGATTTAACATAGATTTTGAAAAAGATTTTTGGAAAAAAAAATAATGCCTGCAATTACAGGATGGGCCACAGCTCACAATGAAGCACACGTTTCACATATAGAAGATCCCAGGTTGAAATCCAGACATATCTATTTAGAAAATGATCGGTCAGAGGATGACAGGGCAGAACCTTTTCTACCTGAAAGCCTGCAGAAAGTTGCTGCAAAGAATAAATGACTGAGATGGGCTGTTGTTAGAGATCATCCAGTAATTGTTCCAAGCCTGAACAATATGGAGTACCAAAAAAAAAAAATCAAATAAGCTACCCCATTAAAACCACTAATTTAGAACAGCTTAAAAGCATTTAAAACGTCATAATGAAAATACAGCATTCCCCATTATAAGATCTTTCTGCAATTGCCAGATAATAGGCAAAGGCCCCGCTTGAATACAAAGGCCTTCTCCTGACAGCAGAAAGACAACAAAAAGCAGAGAAGGGAATCAACCTAGTCTCCTTTGGGCTAACAGGACAGCTGACAATCATGCCCACTGCTTTTAAGGCAATCAGGATTGATCAGGCAAACAACACCCTGCAAAGAACTCGGGGCGCACATGTTCCAAATGTGCCCCCGTAGGGGTGCACAATCGGGCACAGTGCTGACTATGGCATTTGAACCAAAACGTTAGGATCCACTTCAGGCAGCCATGGCCTGAAAGCCTTCTTCTAATTTTTCCCCTCCCAAATGCAAGGAAGAGCCCTGACATCAAGGAGAGCAAGGCTCCTAGCCTGAGTATCCCGGGGGTGTTTTGGGACGAGACAGAGAGAGAGAGATGGTGGCAGCGCTCCCATTGCTAGGGGTACGAGACAAGCCGAGGCTCACAACAGGATCCTCCAGATGCAGGAATGTGTCACAGCCATCACGGCTGGAGCTTCCACAAGTATACGGGGGTTTCACCATGCCTGATCTCTTCATTTAAGGGACTCTGGGAAACTAGTCCTCGTGATGACAGCCAGCCTGGCAGAGTGGTTTGAGCCTGGAGACCAGAGCTCGATTTCCTGCTTGGCCACAGAAACCCACTGGGCGATCTCAGGCACGGCACACACTCTCAGACCCAGAAAGCCCATGATCGGGGTGCCTTGGGGTCATTGTAAGTTGGAAACGACTTGAAGGTATGCAACGACAACACAACAAAGCGCTCATAATGAGCTTGTTAAGAAAGCCTGGGAAAAGGATTAGATGCATACACATATGTGTGTGTGTGTGTGTCTGTGTGTGTGTGCGTGCGTGTATGTGCATGTATGTAAGAGAAAGAGACAGTCACATCCTGGATAATAATTTTCTGTTCAAGAGTTTGAACAGAAGCAATTATTTGGAGCAAAGCAAGCAACACAGGAACTTTCCTGAAAAGTTGCTGAGACTACCACATGTTGGGACCATTACAGATTTTCTACCTTGCCATACAAATTTAGGCACATACATCAGTGACTGGTGAAAGCCATAAATGTCACATCACCCCACCAGCACAGTCACTTTCCAAGTCCTTCTATTATTCATGCATCTTGCATCCTGGGAGCGAGAAACAAGTTCTGCATCCTTATCTTCGCACTGCCTGTTCCCATAACACCCCTTCGCCATTTCACATTCCCTCCTTTGATCATCTTCCCTCTTGCCCAGATACAAAGTGACACTGAACAATAGAGCAATTACCCATTTGGTGCCTTCGAATACCAACACAATGCATTGTTACAAGCAGCAAAATTAGCAATTCATACATGATCGCACCTTAGCAAACTATAGCCCTATTTTGATCTAGCAAAGCTATTCCATTACATCTACTAATATACCCAGCATACTTATGACACAGAGTAGTTCATTCTCCTTCATATAATACCAGAAGATACATTTCACAGTGGGAAACGCAACTGGATTTCACCACTGATGTTCACCCGCTTCTTGGGGTCTGGGGGAGGGCAGGGAAACTGGCCCCAAACTGCCCATACAGTTGCCCACTCCTGATTGACAGTTTCACCCACAAGAACTTCACTGCAAGACACATCCATGGCTTGAAAGCCAGGCAAATAGGAACATCTTTAGTAGTCTGGGCTGGCTTTCTCCCCCTTCTTGTTTTGCTCTCCCTGGAATAGCTTTCTGAGAATCTGAACGGAAGAACAGAACATCCGCATCTAAATAAATTACTACATTTGACTGCTGCCTGTCAATTGACTTTTTCGGAAAAAGGTTTTTCTACACCCCACTCAATAATTACATGGCAAAAAAACAGAACTGGTTTCTCTTTAATTAAGGCTATTAAAGCGATGCAAATCTATGCATGTCTAGCCATACATTTTTAAAAACAACTGAAGAACCAAAGCTCCGTACTCAGAAGTCCTAAGAAGCTCAACAGGATTTATTCCCACATCAATGGGAACAGAGCTGCAACTCTGAAACTGACAACACACCAGTCAGAGCTGTATGTGTTTCCTGCGTTACTGCAAAGAGGCACTAGAAGAAAAAAAAATCCACCCACACCTTTGCAAATTAGATGGGCATTTGCAAAATACCCTACCCTACATCAGTGATACTTAGCCGACAGGGTGGGTAGACTGGAAGGTTTTCACAGGGGGTCTGCAAAGGCTTGGAAAAGTGTTATGAGCTTTTACAGTTAAAACAGAAAGACAGGAAGGAGGAGTGAATGAATGAAAGGAAGAGAGACAGAGAGAGAGAGGAAGAATGAAGGAAGGAAGGAAGGAAATCATACATTGATCTCAAAGAGCCTTCTGCCAGTAAACAAACATCATTTGTACCAAGTTTCATTACAGTATCTGAAACTGTTCATAAGTTATAAAAATAACTGTTTGACAACAAAAAAAATGTGCTCAGTGCGCGCTACTTCTACACATGGTGAGAACATGCAAGGGAAGGACGCTGAGCAGCTTCAAATCTGAAGCCCCTTGGTGAACAACTTTAAATATTTGATGCCCTTTAGGGTTCCACATCTTACGTCTTGGTGGCCCGAATCAACAAAAGATATTTAAAGGAGGTTCCTGGTAAAGAAAAGGGTTAAGAACCCCTGTCCTATGGTATCATTCCCCAGTGGGCCACTTTCAGGTGGGTTGTACTACAACTTCCATCATCCCCCAACCGCCAAGGGGGTGACAGACAGAATGGCCCATTCCAGATGTTCCCGTCTTTTAAATTTACACGCGGAAGGCGGAAGAGTTCAATTCAGAGAGGCAGGGGAGCGCGAGGAAACCGAGAATTAAATTTGACTCTCTCGAAAGGTTTCCCAGAGAACCATAGGTGGTTCTCTGACTACAGAACAGCTCTCGGTTGGATAGCCAGATGCTTTCGTGCGACTGCTCAGCGTGTGCGCTTCAATCAATGCTCACAGTAACATAAGAGACCATGACTCGGGTCAGCTGGGAGGCATTGAGGCAGCTTACGGTACACTCAAAGCAAACTGGTTCTTCCTCTCTCCACACCCACCCAATAAATCAGGCTGTTATGCCACAAATCACAAAGGTGGGTTACCTTTAGACAAAAATATTTTGCCGGCAACCACCTCTGTAGGGATTGTTACAGGGCTGGAGGAGATGTGACATTCAAATTTAGCCCTGTTTTGAATTCCTGGTTAGCTGGGTTTTGGCTTCCCCCTGACCGCTTCTCCTTCTGTGTCCTTCAATCTGAGCGGACCCGCAAACACGGTAGGAATATTTCAGTGCTCTTATCTTTAAAAAAAAAAAATTCCAGCCAAGGGCCACAAACTGTTAGCCATATATGAGCATGCAGCAGTTTGGTCAGGAGACTCAGCCTTTTCAAATACCAAGGTCCCTGGCGGAGCGGGTTGTGCCCGGGAAGGCAATCTCGCCGAGCCTGCTCACTTAGCAAAACAAGAAAGCTATGGCTCATTTCAGGAAATGCATTTGGACAGAAAAGACAAGAGAAATCTCTAGTTCTAACTAAGGTAGAGACGCAGGGAGCCCGGTTTGTTCCCAGTTTCTCAGAAGGAAGCAAAGATGCTTCCTCACTAAGGAGAGAGAAGCTTGAGTTCCAAAAGAGGAGAAAGGAGCGGCCAGAGCAACCCTGAAAATATCAACCTAGGATGGGAAGGAAGGTCAGAATCAGGTACATGGACAATCCAGAAAACCTAAAGAGGCCTCTCTCTCTTTTCCCCCTTCATCTCCTCCTCCCCATTCATCTTTGGTCTCACTCCCAGCAACAACCACACGGCTGTCTTTCACATGCCAAGGAGGACTGGGGAAAATGCCTTTCTTCAACAGGTGTCCATACTACACACCAGACCACAATTCTAAGGAGAGAAGATTCAACAGCAGCTGATATGGTGGGGCACATCAGCTGTTCAAAATTTTCAGGGACGCAAGGCATGCACATAAGCTTTAGGGGAACACCTGAAGACATACTTGGCATCCAAGATGGGGCATTTAACAATATCCTCAGCCCTGTACAGCGACCCTGAGTGGATTGGATCCTGGGTGCCCGCTCTCCACACCATGCCTTGGCCCCTTTCCCAGAGACATATGCTTTTACATCTGTGGTTTTTCCACTTTTTCCACTTTTGCGGGAGGTCCGGCACCCCTCAGCTGCAGTGAGAAACACGTTTCAGAAAATGTTTTCTCCAAAACTAAAAAATATGCACATGTGAAAGAAAGCAACAGGGCAAGAAAGCCATGCGCAAGTAAACAAAAATATTTTGAACCTTCTAGAGACTTTCTAGAGGCTCCTCCCAAAATGCATCCAGGGATGACTTCTTCTTTCCCCCAGTTTTCACTCGGCTGACAAGTCCTCTTTAAGTAGCCAAATGTATACATCTATATTTCTGTAACATGCTGGGGTGGGACATGCTTTAACATATTTGCTAGCAGATTTTTTAAAGAGAACTCCCAGCAAGGAAGAGGAAGAAAAAAAGTAGTGTAAAAGCCTTTGTAAAAAGATGCTTCTTTGCCAGAGGCGTTACATGAGGTATGCTTACACTATGTAGTGTAAGGGATACACACATACACACGTGCACACCAAGATGCCCCAAACCACATAGCAGGGAAACAACACTGAGGTTTCTTCCCACCAGGCAAAAAAGTCCCAGATTCCCCAGGAAGCAAGCAGAGTTTGGAGATCTGTGATCCTCAAATGTCCTTGGACTTCAGTTCTCATCAGCTTCACTTACCTGGCCACAGGTAAGGGATGATGGGAGGAGGAGTCCCTCAACATCAGGAGGACCAGTCCTGCTTTTAAGAACAGCTAAGCACTAGTTACTGTTGCTTGCCCTGCTGGTAAGACGGGGCCCTATCTACTCTGCATGACCACCACTTTTCCTATTTACTGTTCCACTACTGGTTTCTTTTTATTTTTATTTCAATGTTTCTGAACCATTTTTGTCTGTTCTCATTAACACTAATAGCTTTACACTTTCTCTGAAGTGAAAGCAGCCTATGTGTTTTTAGTAACAAAAACGAAACAGTCATTTGCAGCCAAAAAGGGGGAACTGGGTGACTATCTTTAACTCTCTTTAAACATCTTTCACGAGCACTTTACTTGTGTGTTCCTGTACGGCAGCGGGTTGGACTGGACGGCCTCCATGGTCTCCTCCATTCTAGGATTCTGTGACTTTCGTAGGTTGTGTCTTCCTGCCTGATAGAAGGGAGTTGGCCTGGATAGCCCTTGTGGCCTCTTTCAACTCTATGATTCTACGATTCCACTCCTCCAGAAGTTTCTTTCTGCAGAGCAAGACCCTGACAATACTAACAGACAAGGTCTGATCTATACAACAAGAGCTATCAGGATTCTCAAAATGAATAACCAAAGTAACCCACTCACTCTCACATCCATCTCAGTCCATGAGGATTTTCTTCACGTGCCTCAGAAAGGAGTATAAAAATAATACATGTGAAACACAAACACAACAGACCCTCACTGTACACAGGGCTGTGGAGTCAAAAGCAATTCAGATGGTCGTGATGAAATGCCTTGAGCTACCGTACCACTACGGTAAGTTTGTTACTATTATTATCTTTTATTTATAAAGTACCATCCACATAAATAGTGCTTTACAAAGAAAACAACCAAACACAGCGGGCCCTGCCACACAGAGAAGGAAGAAACAATAAAACTATACCATACCATTGCAAAACAAATTATCCAAACCAAATACAAGAAAAACGATACAAAAAAATCAATGGTTCTTAACCTTTTATTTACCAGGGATTCCCTGTAAATATAACTTGCTGCCAGGAATCCCTAAGACTTAACTCAAGTTTTATTTAAATATTCAAATATTTATTTATTTAGTAAAGGTTTCCAGAGGCTAGGATTTAAATCCCACTCAGACATTGGGTGACCCTAGGCAAGTTACATTCTCTAAGCCTCAAAGGAAGGCAAAGACAAAGCCCTCTGAACAAGTCTTGCCAAAAAACAAAACAAAACCTTGTGATCGGTTCACTTTAGGGTTGTCCTAAGTCAGAACTGACCTGAAGGTACACAACCACAAAGTGCCAATGACAAGGGGAGGTTCTTTCTAGCCATCATGTCTTCCTCTTTGAAAACCAACTTACGGTGACCCGAAGGTGAACCTATCACGAGGGTTTTCTTGGCAAGGTTTGTTGCCGTTGCCTTTCTCTGAGGTTGAGAGAATGTGACTTGCAGCGGGCTTCCACGGCTGAGTGGGAAACCTTGGTCTCCAGAGGCACGTGCACATATGCCTGCTGCCACGTCCTTTTCCTCAGGGACGCAAAGCAAGAGGGTGTGGGTGCGAAAACTGCCCCCTTGTTGAACTGCTTCCCCAGCATCCACACAGACACACCCACTGCCACATCCCTGTGGCTGCCACTGCTGTTGGTGTCCAGCCGCAGGGCTTTGCAGAACCCCGAGAGGGCTCCGCGGTCCCCCAGGTTAAGAACCACTGTAATAAATCATACTGATAAATACACATAATCAAAATATACAAGGCTATAAACAATATTATACCTAAAACCCCAGAAGCTTGGGAAATCAGAAAAGGGTTTTAACCGAGATCTAAAAATAATGAGGGAAGACGCGGTTCGCAAATGCTCAGGGAGGCAATTCGAAGAGTATGGCCATTTCCACGCTACACTGTTATAGCACTATTATTCCACTTGCAACATCCTATGGGATCCTGGGGTTTGCAGTTTCGGGAGCGGCGCCCTGGCCCCTCCCGAAACTGCAAACCCCAGGATCCCATAGGATGTTGCAAGTGGAATAATAGTGCTATAACAGTGTAGTGTAGAAATGGCCTATGATGGAGTCAGAGTCGAACAGGAGAAAAACAGCAGAGTCAGAGTTGGAGCTGTAGGTTTAGCGGGCCAACCCCACAGCCCTGATAGGTAGGCAGCCAAAGTAAGGTGTGGATTTGAAAGAAGTATATCAAAGAGCAATGCTGTAAGAGGCGAGGGGAAACAGCTCCAACCGCATGAAGACGGAAGGCCTCGTAAAGCCGTCCAGTGTCAGGTGAGCCAGCCTATAAGAGGTTTGGGTGTTAGACCAGGACTCTGGAGACGGAAACCCTTGGGCACGCCACTCTCTCTCAGCCTCCAAGCAAGGCAAAGGCAAACTCCCCGCCGACCAATCTTGCCCAGAAAAAGCCACGAAAGGTTCACCTTAGGGTCGCCAGAAGTGGGAAACGACTCCCAGGCACACAACGTACACCCACAGCGGGTGACATGGAGACGACTGGTCAAAAGAGCTGCAACAGAAGTTGGGGAAGGGAGCTGTCGTGCAGCACCAAGAACCGTGTCCTCCCCCCCATCTCCCCGCCACAGACTCGCAGCACAGCCGACCCGAACCCAGAAAGCAGGACGAGAGGTTAAAAGATAGCTAAAAAGGAAAGGTATAGCGTCTCAGCCAAGGAGTGACACACATACACATGCACGCCAACGCCGGAGGACGCCACAATCTGGAGGCATGGAGCCAGCCACGGCTCAGCCACCCAGCTCCTCCACCACCGCCGCCCCCTCCGCCGCCACGCTTCCGAGAAAGCTCCAGGTACGGTCCGAGGCAGAAGCGTCGGCAGCAACCACTTCCTCCTCCTCGGCGCGTCTCCTGTCCACAGAGGTGGGTGTCAGGAATGCAGCGGAGCCCCGCTTTGCCCTGACAGGCACTGACAGCTCAGCTGGGAGGAGAGAGAGAGAGAGAGAGAAGGGCCTTCACAGTGGCAAGATCCCTCCCTTCCTGCCTTCCCGAGATGACAGTCCAAAGGGAGATATAAACACCAGCCGCCGCCGCCGCCTCCTCCTCGTCCAGGGCTCAACCAATGCCACCGTACCTCTGGGAATTCACCTCGGGCGGTGGAGAGGGGGTGTCCCTGAAGGATAACAAACATTAAAGCGCTCCCATTTCTCTCCCTCTGCACAATTGCCCTGCAGCTTGGAACCGCAGGGCAATTTCACAAGGGCTCCTCTTGGTCCAGATCTCCTCTTGCTGCCCAAGCCAGGCTCCCCTAACCCTTCCACGAATCCTCAGGGTTTCATTTGTAACAACCGGAGACTTGCCAGCCAGGATTTTGCGTGCCTCCTGTGCCAAACTGCTGCTCCCCAATCTCACTTAGGGCACCTTCCATTCCCCCAAGAATCACAGCATCTTAAGAGCTGGAAGGGACCACAAAGATCATCAGTCCAACACACACACCACACGCAGCAATACACAACTAAAGCCCTGAAGAGCGTTGGCCATCCAACACCCGTTTAAAAACCTCCAAAGACAAAGACCTCCATTCTATTGCCCAAACAGTTCTTACAGTCAAGTTCTTCCGAATGTTCTTCCTCGCTTCCATACAGGTTATGCCTTGATCCGTACCACATACATACACCTGCATGTAATGATCCACAGCGAACACAATTTGTCCGTCAGGGAGCCATTCTTACTGACTGACCTAGGACAACTCCTGTTTTCGCAGCCAGTCTTTCTGCCTTTGGTCCCTTTTCCCCTAGCCACGCAGCCGCTGACCTTTTGTCATGTCCCAGATAACTTGCATTCAAAAATTTCACTCGGAGTATTAAAACAGAAGCGTTTATTTGAAGAAAAGCAAGCAACACAACAACTTTCTCAAATGTTGCGGAGACTACAGTACCTAAGACGGTTGTAGGTTTTATACCCTGGCCTACAAATTTAGGTGCTCGCATCAATCATTGGCTAAAATCACAAGTATCAAGTCACCCTGCCAGCACAGGTGTTTTCCCAAATTTATGTTATTTACATATCTTTCATCCTGGGAGCTACAACAAGTTCCTGCACCCTTATCTATGCACAGCTGCTTCCCGTAACACCTTCCTGCTCCTTCACAGTTCCTCGCTTCTGATCGTCTTCCTGCTTGCCCAGATACAAAGTGACATGGAATATTACAGCAATTAACCATTTGGAGCCTTGGGATAATTTAAGAGTTTCAATCAGATTCATAATTGCGGGTAGCAATTAGCAATGAATATATAACAGCACTTCAGCAAGCAATACCTTATTTGATCCAGCACAGCTATTCTCATACAAATACTGGTGCATACGTACGACGCCTTTCGAGCAGCAGCTAGTCAGCGGCCCATGCACACTACACAATTATAGCCCTCTGATTCCACTTTAGTTGCCATGGTAACATCCTCTGCAATCCTGGGGCTTGTAGTTTAGAGAGGCGCTAGAGTACTCTGCCTGAGACTTCTAAATACACCTCCCTAAACTACAATTCCCAGGATTCCACAGGACTAAATCATGGCAATCAAAGTGGAATCAGAGGGCTATGGCTGTGGAGTGTGGATGGGCTCCAAGTCCTCTCACCTTTCCTTAGCACACCGGTACCCTCTTCCTCTTGACCCACCTCGTAAACCCCAACCACAAGCAACCCCCCAACTTTCCCTAGAGCTCCCAATCTATTAACACTTCAACCTCCACGTCCCTCCAAGTCAACACCAAACTGCGAGCCTCTTCCACCAGGAATTCTCCACAAGCGAGGCTCAGGTTGCGTTATCACTATGGCTTTGACATCCACTCCTTTCACGAAATCCCCCACGAGTACGCTTTACTTTCAAAACAAACCCTGCTGAACCTCTTCTGTACGCTTTACCCTAAAACCCCACAACATTTGGACGGGTCCCACCAGTCTTAAGTTGCTTGTCTGTTGTTACACCTACTTGCTAGACCAGTAAAATCTTTTTTTAAAAAAAATTCAAAAATCCCACAAGGAATCCAAACTGCGGTATAACCGCATTCCCAATATTCCGCCCCCGGCAACTTCTCCCTTCATCCTCAACCACCGGTCCCTCTCTCCACAGGTTCCACATTCTCTTCATCCCCAATAGCGCCTGAATGATTGGGAGATGAATGAAATCCATAAAGCTAACTTTTCCCCTGGGGATCCTCTGAATTTCAACCAGCCCGTGGCACAGTATCACCTTCCAAAAACAACAGCTGTGACGAGAACCAAAAAAAGCCATCACACCCTGCTGGTACACATCGTCCCACCCAAAACTTCAACCCAGACCCAGCGAAACCCATCATCAACAGAGCATCTTTCGTCAAGCCTCCACGATGTTAAAAATTTCCTGACTCAGCACTTCCTCACAAACAATGAACCCCCAAGCTCGCCCCTAGAGCTCTTGGAAACCTCCAAGGGCACCCACTCTTCAGCAACAAGTCACTGATGCCATCCTAGACCCACACTTATGGGCGACTCCTAGCCAAGCGCAGCCCTCTCAAGCCCTCCCCAGCCCCAAATGTCTGCCACTTGTACGCCACTCGTAAGTGAAAAAATTAGCCCACGCAGGGTGCTTCTGAAAATGCAAACTCTTCAAATCTGTTATGAAAAACCCGAAAGGCCTTAGCCGTATTTTGCCCTCATCCGTCTCGCAAGATTCTCCCCACATCTTAAACCGGCATATAGCTGGGCAACCCTAGCCTCAACCAGCCCATTATATAAGCCATAACCAACCACCGCCTCCAAATAAGAGGCACAGAAATAAATCTAAATACCCGTGCAGGCTCCTAAGAGCTGTGGCCCCAGTCGCTCACGTCCTAAACCCACGGCCGGTTTCACCGGAAGATCCCTAAGACGGATTTTAATGCTACACCTTCCAACCGGAGAGATAAGATATAGTTATTTAAAATAAATAACCACATTAAAAAAAAATACAGCTGCTTAACACCCTTAGCCCAAGGGAAAAGGTATGTGTGGGGCCTCTAAGTCTTTCTGACCACAACTTCCCCTGCCTAGCAGACACTGCTAATGGTGAGGGATGATGGGAGTTGCAGTCCAGCACCTACTAGAGGGACGCAAAGTCCCAGCCTGGCTTTTTACCCCCTTTCTCCCTTTCCAGGGAGAAGCAGAGGGCGGTCCCCCCCGCCATGCAAATACAGCAAGCAGCATACAAGCAAGAGGTCCATTCCTTCTTCCCGCTCAGCGTAACCCTGCCATCCCGTTTCCAGTGTTTCCGCAACATCTTTCTCTCCTCGTCAATACAAACCATGCCTGAAACAAATGCCGTCTTCGCTCTGAACCGGGGAGGCTTTGCTGGAAAAACAGAGCACGGCCGTGTCTGAAGTATACAAACCTACAACCTTTCTAATTCCCTTTTTTAATCCCTACCCAGGAGCAGCGAGTGAAGCCATTTCCGCACCAGACTACTATAGCACTATTATTCCACTTTCAACGTCCTATGGAATCCTGGGGTTTGCAGTTTCGGGAGGGGCCGGCCGGCCCCTCCCGAAACTGCAAACCCCAGGATTCCATAGGACGTTGAAAGTGGAATAATAGCGCTAGAACAGTCTGGTGCGGAAATGGCCTGAGGCTCACCTTCCTCTTCCCCAAAGATTTCCCAATTAGCAAGGGCGGCTAAACAAAAACCGACCTCTCTTTGGTCCCCCCCCCCTCAGCCTGGCCTACCTCACAGGGCGGTTGTTGTCAGGAATGGGGAGAGAGAAGCCAATCATGCCCCCCTGGATTCGCTAGATAAAACAACACAAATAACAAGGACACGGAGGCACCATTTAGGCCTTCCTCCAATGTTTACACCACCCTTAATGGGCACCTCTGGCTCCTTTGCATGCCCGATTAGCATCCACTGGCATAGCCAACGCCTTCCCGTGAAAGCGGGTCTCCCCTCCCTGTCAGCCCAACGCCCCTCTCTAGCCCCGCCCCCTCATTTGCATGCCTATTAACATATTCCCAAATCCCTCCAACCAGGAGAAAAAGCGGCCGCCGCCCGGCCCGCTCGGCTCCTGGAGGCCCCTCCCCCTCATCTGCGTACGCCCCTCATTTGCATACCCGTCGCCCGGCCCCGCCCCCTGCCCTCCACTCACCCCTCCGCAAGGCCTCGTCGTAGGTGAGGAAGCCGATGCGGGACTCCTTGTTGCCCATCGCGTCGCCCTCAGTCCATGGCGGGGCCAAGCCGCCGCCGCCGCCGTCGCCGCCGCCTCCCCGGGAAGAGCCGCCCGGGCCCGGCTCGGCCTCGGCGCCGCTCCGCTCAGGCCGTCGCCGCCTCGCCTCAGCGCCCCTCTTGCCGCCGCCGCCGCTGCCCTCGACTCCCGAGGAGGCTGCTCGCCTCAGCCGCCGCCGCCGCCTCCATGCCGAATCACGTGACGTCGCCGCTTAACTGACCCCGCCTCCCTCCTCCCCCTCGCGCCGTTCAAAACGCGGCCCCGCCCACCGCCCGCGCGTCACGCGAGGGGGCGGGGCGCGCCCCCGGCGATGGGAAACAAGAGGCGGCGGGTATATAGGGGGAACGGGAGTGGTGGTGGTATGGCCCTGACTTCCGGTGGTCGTGCGGGGCTGCGCCGAATAGGATTGGAGAAAGAAAGTGTGGCTCTTTAATCAGGGTTTGCGTGCGCGCACCCGAGGACCTCACCTATGAATGTATCTTTCATTTTATTTTATGCAAAATGCCCACCTGGCCTACCCAGTCTATTTTTAATTGCGTTTTAACTGTACTTTTAATTGTACTTCTCAACACGATGTATTTTAATCACAGCATATTTGTAGCAACCCATCTGCGCTTTAGTGCATTTCAATCATGATTTTTCAGTTCTGTATTCTGTACCCCACCTTGAGTCTTGGAGAGAGGTGGGTCACAAATACAATGTGTTGCTGCTGGTATGATGATGATCTATGTATCATATATTATGTGCTATATTATATATAGGTATTATATATCTCTTCCCATCAAAAAGGCACTCAAGGAAGCGTACTTGGAGAGAACTATACCTCCTTCGTGGCCCATAGGTGCATAATCCCATTGATATACAGGTGGATCTTGACAGATAGGCAGTTTTTGGTAATACAGCCGTAATAGTTATAAGGGCTGCTTTGAATCCTGGTATAGAGAGATTTATTATATATTATATACAATTACATGTATTATATAGCATTTATTATATTATATACTATTATTTTATAATATTACAATATGAAGCTAAGGCGACCGCTTCATCCGAACACATCGTGCCAAGAGAACGCTGTGATGCCTCTGCCCTAAGTTGGAAATGGCTTGCAGGCATGCTGTAGCACCTCAATGGGACAAGTTTAATTAATAATTAATTAACGAATAACATTTCTGCCTCAGGAGTCTGCCCCTCCTTTCCCCCAAAACTGGGATTTCTTTTACTCAAATTGAGGGGAGGGGGGGAGGTTAAGTGTTTTTTTAAAAAACCCAGTAGAGCCTGCTAGGTTTCTGCTTATGTGATTATTCTGGGAGGAAGACAAGAGGAATCCATAGGAATGTACTTCTAAACAGACATGTATGGGCTTGCGGCTTTTCTAATAATGGGATTTGGAAGTGGAATCATAGCACTGTAACAGTCCAGTGCAGAAACGGCCTCGGTGTTCAGCTCCTGGCGTCCCCTTGGGAACCCTGAAGTGTAGGAGCCGCTCCGGCTCCGCGACCCGTTGCCACCCCCTTTGCGCCCCGGGCGCGCCACGTGACAGAGAAGGCGGCGGCAGAAAGGGGCGGGCAGGGCGTGAGGTATTGTGGGCCGGCCCCGAGGGGCGGGGGAGGGAATCCTGTGGCCGAGCCTCCACTGTCCACAGAGATAGGAAAAAGTAGACGCGCACGCCGCTGGGTTTTCACGTTCGAAAAAATAATGAGGTTTAGCCGCCGCGTAAAAATATCGGGACCCCTCTGCAGGAAGACGGAGAGCTGTAACACAACGTGTCAGGAATTAAGCTACTAAATGGTCGTAGGCTTGCCCAGAAACGGTCTTGTTTACAGCTATGCAAGCGGGTAACCACCTGAAGGGGGACGGCGGCCATTTTGAATCGGGAGAGAAAATACCATACGGGCAACCGAGCCCACAGAGATAGGCGGAGGTAGAGTGCCATCCGGTCCTCTCGCGCGAGTCTCAGCTTTAGGTTGCCGCGCGACGCTCGCGTGTTGCCCGGATTGGGGCGTACGCGGTTCCCCTGACCGGCGGCGAGGGGAGACAGGAAGGTGTCCCGGTTCTGACTTCCACAAAGCCTCTTACCGGTCGGTTCTCCCGGGAGGGGTCATGGACGTTCTGTCCAGCATTTAACACGCGGGAATTGGGACGCGCGTGGCCGAGGAGGGAAGAAGTTACTGACGGGCGGGGCGCAGGGACCGGGAGAGGCCGCAGCGGCTTGCCGTTTCCAGAGCCAGCTGGGGAGGGCGAGGCGCGGCTGCCCCTCTTTCTCCGGCCGGGTTGTTGGGGCAGAAGTGGCTTTTCCCCCGTGAAGGAGTGGCCATTTCCACGCCGGAGTGTTACAGCACTGTTATTCCACTTTGGACATGCTGGGGTTTGCAGTGAAAGCGGGATAACAGCACTACAGCAGTCTAGTGCGGAAACGGCCTTGCGCTGTCCCTGCAAGGAGAAAAAGAAATCACCTTTTCCCGCGTGAATCCATTACTTTGTTGTGAGTCCGTCACTACTTCTCCCCCCCCCCCCCGGTGCGTTGCCCTGTTTTCCTTCCCTGTGGGTGGACTCGGGGCAGCGCAGACGGCCTTGCTCGCCCCCCGGGCATCCTCGCCGCGACGACCCCGTGAGGCGGATCCAGCGGTGAGCGAGAGCCTCCGACCCAAGACGAAAAGAGGCAGGTGGGCGGCCAAGCAACGTCAGAACGGGGACAACACTGCAGATGTTGCTGAAGAAGGAAGACCCGCAGGCTCGGGGAGGTGGCGGCCGTCGGCTTTGGCCTGGGCCGACGGGGAAAAGGCAGACGTCCGCCCCATCGCCTCCTCTCTCCGCCGCTGAATTAACCAGCGTTTCCACTTTGAATTCCAGTTTGCGGCTGTTGTCGCGAGGCGAGCGCGAAGGACGGAGGAGAGAAACGCCAGGACCTTTTGAAAGCAGCTGCAGAACTGGGACGACGCAAGATTAGCCGGGACGCTAGGCGTGCCGGATCTGGATAGCCGGAAGGTGCGCGACTGACTGTTGTGGCATGAGGCCTCTCTTGCCGTCGTGGGAAGACACGACTCGCTAGAAAAGACGGTAACGCTCGGCCAGGGAGAAGTCAGTAGGCAAAGAGGAAGATCGCGGCACGGACGGATAGACGCAGTCGAGGAAGACGCAGCCGGGAAGGCCGCTCCCCTGTTGAAAGCGGAATGATGGCGCTATGACGGGCCGGTGCGGAAATGGCCGTAGTCGCCGGAAGTCAAACTTCGCCGCGGTTAATGGCAACGACCTTTCCTACGAGGCGACACTCGAGTTTGTAACAGAACTGGTGAAGGATTGTCCTCTGGCGATCCCTCCGTATGGAAAATATATCGCGTTCAGTTATGAAACGAAAATGTTGGCATTCCAAAACTGCACTCCGGAAACATAGGTTTCTCTTTGCCCGCTGTTTGTACGTCGGCTTTGGAAACCCAGCCTCCTTTTGACACCCGGGCACCTTTCTCGTCTATTTTCACTCTCCTCCAATGGAAAGGGGCCAGAGAAGAAAGAGCCGGGCTGGTTTTTTTGAGCAAACATTCGCACTGCCAGGAGATGAGATTACGGCTGAGGAATCGTAACAAAGGGTCCTTCCAGCTAAACAGAGTCTGAAGGAGTTTCCTTTTCTCCTTTTTTTTTCTTCCGCACAGTGCAAACTAGTTTCGAGCAGAGCTCTGAAAGGAAAGATTAGCTACGACAGAAGAGACGGCAGGAATACAGGGGAAACTTTAATGTAAAGGAAAAGGAGCGTTTGGAGAAATGTTCCCATCGTCCCCCGCGCAGAACGGCAACCGGCCACGGCAAGGCAGTCGGGGAGCTGCGTTACTTAGCTACACGTACATAATTGTGCGTACGTGACTAAGGCCATGTCTGCACTATGCTGTTATAGTGCCCTGGTTCCCCTTTCAACATCCTATGGAATCCTGGGATTTGCAGTTCAGGGAGCGGCCTTTAGAATTCTCAGCCAGGGAGCTCTTGGGCCTCAGGAAACTACAAACCCCAGAATTCCCCAGGAGGTTGACGGTACAGTCCTAGCAGTATAACCGTGTAGTGTGGAAATGGCGTTAAGTAGCCGATGCAGAACATCAGCAACTGCTTTTAATTTTGTTGATAGTACACAGTCGGTCCCCCGTGTCTGTGGGTTTGACCTTCCCAAATTTGATTGTTTGGGAGGTCCTCCAACTCCTGTCCCCCCACCTCCATCTTCCTTCCCTCTTGCCACTCTGATCAAACCGTGCAGCCCTACAAAAACTTGCCTCTGGTCCTCTTTCTCCCCCTCCTCCTCTTCCACCAGCCGCTGTCTGTCCAGCTAAGGGTGGTTTGCCGCCCAATTTCTCAGTGCCGCCAGCCCTCTCCTGCTGCCCCCCCCACACCCCCAAGGAAGGAGACGGGCAGGAGAAAGGAAGGACGGGCCCGCCGTGCCGACCCTCTCCTCTTTCCTCTCTTTTCCGTGACCGGGTTTGGACCGCTCTCCCCACCGTGCCTCCGCCCCCATCCCGCAGACGCACACCCAATTTGATATTTGTGATTTTTCCCCTTTTGCAAAGGTCCTATGCCCCTAGCCCTAGAGAATGTGGAGGGCAAACTGTATTTATATTTTTAACTTCTGCATCACCATCATCCCCATCATCATCATCATCATTATTATTATGTGTATCTGTTTCAACTTTTGCTAGAGTTTTGAACCACAGACTGTGAATAAAGTGTTGTTGTTACCACCATCATCATCCTGCCTGTGCCGTGTCCCATTTTGGAGCAGGGCCCTGAAAATCCCACAGGCAGCGCTGAGCTCATAAATCACCTGGAATCACTACCCTTGAACTTTCCTTTCGGCCTCCCTTTTCCGTTCCCCAAGGGCTTGACCCACAGGGGAAGGGAGTTCAAAGAGAAACGACAACGTTGGTGTCTTCTCGACTCATCTCTCCGGGCAAGCAAAGCGATGTCATCCGTGGGTGGTTTTGCATGATACGGCATCATCGACAAAGGAGGAGAAAGAGATCCACTTTCGCAACCGGTATAAACAGCAGAACTTGATTCTCTGGTTTCTTTCAGCCAAGGGCCATTTCCGCACTAGGCTGTTCTAGTGCTATAGTTCCACTTTCAACATCCTATGGAATCCTGGGGTTTGCAGTTTCGGGAGCAGCCTTTATACCACTCTAACAGTCTAGTGCGGAAAGGTCCATTGTCAAAAGCAGATGATCTAGGAAACCGCAAACCAGTCAGCTGGACTTCAATATTAGAAAAAAAATATTAGAATCCATTCCACAGGAGTCTGTCTCCAAGTATCTTGATGACAATGCGGCGACTGGTAGGAGCCAGCATGGATTTGTCAGGAGCAAATCTTGCCTAGCTAATCTTATATCATGATTTTTTTTAAAATCAGGTCACTAGTTAGTAGACGGTGGGAACCCCGGGGGTGTCATTTATCTGGATTTCAGCAAAGCGTGTAATTCTTCCATCTCCATTTTTAACAAAAGTTTGTATAACTTTTGCAATCAAATGTTCGGCCGCTTTTATTTTATTTTTAAATTTTTATTCACACCCCCCCCCCGAGAACCAGCGTGGTGTAGTGGTCTGAGCATTGAACTACAACCCTGAACAATTCCCCGCTTGGCCATGGAAACCCATGGGTGACCTTGGGTGTCACACACTCTCAGCCCCACAAATCCTGTGACAGGTTCGTCTTAGGGCCACCGTAAGCTGGAGAGGACTTGAAAGCACACAACAACAAGATCCCTGTTGAAATACAAGGTATTTCAGGGTGGCTTGGTCTTGTTTAGGTAATTAAGATCCCTTAGCTTTACAAAAGACCAGTTCCTGATGGAGACTGAAAACTGCTAGAACAGGTGATATGGATGAAAACAGCTACCTATATTTTTGGAATCTCTTTGGCTGCTGTGCTTTTAGAGCATCAAGATGTATGCTGGTACTTCAAAGCTGACCACTGGCAAAAGCAGACAGAAACAGAGAGAGAAAAAAACTCAAGTGAGATAGAGTTGAATTAAATGTGTCCAACAGAGGAAGAAACCTGGGAATACAAGACGAGCCCCTAAGGAGCGGAGCGCTGTCTACGGACAGAGGAAAGCGTCGGAGGCTTTGAAATCCCCGGCTTCTTAGCGGCTTTGAAAGGGAAGAAAAGAAACTCGGAAGCAAAGAAAATGGACCGAAGAAGTGAAAAAGGAGCCTGACCTTCGTGAAAAAAGAGCAGAGGCGGGAGGATGTCTTCTGGAGAGCCCCCCACCACCACCAAAAAAAAAGACATTAACTCTGATAAACTTTAAGTCTAGGATTGGCTGCCAACGGGGTAGATAAGAGAGCGTACCGAGTGAATATCAAAAACAGTTTGGGATTGAATTTGAAACAGCGTTTAATCCTGCAGCCCAATATAAGTAGCTCTTCCTGTCAGAAGGCTCAAGGGAATAAAAGAAACAGTGCCTCTGAGGGGATGCAGAGTGCTCTGCGTGCACCATTTTTGTTGTTGTGTGCCTTCAAGTCGTTCCCAATTTATGGCGACCCGCAGGGTGAACCTCTCATGGGATTTTCTGGGGCTGAGAGTGTGTGACGTACCCAAGGTCACCCAGTGGGTTTACCATGGCTGAGAAGGGAATTGAACCCCGGTCCAGACAAATTCAGGAACACAAAGCTGTTGATGGATGGCTACGAGTCACAATGGCTCTACAGGCATGCTTCGGTTAGCAAAGCCCCTGACTGTTGTTTTACATTCACTTGCCCCTCCTTTCCTCCTCGTCCTTGGACTAGCTGGAAGTTTTTAGCAGCATCAGCACTGGGGAGATGGCCAAGGAAAGGTGGAGAGACACAGCATTTCAATGCCAGGTTGCCTCAGCGTGTCCTGCAGTAAACAGTGCAATAACACATGAACCGGGAAAGAATGGGATTCTGTTCTGGCATACTGTGGCTGTGTTTGCGCTTGCCTACGACAGGCATGGTAAAGAGAAGCTGCCTTCAGAATCCTCTACTGAGCATGTGCGAGCACAAAACGAGGGGAACAGATTAGCCTACCTGGCCAACTCTCCACCCCTTGGCCATTTCTGCACTAGACTGTTCTAGTGCTATCATTCCACTTTCAACATCCGATGGAATCCTGGGGTTTGCAGTTTAGGGAGGGGCCGGCCGGGGGACCCTCTCCCCTTGCCAGCCTTTAAGAAAGCTCCAAAAGCTCACTCGCCATCCCTAATAATAAATACAGTAGCTACCAAGAGCTTCCCTCTCAAGACCAACGCAAAATCTTCTGTCACTTTGCCCAACGGAAGGGCCGGCCTACCGAAGGCCATTACTTTCCCCAAGCAGTAGACTGACAACCTTCAGCCCGTCTAAATAACCAAATTGCCGCTCTCTGCCACCTTTCTTCTTGGGGAAGGCCTCCTTCTCTGTCGATCGTCCTAGGAATTTGGAATCCGCCTGCCTCACAGGTGAGGTCACAAAAGCAGGTCGGGAGTCAGACACCCGCACGAGGCCCAGCTGGGATCTGCCGGCCCATTTCGCCGTTGACTCCCCTTGGCTGCCATGGAGTTCCCAAGAGACGGAGAGGAAGAGCGGAGCGGGATTTGGCTACCAGAGAAGGTGGGGGAAGAAAGCCCACAGAGAATGCTTGCGGCGGGAAAGCGAAAGGTGATCTTGGGCCGCCAGGTCTGAGTAATGGGTGCATTTGTGGTTATTTTTAAAATGACATCGTTTTAATACCCGTATTTTACATAGAATGGGGAGGAAGAGCAGCTACACATACCACTCTGAGCTTTTGGGAGGGAAAGCCAGGATCTGTCCTGACTTCCCCCAAAAAACTCAAAGCGGTAGGTGTAGCTGCTGCTGCTGCTCCTCATTTTATCCACACCACAACCCTGTGAGGCAGGTCAGGCGAAGAGACAGTAAGCGACTGGTCCAAGCCCCCCTCCCCAGCTGGCATCCGGTTGGACAGGACGCCAGCGTCGCTCTGAGTTACACTGGCGACTGTGGTTTTTAAACACGTACGTGAAGAAGTTACCCTGTCCCCTTTACGCAAGCCCTTCCTCACCGTCCAGCGGCACAAGTTTGGGTTCGACAGCTTGTCCAGGTTTTACCCGGCCTCTCTCTGTCCCCTCTTCACAACCTAGAAGGGCCCAAAAGTCGCCACGTGGCCGGTGTTCGCCAGGAAGGATCTCAAATGATGGAGGGTGTGACCCCGTAGGTAACTAGAACCTGACCTCTTCATCGTAAGAGTATCTGATTTTATGATCTTCCCCTTTTTCAGGTGTTAAAACCAAGCTTTAGGGGCTGTAGCCCCATCCCAGTTAAGGTCTATTGCTTTGAATGCCGCTAGGAACACAAGCAGTGAGAAGTTAGAACCCGACACACGCAAACTCAAGTTCAGGGACACACAAACACACGCCCGCGCACTTTACAACCCTCTGTCACGATATCCCGCCGAACAAATCTGTTGCTTTTCTTACTCAGCCTATGAATGACCAGAGGTTGCAATCTTGCCTTTCAACCACGGGAAGCCAGAAACTAACCTCTCCCGCGTACGAAGGTCTGCAGGCGAGTGAGAGCCGGCTTCCATGCTGTCGGGCCATCGACACGACCCACGGGGAGGCATTCGCCAGGGTCACACCCTCCAGAGATGCGCTCGTGCACTACGCCGACGGACTCACCCGGGAGACCTTCAAAATCGTGAGCTATGAAATTGCCCTGTAGGAATGCAAAGAGATGTCCTTTCAGCTGAAAATGAGAGAAACCTTCCAGTAATAGCATGGACCTCTTGCACAGGAGTGGGTTAGTGGGAAATGTGGGCATGCACACCCAAGAGCCCCAAAATGCCAGCAGCTGGGTTGAGGCACATCAACAAACTGCCTCTAGGAGTTTTCATCTCCACGCAGATCAGGTCTTTTGCAAAGTAAACAGGTCTCAATGGCTCACTCGAGACCAAGCCATCTCAAAAACCTTCTGATGAAAGCAGGGGTAGCTGACAGCAATATACAGGCATACCTCAGTTGACAAAACCTCTGAAAAAAAGCGTCTTTTTTTTTTTTACAATGTCCTCCCAGCCTTCCTTTTTCTTCTTTGCCCTCTGTCTAGTCGAAAGACTTTAGCGGCATTAACGCTGGAAAAATGGTGAAGGAGGGCTGAAGAAACACAGACCCTGACTGTCAAGTTGCAGCCGTGCATTTGCAGTAGACAGTGTGATAAAAAAACTGAGCTGGGTGAGAACGGGGTTCCGCTCCAGCGGATCCTGCAGTGGCTGTGTGTGCTGGCTTACAACAGGCAAGGTAAACAGCGGCTGGCCCCGGAATCCCTTACTGAGCACGCCGAACGCCAAAACAGAGAGAAAAGGGAGAGCGGTTAAGTTTGCCTCGCCAAATACCTTTCCTCCCTGCTTTCCCCTTCCGTGCCCTTCTGGCCCCTCTCCCATTCCCTTCCCTTTTGCCTGGGAGTGTTTGCGTCGTCCTTCCACGAGCCCGGGCAAAAGGCAAGCAAATGGGAGGGGGCAGTCCCATATGTAGAGAAAGCCTGTCCACGCCTCCCCCCCCCCCAATTCTCTCCTCCCGTTCCGTTGCCTTTTGCCCGGGTGCGTGTGCCTGCCTTCCGCGAGGCTGGGCAAAATGCAAGGGTACGGGAGGAGGCACGGCCATGCCTTTCTTCTCCGCATGCGGGGCCGCTGCCTCCCATTCGCACGCCAGGCTCGGAGAGGGAGGGGGAGAATGGGAGGGGAGGCAAGTCCACCCCTTGCAAATAATCACATGCACGAAGGTCAAATCTGCAAATGTGGAGGGAGGACCGTACAGTCCCTCATTTTTCAACCTGGTTCCTCCTCTCGCCTCTTGCTCCTCTGAATGTCCCCATCAGCTTCACAGAGCTTAGGATCTCCCCATCCTGACGTAACTGTGCTATCCTTCAGGTACGGCTCCCCAGAGCCCACCGAATTCACTTCAAGGAAGGTCACTTGGGACACCGGCCCTCCCTGTTGTGGGAAGCCGTCTCTCGGGACCTGTGCGTCATGGGAATTTGGGGCTTCTCTTCCTCTCACTCTCCCCCCTTTTCATTCTCCAGTGCAAGGAATTCCTGCGCCCGTTTAAGAAGTGCCTGCGGAAGCTGAATTTGCCCAAAGATTTCCCCGAGGAGAAGAGAATGAGCTGCACCCGAAGGAACCTGATCATCCTTGGAGACCACATCAACAGGTTCCTCCAGCACTACTGCAAAAAGTGGGAGATGAAGCACTGGAAGAAGTAATGCAAACCCGGGAGCGAAGGAAAATTAGGTGGAGGGCAAGATACTTATTTGTGGGGGCAAGACTCTAATTTTATTCCCCTAGAGCCGGGCCACTCGTTGTCACCAATGGAGCGGAAAAGCGATTTTAAACCATCTTTTCCTTTGCTTTGCCTTTTACAAATAACCCATTAGAACCGTAATAGCCTGAAAGGGAAATTAATGACCTTGCCCTTCACTCTTCACTGATTAAAATCCCCCCCCTTGATTAAAACAGGGCTCCGTCCAAGCAAAGGCAATCCACAAAAGTGTGCTTGAATTAATTAAAACTCGCAGGGCCGATGGTTTTTCGACTGTTTGCAAACACACAGGTGGTTGGCGGTGACAGCTTCCGCGTCTCTGGGGCAATGAAACTGCACTAGATTTTTGTCTGAACTTTTAAAAGAACTATATATACTGCTGAACTCTATGCCAAAACTAGTTTAGCTCTCTCTTCCTTCACACTACACATTGATAATCATTGTCATTCTACCTATTCTATTATCTATTCTATGATAATTGCCATGGCAACATCCCAGGGCATCCCGGGGTTTGTAGATTGGTGACGCACTAAAGGTCTCTGGCTGACCATTGGAAATACCATCCACCCTCCACATTTGGTAGGGTTAGAGATGCAAGACCCTTGCAAAAGTGGAAAGATTGAAAATATCAATACATACACGGGGGGCAAGGGGGGCATACTTCCTCTCTCTCACTCATCTCCTTCCTTGGGTATCTGTGGGGCAAGACTTCCGAAGAGGTTAGCCTTTGCCTTCCTCTGAGGCTGAGAGAGTGTGACTGGCCCAAGGTCACCCCGTGGGTTTCCACGGCCGAGCAGGGATTCAAACCTTGTTGGCCTCCAGAGTCAACGTCTTAACACTCAAAACAACTGCACCATGCCGACTCTCTCAAAAATAACTACCTCTTTTTAAAGCTCTGATAAATCTAAAAAATTCATTAAGGAATTCGCAAAACAAGGCTCGTAGCACGCCTCCATATGTGTGCGTATCCACCGCATAGGGTTTCAGACTAAAACCGCAGGTCATACGGTAGGTAAAAAAAAAAAAGAGCAGCTCTCTCATTATCTGCATAGGAACAAACAATATGTATTTATTTTCCATGGCCTTATGGATCAAGAGAGAAGAAGGGAGTGCCATATTCCAGGCTCTGCAAAGAGGTCATATGATCATCTTTTTCCTTCTGAGGAAGTTCGCTCTCTAAAACAGGGCCGTGAAAAGATCGAAGGAGATGATTTACAAGGACAACCAAAATCCAGCACTTCAATACCGACCGTGGTTCAATATCTTGCTCAAGGAAGAAAGAACGGTGAAGTATTGTTAACGTCTGTCAGACATGACAGGTCTACGTCGGCACCCAGGAAAACAAGTTAATCCAAGGCCAATTTTAATAGCTGATTCTGCCAGGCAAGAGGGCAAGCAACAAAATAAAGGTCTCAAATCCCAAACGGTTGTCTTACCCGGGGCTGGCCGTGCCCTTAGGCAAAGGGAGAGAGCTGCCTTAGGTAGCAGATTTTGGATGTGTGCGTGAAAAGACAGGGAATTGTAAACTACGTGCTTTGTTATTATTGCATCAATATCATTGCCTTCACAGTCAAACAAGCGTTACCAACTGGAGCTGTGGACCACCAATGTTCCAGATTAGGAATCAGGGAGGTAACATCAGATAAATGTGCCAAGTCCCAAGTACTGTCTCTTTTTGGAAAGGTGCTCTTGTGATCCTGTCTATGGCCATTGCATTCAGATGTTTGGTCCGTCCATTTGGAACTGCTCCCCAGACACCTATTGCAGCTGGAGCCGCAGTGGTTTTCTTTTCCCCAGAGGTTCTGAATCTCCATTTGTGGGGTCTCAGTATTCCTTCGTCTTCATGTCTTTGTTTCTTTGTCTTCGATTCTGCTGTCTCCAGGGGTTGTCCCATCTCTAACCCAAGCTTTCTTTCAATCACGCTTACGTCTGGCCCAGGGGTTCTTACCCTTGTCTTTACCATGCACATCCTTTAAAGATCTTTTGCTGTGGCGGGCCACCAAGCCTAAACTCAAGATTTAAAATGTGCTGGCAAGAAATGTCACTTGCTATCTCGTAATCCCTGAGCATCGTTCGCTTGCATGTTCTCACCACGTGCAGAAGTAGCAAGTGCTGAGCACACTTTCTGCTATCAAACAGTTCTTTTCATAACTTTTGACCTGTTTGAGATATTGTAATGAAACTTTGTACAAATTATATCCATCATCAGCAAAAGACTCCTGCTCTTTGGAATCAATGCATGACTGTCCATCTTCCTTCCTTCCTTCCTTCCTTCCTTCCTTCCTTCCTTCCTTCCTTCCTTCCTTCCTTCCTTCCCTCCCTTCTAATCGTAAAAGTTCGTAACATTTCTTCACGGCTTTCTGGACCCCCCTGTGGGGACATCATGGACCTCCAGCGGTCCATGGATCCTGGCTTAGGAACCACTGTTCTGGCCTATTATTTCCTAGTTGCTTGTTTGTTTGAATCTTAAAACTCCTGTAGGATTTTTACATCACCATTTTCAGGCATATTATTTTACCATCCAGAAAGAACTGGATGGGAACTTTTTTGTTTGTTTGCGTAGGTTCCAGTGTTATCATTAAGGCCACTTTATCATGGCATTTCTTATATTCACGTCTGCACACGGCTGGGGCACAAACTGATAAGGTGATCAAAACACTCCCTTAAAAACACACACACACACACACACACACAACATAGGACTTATCCAGAAAGGGAAAAAAGTCCCTGGGAGAATGGAGACTTTCGCGCTCTTTTGGTTTTGATTTTGCCCGCGTGCGTACATGGCTTGCCACCCAAATTCTTTCTTGAAACATCCTGGGCTTCCCCCCTTCTTCCTCCTGCTAATCACACCTCACATCTGGACTCAGGCGACCTTGCAGAAATTGACTTTCACACACTTTCACTGACCCCTTTTGAATTATTGTTCAGGCCCTGGAAGGAGAGATGGCGGAAGGAGCAGGGGGAGAGAGAGAGGGAGAGAGAGAGGTGTTGTCTTGCAAAAATTTTGAGAGAAGACTTCGCGGTAGAGCAGATAGGAAGGGGAGAAAGGGCAGAGCCATTTCAGGGCGGAGATGACTTTCGGACCCATGAGGGCGGTCGAATTAGGGCAGCAAAGGTAGTGGGCAGGGATGTGTTGGGAAATGAAGGCGGAAAGACTGACCAAGATGAGGTTAGTGGTAACTGTTGGTGCGCTCCTGTGTCGGTGGTGCGGTGAATCCACGCAGGGATGAAGTCCAAACTCTGAAAGCCCTCTCCCGGATGCAGCACTCTTCCCATTCCCCGAGGTTCAGCACCGTGGATAGCTCATTTAAAGTCTGTAGGGCCGTTTCCTCACCAGACTGTTGTAGTGCTATTATTCCGCTTTCAGCGTCCTATGGAATCCTGGGGTTTGCAGCCCTGGCCCCTCCCTAAACTGCAAACCCCAGGATTCCATAGGATGTTGAAAGCGGAATAATAGCACTATGACAGTCTGGTGCGGAAATGGTCTTAGCCACAGTTTGAAATAAAAGCACCGCACACCTCTAGAATGGCATGAAAACCAGGGATGCTTTCTGGGGGCACCAGTTTTGCTCCATGGAAGGCTGCCCTTCACACAGCGGGTTGGCACCCCCTTTTGCTGTGCTAGTTCCATAGGACCCCAAACGCCTTCCCCACAGCTGGTGAAAAAGTCAAATCGTAAGGATCGTTGTTTTTTTTTTAAACTCCCGGTTTTAGGATGCTGTGGAGGTTCGTCTCCCTCTTCTCAGCCCTCGACGAGAAGCAACTGTGTAAACTCTACCACTACGGCAAGACGGACCAAACGGCCAAGTTTCTGGTGAGAATTAATAGTTTTGACACCGGATTTGTATTTGTATCTTGCGTCTAGAAATCATTACAGCTAACCCTCCACGTTCACCAGGGTTCCCCTTTGCAACGGGGGAAAACTCGCAAATATCAAAATGCGCGTGTCTGTGGGAAGGGGGCCAGGGCATAGAAGGAAGAATGGACACCCAGGATCCAAACCGGGCCAGGGAAAGGAGGGAGAAAGGGGGTAGATTGGCATGGTGGCCCTGGACTTCCCCCTCTTTGCCCATCTCCTTCCTTGGGTGTGCGAGCGGCATCGGGAGAGGGTTTGTGGTGCTGAGAAATCTAGCTGCAAGTTGTCCTCAGCCGGCCAAGCAGGAGGACCAGCGAGGCAGGTTTTGAAAAGGCTATGCGGCCTCATCAGAGCTGCCGAGAGGGAAGATTTCCCTGGAAAAGAAGCTCCCGAGACGTTGTGGCGGCCGAGGTCAGAGGAACTCGTGCATAATCAAATCTGCGAAAGTCAAACCTGAAAACGTGGAGGGCCGACTGTAGTATATTTTCAATAGACCTCAGAGGAAGGCTAGGGCAAAACTACTCCCAACACGTTCTTCCAAGAAACTCTCCTAAGGTTTGCCTTCGGTCGTCATAAATCAGAAGCGACTGGACGGCGCACAGCAACGACGCAAAAGCCTTAGATAACCTTGAAAAATCGCCTTAAACAACGCTTTGTACGTTGGACCCTGAGAAGAACCTTGGGAGGCAAAAACCCCGCTAACCAAAGTGTCACTGGAAAGCCTTCCGGACCTTATTAGAGTTCTTTTTAAAGTCAGTCTTAGTGTAAGACCTGTTGCTTTAGTATAAGACCTAGACCTTAGTATAAGACGTATTGCATTAGACACATGTGAAGCTAAAAGAAGGAAAATTTGGAAAATGTCATTCGCCAACAAAGAATGAAAGTTTGAGGCTGTTCGCCTGCCCTGCTGCAGTTCCCTCTTCCATTTTGCAATCTCGGCTTTTCTACCCCGTGCGAAAAACTCCAGTGACGCCATAGAATATCCCGTGGTAGGTGTCTGCGAGCTTCTAAGATATTCCTTTAAGTTATATTAGAGTTTGTTCCTAGAGTTGCTTTAACTGGTAACACACATTTGGGTTACATCAAAAGAGGGAGTGGTCGGATATTGGGGGTGTCAAAAGGCAGGGGCTTCCCGTACACGGACACTTATCATTGCTCTTGGGGCAACAAGCCATAGAATCATAGAAATGTAGAGTTGGAAGAGACCCCAGGGGCCATCCAGTCCAACCCCCTGCCATGCAGGAACACCCTCAAAGCGCTCCCTTTGACAGACGGCCATCCAGCCTCTGCTTAAAAACCTCCAAGGAAGGAGACTCCACCACACTCCGAGGCAGCCTATTCCACTGCCGGACAGCCCTGACCGTCAGGAAGTTCTTCCTGAGGTTCAGGTGGAATCTCCTTTCCTGCAGCTTGAATCCATTGCTCCTTGTCCCGGTCTCTGGAGCAGCAGAAAACAAGCCCTCTCCCTTCTCCACATGGCATCCCTTCAAATATTTCAACATAGCTATCATGTCCCCTCTTAACCTTCTCCTCTGCAGACTGAACATACCCAGCTCTCTAAGTCTGTCCTCGTAGGGCTTGGCTTCCAGGCCCTTCACCATTTTGGTTGCCCTCCTCTGGACCTGCTCCAGCCTGACCATGTCCTTCTTGAATTGGGGTGCCCAGAACTGGACACAGGATTCAAGATGAGGTCTAACCAAAGCAGAGTAGAGTGGTACCATAATAGAAATGCCCATGGGGGCAGAACAATACTGCTCTTAAGTGTGTGTGTGTGTGTGTCTGTTTCAGAAGGCCTATTGCCACCTGGAGAAGTCCAGTCCGGTTGCCCTCCCTGAAAACAGCCGCCTGATGAGTCTGCGTGATACCTGGGGGCTCCGTGGGGGCACCGAGAGGCAGGAGAATTTGAACCCGATCCGCTCATTGTCACCGAGCTGTGAGCAGCCCGCAGGAAGCCGTCCAAGGAAAAGGTAAGAGGCGTTACGCGCGTTCAATATCGTTTGAGGAGGAATCCATCTTCTGTTTCAAAGTCCGAATATCCTTCTCATGGTTACCGACCTCCTTTCCGTTACAGGCTACATCTTTCTTAACCTGATCCAATGTTTCCTGCATCTCGGATAACGGGAGACTTTAATTCTCTTAAATCTTGTTTTATATCGGCCACGTAGGATCTTACTTCGTCCATAAATTTCTTTTTGGTAGTCAGGTGGCTCATCAATTGAATCTCTTTTGGTTTGTGAATCACCACCCCCTAGCCTTCCCTGATTTCATTTTGTATAACTTCATTTAAATAGAGGACTAAAACAAATTAGCGGGTCCGGTTCGATTGGTTAAGAAATAAATTCAATTATGCAAATAGATTGTTAACATAAACCCAGACCTATTTTAATAACCTAATCGATCGAGTTCCATTAATTAATCCAAATAAGCGAATTCATCTGCTAACAATATTAGAGGAGCAAATAATTTAGGTGAGTTAGAAAATTGACCTGGATATTTCAAATGAGCAAAATAATCATCATTAAATAATTCTCAACACTTAAGTATCAAAGAGGAAAGAAAAAAACAGACAAACAAAAAAGTCCACAACCACGAGACCACTCCATAACTAACTAGCGTTACTCTCGTTGTTGTTATTCCTATCATCCTGCCTTTCTCCCAAACTTGGGACGCAAGGCAGCTTCCTATTTAAAAACACCACTGCTCGAGACACACAGAAAAGTGAAGATTAGAATGGGATTAAATTATCGGCCAGCTTAAAATGATTTTAAACGACAATTTTAAAACACTAAAACACCATTCGAAAGCAATTGCAACCGTTCGGTCGGAAACAAGAGAGCACTCTTTGTCCGTTCTTTAAACTCTTTCCATTTAAAAGCCTGCAGGAATAAAACAGTCTTCGCCTGGCAGTGGAAGGAGAGCAGGAAGGGGTCATTCCGCCCTCCCTGGAAAGGGAGTTCCAGAGTTTGGGGGCAGACACCAAGAAGACCCTCCCTTGCGTCCCCCAACCGGCCTTGCCTGGAAAGGCGGTGAGACTGAGAGAAGGGCCTTTTCTGAGGATCTCAGGGCCCAGGTGGGGCTCATACGGGGAGACACAGGCCATTTCCGCACTAGACCGTTATAGCGCTATTATTCCACTTTCGACGTCCTATGGAATCCTGGAGTTTGCAGTTTAGGGAAGGGCCTTTGAGGCCACACCTTTCTCGTGCTTGATCTAGAAGGAATAGGCGGCTAGCCGGGCCTCCTCTGTTGCTTTCCAAGCACTGGTTTTTAGAGTTGTAATTATATCCGTGGGGGGCCTTGTGGGTCTTTAGATTTGTTAGGATTGCAACTCCCATGAAGCCTAGCCAAACATAGCCTCTGGCAAGGCAAGATGGGAGTTCCAGGCCAACAATATCTGGACGAACATGTCTTGGTAACGGTCACAGTGGCTTTCACACCTCCAGGCTTCAGAAGACTTCTTCGAGAACCAGAAGGAAGGGTGGCGTTGACAGGCCCCATGGGACGTGTCAGCCAACTGTATCTCCCAGCTTTCTGTGCAGCGGAGGAGCAGAGTCGTCTTCAACATCCCAAGCCGCTCTTCTGACGTCTGATCCGTGACACGTGAAGGGTTTGCCGAAGGAAACAGGACCTAATGTGAATGCCAAGCCTTATGGCTGTTTGCAAAGTTAGACATCTGTGGACACCTGTAGTTGATAACATAAAAAGCACACTTCCCAAGTATGATCCATGGCGTTTGTGATTTAATTTGTCGTCTTGTATGCCAGGAGCGGGCAGAAGGAAGATTTGGATGCACTGGCACAACTCCAAGGGATTTGCACTAGAACTGCAAAATTTGGTGAGTCTCTGCTGTTGTTTTTACCAAACGCAGCAAGAAAATGAGTCTTTTTGCAAACCTGAATTGCTCTCCTGAAACAAAGAAAACTGAAGTAACCAAGAGCCGTGGATTATTGTGGGTGTGGAAGGGCCACAGCTTTGTTCTGCTGCTCAGAACCAGGGTTTGGAAACACTTGTCGCAAACAATGCATTCGTTATAATTCACCTTCGACTTTTTGCAATAACCAAGGCGTGACATTACACGTCTAATGTAACTTCGCTCCTTTTCTAGTGTAACCATTCCAAAGTACTGTAGTCACAGATGGACTCAGAGCGCGATAATCATGAAGTGTGAACAGAAGCAATTGATTTGATGTTGGAAAGACACTGGCCGTTTTGGCACTGGACTGTTCGAGCGCTATTATTCCACTTTCAACCTCCTATGGAATCCTGGGGTTTGCAGTTTCGGGAGGGGCCCCTCCCGAAACTGCAAACCCCAGGATTCCATAGGAGGTTGAAAGTGGAATAATAGAGCTAGAACAGTCCAGTGCGGAAATGGCCACTGCAGCAAAATCCAAAGAAGAGTTTGGCTTCTAAACTAAAATGGAGCAACAGTGACATCTAGTGGCCAGTGGCCTCCCCAGCGATGCTGTCGGGGGCCCTATCACACTACCACCGTTATAGTGCCATTATTCCACTTTAACTGCCATGGCAACATCCTGGGGAACTCTGGGGTTTGTAGTTTAGTGAGGCGCACCGCCTTTCTGGCTGAGAATTTTAAATGTCCCTCCCTAAACTGCAAATCCCAGGACTCCCAAGGATATTGCCATGGCAATTAAAGTGGAATAATAGCACTACAACATTGTAGTGTGACCGGTCCCAATGTGTACCACACAAGGGCAAAAGACAGGACTCCAGCCATTGGGAGGGCTTGGGATGCCCTTTTAGCATCAAACCTCACTATTATGTCTCCTTTTCGCGTTTCAAGCCTAACAATCTTTTCTTCAACCAACCGTCGGTAAGCCTTGTGGCCGCCTGCCGCATTTAGCCCTCCCTTCACGTACATCCGTTCGCCTGCGCACACGCCGCTGAACTGGCGTGAAAGGCCGAAGGGAAGACTTCCGGGTTAGGAATCTCCTGGCCACTTTGGAAATTTTATTTTAGTCATGTTATCGTCCCAAGATTCGTCGCAAAATCAATCTCCTGACAATTGCTCCAAACCAGCCGCTGGAGAGGTCTCTGCAGAACTCCCCACGTCCAGCATTGCCCCTAAATTTGGTGCGTCTTGCCTCTTCTCTTTCACACATACGCTCAACCCGTCTCATCCGCTGGGGCACACAGAGCCCCTCCTCATTGCTCACCCTGGCCCGCCACGGCTGTATCTCGCCTCCTCCCTTCCCCATTTACCTGTCCTGGGCCGAGAGGCAGAAACCGCCGGGAGAGGAGCGGATCCCATCCAGGTCGCAGACGCATAAGCCGGAGAGTTCGCCTGGGTTGCAGGAGCGAGGGCTCAGAGGTTCCAAAATCCATCAGGAGAAGCCGGTGGGCATGACCGCCAGAGACCCAAGGGAAAGACAAAATGACGTATACCATAAGCCAGCCCAAAGGTCAAGAGTTAAAAAAAAAAATAATGCACAAAAGCCAGGAAGGACGAACAGCTGTGAACAGCAACTTCCAGCAGCTGCCGTGAGCTTTTGTCGCCCCCTGGCTTTGGGATGCCGAGTGCCTGATTGCTCGGCGTTTCTTGAACAAGAGATACTGGTTCCGCCATCGCTCCTTCTCCCGTTGAGAGGCTCTCGGACCTCCATCCCCTCCGGAGAGAGGAGGACCGTACGGCCTCCCCCAAATTCCCGTTTTGCGGGCTGTCAGAGGAAACAGCTATTTTCAGATTAAAAAAAAAATCCAACAGGCACAGTTTTGCCCCAAAGTGCTGTCCCCACCCTGCCGGAAATCAAGTGAGAAAAGTAACCGAGGCGGACGTGTTGTTTCAGCTGCTGGGAATGCCAGCAGGGCAACTCGAATTGGGGTGGGAAGAAGTGGAAATGGCCCTGGAAACCCACTGGCCATTCTTACCCAAACCTTAAAAACTGCAGTTTATTTTATTTTCGCATGAGGCTGATACTGCAGACCGCAGTGAACGGGGACTCCTTTTTTCCTGCCCTCTTCTTGGCACCCTTCCGCACCACACCATTATAGCTCTATCATTCCGCTTTAACTGTGGCGGAAGTATCCTGTGGAACCCTGGGATTTGCGGTTTAGGGAGGGGCGTTTGGAATTCTCAGCCAGAGAGCTCCAGCATTTAGGGCTACCATAGGCCCATTCACACTACAGAATTATCATTATTAATTATTGTTCCACTTTAACTGCCATGGCCCTCTCCCATGGCATCCTGGGGTTTGTAGTCTGGTGATGCGCAGGGTGAGAATATGGATCCTCCTCCCTAAACTGCAAATCCCAGGATTCCAGAGGATGGAACCATGGCAACTGGGTGTAACAGTCCTTTCTTTCTGTCCTGACTTTCTCTTGCCTGTCCTGAATTTCTTACCGTCCAGCCTCAGCAACGTGATGGCACCAAATATTTTCTGCATCTGTTTCAATCACACTATAACCATGCTCTATACTTCTGAATGGATTCACTTTACAAGAAAAAGGAATTCAAATGACAAGAAAAGAGATTCCACCTAAGCATGTAGAAGAACTTCTTTACTGGAAGAGCTGTTCAAGGGTGGAATGGAGATAAAACTCTTCCTTGCTGGAGATCTTAGAAGAGAAGAGAGTTTGGGTGGACATTAAGATGCTACGAAAATCTTATTTTAAAGAAAGTTATTTTAAAGAAATAACTTCACTAATTCATAGATTTAAGATTCTACAAATCTTAAATCTATGAATTAATCAAGTTATTTCTTTAAAAAGACACACAAGCAGAATTTGTGACCTTCCTTCATAGGACTCATTTAAAAGAACAGTAACTGACTGATGAACGATATGCACTGAATCTCACATGCTTTTTCTTTGGCACGTCGTCTTCCTTTGCTGGAGAACAAAGCACAGCCTTGCAAAATGCAGGAACACTATATTTATTAAGTCAATAATTCTTTTTAGCAATACAATTACAGAATATCACAATGTCGGTTACAAACATACTCAGTATGATTTTGATGGTTACAAAGAATAAAACTAGGCATTGCAGTCCGGTGTGATGTCAGATACAAAAAAAGCCCCCAAAAATCGGTTGACACAAAAAGAATAGGATGATGGCCGAGAGTGATCCGGACGCCTTCATATAAATAACTGTGGCACAAAAAGAGTTAGGGGATTTTGGATTCAGAGCTCCTGGGAAGGTGTGCTCGCTCCATTTTCAGCCGTTTTGCTGCTGCTGCTGCTGCTGCTGCTGTTGTGTGTGTGTGTGTGTGTGTGTGTGTGTGTATGTGAGTTTCATATATACATATACACAGTATTTTAAATCCCCTGTTAAGTTCTATGAAGCATTAGAAAATAAGAGTACTGAATGTGGTAATATTTGATAAAATGTAAAAGTCCATTCACCTCCAAGATATAACTCTAAAGTTTTTCTTTTTTTCTTTTTTTTTGTATTTTTAAATTTTTATGGCAACATACCTTCCTAGAAAGGAGTATACATACAAAGGAAAGCGGGGAGAAAGAAGTTACACGTTATGATACCCGCAACAGTTAGTGACCCAACACGGAAAAACTTGTGTAGCAAACACCAAGTTCCTAGATATTTCTATATATTTATATAGTTATATATATATATATATATATATATTTCCCCATCTTAATTTTTTTTTTTTAGTGTTTTGAAACAAACAAACAAAAAAAGAATGTGCACTTAAAAACAATTCACTAAGGCCTCTCCATGCTATAAGATACCCAAGGACTGCAATGAAAAGGTTTGCCAATGAGAACCTGGAATGCACACTATGATATAACCTCACGGAGAGGGGAAGCCGCGTCCATTGCCTTAAAACATTCCTGAGTTTGGGGAAGGGTACCAAAAAACGTGACCCCCAGAGCTGTCAGAAGGGAACCCCTGCAAGCATTACGAATTTCTTCCCTCCCCTCCCTCCCCAGCAACAAAGATACCCACACAGAGCCAAGGAACCCCCCTCCCACAAAAAAAGGCCAAGAGGTGAAATGTGCAACAAGCCAAACTCTTGCGAAGACACGAAACGAAACGAACTCGAACAAAGGAAACAAAACAAGAAAACCGAAGGAACAGAAATATTCCACTTCATAATAATAGCACTTGGGCACTTGATCTGGCAAGGTTGGCGGCAGCAGGGGCGGAGGATGAGGGTTGAAATGTGGCCAAGATGCCGAGACCTGGGTCTTCCCTGCCCTTCCGAACGCGGTGGCACAGTAGCTCTCGCCACCAGAAAGGCGCCTCTGGGGATGCCACTCAGCGTCCGAGCCGGACTACCGAACCAAACGATGGACGAGGGCCGTCCTTTCGTCCTGCCTGACAGGTTCATCTCTCACTACGGAGTTACAGGCAGGCAGGACGGCAACTCAGAACCTAAACGTGGGGCTGCTTTGCCTCTCCGCCTGCACTAAAAGACCAAGTCCTTTCAATTACCTGCGCTCCTCCCTCCTCCATTTTCACACCTGGGGGTGGGCAGGACAGAATACGCCACACAAGTTATATACACAAGACTTAACACTTCATGTGATGAAGCCAGGATCTGGGAGCAGCCTCCATCTCCCCCATATTCAGACCTTAAAGACAGCAGCAAAGATACTCCATGCACCCTGCTCATTTTGGTAAGGGGGGCTTCTTGGGGGCAGCATTTAGCTTTGGGTGGGCTATGTCTCACGCTTCAGGTTTTGGCTGGCTTGCAAGTCAACAAGGTACCTCCATTAGCGGGACCACATAATTCAAGGGAGAGTGGCTCTCGCCAAGTCCAAGCTGCAGAAATTCTGAGGAACTTCTCCATTCCCAGCTTACATCTTATGTCAGTTCCACGAATGCGGTTGGAGAAACGGCGCTCTCACCAGCTGAGGTACATAACGGACAAGCGTTGGGGACTAAACACATCTCCAAACACTCCAATACAGGGAAGATAAAACTTCCAAACTACCTGGACAACTGATATAAACAGATCGACTCCACAAATGACTTCAGAGTTGTTCTAAGCAATGTCAACTGTACTCCTCCGCTGTTAAGTGGTCCAACCATTTTAGAAATCAAGACATTCGAGAACTGAGTCCTCATTATTATGGCAGGTTTACTGCCAAATATGCTTGGGGTTTTAAGAAGAGAAACCAGGTTCCCGGGCGAACAATCCTCAATGATAACTTGGCTACTGACAACATGAGTGTTTAATTGTCAGTTTAAAACGGTTTTGCCATCTTTCTGTCCCATCGTCGGCACAAACTGGATTTCAGTGAAACATCCGGACAAAACGCAAACAAACAAACAAGCCCCCACCTTGAAGATTCTCTCAAGAACCCTTAATTTCTTTAAAACTGCTTTACTTTAAGTGTATGGATGAAGGTTTTTGCAGAATGGCAGTTACGTGAATAATACTATTCTGCCCTTAATCTCTGAAATACAGTTCAAATGAAACAGAGAAAGAGCCAAGGGGGTAGGCAGCTATGGGAGATCAAAACAGCAGATCTGTGCTGGATTGGAGCTTGTGGCCTACAAACTTCCTCTCATGCAGAAGCGCATGTCCCCCAGAGACACGCTTAGAAATCTTCGGGGTTTCAGTAGTCCTTTCCCACCTTCTGGAGTGCAGAAAAAGCATTTTAAAGCAGGAGTGGTAGGTGAAAAGGTGTGATGGGAGGATGGGACAAGCTACAAATTCCAACTTTGGGCCTCCAGGATCTCAGTGGAGGAAGGAATCAAATTAGCCCCGAAAAGCACGTATTGCTGGTGTACAATACAACTTTGGGTACAACTTTGCACCAGGGATTGGCAAGCAAGCAAAACTGTTCCACAGAGCGGCCAACACTAGCTACCCACTGCACCTTTATCAAAATGGTGACTAAACAAGAACATAAAAAATGCCTTCACATCACAGCAAAGTTATTGGGTGCATTTACATGCAACTGAACCAGAATTCCTGCAAGTGACTAAACAAACCACAGACCTGCTGTTCACGGTTTATCGGGATATCTCAGCCTAGCAATCTGACTTCTGTTTCAATAATTCAAGAAAATAAACCTAGAAAAACCTGCAGTTTATTTCTTTTGTCTTGAGACAGGAAAGACAAGCCGGATTCTGGTATCATAATAAATAAACCATGGGTGGAGGTGTGTCGTTTGTTACTGGGAGAAGTTGGTCAGCATATTACAGCACACTGGAATTACCAACAAACAAGAATGGTAAAGAATTCTGAACAGCAACTGCATATGAATAAAGTCACTGTGTAATTAAAAAAAAAATCAGTTGGATTCAAGACAAAGGGAAATCTGAAGAAAAGCTTGCAGATAATTCAAGATTTTTTTCCTATGAGCCAATTTTGAATTGTTCCAGACTGGAACAGAAGCACACACATCACTGGCCAAAAAACAAACAAACAAACAAACAAAAAACCCCAAGACAACTAAAATTCTGCAGGGTGAAGAACTGTACTGGACTTTGCCCTCCAGAAGAAGTTTCTATGGACACTTCAGCATGTCAATGGTGTCCATAAAAGAATTTCTAAAAGTGAGGAATTGAAAATATCAATATATTTATAGATCACAGGGAGTTCAACCTGATTTCCGTGGAACTGCAAACAGCAGAAATTCAGAAGCATTCCTCAAGTATGATCCTGCCCCTGAGAGCTATTGCTGTCTGTAAATCTAAGGGGTTAGTAGTGACCGGTAAGTATCTTGACCAGTGGAAACAGTTTAAACCCTTGTGAAGTTCCTACTGACAATTCCCCCTTTTGTCTTTCAATTAGGAATGAGGAAAAAATATTTCATCGAGGTTTTCTTTTGGTGCTGGAAAAAAAGAAGCATTGTAAAATGAGACTGAAAGACTTCAGTGTTGAGTTTAAGTTTCTGGCAGAAAACCTCTTGATATAATTATAACTGGGAACATTCCAGAGTGTAGTCCCCAAGACTGAGGGGGGAAAAATCGGGTTTTTGCACCGGATTTTGAAAAGGATCAGCCAGGGCGGGGGGAAGAAACAACTTTTTACCACTGGGGTAGATAAGAGAAACCGCTTCAGATGTTGCTGAATGAAATCGTCCCTCAGTCTAGGGCCATTTCCACACTAGACTGTTGTAGTACTATTATTCCACTTCGAACATCCTATGGAATCCTGGGGTTTACAGTTTAGGGAGAGGCCTCTGAGGCCCCTCCCTAAACTGCAAACCCCAGGATTCCATAGGATGTGCAAAGTGGAATAATAGCACTGTAACAGTCTAGTGCGGAAATGGCCTCGGCTCCTTCACAGCATAAGCAATGGAGAGGAACGCAGGGAAGAGCAACTCAGTGACATCTGTAAGGGTGCACATTGCCTAGCCTGTTTCACAATATTCCAAGGGAAACACAACAGCCCCAGCCAAACTCAAGACTCTGCTAGACTCTGCGCCCGGCCTCATGCTGTCCCCTAACAGCAAGGGCTAATAACGGCAAATGGAACACTGAAGCAGAGCGCATCTTGGGTCAACGAAAGACGGTGAACCGAAAATCAGCAAAAGGGCTTCAAAACAGTGAGAAGATGCTTTCTTTCCCTTCTGCGCACTCATTTGACAGCAAGAATAAAAAAGGAAACAAGATTTGGTCTCCACAGGTAGCAGAAAAGCCAAGAGAATTCTTGATGAGACCACTCTGAAAGTGCAGGTGCGAGAAGTCATTTTTGAACGTCCTTCCGTTAAAATGGAACAGCAACCCAGAAAACCAAATTTCCTGCAATTAGTGATCTAGCACATTACACATATAAAGGTTCTAGCCCTAAGGTCCTTGCTGCTATTCTATTTTTCCGCCCGCAGGGCATTTTTTTAAATGCAGAAAAGCAAAGAGTATGAATACTCCCGCTGCAATCAAAAATGATTCACTCAATTGCACCACTCACCATCTTCCATATTCCTTTTATTTTATAAGGCTATTTAACTGGAACTATTATAAACAGTAGTTTTGGGATTGTTTTAAGGGCTGCAACTATGCAACTTTGGAATGCAATGGGCTGACAAACTAAAAACAAAAAGAGCTGTGATATGGCCCATAGCCAGCACAAATGAACTTTTTTTTTTAAAAGTGGGAATAAAATTTCCATGCTCTTATTGCTCACTGGATTGCCATTACTTCCACAATTATAAGAGATGTGCTGAGATCTTTTTTCTTACTGCTAGGACTGATGCCTTTTAATCCACCATCAAACCACTCTGAAGCCTTGTTTTAAGCCACTTCCAACTGACTTTTCAGTCAAAAGCATCTTTATAGAGGTGAGAAAGTCTGAACCCAAGGCCATTTCCACACAACGACGCACCTGTGTGTTGTCCTGTCGCAGTTAATATTTCCAAGTTCTACCTGGGTCCCTCATTAGCGTAGACCCCTTGCCCCCCCTAAAGAGTTATTTTGGGTGCCTTTTGTTTTGTTTGTTCGTTCAGTTTCAAAAATGTTCAGTTTAAAAAGAATAACAGGAATCAACAATCTACCTTTTTACAGCGTTAGGGTGCAGAATCTACTCAGACAGCGCAATGCTCAGAAAATGGGAGTCTGACCTACACGGAGAAGTCAGGGAAGTCTTGCTGTTGTGGACAATTCTACGTCCCACCGACCCCTCTGTTGGTTCCCACAGCAGGAGTGTTAAGGATGCACTTCCAAAATGAACACCTTTCTTTCGAGCACGGTGTTATGAGAGCTCCTCCTCTCCCCCATACACATAAAATGAACAAAAGAGGTCTTTTTTTTAAAAAAGGCACTAGTTTGAAACAAAAAAATTGCCGGCCTGCAATATTCCAGTTTAAAAGCCGAGCCTATTGCTATAGTTAGGATTAAGAGAAGTATCTGAAGCCGCCAACCCCTAACCTAGGCTGCATTTTGAACTTGAGAGGGCTAACCTTACGCTCCCACTCCAAACCTTGCAGATTTTCTTTTTTTAATGAATAAAATTCACTCCCAAAGTTAAGAGAGGCGTCTGCTAGATAGCCAAGCCTCTTTCTCTGGGCAACTCAGAAACCCCCTGAAAATAGGGGAGACCACCCAATGATACCCTTAATTACAGAGACACTGCCTGTGCCTCCATATTAAGAACTGAGGTAATAAGCAAAAATGTCCCCCATTCTTTCCAACCTAGTTGAGTGTAATGCTACATAGGTCTCTCAAAACATCCGTTATTACCTCAATGTTAAAAAGATGGTTCAATCCAAAGAAAAACAAAAGAAAAACACAAAAATACACACATACACACACACATATACACATCAAAATTAAGACAAGCTAGTGAGACAGGCATAAGTTATCTTGTTTTGTTCTTAAATGTATGACAGACATTTTTTTAAAAAAGAAATTAAATATAAAGACATTGGGTTTTTGTCTAATGTAAAAAAAAAAGGAAACTAAAAAAAGGAAGGAATGAAGATAGAAAGAGAGAGACCAACCTGTTGTGCTTTTTTTTTTTTTTGGCATTATCCACCGATCTCTGCAATAAATCGTCATGTTCAGACCATCAGAACAAAATCAAACCAAATTCTTGAACAACAAAGAAAACCTAGTTAGCACAAACAAGCTACAGCCTTTAGAGAGAGACCCTACTTTGAAAAGGGATGGGAAGAGGAAGGAAGAAGCGTTTAAAAGTTTGGCTTATGGCATTAACATCTAGTTTACCTGTGTAACCTCTGTAATTTAAAAAGACATGCCGTCGCAACTGCCAAAGAACGTTGAAGCGCCTACTTTTGTTATCTAGTACACATATATAAAGTCTCTTGTTATCACTGGAAATACACTCGTGATGAAATAACTCTACCAGGTAAAAGTGAACGTGGGGGGGCAGAAATGGTAACAAAGCCATTGGTCCAAGTCTCGTTCTAAGGACAGGCTGGTCCACTTGAATCCTCCTGGTCTTGTTATGGAAAGCACTTTGCCCTGTACCAAGCAAAACAGAACAAAATAAAAGGATGCTAAGACTATAGATATCCTGTTGGTGGTTATCACTTCCGGGTGAACACTGGTCCAGTTTAGATGCACGGCAAAAGCAAAAGCGGTGGTCAGGCGGTAGCTCAGCGCAGTTCATAACCAAGCGTTGCTTCTCTGGAGTAAACTCTTTGCCACATTTCTTCATAAGGCAGCACAAGGCAAGAAGCAAGATATTCCCTCCCCCCTCCGTATGTGAATATCCGTTGTCGACTTGTCGGCTATCCATACTGAATAAGGACTTTTTAAAAAGAAACATTAGGTAAAGTGAGTAACCAAACCGTATTCTACGATTTCGACTCATCAGACATACAAGCCAGCTGGCACCCTCCTTCCACAATTAAGAATGCAACTCTTGAAAATTGTTAAATGGTTTTATTTCTCTCTTTCTATTCTCGCAGAGATCTCCGATAAAGTGGCTTCTTTTTGAGGGGGGGGGGAAACACCCCAAAATTAAAAAATAGAGAAGATTGTTAGGGATGTCTATGTTTTTCTTTTTATATATATATTTCTATGTATATATTTCTCTCTCTCAAGTTGAAAACGTGAGCCAAAACAAAACATGCCGTACTCATGCTGGTAAGGAAATTTTTTAGCATACATTCGTCTGTACGGTCACTCCATCAGAAGTTGAGATCACCCCAAACAGGGGATTTTTATGGACTGGACCAGTATTTCAATGTAATTTTTACAGCCCCCTCAAGGAGAAAAAGAAGAAAAAGAAAAACTACATGGTTTCAAATTTCACAGTATGACTTTTCCCATGTAAATTTGGGTAAAACAAAAAGAGAGGAAAAAGCCCAGTTGAGAAAACCGACCAAGTTCCTTAGCAAATCTGTCCTTCAACGTTTTGAGACATCAAGAAAGACTGAACTACTTCTTCGGTGGAGTGAGGGCTGGTGCTTACGTCCTCCAGGGCGTCTGTAACCGAAAACTGCCGATCTCGCAACCGGTTCCAGTTGGCCAAAATGTTGTGGTATTCAAATACTTTCTCATAATTGCCAATGGAGTTGTACAGTTTAATGAGGCCCCGGTAGTCATATTCCAGTCCACTGTAACCTTCCCCGAAAAGCTTCTTTCCTACAATGATAAGGATACATAATTAAAAAGGGGTGCATTTTCAAAATATCATCTAGTTATGCTTTTAAAATATAAATGCATTCAGATTTTTTTCCGATATCCACAGGAATGTACTACAGTCTAAAATGGACAGGAAAGTTTTGCTGTTTGTATGGAATTTTCCCCAAGCAAAATCCATTCTCCACTTCCTTCCATCCCTCAAACAATGGATTTGGGAGAAGGAATTAAAAACTAACCAACTGTTTGGGCTGGGTGGGTCTTCCTATCATTAAACACCTAAACATTTTTTAATGACAAAACTGCAGTTCCATACTGTATTTTCCACCTTGAAACAGCCTATAAATATTTGCTTATGGCCCTCTGCTTTTGCCCTTCCACGCCTCTGCTGAAATTGGTGCTGGTTGATATTTAAAGGCTGTGTTAGCACAGCTCACCTTTAGGATCCAAGAACACACGTGAACAGTACATGTGAACAGTACTATTCTGCTTTGGTCAGATTCCACCTGGAACACTCTGTCCAGTTCTGGGCATCACAGCTCAGGAAGAATATTGGCAAGCTGGAATGTATCCAGAGGAGGGCAACCAAAATGGTAGAAGGCCTGGAGACCATGAAGCCCTATAAGGAGCAGCTTAGGGAGCTGGATACGTTTATCCTAGAGAAGAGAAGGTTAAGAGGCGACACGATAACTATGTTTAAATACTTGAAGGGATGTCATATGGAGGACGGAGCAAACCTGTTTCCTGCTGCTGCAGAGACCAGGACACGGAGCAACGGCTTCAAACTTCAGGAAAAGCGAACCCATCTAAACATTAGGAAGAATTTCCTGATGGTAAGAGCAGTTTGACAGGGGAATATGCCGCCTCAGTGGAGTGTGGTGGAGTCTCCCTCTCTGGAGATGTTTAAGCGTGGATGGCCATCTGTTGGGAATGTTTTGATGGTGCACTCCTGCATGACAGAATGGGGTTGGACCCGATGGCCCTTAGGGGCTCTTTCAACTCTACGATTCTAGGATTGTTTTTAGACTGCTTTTAGGAGTCTTTAAAGATTAATGTGTTTTTAAAATGTTTTTATCTTTGTATTTTCTGCATTGGTTTTTACTCATTGCCTCAAGAGCTGCTGGGAGGCGATACGGTATATACACTGTATATACAAAAATGCTTTAAACAAACAAACCAGCCACGCACCAATTGCTATGGATCTCAAGTAAAGCTTTTCGGCATTTTCGTACTGGTTCATGTCGTAGTTGTAGAGCGAGGCCAGGTGTCCCACAGAAAGAGCAACTTCGTAATCTTCCTGGCCGAGCAGCTGCTCCTTGATCTGAATCGCTTTGATATGCATTTCTTCTGCTTCCTGAAAGGGCCCCCAAAATGACATGCTTATTAAGCATCATCACCATCATCATCCACACAATCACTGCGCGTGATACAAGGAGAGGGTCCCTCCCTTTAGGTGTTTCCAAACTAACATATCTATAGACCCGAGACTTTGGGAATACCCCCACCTCTCTCTTATACACAAACACAAGTAGGAAGACCTATGATGGCCAGGAGCCGTAGTTCACGAGCAAGCCCACACCATATTCAGTGATGGTTCATCAAGGCAAGAAAAGCGTGGATTTTGATATTACAGTTAGGACTTCAATAATTGTAATTTCTCTTAAATATTAATGAAGACCAGGTCTCCCACCTTTCTGGCTGTGAGGAAACTTGAAGCAAAAAGGACAATGCTGGTATCTGCACATGTGTGGGGAAGTGAGAAAGTGCACAAACAGGATTTCCAAATCTACAGCACCCAACAACACAGCACCGTGCCCCTCTAAGTTACTAAGGAAGCCAGCCGGTCATCTTATGCTGATCATACCAATACCAGCTGAAGATTTTAAAACGAATTATCAAGACTTTTAAAAGATTCCAGGACTGGCTATATACTTTGGGCAAAGGGCATCACAAAGGAAGAATGCCAGAGTGAAATCTGTTCATTATGTATGCAACAGGTGGTGGTGGTAGGAATTATTCATTATTCTTCAAAGACATCCCCTCTAAACAATAAATCACGCCTTCTATATTTGTGTTCTGCCTGTGCTTGGAACAGGCCTATATTTGAGTACAAAGGTATGTTTTTGCCATGATCTATTTTGGCCACACACTTTAAAGTCCAGCAACTGGTTTAGAGCTTAAAATGTAATGGTCAGCAACTAGATTTCTTGTGGGACCACTCAAGAGACTCATTTGAGGTGGAAGCCCAAAGCCTGCCATCATCTCTGAGTTGCCTCCAAGTTAACAAAGGGGTAAGTGGCAGCCCGGGAAGGGGAAGAAGGTTTGGCTCAGAGGCCTCCAGTTGCTGAGTCCTAGTCTAATCCAACAGGAACCTACAAACTCAGCATGGTCCTCATCACTATATAGCTTGAGGCCACCCACATAGGCCATTTTGAACGTAAGAGCAGTATTTTTGCACCAGCCCTTAAGGCTGAACGAAGGCTGAAACTTGGAGCAGATCAGACGGCTACTGTCTTTGTGTCTATGGGCTAGAGATACAGTTCAAATAAGCAAACCCTATCTTGTTTCCACTGCCCCCCAAGCAAGATGCAGTTACCTTAAATTTCCTCATCGACTGGTAAAGCCGGCCCAGGTTGCCATAGTGTTTCGCTGTCTGCACGTTGAACTCCCCAAACGCTTTCTTTGCTAGCTGGAGCGAGGACAGGTGCAAATCGTGGGCTTCCTGAAGCAACCTCTGCTCAGTTTCCTTGTTGTGACAGTCGATGGCAATCTCCTCCAAGATGAGAGCTTGTACAGCAATGAGTGCAGAAAGAGGCGGAGAAAGCCACATTAACACAACCAGGGCATTAAAGGGTATTAATTGAGAAATCAGAGGCACTCAACGCTGAAGCCAGCATTCCTTGAAGAGACTTCCACTCAGTACTTAGCCTCTTCTTGTCCCAAATTCAATGAGAGCATTTCAAGACTGTACTTGAAGCAAAACTCTACCTGCCACTTTGCATACGACATGGCCAGACGCATTCAATTTTGGCCCACCTAGCTCAAGACTGTATACTTTGACTGCCGTTAGCTCTCTCAGGCCTCAGATGGGAAAGGCCATTCCTAAGTTTTTTCAAGTCTAGGCTGGACCTCTTCCTGCTTTCCTTTCGCCAGGAGGCAAAAACAATCCAAACAGGGTTTTAATATGTGAGCAGGAGACTTTAATTTATCAAGCTATCAAAAAAAATGTTGTAGGCTTTTAGAATTTTATATATTTTTAAATGTTTTCAAGTGTTTTAAATGTTTCTTAATGTTTTTAGTTTTTGGAAGCCGGGCTGAGTCCCACTCTGGAAGAAAGGCTGCATCAGAAAATAATAAATAAATAAATCCATTTAGTCAGGAGCCCTGAGAGGTTTTCCCATGTGGAAAGTACTACCACATTGGAGTTTTCCTCTTGCAGATGCTGCTCTTCACATGTGGGGAATGGTCATAGAACAAGTGGGGCCACTGCTCTCCTCTCATGGCGTGTTTACTTCAGCTGCCCAAAGTGGTGGTCCCTGGGCTGGTACTTGCCTCTGAGCTTAGCTGTCGGTCCATGCTGACTTTCCAGGAAAGAAAGAAGCCACTGTAGCCAAGGGTCACAAATACGATATTGGTCCCTGAATCTTTGCAAAGAAAAACTCCACACCTGCCAGTCTCCCTTGATCATATACCTTGAGAAGCACCTTTACAGAAGCAGGGAGAGCACCAAGCTAGAGGACAGAAGGCACGGACAAGCTTATAGTTACATTTATGCCCCGTCTTCCTTCCAAAGTGGCCAAGGCAGTATACATGGCACTCCTTCTCTCCACTTCATCCTTTTATCAACAACCTCACAAGGCAGGTGACTGACTGACTCAAGGCCACTGAATGAGGTTCATGGTTCAGTTGGACTTGAACCTGGATCTCTCAAGTCCAACAGTTCAGCACCGGTTCTTCCAACTGGGGTTACCCTCACTCTCTCTCTCTCTCTCATGGAAACTCCACACAGACCGGCATTGGTCCAGCACCACCGCTGTGAGTAACACTGACGGAGCCCACAGAAAAGACAGAAATTTTGAGTTTGGCTGGCAGAATGGTGATGGGGTAAGAAGTCTGTCTCAAAAGCATGTGGTTTGCCATTTGGGAACCTGACAGTACTTTAAAAAGTACTACTTTTTGTATTTAAAGTACACCTCCATGTACTCAATACAGAAATTAATGAGGAGGTATTTATTTAAAGGCTCTAGTACTCACACCTGACCTCAATAAAAGGCTGCTTTGGAAAGTTCCTACTATGTAGAAAAACAAGGTACCACAACTCAATTAACATGAGACTCCATATCGCCATTTTTCTGACGCACCTCCTTCTGTATAGCTATTTTCTACACTGTCAACATGTTCTCTCTTTCTAAGCACCAGAACTAAAAGCAGCATGGAAGTACCTTTCACTCTTTTGGAGGAGGCAAGGAGAAGATGGTCTTCCGGGAGGATGTGGGTTATGATACCGATTGCACGTTCTGCGTGGAATCTAAAAGAAAGGCAGAATGGGTGTATGAGGAGAAGATATGCCTCCTGCCCCTTTCATGTAGCACCACTTCACTTAAAACCCAGGCCATCCCATTAAACAAACAAAGAAAAAAAAAGGAAGGATGGCAGCAAGGAAAAAGCACCCCAACTTTAGCTGATGAAACAGACTGTTCTGAGAAAAGACCAGGACCAGGTTCTGCATTGATTCAGATGCCGATCAAAAATTTCTGAACTGGTGTTTTTTGCTGATCCACAATTCCTAGTGTAGGTCTGCCTTGCCAAGCTGCTAGAATACTGCCACCTGGCTCTGGCTAGTAAACCTGGGAGTTTTGGTCAAAAAACAAAGTAGATTCAGCATGATTAAAATGGATCACCACTGTGATTGGATATGTGATGTGGGTTTTATTTAGGAATAGGGGCAATTGCTTGGGGGTGGATATGTAGCTTCAAGTCCCCTGTTGACTTATGGTTATTCCATGAATTTCATGGGATTTTCTTTGGCAAGGAGTAATCAGAGATGGTCTGCCGCAACTTTCTCTGAAATAAAACCCTCCAACACCTTGTCATCCTAGGTGGTCCCCCTTCCAAATATTAATCAAAGCCTGACCCTGCTTAGCTTCCACGATTAGACAAGATCTGGCACCTTCAAGGTATTTAGGCTTTGATTCAGCTGCTTAATGCACGCTCATGAAAACACAGTAAAACACAGGATCCTGGTATCCCTGTGGGCCATCTTGGAAAAAGACATGGCTTTCCTCTTAATACAAAGGGCATGTTTGACTGCTGGCTATTATGAGAAGGGGAAAATGTCTCCTCCTCTTAGTGAGGCCAGCCAACCCCTCGCCTCATATTTTGTTCAGGATCACCCAAGAAAGCCGAGTGGAAGTAGGCCCAGGGCAGACAAGGGGAGACAAGCACATTGATTTGCGGTCACAGAGATATCACAAAGGCTTCAAGCTGTTTTTTTTTTTTTAAAGAGTGAGAAAAGCAGGATCTGCAACAAAATTTGACAAGCGACAGGCGATTATCCATCAGTGGACATGGGATGGGGTACAGTGGGCAGAGAGAGTTTGGGAACAGTCCGGGGGAGAACTCCAGTTGCCTTGTGCAGGTCTAGTATCATTGCCACCTTTGAATACTGGTTGTTTTAAATCACTATATGCTACTCCAAAATTTGGTAGGCAGTGGTCTATGCATATCTATGCCGAATTTTCAGAGAATGGAAAACATACTTTTTGGATGAGTTTCTAGGATCCCTTAACCAGAGCAGACGCTTTCCCAAACATTGCCAAGGGATACAGCTCCTGCTCTGCTACTCCCCATATACTGTTACATCCTCCAGCTCATTTCTACGCAATCAGGACAAGAATGAAGTGCAACATTTCAGCTGCCTTAGAATGGCATCCACATCCTCACAATCAAGCTACTGTATCAAGCAACATTTCTGTGGTTTAAAATCTGCATAATTTATTCTGCTGGAAGAGGATTAGCCTTCCCAGTTGCACAATTTCCAACAACCACCGCAGTTTATTAAATACAGGCATATCTCAGTTAACAAAGCTGCTGACAAAAAAGCTCTTTTTTACTAAGTGTTTTTATGTCTTCCCAGCCTTTGTTTCTTCCTCGTCCTCTATCTAGTTGGAAGGTTTCAGCAGCATGAGCACTGGGAAGATAATGAAGGGAGACAGAGAAACACAAACCTTTCCTTACGCAGTGTGTTAAGAATATCAGGCATGTAGAAAGGGACCAAATCAGGAGAAGAGGTCTAGACCAGCCTTGCTAGATCTCCACATGCAAAGAAATTCAGGTACGGAGAAGAGTATTTAGATGCTGCTGAAATATGCACACCTTTTGTACCAAATCAATTCTCTCAAAGTATAAAATTTTCCAATAATTCGTACATAATTAAATCATCCAACACCTCCCCAAATGAAATACACCCATCAGTTCAGATGTTCTCTGGTGGATGGAGGAAAAGAGCCTTTATTTTTCAGCAAGAAAAGGCAGAATAATCTGCCCTTGGAATTTTATCACACTGAATTCGGAAGCAGTTGAGTCCAAGCAGAACAGCGCTACATGCTGTCATTTGAATTTACAGTTAGCCCTCTACTTTTGCGGGGTCTGGGGTGCAAGACCCTGGCAAAAGTGGAAAAACCACAGACAAAAATAAATACTGCAAATACTTCCTTTTTTTTACCCTGGGAACACTTCTCTAGGAATCTCTAGGTCTCATAGAGTCCAGAGCGACTCTATGATCAACTTCCACCAGAAGTGGACCATAGAATCCTACTGGAAGACCAAGAGATTCCTAGACAGAACATATTTTTTTGATGGCAGGGGCAAATACAGTAAGAATTCCTTAAATAAATAAAAAATAAATAAGATAACCTGCAGATAATCAAATCTGCAAATGCTGAACCTGTGAAAGTGGAGGGCTGACTGTATTATGAACAAGGGAAAAATCTTAAGGGGTATAAATAGAAAAGAGTACTCACAGTGCATTGTCGAACTTTCCTGAACTGTACTGGTGAACATACGAAGAATAAGCCAAGTCCTCATGAGCCGTAGCTACATGGATGTTTTTTCCACCAAACACAGACTGCCTGATGTCTAGCGCTGTCTGAAATGATGCAAAGAATGCAAATCAGTTACATTAGCTGAAAATTGGTATTTCCAAACCCACTTTTCAATGCCTACATGCAACGGAATGAGGCAGAGCATACTGTTTCTTGCTGTTAGTGGGACACAAACACAAAATCTCTAGAAACAGAAAGCTAGTACAGAAAAAGAAAAAGATTCTCTCTGCCCTTTGCCTATAGTCCTCCATTTTTTCTACTTGATGGCATCTTTTAACATATAAGGATATTCAAAACACATCATCACATAGGCTGAAGTGCTACAATCCATTCTATTACCCCCAAATACTTCACCACCTCATTTTGTTGGATGGATAGGAAAGACCAGACATTTGGCCAAACTATCCAAATTTTTCCAAACCCTCCACAGAACAGTAGTATCTTTGAATGTCCCTCCATTTTTTTAAAAGAAATTAAAAAACACTTTCCTGCAAGTAGAAATCAAGCACATTAAAAGAAAGGTTGTAACCTGTCTCTCCCACCACTGTGCTACATTTCCTCATGCAGAGAAACAGTTTAGTTTGTTCTAAATGTGATTAGACATACATAAACTCATTTGCCCCCACAGTTTGAACCAGCTGATCTGAATTATTTGAATTCTCTGTTTCGTTTTTGCATGTTACTGACTGTGATCTGCTTCAGGTGACAAAGTCATATAGATACAATATTACCCCTAATTATTTAATAACGTTTACCTAAAATAAAGTATTAGATATTTTAGAACAGAAACGCCTGACCAGATGTAACAAAGACTAAGCTCAGAACTGTACCTGATAAATTGCAACCGACTGGCATATGTTGTCTACGTTAAGTAAATAAAACCCATAGTCTAGTAGTGTGTCTGAATATTTAGGATGTTTGGCTCCAAAATGTTCCCTGAAAGATTTAAAAATATAGGCAAGTTAGAACCAGAGGAATACAAAAGGTACAATGTGTTAATGTTTTTCAAAATAACACCTTACTTACCGTGCTAGGTACACTGCGTGTTTTATCAGCTGTTCAGCTTTCTTAAATTCACGTTTTACAACACATGCCTAAACCAAGAGGCAGAGAAAGGCACAGGTGAGAGACTATGAATATTCGAAGGCACTCTTCTACACCTACTGACGCCCAACGATCTGGAACGGTGATGGCCTCCACTGAACTTTGAATAGCACTTTCTCCAGAGATGGTCGCCTCTTGAAGAAAGAGGGTACAACATGTCCGGAAAAATGTCAACACTAACAGCTCTCAGCTGTTTCTTTGGAATGTACTTTTTAAAAAACGGTACAAAACTTGTATAATTTGGACAGTAAAGCAGAGGTTGGGAGAAATCCCAGGACACAGCTTGGGAACTAAAAATCCTAGAACACATCTTGTTAACTAGAATTCTCACGAACCCCAAGCCACCATGACCAGCCGTCACAGTTGCCTAGGGTATTCTCTGAGTTCAGTCCCTAAAAGGAACTTCTCCAAATTCTGCCAAAGAATTACTTGAATGGCACAAGATGCGGAGATACTGTTAAAGATCAGCGCATTTCCTGGCTTGGAAATACGTAGATTTTGGTTGCGCGTGCTTCTTGCGTCAATTAGAAAGGCCAGGATTACACCCCTGAATGTTCTTCTCTAGCTTAAACTTTAATCCAGGCTTGAAAATAAACCAATTCCTGCCTCCCTGGCCCTTTCTCACCATCCACGCTCTTCTACATGCACGCCTCCTAAACCTGGCATGCGGCTACATTTCCCGAGAGAGTCTAGCCCCTGGCTAGCAGCAAAAGCTGGGTGCCAGATTGTGGAATGAGGTGGATACAGAGGGAGGCTTCCTCCCTTCCACTGCTGCTGGGTCAACAAGCTAGTTAAGTGGACGGTGCCATGCGAGACTGTGCGTGACAGGGTACTGTCAGAGGAACCGGACACAATGAGCTCACACTGATACCGCTCGGACGGCAACAGGGGCAGATGGGTCTCTGAAGTGGGGATGAAAAAGACATTCCTATCAGGCTAATTTGTAAACAAACCTTGCCTAATGTGTGGTGTGCCAGACTATTGGTGAAAGTGAATTTGTATGCTTTGACTTCCTGCAATGAAAAGAAGCCATAACTGGATGGTTCTTTTTTTTTTTTTGTTCCTTTCTGAATGATGTCCAAGTAAATGCACACAACTCTGACATTTCAAAGAATGTGCATTTTTCAAGAATGTATGTGGACACCTTTTAGTCCAGGGTTGGGGAAAGGGCAACCTACAATCTGCTAATAGCCCCCAACTGCAATGTTTTTTTTATTGCCTCATAAGATCTTTCTTGAGCCCTTGAAATTTACCCCTCATTTTTTTTCCAAAAGACAATTTGGGAGAGAACTTTCACCCTAAACAGCACCAAAACAGCCCAAAATGCCACCAGGAGTGACAGCTTGTCTTTTACATGACCCATTTAAGACTCTGAATCCCAGTCCTAGCATTTAGTATGGTCCGAGGCCTGCAACAAAAATAACACGGGATGGGTTGCTCCCGTTCAGGGTTGCAGCAAGCCAAGCATGCCCCTTTGAGGATACTCCATTTCAACACACTCATTTCCTATATTTCCCTCCCTTCAGTAATCATCCTTTGCCACCGAGCACATGCCACCTTCACTGGGCTCTCTGGGGTTTTACCCACATCCTTGGAGTTTTGTTTGCCTCTGAAAATTTTGGATATTCTTGCAAACATCTGGGCTCCTCCTTAAATCTATCAATATCTACACTTGTGAGTAGCAACATAAGAATGCATCTCAGAGAACGAGTTGAGCAAAATTAGCCATTCCCAAACCTGGTTCACTCCGGACTTTAAAAGTCCCATGAACTCTGGCTGCTGGCCCTGGTGGCTGGGGCTGGCGGAGTTCAAAACATTTGGAAGATGCTATGCTGAGGAAAGTTGATACATAGGATGGTAACTCCACTTAAAGCTAGAATGCCAACTAGCCATCTTAGGGGTGAAAATTGTAATATAACCACTAGATGCCCATACACGATTGCATCAAATTACTTTACTGTCCGACTGCTGCTTCACATGTCCAGCACGGCAGGACTTGCATGGTCATTTATTTTCCTAGCTCTCAATAGGCCCAACAGCGTTTCCAAAGAAACAAAGAAGCATTTCCAGCCATACACCCATAACATACACACAGGTTATTTGCGGAAGAGTTAAATTCACCTTCGAAGCTTGCCGTAAAACATCCACTACTACTTTAACAGGCAAGCCAACAGAGATCTCCTTCATGGCTTCTATACACCATTTGTAAGCCTGTAAATCACAGAGGAACACACAAGAAGATTATTTAGCATTTCTAGGTACCCATACTTTAAAGGCCAGAAATTAACAAAAACAAATCTGTTCCCATTCATAGACTTATAATGTAACAGGACTTGTAATAAAGGAGAACAGTGCAGGTAGGGAAAAGGAAAGCATATTCAGAATCTAATTATCAAAGCAGAGGCCAGAATCTAATAGGGTACTTCTGTTGGATCCTGCTGCTTTCTTCAGAATCAGTGACCTACTCTCCTTTGTGTAGGCCCATAGCACACTGAAAATCAGCTCTAGAGAGTTCATAGATCTCAAACACCCCCTGCAACAGGAGGCTATAGTGAGAGCTGGATATCAACCACCAGCACTGGATCTTGGCCAGTTTTAAAACAACGCACACAGAATGCAATCAGCTATCATTCTTCTTTCCTGATGACACACGTAGATTTTCAGACAGCCAATTTGCTTAAGCCCAAACGCTGAGGTGGGAACTTCCAATGAAAGTGGGGAAGCACACTGAGTTTGCAGACACCTCCTCTCCCCTCTTCTGTTCTAAACTGTGAGAGGGAAAGGCGGGGGTCAAACAAACCACTGGAGCAGCTGCAGCTATCTTGCTGGGCTTCTCCTTATCTGCTGAACTCTGGTCACCTGGCCAGAGGGAGCTCTTTGCCCCTTAAAGCAGCAATTAAGGTGTTTACTGAAATCCGGCCCAGGCCCGAAAACTTGGCTTTCAAACTCTGTACCTTGAGGAAATCCTGTTCCAGCCTGAGTACCAAGTGTAACAGCTGTGGGGCTTAGCAAAGGGGGCACTGTGTAGTGTTGAAGTCAAAAGCAGAAGGACAAATAGTCAAAGCCTGAAGGATGCGGGAGCCTTGACAGAGAACTCCAGGGACAGCAACTGTGTCCCCAAATGGTGGGCTTATATACTATGATGGAGCTGGCTTTTCCCAGCTGGGCCTCAAAGTGACTGAGAAAAACTCCAGTTCCTGCAAGTTCTGGCATCTGAGCCAAGACTAAAAGCTCCTTTTAGCCAAATGCTAATTTTATTTGGCACCACTTAATGAATTAGAATCCTCCTGCCAGGTTTCAGCAAAACACACTTCTCTTCGCCCACGCACCACTGCTGAGTCAGCCCTCGGTGCCCCGACCTCTTCTGTTCAAGCCTCCAGGCTCCCTTCCTCCAAGTCCAGCAGAATAGGCTCACCTCATCATAATGACTCTTTGCAAAGAGCAGCGCACACAGCTCTCCGTACAGGGCTGCTTTGTTGGCTTGCTGACCGTGTTTTGCTAGCTTATCCATGTAGGACTGTGCCAATTTGAAGGTTTCTTCTCCCAAGTGGTACTTGCAGTTGCCGTTCCGAACATGAAGCAACCTAGGAAAGACACTGATGATCTTGAAACCCTGTGACATCTAATGGTTTTCCACAGGAAAGTTAGAACAGTATTACTGGCTTGTAATCCTCCATCTTCAAAAATACTACTTACCAAAAAAATCTAGCCAGCCCTCCCCCTGACAGATATAGAAGCCCTGGTTTCTCGCCTCTATCTTAGCATCCTAAATAAGTTTTTAAAAATGCATGCCTACACACTGCCTACAGTAAGACCAAGTAAACCTGCACGCCTGCACACCCCAGGTCTGGCATATAACAAATGCAGTCCAATAAACTGTAGGAATATTTGGTATAACTATCAAGCAGAGGGCAGCATAACCAGTGCAAGAAGAGGCTGCGGTAGGAAACAGTAGAAAAATACTCAGGATGTTCTTGCAAAATAAGAAAAAGAAAAGAAGAAAAAATTACATGAATTGTTTCATGGCAAGAAAAAGCCATGCTCTGGGTATCTGTAGGTACTTATTTTCACATGAATAATTCCTTAAAAGCACCTTTTTCATCATAAAGCAAACAATGCGTAAACGATATTCCATTTAAACCATGTTTAGAAAGTGATTTAAGGAGAACCTGACAAAGGACCTAAGGGTTGCAATAATGCAACATTCCCTTGGTGTAGCATAACTATCTGCAACCACAAATGCAACCACACTGCACAACTGCAATATGCAGTGTGCAATCACCACGTGCGACTGCAACACTGCTGTATGTGCAACTCTGTTCCTGCCACTGTCAGCAGAATACACCACTGAGCAAAGCCAAATAATTTGCCCCCATGTATGGCACAACTTGCAGGTGTGTATGTCTCTCAACAGGATGCCAGCCAAAGAGTTAAACGAAGCCTTGAAAGCAAGTGGGTAAATTCTGCAAAGGAATCTTGAACGGTGCCAAGTAGCAACCATTGTACCAAATAACTAATATTTTCAACTGCACAGATTAAGAAAGTCAGGTTCAGGTTACCCATCAACTCAAAGGATTTCTTTTTTCAAGAACAGGGAGGTAACATCCCCTTCAGTCACCCAGGTGTGCAGCACCAGGTATCATAGGAGATCACAGCTACGGATGAAGTCAGCACAATTTAAAGAGTCAGAAAGCAGGTGGGGGAGAGAAACCGCAGCAGGCTGGCTCCCTCTCAACGGGCAATGTCACCTTGTTTGCACATCACAGTACAGAGCAAAGATTAAAACCATGGCCCAGTTCCTGGACATGCAACCCTCTCACATCTTCTGACTTGAGAAATTAATTGTCAGCAAATGGAGAAGGAGCCAAAGGCAAACTCCTGGCACACTGAAGAACAGGTCACTCGCTGGTAACCACAGTTCTGTCAAAGGTTTGCCTATGGGGTCCCATGTTCAGGATTCCAGACACACCAAGGACACCTACAGATTTTGTAACAGAAACCATACCCAGTGTGTGAATTACTGAAGCGGTTCCTGTGAAGGTCATCTGCCTGTCCCATCCACTGCCAACAAAATGTGAGCACCTTTGCCTATCTCACTGCTATGGCACCAAATCTGGGGACCTTCTAGAGGCCCTCATGGTTCCTGTGGGGGACTTTGTTTATCCAATCCCATCAGTGTCCAGTGGACATTACCATCTTCAAACCATGGCTGCCACTACAAACATCACATGTCTGGACTCATCAGAGGCACAAATGCATAATACAAAAATTCTTTTATTGAAGACAAGCCCAACACACAGTTAAAGAATACTGATTTTGCATATCTAAATCGCCAATGACCCTAATCTACTAACTCTAACTTACATCTCTCCCTCCCTCCCTCCCTCTCTTTCTCTCTCATATTCCTTACTCTGAGAAGATCATATCTTTCCTCCTGTCATACAAACCAGTCTTCCAAAAAATCCCATTCAAACAGTCAGTCAATTACCAATTCAGTTTCTTTAAATATTTTACAAACTCTCTATTTACCCAGGAGCTCACTTATTTCATCACATCTCTGTATAGCGAGCCCTCCTTACTCATGCTCTCCAGATATGCAGTTTTAAGTGAATGTGACCACATTGTGTTCTATACTTAAGAAGGAGTCAGCACACACATGTGCATGTTGCCACCATTAGGTATTAAGGGACACAAGCATTCGTATTTTTTCTTTTCCTGCATATACAGAGGGTCTACTGTACATCACATAGGCAACCACGCTGTACCTTAATTTCTCTAATGAACACTGCAACATTTTTCCCCCTAAAGTCACAGTTCCTCCATCTTCTGCAACCACAGCCATCTCCCAAGCTGGAATGCCAACATGTGCTGCTTCCATGGCTATAGTGTACCTCTGTGGGCAATTCCTGCTCTACCATATTTCTTTCAAAAAATGTATTCAAAGAGCATAGAGAGACAATAACGACTGGAAGGAAGCTCATGTTATGGATGGGCATCTAGGGACCTGACTCCCATGGATATTCCATTTATGCCTGCAGCTTCATCCTTCCTTTCGCACAGAGCATACTTAGCTGGGGATGATGGCTGTGGTTAAATGCCTCAGCATCCAGGACTGGCGGTCTTCAGTGGGCTGTCATGACAAGCTAGTGGTGCCTTCACATCACCACAGGTCAGCACAGCCGTGTGGCTCTCTCACATTCTGGAACAGGGCTAATAAGCTTACCTGACACAACACTCGACGGCACGAAACCAGTGGAGCATCTCATCATGAAGCGTACACAACTGAAGGCAGGAAAGGAAGACCTTCTCAGCATCACTATACCAGCCAGCATCTGAGAGGAACCCTCCTGGGAAGGAAGACACGAACAAGGCACTGAACATGACAGTCAACTTCACAGCTGAGTGGGGAGTTGAACTTCTCCAGGACTCTAACTGTTCCACGATGCTGTATCTTACTTTATCCACACTCACTAAACAGCCCCTTCCAATCTGTTAGTTTTTCACATGTCTCTTGCAGGCCTTTCAGCACGCAAATGAGCCTGACTTCCCAATTCACCCCCACTTACCCAAGACAAATCCAATCTGGATAGCTTTTTCTTTTACAGCAGCATCCGATTCTGCTATGTAGGAGCACCTCCTGCTGAACGAATAGGCCAAAACTGATGCCACTTTTACCCCATGATCCATCAATGCCTGAAAGCAATGATGAAGTAGATGTCTAAAAGAGAGAAAACGGAAAGAACAATTTTTTTCTCTTTCCTGTTAATACCTTGAAACTGCAATCTGAACAGTATCAACTAGGGAGTAAGTTGTACTTAATTCAAGAGCACCTATCCCCAAGATGCCTAAGACTGCATCCCTGTTTTAAGCAACAGATAACTGAATATCAAACAAAGACACTCAGAAGAGACCAACAATCTCTTTAAACTTTTTCTGGGGAACAGATGCGTTTTATTCCCTCTCAGTCCAAAACTGGTATCAGTCTTTTTGCTGAAAAGGGGAAAGTCAGAAATGCAAATATATTGCTTATGGTGATCTAGGATTTATGCACATATAAAGAGCTGCTACACAGAGATTAATGCAATGTCCTTCGCAGGACAACTCCCACTCCTCAAGAAAAATGCAACTTTCACAGAAATCTTAACACTGCCTCTGGCCCACATTTGCAAAACAGCAAGTAATTCATCACTGAAAATTCCAGTTGAGACCAATATGAGCCACCTGAAATATGCCAACAGCACAAAATGTGGGGCTCTTGCAATCAATCAAAGTGGATCTGTATGCACTGTTTTCTCTGCCCAGCCCCATCAGCTGCCATAGACCACTAACAAGATGATTACACAGAAGGCCAAAATTATAACTTGGGAAGGATTTTACACATCATTCCCCACACAAGGCCAGCTTTGGTCATGGTAGCTGGGAGTATGTCGTTAGTAAAAGGGTCTTTACTACTCCATAAACCACCGAGGCGTGGAGACAATGGGGCTCTACGACTTTGTCAAAAGACAGGATTCTGAGACCTTGATGATGTATAGAGCTCTTGACGGAGAACAGGCAACTCTGTGTGCTGGATCTTTTACATCAGTAAGAGGTTGTTATCACCGAGGAAAATTGAATTCTAGACCTTTCCTCAGAGAGTTATTATTCTTCCATTGTTTCACAAGTAAGTTTTTTTTTAAAATATCCTTTCTGAAAGGAAGTCCCAAGTAGCTAAAGACATGATACTGTCAAAACATATCTAACAACTGTATCTAATCATTAAAAGACTATGATAGCTTATCAACAGAAGTGCAATTCAACAGCCAGGGAAAATACAGACAGAATGCAGCACGTGTAAAAACAAAGTCAGCCAGATCAACACAATTAACACATCACAAATATCTGAATGAGGAAATAACAAAACACAACATTTTGTTTACATAATGGACACATACTACAGCATGGTTCATGTCAGCCGTGAGTTTCGTGAGTTCGAATTTCGAAGTCTATGCACTCATAGACAGACAGATGGACTAAGACTTTCAAGCTCCTATTAGTAAAATCAGTGTTCTTCCCAAAGGATGTTTAAATGAAATACACAGAACTACATGGCATCTGGGGTAAGCTACAATCACGTCTAAGTAACCAGGCAGGGGGAAGCTCTACAATGGCTTTGTTCTAGTCAAAATAGAACTGTGGAAAAAAGAATTTCAAGGTTATATTCCTGCAAAAAGGCAGGTGCAATCCAGCTGAAGTTAAGCACTGAGATAGGGATGAAAAAGAAATTTCATTTCACTCAACTGTCTCAAAGAAAACAGCATTTTCACACTTCTTCAAACTTGTGAGAAAACGTGCACCCTGCCCTGAGCATTCACCTGCTCACAACACGTCCAGGGTATGCCCACACAAAACAACGCACACATTTTAAAACTTAAAACAGCTAAAACGTGGATGATTGAAAACAAAATAAATAGAAATCTGCTTCTATCCCTGGGAAAAAGTTGTGTAAACTAGGTAAAGCATGTAAACAAACATGTCCATTAGGAAAAATCCATTTTAATAACTGTGAAAAGTTTTTTATGGAATGAAAACATAAGTTTTGAAAGTCAGTTCAGGTGGGATTTAGAACTAAAATGAATCTGAAACAGATCTACAATGAAGTCATATTAATTCTCACAAAGAATTCAACACATGCATAAATCTCAATCAGCAAAGCCAGTCCAAGACTTTAGAAACGGTCAGTGGTGGTTGGGATTTGCTAAAATGTATTTTTTGACCAAAACCATTCCTTGTGAAAAAGCAATGGGACTATCATTTTCAAAGATGGGATTACCTTTTGTCTAAAGCTCGAAGCACCTTTGCAAAAACTTCTAGTTCACAAAATTCACTACCCAGCTGGCATAGTCGGCCTTGTTGGTAAAGCTGCAGGAAGAGGGAAAAAAGAAAAGAACAGTTACAAGTGACATAAATAGAGAAGCTAGTATTAAACCATATGGGTGGAACACTGTTTGCCCTAGCTCAGGGTGTGGCTGCTCCTCTGTGCAACTGGGTTACAAATGCTGCCTCACACTAACAAATTCCAGACCTTGAATACAAGTTACCATTTTAGTTTAAACTTAGCATCCTTTATACATTTTGTCTTGTGGAGAAGAACAGCCATCTGCTAGACCAGGGGTGGGCAAAGTATGGACCATGGCCTGTGCGAGCCTTGAGGGCTTTTTTTGTGGCTCCCAGAGGGTCAAAATAAACTGTAAATTTATTTTCAAAAAAAAATTTTGGTCCCCAAATGCCTTTTAGGAGATATGAGGGCGGGCAATTCTGCCATGTTTTTGGTGGGAGGAGGGATAGACCTTTTTTCAAAGCTTGAAGAAAACCAATCCAAACCGGTCCCTTCCTGTTTTGGAAAAAAGTTTCTACTAGCCCTAAAATGGCCTAGAGATGCCTGAAAACATGGTGAATATGCTCCCAATGCCCCCTAGACACCATTGGGGATTTTTATTTATATATTCATGCTTTTTGTGACAGAGGATATGTGGGCAGTGCAGTCCCCTCAATGTCTCCTAGTGGGCTAAAGTGGCTCCTTAGCTTTCCATAGTTGCCCACCCTTGTGCAAGACAGTTTGCTGAATATCTTGGCATGAGGAAGAAGTCACAAGAATGAATGACTCTTATGGTATCTCAAGGCAAACCCACACGGATAAGAGCACACAAATTAAGCTCTCTAGTAGAGATTCTTTTTCTACTTTTATGAAGATGTGCTTTCTGCTGAACTTAACAAGATGGCGCCTGTGGTGGGAAGCAGCCAAACTTCAGAAGTCATTCAAAAGTCAGCCTCATTCAAAATAAATCAGGGAACCAAGCAGAAATTCCTGCTCCACATGCTTTTATCGTATTCCCGTCTCTGATGCTGGAAAGAAGCTTCAGGAGATGGGTTCCACATGTCACACCTTGAGCCTGATTGCCTTTCAGGTCTACTTTGGCCCAAAGCCATAGAAATGCAATGAACCGACAAGGCCCTGACCTACCAAGCATCCAGAAAGATTAAACCAATGTTCAACTGCTGCTTCAGAGACTAGGACAAGAAGCAATGGATTCAAATTACAAGGAAAAAGACTACACTTAACATTAGGAAGGACATCCCGACAGTAAGAGCTGTTTAATTGCAGAACAGACCACCTCAGAGGGAAGTGGCCTCTTAAGTCCTTAAACAGAGGCTGGTGGTTCATCTTTTGGGACTGCTTTAATTGTGTATTCATACATGGCAGGGGTTGGACTAGATGGCCTTTGCAGTACTTTCAAAGTCTGTAGTTCTACAATTTTATGAACTATCTAAAATTTTGTTCAACATTCTGTAAGGCTGGTGCCTCAAACTCCAACAGTGGCATTTACGAAGCTGAGATATTTTGCTCATTTGATTTTAATAAATGAAACAACAACTTGCTTCCCTGAACCTTCACACATGTGATGCAGGTAGTGATCCTATAAACTTTTAAGTTTAAGATTAAAGTTTAAGATTAATCAACTTGACTTCTTGAAAACAAAGGATATGGTACATTTTTAGAGGATGCTGATATCAATAGCCACTATCCATGCTAGTCGCATGAAGGTGGGGTGTGTGCTCCATCCCTGCCTCAAAAAAAGCTGGCATGTTTGGTCTAAGTATACCAAGAGTCTGGAAACACTGCACTTCTGGACTACAACTTCCAGAATCCTCCAGCCATCGGCGCCAATAAGAAACAAATGGAGGCTACCACCCACCTGCCTGCCCTGGGTGGTTTCCTTGGAGACATATTATTTATTACTTCTTTATAAACTTTTCCCCACTGCTTTCATTTAGAAGAAATAGTGAGGCAGTTTACAATAAAAGAGACAACAAGCCAATGGTAAAAAAAACGAAATAATAAAATGCCTTGAATTAAATAAAAGACTAGCGATAACTGGTTGATGTGAAGAAACACAGGTATCTAGTTCAGAGCGGGAACGGCCAACACTGGTACCTCACTTACTCTCAATGAAGAGAGTGCTCCTCTAGCTGGATGCCAAAGCAGCCATATGGTGGGACACCACTGGAAACAGGCTTCAGGAAAGCACTTGTTCAAACTGCTAAAGCTAAATAAAAATTACTACCTTTCTTTCTGTTCACTGTTTTTACTGAGAACTATGAATGGTCCTTCTCTAGGAAAGGGAATTACTTTAAAGAAAACCATCACCACCATTTGTGACTGTATATTTTGTGCTCTTTGTAATACCCATTTCAGCCATTAGTTTTCAAGCGTGCTGTTCTCTTTGATTTGGCAAGGAAAGCACAGGTCTTTGGCAATTTTTTTTAAAACAAAGTATAATCCAATAAAAATTTGTTTACTACATTTCAGGCTTTGCCACGGTCAAAGAGTGTGCTCTGCTCCAAGGGAGATGAAGCGACAAGGCCTACTTAAAAAGTGTATCTCTATCAATTTACATCAGCCATTTCTAAAGCATATATAATATTAAAAAATGTATATCACATAAAAAGTTTGCACTTGGTTACTGTACATATAAATTGTATTATATTGAGTTCATTATACTGGTCCATCTAGCTCAGTTCTGTCTGTGCTGACTGACAACGGTTCTCTAGAGCAATGCTACTCAAACCTGGTCTGTGTACTGGTGGTGGTCTGTGATCTGCTGGCTGTCAACCTATGGCAAGTTTCCAGAAAAAAGAGAAACAGCTATAGTAAACGGAAAAAGAATCATGCTGGTTCCATACAATGGACAATTTAAGAAACGCTTCTCTGGGGTTTTTGGCAAGGCTCCTTCCCAGTTCTTACCTGAAGACACTGAACAGGTTGAACACAGTGCATGTTCTGTCACTGACGTTCAGCTTGTTCTTTCAAACAGCCTATAAATATATTTTCCTAATCACCAGAAGGCAGTTCTTCTTTCCCACAGGTGAGTCAGTGTGGCAAACAAAACGGCAATTAAGTTTATGGGCACATGCAGGTTCAACTCAGATATAAAGCTACACCATGCTTTGCAGTAACAAAGGCTTTTCAAGAACGTAAGTCACGGTTTGAGATTTCAAATGCATGGCAAGCAAGCCATGCTGTTCGGTCTGCGCAAAGTCTCAGTCAGCTGATGGTATGGCTGCTGGAGGTAAAACAACAACTAGAGGCTTAATGTAAATTTAGGGTCCGCACCAAACCATGCCCAGCAGAAATCACAGCTTCTAAAACCATCTTCAAAGTGCGATTTCAAGATTCTGTTTTCCCAGCCACATGCAAACAATGGTTTCTCTATTCAGAATACACCTTCCTCAGCCATGGTTCGGTGCAATAGCCCAAGTAGAACATACATACATGGTTTTTCTCTTCTTTTCAGGGTAAGAGACTGACAAACAAGTTATTTGGTGAAAATGTACAGTCCAGTAGTTTCTCCTCATTAGAAAGCCTATTTCTGTTTTTAGCATTACTATGCTCTACAGTAATCACTATAGTACAGGTACACTTCACTTAATGTAGTGGATGTGCCCCTGGGCATTACTTCTTTAACAGAAAAATTGAGACCAGAGGCAGAAATAGCATGGAAATAGGTTCCTCCACCAACAAAAGGAAAACTAGTTCAACAGGTTTCAGCAGATTTTTGATTTAAAACCAACTATATGCCAGTGTGAAATAAAACAAACAGGTCAGGTAAGCCTTGCATGAGTAAAGAAAAATAAAGAGAATGAGATAAAAACATTTTAGACCTTCTAGAGACGACTTGTAGGCTTTTTCCAAAATGTATCCAGGAATGATTTTTCTCCAACTAGCCTCTATTCTTTATTATTGTTTCCATTTTCGTGGCCAGACTTATAAATCTAGGCATTTTTAATATGCTGGGGGTATTTGGTGACACAGACTTGTCCGTTTGCCCCTTTTCTCTAAGTTTTTCTGCTTGCACATGCTCAGTAAGGGATTCCTGGAAGCAGCTGCTGTTTACCTTGCCTGTTGTAGCAATCAGACCATCCTTCCCAGCTGAAGCTTTCCTGCATTGTTTATTGCAGACACACTGTTGCAACCTGGAACTGAACATCTATATTTCTCTAGCTCTTCATTTTCATTTTCCAGTCCTAATGCTGCTAAAAACATCCAATCAGGACAAGAAGAGAAAAATAGGACTGGACTGGCCAAAAAAAAAAAAAAAGGCTTTCTGAACAAGAGCTTCTTTCTCAGAGGCTTTGTTAACTGAGCTATGCCTGAGTTCGGCTTCACTACACAGAAAAATGTATTCCATTTTTACTATATAGGAAATGCGTTGCAACATCCACAACTTATTCTTTCATGTACAGCTGCTCTGGCAAAATGATACCCTTCTGGTTATGATTACTGCTCTTCCTGGGAGCCATTCCTGATCGTTTGGTAATTACACACTAAGGCTGCTTATAAAGTACCCTGTCACCTATTAAAGATCTTGGGAGAAGAGGCAACCTTTGATCCAGACTGCTAACCTAATTGGCCTGCTGTCAAACTTAGGAGGACAATTCCCACAGGGGCATTTGAACTCAAAGAGGGTTTGAGAACTTGTTTACTTAGATGCACTGCAGTTAACCCTCCCAAAATATCTTAGGAACGGGAGGGAAAAAAGGATAATGAGAACACGACGTAAGCTTAAGTGTTTACAATTCAGGTAAAATAAAATAAAGACTTAAAATAAAGGCCCCAAGTCAGCTAAGAGGACACCTGTTGACTCAATGGGATTAATATAAAGGTTGATGTAATTCACTCAGCATTATAGCTGAGTGCCTTCAGGTTTGTTCTGACTTGTGGCGACCCTAAAGTGAAACTATCGCAGGGTTTTTCTGAAGGCTGAGAATGTGTGAGGCACCCGAGGTCAGCCAGTGGGCTTCCATGGCTGAGTGGGAAACTGAACCCTGGTCTCCAGAGCCATAATTCAGTGCTCAAACCACTACACCACACTGGCTCTCAATGCGCTCAATGGGCCTGTTCTATTTGACTACTAATCCAAAGAGCATTATTCACTACACGGGTAGCGTGCCCTGCTTCCAATGAGCTCAAAGAGAAGTATACGGCTCCCCTACTCCCCAATTCATCCTTGCAACAGCCCTGTGAGGTAGGTTAAATTAGGCTGAGAAAGGCTGGCTCAAGCTCTCCAGTGACGCCACGGTTCAGCAGGGACTCCAACCTGGGTCTGCCCTATCCCAGTCCCAAACTAACCATTGCTGAGAGCCTAAGGCTATAATTCTCTATTCACTGACCTGAGAATTAATTTCAGTTACCTCAACTAGCTATCATATTCCCACATCTCTTAATGTCAGGAATATGTTGTGTTTTTGTACATTGCTTTCTAAAGCTTCCTTTTAAATAAAGTGGTGTTTCCTGTGTGCTTGTTAACATTAGTCCTACTTAAGGCTACTGAGGACTGAGTTGTAACACATGAAAACATTCAGCAATCAGAATTGTAGTTTTGTTTTGTTTTACTAGATATGGGTCAAGAACAAGTATAAACTATTACACAGTAATAAACTTCGGTTTTTACACTAGGTCATAAGACTCGACTTTTAACAAAAGAAATACGAACTGTCCCAACTCACAAGGAACAAGCTGTATTGGAGGAAGGCCATTCTGATCCCTCTCAACCTTATCAGAAATTCTGAAAACTCGAGCATACTGCTACTAAATAATTTCCCTAAAATACCAAGAAACATGCTTGAGGCTGACAGGACTGCTGGTAGAAGTTCAATGCTGCATATATACACAAGAAGTATGAAAAGTGATGTGAGCCACTGGGAGCAGAGATGATTCTTTGCATGAACTTACAAGAGATACTATCCAGGGATTGCATAACTACCCTGTTTGGCTACTGGCAACTCTTATCTCCAGCTTTGTCAAGACAGAAGACTGCCTTCTCTTTCTCTATGTTGAGTGGCTTATGAACTTCGGAAACAGTTTTCTTTTTACATTAATTTTTAACACAAATAATTTAATTTACTATCAGAGTAATACACATTCAAAAAATAAGAAAGAGGAAAAAAAAGGATGGTATCAGTTTTGAGTTTACAAGATGTTTTGCGTGTTCAAAATGGAGCATGAAAGGTGGGGTTTTTCTGTGAGAGGAGCTGGTTTTCATTCTCTTTCGTACTCCCAGTGAGCTTCGAGGCTGCCAGGTGGAATTTAACACCATCCCCTCACCTGACAAACCCAGTGAGTCTGCAAATCCTTCTCTTCCTCATTCTACCCCAGAGGCAGAAAATGCAATCATTACATTTAACACCAAAACTTCCTCTCTTTCCATTTACCCTTCCTCCTTTGCTGTCCCCCACCGCCCCAAAACACCCTGACTGATGGAGAGATCTAATAACCTTGAAAGCTTGCACAGATATATGTAGCTTTCTGGTGAACTCAAGGAAGAGACTACCACACTATGAATTTGGAATCCAGGATTATTGTCTTCAAATACTTTAGTTTTCTCTTCTGAGGAATCTTGGGATTCCTTGTGAAATTGCTGTGGGGAGGGTTCCCTTCATGAGGAGCAAAAACAGTGCAAAAACCAGAGCAGGTGGGTAGATTGCCCAATACCACTAAGCTTTTAAATACTGAGTTTGCCTTGAGACACAAAGATGCTCAGGGCTACGGAGGACCGAGATGCCACCTTTCTCCACGCCCACATGAACCTGCCTTGCTCTCATCTCATTTAGAGGAGTTTTTCTGCACCTCTGCACTGCAATCCTCAGAAGAAAAGGAAGTACAGGTTTGCAAAAGCTGTGCCTGTCCCCCCCACAAATTATAGAACACCATCCCCAAGGAGCCTTGTGCCATTTTTCCAGGACTAGCTGTAGACAGTTGTGGCTTTCAGGCTTGTCATCCCAAATAACAGGATAGGAGAGGAAAAGTGGATGGGGAGGGAAGATGAAAAAAAGGCACTGATTCTTAAAGTAAAATAGCAGTTCTTATACCAACTGGAAACAGTTCAGATAGAGAAGGAAACAAGCATAGCTAGTTAACAGTCCTGCTTCCCTTCTCTTGTGGCTGCAGCTTGATAGACTGGACAGAACCTGGGCCAACCCATTTTCTAGCTCACTGTAAACATCCAAGTTCAGGTTTTCTCCCCAAACTGAAAAGTCAAATACAATAACAAGACCATAACATTTGTACTAACAGATCTGTTGATACAGTTACACTACCACACTCTGAATCAGACTTTTAAGTAGCACCACTACTGTAGATACAGTTACACTATCACAAACTGAATCAGACTTTTAAATAGTACCACTTAGCATTTACACAGCTCATCTGAAATGTTCAAAATGTTTACCAAGCAGCAGTCTTTACAATACAGCAAACCAGTATTACCTCGCTCCTTCTCCACGGTCCAGTTTTATTTGATTTTTCAAACACTTAGGCATACAAAGATAAAAACAGGAAATTTCAAACAGATCAGTAACACTGGCAGAGGAGCTGCGTCATCTATTGCAGATTGGGGATGAGGGAGAAACACAGTGCCTAACCCAATCTATCCGGCAAGCTGGTGGCCAAAACAAGACTGGAGGAGAAGTGGAGGGAGCAGGGAGAATTACAGCTGTCACTCTCAGGAATAAAAACACACTGCATCCAATGACCCATGGAGTGATTCTGACAGAAGCGTAAAGGTGAAACATATAAGGCACAGTGAACAAAGATCTTACGAAGGTAACTTGGGTTCCCTTTGTAAAAAAAAAAGAGAAAAAAAAAGAAAAATTGGCTGAAAAAGTAATAATACAGGCTTATAAACATTTAGAAAAGGCTATGAGGACAGCCATTTTGGACTGTCTCATAGTATTCATGGTAAAGGACACTCAGACGTCCTTTGAGTTAGGTAAAGTGCCACGGCCATTGTCTCTGAGAGAGCCTCCACCAGTCTCATCCCCATGACTGCTGCTGCCCAGTAACTGTTTGGCACATTTAGTCCGGCTCCTTGGCAAAAGTCTACCAGCAGCAGCGTTACCATCGGAAGAAATTCCTTTCCTGCTGTAACACGGGATTTCTGTTGGGCTGCCCTGAAAACAACTTCTGATCATTTCTGGGGATTTCAGAGAAGAGCAAATCATAATGTTCCTTAACGGTTCACGGCAGCCAGTAGAAGCTCTTTATCACAACAAGAAATCTGGAGAATGGGGGAGCCATTGCAATTTGCAGAAGGCGACAACCGGACAACCCCTTCTAACTCAGAGAGAGAGGCTGATGCAAAAGCATGTTCCTGAGAGGCAGAGTGTCCAGGAACCAAAACAGTAAGGTCTAAAGAACAACCAGAAACACAGTGGGGTTCACAGCGCCTTCCTCCGGAGATTTATTATGGGATACACATGCAACTTGCCCTTTGTAAATAAATAAATCAGATATTACAAAGTCACTCTCTCCAGAGGCCTACAGTGGTCCTCCCTCTAAAGGAAGTCAAACCCAAGTAATATTGTCCCTGCAACTTCTCCCTGCTTGGTCAAAGTAGGGATCACATAGCATGTGAATGTACCCTTTGTTAGTACTGATGTTGTGTGTAAAGAAATGTGGGATGCTGCAGAATTTCAGGAAGGACTAAGAATCTGAGCCAGGAGAAGCTTTCGCCCCCTTGTGAGCTGGGGAAAACAAGAGTAAGCTAAAAGACATCCGCTAAGAGATACTCACTGATTCACACTGGATTTACAAGGACTGAACGCTTCCCTACATTGCCCATTACTCCCACCTTATTTGGGAAGAAATGTTGCTTATTTTTAACAGTGTTTTTATGTGTGTGGCCTTAGGAGGAATCAGATTTATCTTCCAGATTGGCTCTGTGCCTCACACCAACAGACACACGACTGAGTGGACCATCTTTATGCAAAGATGCACTGACTGGACCATTTTTGTTATGCAAAAAAAGCAGCTGATGCCACAAGGGAGACTGAGGTGGCAGGATGTTGGGGGGCAGGAGGGGTTACGAGCTTATGAACTTTGAGAAATGCTGTGTACGGCCTAAAAGGGACTTCTGTTTAAACAGAAATTGAAACTCAAGACTGCAAATCTGCTTGAAATCTTGGGTTAAATACAAGGCTTAACCACTGTTCATACAACTGCTAATGTTACACTTCACATTAGTGAATGAGAGCTGAGGGGAAGAATCAATCATGGAAAGGGGAAGGGATATATGACCTAGGTAAGGCTGATGGGAGTTCTACTCCAACAACATCTGGGAGGACGTATCTTCCCTCCTCCTCTTCCTTGCATGCAGCTTCAAAGTGTCTACAGTGATCCATCTCTTATTATCTTCATGACACCTCCAAACTGACTGAATCACCATGCCGGCAAAGTGTACGACAACTAAATAGGGGAAATTGCTTTTCTGGAATATGCCAGCACCTATGTGGAAGTCTGTTTGGAAATGTATATCCCTACTGTTCTCCAAATCAGATACTGTACTAAGCTCTTGGGAGAGAGAGGAGGGAAAATGTACTCCACAAATATAAAACTGAATGCACAATTCCGCCTTTCACTGCAACTCCCTGATGCTCTCATGCACGACAAGCTCCAAATGAAATCCACAGCAAGAAGGATCTGACTGGTTCCTCTACAGGATTAAAGACTTTAATCATAACTCCATCTTGCTACTGCAGGAAGAGAGCAACATTAAATCCTCTCTGAGGTCGTTTTCACTTCCCTCTTCCTAACATACTGATGCCTTTTCCCACAATAATTCATTTGCAACATTATAATCCTACTAGGTTTTATTATTGTTGTTATTGTGCCACAATCTCATAGTCATATTTTACAAAATTTCAACCGTTTGCCTTTTGCTGCCAAGACTGCGATAACCTAACACAAAAGGATAACTGTTCAGCCGCTTCTGGAAAGGGCTCAAAGGAAGTGAGGAGTACAGAGATGTACACCTAAGGAGGTAAGAACCTGAGCAGATGAAGAATACATCTAGGCAGCCAAGGTCAGGCAGAAGTTTCATCAAGGCACTAAAGAGCAGTGCTCAAGAGTGCTAGATTCGGACTTCCAGGTTTGAGACCCTAGTGAGCCATAAAATTCACTGGACAACCGTGGGCCAATCACTCCCTCTCAGCCTGACCTACTTCACAGGGTTGCTGTGACAGTCATATCAGGAGGAGGAGGATGAAGAGGAGGCAAGCTATAAATGCCGCTTTGGAACTCACTGAAGATGAGATATGATATCAGAGCAACTATCACACACACAAAGGTACCCTGTCTCAGTATGCATAGCGTTGCATTTAGTCATCAGGGTTAACACCAAACGATGAGTCTATTATGTGTTAATAATATATCTACTGTTTAAATGCACACTGCCAAGTGTAGGGGCCACTACTACACCTTTTTGTATTAGTAAACACTGGGGGGGGGGATAGAGCTTGTTGGTGACAGAAAACACACTTTATGTGAAGAAAATCTACAAAAAATAAACTTGGTTTCTGTTTATTCATTTAGTTAAACAAATAAATCCAAAATTTACCCCATTCCATTTATAGGTAGGCTGGTGGATAGCCTGGTCAGCAACACTCAGGGTGAGGAAACTATGGCTTTCCAGTAGTTGTTGTACTCCAGTTCCCATCAGCCCTGACCATTGGCCATACTTCCTAAAGATGATGAAGATTGGTATCTAATATTTTCCGGAGAGCTGCTGGTTGTCCACTGTAGAGAACCAATACTGAGCTACATGGACCAGAGATACAACTAGCAGCCTCCAACAATTTACCAGTTCTTTCATGGCATAAGCTTTTGTGGACTAGATCAGGTTTCCTGAACATGAGTTCCTCCCAAGGGTTTTACCTACAACTCCCATTAACAATGGCTGTGCTGGCTAGGGCTGGTGAGAAGTGTGGATTAAAACATCTAAAGAAACTCAAGCTGAGGAAAGCTCTACAGTCTTACTTCCATGAGATGCACAAGCTGCTCAGCTGGCTGTTCACCTACACACAGTTCAAAGGGGGAAAAATACTAAGAGCAGCAGAACCAAGTGACAATGGAATGCAGAAAATACAGTCCGGCACAATTTACTTTCCATAATGTAATTGAACAGTGCCAGGTTGGCCTTTGCACATTCCACTGCCACTTGATCCCACCGTTTTAAGACTTTTTTTCCCCTTCATTTCCTCTACACGCATGCAAATATACACCTACTAGCTGAGGAGAACCATACATCTGATACGCAAATGGCTACTACTTCAACAGAAGCGTGAAGGGAGACCCTCCCTTGGCAATTCTGTATTTTAGCGCCTGAAAGCATACTCCATAAGAAAAGGTGCTCAATGCTCATTTGGTATATATGACTATGGAACACACAGCATTAGATTTGTTGGCTCCAAGATTTTCCTAACTACAGACCTGTCTTCTTTTAGAAGCTTTCCATGTTGTCAAGTGTGTGCAAGAATGAATGGAGTAAGCAGGGCCATGAGTCAACAAATGCATGTGCTTCTGAGTTAATGCTCCTGCAAACTGGTACATGTAGCCACCATCCTTAATAGAAGCTCTGGAGGAAAACTGATTTAACACCAGCTCTGTGCTTCTCAAGGTAACGTGTGAGCATATGCACTTAGCAACATACTGTTCCTTACTCTAGTGTTTGCTTCTAATTAATTTTCCTCCTACATATTTATGGAAAAAAGAGAAAGGCACAGTCTCATCTAGATAAAATGTACATCCCACTTTGTGGCAATTTTTTTCTTAATCAGCCTTCCCTAACTGTGGTATAGTCCAGATTTTTTGAACTACAACTCACAGCAGCCAGAGCTTGTCCATCTGGTGGTTAGGAACAATGGGAGCTGTAGTCCAATAGTTCGAAGGTAAGCCCCCCTTCCATATATCAAACTTGCAACAAGGATGGGCTGAAAGCAGACCTGGATTTACTAATAGATGTCTGGGTGATCTGCATTAGATCGGCAAGTGTTTCCGGGGATAAATCCACACTACGCAATAGTAGCAGTTTCACATGGCTCTAACTGATGGTTCTGCCCTATAGAATTCTAAGATCAGTAGTTTCAGGAGATACTCAGAACTCTCTAATGCAGTGTATCTTAAACTTTTTATCCCTGTGACCCCCGTTATATCTACATGCGGACACTGTGTACCGCCGTCCTGTCCTACGTGTTCTATCTCCCCCCACTCCATGTGACATAGTGGTTTGAGCACTGGACAACTCTGGAAACTCACTGGGTAACCTTGGGCAAGTCACATTCTCTCAGCCTCAGAGAGAGGTAAAGGCAAACCCTCCCTCTGAACAAATTTTGCAAAGAAAACTCCATGGCAGATTCACCTTATGGTCACCATAAGTCAGAAATGACTTGAAGACATGCAACTACACCAACTGCTTGGTTGTTTTTTTACTTGCTTTGGAAAACGACAACATTTGTACACTAAGTACAAGTCAAGTGCACTAAGTCAGGCCCAAAATGATGAAGAACATCAGATCCTCTTCTAGAAAATGAGTGACAGGAAAAAAAAGTGAGGCTCCCACACAATTTGGCTGTTCAGACCAAGTGTTTACTATTAGGATTAGCATGTATTTAAAGCACCGGGGTTATTTCAGCTGCAGCCATGTAAAAAAGTGGTATTTATCTGAACTGCAGTACATCCCACCATGAAAACAAGCTGGGCAACAGCACAGACGCTTATATTTTGCTGACACTTTGGAATGTGAAATATGTCTCCAAATATTTGTCATTTTAAGAATACAGCAGACAGACTGTAAAAGAACTATATTGTGAACTTTTTACTCTTAAGAGCAGAAAATGGATTTGCAAAAACAATAAATTAATACGAAAATTATGAGACCAGTAGAAAATATGTGCTTCTAATCAGGTCTATAAATAGCCACTCGCCTTTGGTGAGTCAAACTTCTCTTCAGGGGACCAGGCACACATATTTTTGAAACTGGAGGAAAACTGATTTAACACCAGCTGTCAAAATGTGGTCAGACAGAATAGTAAAACTTTGTAAGGGCTGGCAACTTTTTAAAGTTTACTGTCAAAGCTACTCTTCAAAATTTATTGTACCATCTCTTATCAAAGTTCATACCACAGCAATCTTATGGTCTTGAAACACAGGCCAGAATCTCATGATGAATTTTCAGTGGACCGTCATTTCATCCTAAACCAGCAATTCTTCTCCCTCCTGCAGTTCCCATTTTCACACCCCCAAAAAATTGCTCTACAGAGTAGGGAAAACCTTTGGAGCACGTTTTTGTTTCCTGTTTTTTTGTGGTTGTATGATAGAAGGCTGAAACAGAACAGCCGGCAAAGAAAACCCAAAGTCTGCTGGTATTTGACCCTGACCTATCTGTTGAATTCAGACTGCAGGAGGTTTGTTTTAATTACCGCAAAACATATTCTTAAAAAGTATACTAGAAGAGGATATATTAACATATATTGCATTAGAAGCAAAATAACAAATGCCTTCACAAGTGCACTTGCAGCCATCTGGGTGCCACCTCCCTCTTCAGTCTGGTTAAAAACCTTCAGAGAATTCTGCTCCAATTACAATTTCAAAACAACATATTTTGAACCTTTAAAAAAAATTCAGCTGAATCTAGGTGACCTCCTTTATCCTAGCAGATGAATCTTGAAAAGTACTTAGAATTCAAATCAATATTCTCGGTATATTATCACCTTGACATTTCTTTGTTACTTGTTTACATGGACTACCATACGAAAGCAATTTGAGACCCCAATTGTAAACCTTTCCACCAGTGCTTCCATCTGTGGCATTATATTAACATCACAGTTCACAATACCATTGAAGTACAGCAGTTTGCAAGATCCCAAACAGTTCAGACAACAGCAGGCAACATGCATGGTCTAGGTGGTCTTCTGTTGACCACCAGTCTCCTCTCCTGCTGCTGTTTTTTTTCCCACTTGTCTCTTTCCATCCAACTTTTATGCCAAGTAAAAGCATCCAGTGGGGAAGCTCTCTTGGTTCCCATGCACTTCTATAGGAATCTACTGTACAGGAGGACATGATGATCTTCCAGGACCACAGAGATACCAAGTTTCAGTGTAACTTCCAGGACAGATGCGTCCCCAGGGGCTGTGGGTGTTGCCAATGTGGCCCCTCCATTCCAAGAAGTTGCCTATCCTTGTTTTAATTCCTCACACAGGTTTTATCACAGGCTACAAATACAGCAAGCAGTTTACAGCTACTGCTTCATTAATATTTCCCCATCTGATATATGACAGGTTCAGAGGTAATAATTTACAGCTTAGGAAATGTCACTGTTATGGCAAGAACTAGGGATCTGATGTATTCTCTTTTGGATGGCAGCAAGCTCTTCGGATCTACACAAAATGCAGTGTCGTGATCCCCTTCAAAACAGCCCTGTCCAACACCACTGTCCCTGGTCCTCCAATTAGTATTTCACTTTTCCCACCTTCACAAGCAATTAGTACTCAAAAGCTGCTGAACCTCCTCAGTCCTCACTGAGCTGTTTTCTCTTTTGGGAAGGAGAGTACCTTTCACCATTTTTACTTCTGCATATCGTGGGGTTCCCGAAGCCTGCTGCTAAGTTCATTTTGTCTAAGTGCTATTTTTGGCTATGTAAGCCACAGCACTGATGCCTGAACATTGGAAACTGAGGGATTTATTTAAAGCATGCATTACTCATAAACAAACAACAGGAGATGTGGATCTAATACATGTAATTAATGAAATGGAGCCAAAAGGGCATCTGGCGACACACCCCTCCCCACGGGTGCATTCATCCATCTCTCTGTCCTCCTCTCCAATGTATAGAAACCAGACTGCTGTCTCTTGCAATAAGACAGCAGGCAAACTGCTTGTTTAGCACCACGGTAATATTAGACTACAGTAGAAAATGCAATGAAGCTCATGGAAATGCTTTTTAGCATCCACAGTATCTAGAAAAACTATGAGGAGAATTGGTTTCATACTTTCCTCATCTCAACGAGCTAGGCGAAGTCTCCCCTTGCATTACGGCAAATTTCCCCTCTGCTGTTCGACTTGTACAGAGCCCGCTGCTTCCAACGGAGCTCCTGCCATTTCTAAATAATGCAGCTCCATCTCTCCCACCAGCGATGGCTTTAATTTCTAGCGCAGTGACACATTTTGGGGAGCAGGAGAAAGGGGAATTCTTTCTGTAGGAAGCACACATGGAATTCAAACAGATTCTCGGGTATGAAAGAGAATGGTGAATTAGAAGCCTTGCATCCCTGCAGCAGAAGCTCTGGCTAAAGTGCTGTTATTTAAAAGGCATTCCCTCACCCCACAAGGTAGAGGGCATCTAGAAGTGACTTAAACAGATCTCATTATAGCTTTGTCCCTCCTTGATTGTCCTTCTAGACTAGGTCAGTGGTGAAAGCAAGGGAGGGGAGGGATTTCTCCTAGAGATTTCTTTCAAAGCTCACATTGGGGAGTACACACATAAACACCCACACAGGGGGCATGTGAACCATTATCTTTCTCCATTCTAAAAAAGAAGAATTTCTGCTATCTCTCTACCTTCCCCCAAAATGTGTGGAAGCTGAATATTTTTCTCCCATCAAGGAACTTAGCCAGTTCCACTTAACAAAGACTGGATAAACACTATAAAGCAATTTGCTACTAACAGTCAAGATTAGTGTCAAAGAATGAAGGTACTGTACCTCCACACAACCTCCAGAACCCTCTAAAATTACAAAAGGCTATTCCCTAGGAGGGGAGGAGAAATCATACAGCCCGCAACATATCACTGGATGGCAAATCCCAACATTCTTAACCATTGGGCTGATGCCAATGGGACCTGCACTCTACCAGCATCTGGAGGTTTGGGGGCTTCCAAAGGTCCAATCTGAATTAAGAACTGGTGAGCATCTGCAATAAATTGAGATGGAAATTTTTTTGAGGACAGTGTCCTCTGATAACACGACAGTTCAGATAAACACCTCATGCCATTACCCCATCCAAAATGTCTTGTGGAAAACCATTCCAATGGCTTAACAATCCTCTCCAATTTGACTTCCTCCAGATGTGAACTACAACTGCTATCATTCCCAAAACACCTGGAAGAAGCCAGACTGGGGAAAGCTGCCTCAGGCCACAGCTGAAAGAACAAAACATGAAGCTACAAACTAGGCTGATTATGACAAAGCTTCACCCCTCCACTTCCAATGCAGTATTCCAGTTCAGACAATGTAAACATTACATTTTTGAATTATAATTTCTCGAATCCCCCATGCTGGCTGTGTGAAGTTCTGGAATTTATAGTTCCCCAAAATGATTTTTCCAAACTGTACTCCAGTTATGCCTCTGCAGTTGGGAGTGGCAGAGAAAGAGATAAATCAAACATTTAGGGCCCCTACAAGGCCTTTATTAATACCACTGTCACCCTGACCTAAAACATTACACACACCTACAAACAAACAACTCTTAAACCCAAAGGTCATGACGGAAAGAAGTATGTGGCATAAATTAAAAAATAATATTTAGACAAGGGGGCAAATCCTATGTTTGGACCTCTGTGGGTGAACAGATCTTCTTCAGAGGCATGGGAGAGCTGTCTATGAAGGGCATACAAAGTAGTGAGGAGTTGTCAGTTCCAAGAAGCAAACTTCAAAAGGTGGAAAGTTTGAAGGAGTGGGGTGGGTGGGTCCCATGGCAGTGGGAAAGCGGAATAAAAAAGAACAAAAGGAGAAGGAGGTGTAGTATTTCAAAAGCTGGTGTGATCCAGGATGTTAAAGAAAAGCCAAAACAGATTAGAGGAGGAGAGATTCTACAGAGAAGACATGCAAAGAAAGAAAAGGGTTTTATAGGGATGGGACAAAAGGTGAACCAGAACCTAAGGGGATCCAACTTTACAGAAAGGGCATGCAGAAAGATAAGGAAGAAGAGGGGCAGATTTCTGCAGGGGACACCTTTAAAGAGTAACAAGAAATTTTTCAGGAATGTGCTGCGAGAACAAGAGGGAAAGGAGACTGGGGTGTGTGTTTAAATCTCCAGTGAGTGGGTACAAATAATTGAGGAAAGTGGGTGCAAATAATTGAGGAAAGTGGGTGCAAATAATCTAGGAAAGTGGGTGCAAATAATCAAAACTGATTTTGATCAAGAGTGTAAAAATGACAGGGGCAAGAGAGATGGGCTAAATGGCAAAAGAGGTTCAGAGTGCAATTTTTAACACTGAAGGGGCACCCACAATTTATGAGAAATTGGGGGACATGCCCAGGTCCCTAAGGTGGTGTTCGATTTCTACAAGAGGAACATAAAACCAAGAACTGCATTTTCCTGGGATGTTCATGTAAACTAGACAATTTCTCAGAAATACGTGGTGGGCTTGGGGCCCAACTAGAAAGTCACCTTCTGAAGAAAAGAGATCCATTTAAAAACAAGAAACCCGGGGTCCAAAAATAAAACAGAGAAAGCCTTATGCTCATATATATCTCTGTGCAAGCCATACAATTTCTCAGAAATAGGTGGTCGGTTTGGGGCCCACCTTCTGAACAGAAGAGGTCCATTTAAAAATAAGAAATCTGGGGTCTAAAAATAAAAACAAAAAAGCCTGTGTGTGTGTGTGTGTGTGTGTGTCTGTGCAAGCCACACAATTTCTCAGAAATAGGTGGTCCAACTAGAAAGTCACCTTCTGAAGAGATGTCCGTTAAAAAAAGAAAAGAAATGTGGGGTCGAAAAACCAAAATAAAAGCCTTTATGCTCATATACACGGGGACGCGGGAGAAGGCCGTGCCCTCCTTTGCAAGCCCAAATCTGAACATGGAGGAGGAAGGCGACGTCTTCCTTTCCCCTCCCTCAAATAATAAAAAAGACGGGGACGAAGCTGAGGGGAAAATGGAAGCCTTTTAAAAAATTAGCGGGGCCCGGGCGCCACCTCGGGAAGGGCCGCTTCTTTCGGTCTCTTTTTCTCCCCCGAAGATGGAGGGGGGTCCCTGGTGTGGCTTTCTCCCCCCCCCCACCAGAAGAAAGACCTCTGATTCTTCCACCCACCTTGTAATAAACGTCGAACTGGATGTTTTCGGGCAAGGAGCGGATGTCCCTGCGGCGAGCCCGGCCGTAGCTGTCGACCACGGCCGAGATGGCGGTGTTGTAGAGCGTCTCGGGCACCCACTCCAGCTCCACGGCCGCCATCTTGCGTGCGCCGAGCGGAGGAGGGAAGGGAGACGGGCGGCGGCGGCGGCGGCGGCCGAGGCACAGAGACCGCCTCTCCGCCGGCCTCTCTCCGCCTCCCGCGCCCCGCCGGCCTCTGCGGGGCCCTTCGCGCTCCGCTCCGCTTCGCTCCGCCCCGGCCTCGCCGCCGCCGCCCGCCTCAAGCCAAGCCGCGGTCGAGGGCGCGAAGGGGCCCCGCGTCCGCCTCGGCCTCTCGCCTCAGGCCGGGCCTGCTCGGGCGGGAGCCGCTGGGGGCGCCGTCGCGGGCGGGGAAGGGAGGAAAAAGAAGGAAGGAGCGGCCTGAGGGGAAACGGGGAGGCCGCGGGCGGGCCCCTGCCCCGTCCTGCCTGAAAAGGGGCGAAATCCCCCGGGCCCGCCTCGCTTGCCTGAAGCCTGAGGGGATTCGCCAGAGCAAGGGCGCCGCCACAGCACCGGCGCTACTCCTTGATCATCATTAGTATTATCATTATTTTCATAATTTCGCAAGGACAAGGGCACTACTATAGCAACATCCTTACTGTTACTACTAGTACTACTACTATTGTTATTACTATTATTATTATATTCATATTTTAGCAAGGACAAGGGCACTATAGCAACACCCTTACTGTTATTATTATTATTCATTTTAGCAAGGACAAGGCCACCACTATAGCAACATTATTATTATTACGATTATTATTATTATTATTATTATTATTATATTCATATTTTAGCAAGGACAAGGGCACTACGATAGCAACATCATGATTACTATTATTATTATAGTCATATTTTAGCAAGGACAAGGGCACTACTATAACATTATTATTACTGTTATTATTATAGTCATATTTTAGCAAGGACAAAGGCACTACTATAACATTATTATTACTATTATTATTATAGTCATATTTTAGCAAGGACAAGGGCACTACTATAACATTACTATTACTATTATTATTGTAGTCATATTTTAGCAAGGACAAGGGCACTACTATAGCAACATAATTGTTATTACTATTATTATTATATTTGTATTTTATTTGTTATATTATTATTATAACTAGTATTAATATTATTTTATTTATGCCGTGCTGTTTTCCCAGGTTGGGACTCAGAGTGGCTTACAACAGTTAAAAAGACATAGTTAAAAACCACAGAATGCAAAAGTTAAAAAGCAAGTAAACAAAAAATAATTAAAGCAATGTTAAAATAAATAATCAAAAGCTCACACACTCCTGTGAGGAACCCAACTGAGGGCCTTTCTGCACTACACTGGGGTTTTTTTATTATATTTATTTACAAAAGGACATACTCAAATGCAAAATGATATCATGAGGAAACAACATAAGGAGAGTGTGCAATATGTCATGTATACTACACTACAATATGGAATAGACTATGCTCTTCTAGTGCTATTATTCCACTTTCAACCTCCTGCAGAATTCTGGGGTTTGTAGTTTACTGAGGCCAAAGAGCTCTCTGGTGGAGAATTCTAAAGGTCCTTCCCTGGACTGCAAACCCCAGGATTCCATGGGAGGTTGAAAGTGGAATAATAGCACTATAACAGGCTAGTGCAGAAAGGTCCTAACAGGAGCTGACCACTGTTAAAGCCTGAAAAACTTCTATCGCCTGAGACAGCCCTTTGAAAAGTTGGAGTGAGGGTCGTGATCCATGTCGTTCTGGATCCTGTGGTCATTCCATCTTACAATGGTACAAACAGGCTTTATAACCTTTGGCTTTGATATCACTCTCTACTGCATCTGAAAAAGTGGATTTATAGCCAAGAAATCTCATGCCAAAAATTAAAATCAGTCTTAAAGGTGCCGGTACATTTCATGTTTCCCCCTCTTTTTTCCCCTCCCCCTCTTCTTCTACTATTAAAAAGTAGTTTATTATTCTAGCATAAAAATTTGGTATACTACAGCAGGTGGCTTTGAAGTGGCGTCTCCATTATTTTATTTTATTTTTTATTAGTATTTTCTAGACGTCACTTGCAGAAATCCTGAAGGAGGTTTAGAATAATCCCATAGAACAATAAAGGCTACGCAAAATCCTCTTGTGTAGTTAAAATAGACGTTTTTTAAAAATGGAATCGTAGAATGGTAGAGTTGGAAGAGACCCTAAAGGCCATCCAGTCCAACCCCATTCTGCCACGCAGGAATACACCACCAAAGTATTCCTGAGAGAAAGCCATCCAGTCTTTGTTTAGAAACCTCCAAAGAAGGAGACTCCACCACAATCTGAGGCAGCATATTCCACTGCCAGATAGCTCTGACCATCAGGAAGTTCTTCCTAATGTTTAGAAGGAATCTCTTTTCCTGAAGTTTGAAGCCGTTCCTCCATTTCCTAATTTCCAAGCAGGAAATTGCTCCATCCTTCCTATGACATCCATCTCCCCCGCCTTCTCTCTCTCTCTTATATATGCTATAAGCTTTTTGTGTCTCTTACAACCCATTAAAGAGAGCCAGTGTGATATAGTGGTTCGAGCGCTTGACCACAACCCTGGAGACCAGGATTCAGTTCCCCACTCGTCCATGGAAACCCACTGGGTGACGCTGGGCAAGTCATGCTCTCTCAGCCCCCAGAAAACCCTGTGATGCAAATAAATGCTGCCTTAGTACTTATTATTTTGTACATACCCTGAAGTGCACACAAGCTAGTAATAATGCTTAGACCTCCTGTGTTGTAAATGTAAGCCAAGCATAAAGTAGTCTGCAATTAACAGATGTCTATTATGCCATCATATTTTTTTTAAAGTGCCACAGAGGTCTTCCTTGTTTTGGTTGCAACAAATTTAAAACTGCTATTCCCTTGGAAATTGTGTGTGAGTATTTCAAAATGAAGCCTGTACTACTGCCCATGTCTATTTATTTTAAATTGTGTTTAAATAAATAAATAAATAGTACACTGCTTTTCATTGTCATACATCTCAAGATGATTTACAATGGCACCATAAAACAGTCTATTTTAAGTGGGTTATTGTCCACAAAAATTTACACCATAATGAAACATTAATCTTCACTTTGTGACATTTATAGTTTGAATCAACGTATTGGTTCAGACCATTAATTTTTACCATTTCCAATATTTCAGTTTACTTAGCAGTTACCATGGATGTGTTGTTGTTTTTAGAATTCCAGTACTTTTTGGTGTCTACATATGGACCATCAGCTCCAAGTACCTTAGCCGTGCCTTGCTGGAAAGAATCAAACTCTTGGGTCCACACTGACAGAAAGGTGCGATATAAATAAAATAAATACATTAATTAATAATATCCCCAGAGAAACTGAAACCACCAAGTCTAATTCATAAATGTTTGTTGGAAAGCACTCATATTCATGTCAATTAAGTCAAGAGTTGAGTGGAACAAAGAGTTAGCTTGTCCTGTGCAAATGAACCAATTAAAACTTTCCTAGCTTCAGTATCTAAATATCTTTGGATGGAGAATGCTTTAGGTGTATTGGACAGGGCTTTAGAAATAAATTGTCTGGTTCAACTAGCTGTTAGTAGAGTAATGCAGATAAATGATTTTTTGTCCTTATAATGTCGATGTGTTGAGTGATTACTTCTCTCTGATTGGATGTGTTACAATATATTGATTTTGTAATAGAAAAATCTTAGGCATCTCTAGGTCCACACGTTCTTTTTAAATAACGTTATCATGGCATGGAATTTAACTCAAGAGCAGTGTTGCTGGGTCTTCCATGCTTTTCCTGTTCAAAAAGACTTATAGGTTGGAAAGCTAAATATTCATCATCTGTTGTTGGGTCAGGTAATCTTACTGCTTTAGTCAGGAAGATGGATTTTATAGACATCAACTTAAAAAATATATATGTTTTTGGAAATATGGTCAGGTTATATCAATATACATGCCTGAGTCTTGTCTATATACTATGTACTTCTCATAGGAATTTATATCATATGTACTTCTCATTATTTGCTGTTTCCTGTCTTTCCAAATATACTTTAAAATCCCATATGTGTGTGTGTGTGTGTGTGTATATAAAACAAACAATACGTCTGACAAATTACTGCTCACTGTTACTGAGAACCAAGGGAAAAGACAGGAGCCAAAACATTTTGGTAATTCATTTATAAAGTTCTGTTGGTTAATCACCCTAATAAATATAGATCTAGAGATTTATATATATAAGGTGCCATAAGACTCTTCAGAGTTTAGGTTACAACAAACCTTTATGGGGAAAAAAATTAACCATAAAAATAGAACATATGAGAGTTCAACATAGCTTATTCTTCTGTTTGTCAGGTTGGATCCAGGCTTTGTCATTCTTAGAAAGTCAATCTGTTGAAATCAGGACTCACTGAAATCCCACTGATTTGAATGGCTCTACTCTTAGTATGATTTTCCCTGGACCTAGACTTTTCCTCTTCAGAAAGATGTGCCCTACTGGCTCTGGTTTCTGTCAAAATACTTCTTTTTATGCACACATACAAGCCTCTCCTTTGACCTAAAAATAAATATTAATAGGAGCCCAAAAGACTCCAAGTATAAATTTAAAAATGCACCAGGAGCTAATCAGGCTGGGATGAGAGCCAGCTGGCTCGAGCCTTTTTAAGGAAGGCACAGGACAGTAGCTCAATGGCAGAAAGAACTTGTGTGTTGCTGGCTCTTGCCTTGTATTCTTTGGATTCCTTGCTTGCCTGACCCTGGACTGTCTGACCGTGTTCCCTGTTGGATTCCTGACCTTTGGACCATTTCTGGACCGTGAACAGGCAATCTGTACTGACTGTTAGTGTCTCTGTTTGACTGTAAATGGCTTCCTGCCGGCCCAGCACTCTGTTCCCTGGCACAGACAGCTGGTGTGAAAGTTGCTTCTCCTTCATCACTTGAAGAACTACAACCAATAACCACAACTGTGATTTCATTCAAAATCAGGCCTTGTCTTTGAGCATTTTGGTTCCAGAATTTAAATTTTTGGTCCTTTGTCTCTCCTGCCCGTATGTTAGAAACAAGCATGTTCTGACAAACATCAATTACTTACTGGGTATCTTTAAAACCTGAACTTAAAAAAAAAAATCTCTTCTAACTACTTGCCCCATCTTACAGGTGGATAATTTACTCTCCAGTATGTTGGCATTTTCAGTGGTACACAGTGGGTCTTGATGGCTGATTGGCCTAGTAGTGCAAGCCTACAAGTCTTACTAGTGGAACACAATGACCAGGTTCACATGTAAAGGTAAGATTGATCATGTTTTATTTAATTCTTGCTTGTTGTTATGCCCAAACATGTCCCTGTAGACAAATTGTGATTTGTTAGCCAGCTGCCAACCATAATGAGAAGCCTTGGTTTGTTGCTGCTTACAAAGTTATATATTAATTAAACTATGGCTTGGTGTTACACAACCCAGAGTTTGGCTTGTGAAACAGAGCTGACAGAAAGGGATTTTTTTTTAAAGGCAAAGCAACTCTTGTTTATTTGGTTGTCTTGCTACACCAACAAGCCACAGGTAACTTAAACCATTAGTTATTGTGACCTGTGAATGTGACTAGTGATTCTCTGGTGGTGCTTAGTCAAATAACCTGGCTTGTTTAGCTTTTAGCTGTCCTGTTATATTGAGAACCAAGCAGCCAGAGTGTTTTTGCTGTCCTCTCAATGTAGGTTTCTGATTGAAGCCAAGAGTTAAATAACTGATAATCAGTTCTCATGCGCAAATGTAAGAGTGTGACTTTTTACTAGATCTCACAGAGCGCAGAAAATGGTAACAAATTTGAAAGGACTATGTTTGTATTTTTTTCTGGTTTGATCGCTATTTAAGCTACTTTCCTTGGAATTTAAAACACTAAAATGTTGCAATAATCAGTTCTCATGGGCAAATGTAGGAGTGTGACTTTTTACTAGATCTCACAGAGGACCGAAAATGCTAACAAATTTGAAAGGGCTATTTGTATTTTTTTTCTGGTGTGATAGCTATTTAAGCTACTTTCCTTGGAATTTAAAAAGGTATACAGACAACACTAAAATGCTGCAAATATTGTAAAAATGTAACAATGCATGGCATAGCATAAGGTGCTTGAGGTGCATGCCACTGTGGAAGGCACATTCTTGCCCCAATTAACTGCAAGCTAAGAAGACTGCAGTGAGTAACTCTGCCTCCTGGCTCTGACTAACATGATCCGGGATTTTCAGATAGCTCCTACTTTGTCAGCTTTTAAGTTGGTCTGTCAGTTCAGTAAGACTTTGCTCACCGTCATAGGAGAAAACATTCTAGTGCCAAGACTTTCCTTAGATCAGTTGGAATGTGTTCGATAACTTCCCTCCCACACTAATGTCTTAATTAGATTGTAAGCCTGAGGGAACAGTTTTGTTGTTCTTTTGCTGGTAAAGTGCCTTGTACAGTGATGGCTCCAAATAAATAACAACTGCAATAAAACATCACATATCTAGCCAACATTTTAATTCTGTTAGGAACATAAGAAAGCAACTATGCACGAAGGGCCAACCCATTGTGATAATTCAGGTAGAAGATATATCAGTAAAAACCTTAACAATGAAGTTAATGCGTTTTAACAAACAATTTAGACCTCACTCTTCCACAGCAATATTAAAAGTGGCTTGTAGAAAATTAAAATTATAAAAGAATTTCCTAACAAATCACTGAAATCACAAACAATATACTGTTAAGACAGAGACTAGTACAAGTCAAAGCATTTTACTCAAGCCAAGCCACTGAAACATAATTAAAATGACTCAGCTTGGCAGCCAAATCTTGCCGGAAAAATAATAGTTACATATCCCAGTTTGGAAGTTATGATTTACAAGGAACGTAAGTCCATGTAAACTTGTAACTTTTAAATTAATGAAGCTGAGCACAACTAAACAAGTAACACACAAAATAAGTGTATTTTAGTGTAAAAAAAGTTATGGTTTGTAGTTACTTTTACAGGTCAATTTTAGAGATAATTTAAGCTGAATTTTTTTAAGCCATCCTCTTATTAGGGTTTTATGTCATCCTCTTATTAAACCTTAAAAATGGAGGGGGAAAAGAAACAAATTAGCTTGACTCACAACAACAGCCTCAAAGGCCCCTCCCTAAACTGCAAACCCCAGGATTCCATAGGACGTTGAAAGTGGAATAATACCACTATAAGAGTCTAGTATGGAAATGGCCAAACTTGTTGGGTTCAGTGTGCAGTAGCCGCATGGACTGATTTGGAAAATATCTATTAGAAATTCCTTGTTCTTTCTCTCCTGGAAATGCGAACTCGATTCTTTTTCCTGGCTGCTTTAGCAACAAGTTCGGCGCTCGGCTACTATTGACTAGTACGCTTTTGCCCTCGTTGTCGCCCCATGATGTAATCACGACGTGAGCCTATGCCTTGGTCTGCACGCATTCCTTCAAATCTGATTGGTCGGTTTTGTTTCCTTCCCGCCGGCACTTTCAGGAATCCTGGGAAGTGTGGCGGATGGGAGTAGGGTGTTGTCCTCGCAGCGATGGGTGAAAGGTGTTTTGCTTGACTGCCCCGGATAGGCGAAGGTTAACTTAGGCCATCTATCTATCATCTATCTATCATCTATCTATCTACATACATATATTTACATTTATTTATTTTTCGAGCAGAGGCCGGGCAAATGTTTGTCCTGAGCCACCTGCTCTCCAGTCCTCTGTCCTCCTCACTTGCTATTGAGAGATAGACTGGTAATGAAGAAGGAGGTTCAGAATTCCGAGGTATCTTGGCTAATAAAAATATAAGAACTACCCTGACAGATCAAGAAAGAAATGTATCTTCTAGTATCCTAGTTGGCAGCAGCCGCCAGCCACATGCATACATTTATATGTATAAAAAGGCAATCGTTCTTTGTTCTTTCTTCTCAGCATCCTAGGCTAACCCACAACATTTTGTTGTCTTGAGTTGGTGAAGTAGCAGCTGGCTCCTCACCCACTCAGTACCCAAATTCATTCAGTCAGCTTTGGCACAGGAAACAGAAAATAACTGGGATGTTTTAAAAGCAGCTGAAAGAGTGGACAACAGGGGATCAATTTGGACTGTGCTGCCAAATCAAACAGTTGGAGGGTATGACATGAAGGGGGTATTTTATTTGGTGATGAAAAAGAGTGAGGTTTCTGGGCTATCCCCACCAACTGGGACTGTTGGAAGGTATGTGTTATAGAATCATAGAATCATAGAGTTGGAAGAGACCCCAAGGGCCATCCAGTCCAACCCTCTGCCAAACAGGAACACACATCAAAGCACTCCCAACAGATGGCCGTCCAGCCTCTGCTTAAAAACCTCCAAAGAAGGAGACTCCTCTATACTCCATGGAGGCAGCAGATTCCACTCCTGCACAGCCCTGACCGTCAGGAAGTTCTTCCTGAGGTTCAGGTGGAATCTCCTTTCCTGCAGCTTGAATCCATTGCTCCTTGTTCTGGTCTCTGGAGCAGCAGAAAACAAGCTCACTTCCTCCTCGACATGACATCCCTTCAAATATTTAAACATGGCTATCATGTCCTTTCCTAACCTTCTCTTCTTCAGACTAAACATACCCAGCTCTCTAAGCTGCTCCTAAACTAACAAACTCCTATTATTGGCTCCAGCTCATCAGATGTATGGAGTATTGCTTCGATTGGCAGGCTATTATGCATATGCAGGATGGCATCAGTCTGGTGAGAGGAAACTGAAATTCAGAAAGTATAAACTTTGACCGTTACCTCAACAGTGGCAATTGCGAAACCATAGGCAGTTACACAAGCATTCTTGCATTGATGAACGGGCGAATACATGCAATTTGATTAAAAAAAGAAAGTGTTGGCTTCTAAAATTTCCCTTCAGGTGTAGGCGCCAAGGCTTTTCCACAGAAACTGACCTGCTTGTTCACATACAATTCAGTAGGGCATAGCTATCAAAACCATGGTGTACATCATGGTGGAATATGAGCGTGAGTATGGAGCCCTGAAGTTGTGAGTGGTATTATCATGTACAGTACTGTCAGAGCAGGGTATGGTTGGCATCTGTTTGTCTGTTTATTGCACATGTCCCTGCCTTGGATTTTGACTAGTGAGTGGCCTTTTAAAGTTGGGTGCCTGTCTCTAAGCAAGGCCCGGTACCCAAAAGCTGTTGGAGGGGGCTCTCATTGTCCATGTGGGCTGCCTGAGTCTTGCTTTTCTCCCTGTTCAGGCTTCAGAGTTTCTATTGTGCTGTGAGCCGTTTCGCGCTACCTAATTATAGTGTTAAGATTCCACTTTGACTGCCCTGACAACATCCTACAGGATTCTGGGATATGCAGTTTAGAGAGGGTGGTTTAGAATTCTCAGCCAGAGATCTCTAGTGACTCACCAAACTACAAACCCCAGGATTCCCTAGGGTGGAATAACAGCAGTTGAGGTGGAATCATGGCACTACAATTGTGTAATGTGAAAGTGCTGTGTGTGTTAATCAACCTAAGGGAAGGATGTTTATGTTCCAAGCCAGCTACAGGCTGTTCAGGGCCATTGTTAAATGTTATCATTAGCGTTAATAATTATTACCCTCGCTCCTGGTTATTGTTCTTCTTATTTCCTGTATCACATAATCTCAGGGCAGCGTACAAAAGAAATCCGTTTTAGCAGTTTAAAACTAAAATTTAAAACCAGTATAATTTAAACAGAGAGAAAGCCGTCAAACAATTAGACCAGTTCGAACAGATGTAAAAGGCTGAAGCTGTTTTAAAAATCGATGAGCATTTGGCGTTTTTTGCCCTTTGCTTTCCTCTGTCCCCACCGATTACAGTCCTCCTACCCACTACTCATCCAACCGTGGGTGTGTATAAGAATTTTCCAACAGAGGGTTCATGAATTTGAATCACAGGGATGGCAGCCCACAAAGGCTTGTTCCAAATAAGACTTTAATCTTGAGTAAGACATTAACAGCAAGATGTGTTAGTTGCCTTTAGTCTCTGTTACTATATACAGGCTTATAGCTGAAGAGTCCTGTGGCACCTGAAAGACTGGCAAATTTATTCCACCAGAATAGTTTTGGTGATCTTTCAGCTGCCACAGGACTCTTTGCTGGTGTTTAATCTTCCACTGGATGTGAGGACACGACAGCTCTTGGTTGGTTCCGGAGAGACACCTCCAGGCCTCAATCAAAAAAAAGTTGCTTCCTTAAAGAACTTTCGGTGTGGAAAGGGAAAAAGGTCTTGGAAAGTAGTGTGAAAGTGGCTGCAAGGAGGAGATGAAGGGCCTTTCTGCACTAGCCTGTTATAGTGCTATGATTCCACTTTCAACGTCTTATGGAATCCTGGAGTTTGCAGTGTAGTCTCAAAGGCCCCTCCCTGAACCGCAAACCTCAGGACTCCATAGGAGGTTGAAAGTGGAACTATAGCACTAGAACAGCCTAGTGCAGAAATGGCCCTTGGCTGAAAGAAACCAGAGAATCAGGTTCTGCTGTTTATACCGGTTGCGAAAGTGGACCTCTTTCTCCTCCTTTGTCGATGATGCCATAGTACGTAAAACCGCCCACGGATGACATCGCTTTGCTTTCCCTGAGAGATGAATCAAGAAGATGCCCACGTTGTTGTTTCTGGAGAGATGAGAAATCTCTTTGAACTCCCTTCCCCTGTGGGTCAAGCCCTTGGGGAACGGAAAAGGGAGGCCGAAAGGAAAGTTCAAGGGTAGTGATTCCAGGTTAAATAAAAGCTCAGTGCCGCCCGCGGGATTTTTGGGGCTCTGCTCCAAAATGGGACACGGCACAGCCAGGACGACGACGATGGTGATAATCATCATCATCCTTTGTTCCCAGTCTGTGGTCCAAAGCTTTAGGAAAAGTTAAAACAGATACAGGTATGCTATCAATAAAATCAAAAGCAGTTTCTGGTGTGCTATGTTGGCTGCTTAACACCATTTCTGCACCACCCTGTTATAGTGCTGTGATTCCACTGTCAACCTCCTGTGGAATCCTGGGATTTGTAGTTCGCTGAGGCCAAAGAGCTCTCTGGATGGGAACTCTGAGGGCCCCTCCCTAATCTCAAACCCCAGGATTCCACAGGAGGTTGAAAGTGGAATAATCGCGCCGTAACAGCCTGGTGCGGCAACGGCCTACGTTTTCGTAGCGGTCGGGACTAACGCGGCAGTGGCTTTCGTGGCAATAGTGGGACCGCGTTTGAAGGGCCGTACCCGTGGGCGGCTGCGGATGGGGGCGGGAGGCGGGGGGGATCCGTCCCCCGTCGGTGGCGGAGCGAGCGAGAGAAGCGGGGGGGAGGGCGAGGAGGGGAACCGGAGCGCTCGCTGCTGCCGCCGCCGCCGCTCTCGATGGGCCTCGCGCTGGGCGGGGGCGGGGGCGCGCGCGCGCTCTCCCTCCCGCTGGAACGTTGGCCTCCCCAGCGTTCCACCGCCGCTTGTGGCGCCGCCGCCCCCGCTTTCCCTTTTTGTTTTTTTTTTTTTCTGTTTTGATGCACGGCATTCTACGTCTCCGGGGGCGCGCGTGCGCAGTCCAGGCGGAGGGACGGGAACGGAGGGACGGGGAGGCGGGCATGTCTGAACAGCGCCGCCGCCGCCGCCGCCGCTCCTGCTTTCCCGGCGAGCCCACACAATAAAGTCACCGGCCGCCGCGGCCCCGGAGGCCGGGGGACCCGATTGGGGAGAAGGAGGAGCGGGCAGCGCAGCGATCTCCTCCTCCGCCTCGTCTCCTCCTCCGCCTCCTCTTCTTCCTCCAAAGGGACGGGATCGAAGCGGAGGAGAGGGAAGGAGCCCTCGGTTTCCCGTCGGGAGGCCCCCCTCCGTTTCCTCCCCGCCTGCCCCCCCTCCCGCATGGAGGGTCTCTGTTCGCTGGGCGTGAGCCTCTTCTCGGACCAAGGAGGCAGGAAGTACATGGAGGACGTGACCCAGATCCTGGTCGAGCCGGAGCCGCAGGAGGACGCCGCCGCCGCCGCCGCCGCCGCCGAGAGCAGCGGCGGCGGCGGCCGCGGCGGGAGAGGAGCCAGGGCGGCGGCGGCGGCGGCGGGAAGGGGGGCGCGATCGGAGGACCCGCCGCCGCCGCCGCCGCCCCGCCCGCGCTCGGTGGCCTTCTTCGCCGTCTGCGACGGGCACGGCGGGCGGGAGGCGGCTCACTTCGCCCGGGAGAACCTCTGGGCGTTCATCAAGAAGCAGAAAGGGTTCCGCTCCCCGGAGCCGGCCGCCGTCTGCGCCGCCCTCCGCAAGGGCTTCCTCGCCTGCCACCGGGCCATGTGGAAGAAGCTGCGTAAGTCGGGCCCCGGCCCCCCCCCGCCGACCCCGGGCTTCAGTCGGGAGGGTCTCGGGCGGGGTCGTTCCTCCCTTCCCCGGAAGCCCGGCGCAGACGGTCCTCGGAGGGGCTTCTTACTCCGGAGCAAGCCCCGCGGGGCTCCCAGGTCCCCGGGCGCAGAGTGCCAACGGCGAGGCCTTTCCGGGCTTTGTTTACCCCGCGGTAAACCCGAGGGGTTTCCGTGGGTCTTGCTCCCGGGGAAGCGGACGGGAGGCCCCTCCGCCTCGCTGGTCGCGGGGCCCGGCGCCCGGGTCGAGCAGGGCCCGCTCCGCCGGGGTGGGGCGCGCAGGCCGGCCGCCCGGACGTCTCCGCGCTCGGAGGCCCCCTTTGGCTCGTGCGCCGGTTGCCGTTGTCCTCGGCTTGAATGCGGTGGGACCTGCTCTCGGCGGAGCTGTGCGTCGGGGCAGCACCCCGGGCCGGAGCGGGGCTGCGCGGGGCGTCAGCCTTGCGGGGGTTGGGAGGGACGGGGCAGGATGTGGGGGGGGGGCCTCCCGGTTGCCTGTTGACTTAGGGCGACCCCATGGATCTTCAAAGGCTTGGGCAAGGGCCGGTTGGTCAATGCCTTCCCCAAAACGGAGCCTTCCACGCTGATACCCCCAAGGGGTGGTCCTTGGCCCGGTGCTGGTCCCTGAGCCCTTGCCTGGCCGTCCTCAGTGAGTTTTTCGGGAAAGAAAGAAATAAGTATGCTCACTGGACGTACTTTGCACAAATTTAGTGCTGGTCTCTGGCACATCGGGGGGAAAAAAATAATGGCAGTCTCTGGCACATTGGAGGGGGGGAGAATCTAGTACGGTCTACAACGCGTAGTCTTCCTTGACAGTCCTTTAATTGCTAGCCAGGCCTGGACGTGACCCAGGTACTATCCACTTATTCCTTGGCTGTATTGCAACCCTGCTGTGCAGTTTGGTAAGTGACCAGAAGTAACTTTTGCTGAGTTACTTATTTTGTAGATTGATTCTGGGTGTTCATTCCCTTGGTGTAGGATTTCAGGGTGTCTTTCCCTTCCTCTTTTGTTGACAAATCTGTATAAGCAGCCTTCCGGATGTTGTCACACTCCACCTCTCAGGTGGGACAGGCAGTGATGAAGAATGCTGGGAGATGTAGTTTACAACGTCTGGAAGACAGCAGGATTCCCTCCCTGGCTTAGTAGAACACCACCCTTTTTGTGCCTGAGGTGAAATCATCTCAAAACATCTCTATAATTTTGTTTCAGTCGTAGTATTCAGATCCGGGCTTGGGGACCTCTTCCAAGCTGCGAATGTGTCTCTTTTGACTTGCTTAAGGCCAGTGGATGCTTAAACTGAATACACGTGTCAAGCTAAACAAAGCACTTTCATAAGTTGGAACTGCATTCAATAGTTGTTATGATTGGTCTGATTTTTTTTTTCTGGGCTAAAAGAGAAAGCACAAAAGGAAAAGGGGAAGAGGAGGGAAAAGGAAAACCAAGAGAACATAAAGGCCGGTTCTTAATGTCTTGAAGTTTCTCCACCTTTTAGAATGGTTGCTGGATGACACTTGAGGCTTTGCACAGCGAATCTGGCTCCTCAGGAAAGTGTTTGTGTGTGTGTGTGTGTTTTTTCTTCCCGTTCCTCTTCCTCAGCCTGGTGGACCGCTTTTTGAACACGGCGGCATGGCCTTCCAAGCGCCCTTGAATGGGACTGAGTGGGCTTTGTGATGTGTACTCGGGATGCTACTTTGTAGGGGATAAAAGCATGGGTCTTGCTTTTGTAAAGACGCAGAACTGGGCACAGTTGGTTTCGGTGTCTACGTCTGAGCAAGACCGATGCCTTGGCAGTGGGTTGAGGGAACCGAAACAGGTGGATGGTTCACCAGAGTCTTAAGATGTGAGTTTCTTTCTAGAAGTGATGGGCATGGACTGTCATCTTGGGTCGGCTCTCGGGGGCTTGGGAGTTGTAGTCTGCTATCCTCTGCTTCAGTCATTGGCAGCATGTGGCCTGCAAGCCACATGTGGCTCCCACTGTTCCCATTTGCCACTGCAGACAGAAGTGCCTTTCCCATAGGGGTTGACATGACAAAAACCCGTAAAGAGGAGGAAACCTTTCACTTTGCAGATGGACAGAACTCTGGCAAGACTCTCTGGCCTCCTCCTGCATCGTAAAGAGCCACCGTAGCTGGTGCTGGAAACTGTGTCAGTGGGAGGAACCTTGGTGACCACCGTCAGAGTCTGGTGACTGTGGAAACTATGGTGGTGGGGCAGCTTCTGGTGTGTTGGGGGTGGCCCACTGCAGTCCTGCCCCCAGCTTTTCACTAAAAATGAAGTAAAAATTTGTTCTTGGGCCTCTTAGCATACTGTGACAAAGGAGAACCGACAAGAGCAACTGTGGAATTTTCTACCTAATTGCTTATTAGAGGACACCAGGGTCCTCCGTCCTGGTGTGTGCAAAGCAGAGGAATGATTGACGAGCCAAGCTTTATGTGAAAAATGACTTTTTCCAATTTTTAATGTTTTGGACTTGTTGCCACCGTGTGCGTCCAAGTGGTTTTTGACCTAAGGGGACCCTATCGCAGGTCGTGTGCCTTTATGTTTTAAAATGCCTTCCACAGCTCCTGCCTCCGGTCACCTTTACGCAGTTGTACCTTTTCTCCTTCCTTCGCTTGTTCTCTCCTCACCCGTTCCAACCCCCCGCCTGCTCTCTGTAAAAACTGAGTCTGCAAGCAAACAAGTCTGGATTGAATTAATGGGGGGGAAGAGGAGGGGGCAGGGGAGGAGGTACCCAGAATGCATGCAGGCGTTTGATAAAGAGGGGAGAAGTTTCTTTCCTTAAAGATTCTGCGGAGCTGATTGGATCCAAGTGTTCGGGTCAGGATGTTTTCTGAGGGCAAGGTGAGAAGCTTTTTGTCTCCCACCAAACCCTTTTCTAGTGGCTTGGGCCACGTGAGGTTATTCCTCACAATCACGCTCATGGGACTGCATTCTGTGAACCCCCTCTTGCATCAGTCTGTGGGTATATCTGGCGACAACTGGGTCTTCAGACCTTGCCTGCATTCCATGGAGGCTCTTTTTGGTTGATGCTGTGCCCCTGGAGGGCATAGTGGAGAGTTAAAATGGCTACATTTGATGGGCAGTAGTTGTTTCTGTTTTCAGTAATGGCCAGGAGAGAAGCCCTATGGCAGAGCTTTCCAAACTTTTCATGTTGGTGACACATTTTTTTTAGACATGCATCATTTCACAATGCAGTAATTCAGTTTTACTAGCAAACCGGAGGTTAAACTAACCCCTGATAAGAGGTACAGATGGATACATAAATTGTAATAACAAAATGTATGGGGATACAACATATCTCTTGAGAAACTTTCATATCTTTTCAAAAATATATGATTTATATACATTTCCAAGATTGTAGGTGACACACTTACATACTTCAGGCGACACACTAATGTGTCACGAAACACCATTTGGAAAGCCCTGCCCTGTGGAGTCGGATCAAAGGCCTCCTTGGTCTAGTGTTGTGTTCTTGCAGAGGCCAACCAGAGGCTTCTGAGAAGTCTACAAGCAGGAGAACAAACTCAAGACCACTGTCTGGTTCCTCTGCTGGAGCAGAGGAATCACTGTGGGAAACAAAAAAGGCAACCCACCACCCAGTGGAGTAGTTTAATGCATTTCAGTACATTTTTTATTAGAAAACTAACAGTGAGTGCATGTGAAATGAAACAGGCAGGTCAATGAGGTCTTGCATAAGTAAACAAAAACAATTTTAGGTTTTTCTACAGACCGCTTGAAGCCTTCTTCCAAAATGTGCAATCTAAGTACTACCAACCCAGCTAGCATGACCATGTTGGTTGGAGATTATGGGAGTTGTAGTCCAGCGCTTCTAGAGATCAGCGTGTTTGAGGAAGGCTGATGTGTTTGACAGGAATGATGAAAACCTGAACTGGTTGTCTTTGCTGTGGCAAGACTTTACCACAGTCTTGAAAAAGAGATTGTGTGTGAGAATTCTCAGGATTGGCAGGGCTGGTGTCAAGAAGAAATCCCAAGTTGTCCGGCACGTCTTGTAATAGTTTCCTCTCCACCTGCTCGTTTGCCTGTGCATTGCTCCTTCTACAAATAATAATCTCTTGCAAATGGGATTGCCTGGAAGAGGTGTACAGCAGGCAAGGGGTTGTCGGTTAGTGCATGCCTTTGCATGTTTTCTTGGAGGAAAATCTCAGGGAGTTCACTTGGGTTTACTCTTAGGCGAGCATACATAGGATTGCAGCCTCTTTACGTGAGCCTAATTATACCCCTGAAATGTCCACCTTTGGAAAGTCTGTAGTTGAGCACCTATGTGGCCGATGCTTGACTTTTGCCGGCTTCGTTCTTACAGTTTTTCTTTATGGAGGGAATACTCTAATGCTACCTTATGAACATTTCACTCTTTCTCTTTCTACCGACTAAAATGTTTGTTTTACAACCCACACCACCTAGTATCATTTAAAAGATTTGCACTCATGTCCATGGTGGGAAGAGAGCTCTCCCTTTGAAGTCTCCCTTCTGTGTGGCTCCCCTTTGCAAGTATTTTAAATATTTTAAGACGGCAGCTTTTTAAAGCTGCTTTGGGTCCCATGCTGGGAGAAAGGCTAGGTATAAATGAAATGCATAAATAACAGGGTAGGTTTTTAAAAGGGAACATTCCCTTGCTCTCAAAAGGGATTTCTTTTGCCATAAACATGCATAGGATTGGGCCATCCTCCTCCTCCTCCTCATTTATTATGTAGTGCTATCAGTGTACGTGGCGCTTTATATCAGTGATTTACAATCACTTATTTGACAGTTCTCTGTCCTCAAAGTGAAGTATGCCTGTATTGCATTTCAGTATTCATCCAATACACATTTCCTCCTTGTATGTTTGCAAAGTATACTTACTTACTGAATATTAGGATCAAGTAGACCTCAGTCAACTTTAAAAACAGCGGAGCATAAATTAACAGATGACAACCTGCAGGGAAAAAGAAAGGGAGGTAATGATCTGAAATCTTAAACTGGTCACCTGAAGGTAATTCTCACTTGCCCAGCTGAACAGACATTTCTGACTGCAATTTACAGCCGTGGTTTGGTTTCTGGGGCCAAAGAAATCTCGTACTTCCTGCCTGAATTAAAGTTCATCTTCTTTTCTTCCTCCTCTGCAGCAGAGTGGCCAAAGACTATGACTGGCCTTCCAAGCACATCGGGGACGACTGCCAGTGTGGTGATAATCCGGGGCTCAAAAATGTACGTGGCTCATGTTGGTGACTCAGGCGTGGTGCTTGGAGTCCAAGATGACCCCAAAGATGACTTTGTCCGGGCCGTGGAGGTGACACAGGATCACAAGCCTGAACTCCCAAAGGAGAGGCAGCGGATCGAAGGTCTCGGGGGCAGGTTGGTATCTCGTCGTCTTAACATTTCTGCTTCCTGGGAGAGGGGCTCTTTTCTGAGCCTTACAGGATTGGGTCAAGCTTTTGGTCTGCCTTTCATGGTCTTGAATCTCCTGGCAGGTATCAGCTCTCCAGGATTTCAGGGAGAGAAAATAATTTCTCATTCCCTGCTACCTCATCCTGGTTCCTAGAAACGTGGAGGACGCAGCCTTGGCTTACGTTCAGGGCAGCCTCTTTCAAATTCAGTTTCAGAGAAGTTCTTAGGGATGGCATTCCAGCAGATACCGATGTGTGTTAAAGCCTTGCTGCCGACAACTTAAGATTCAGGAGAGGCATTTCATCTTTGTGGAACAGGGGAGACAACCGTAGGAGGTTAGCAGACTTTGTGATGGAGCACCCCACTGCAGAACCCACCACAGGACATCTCTCCAAATTTTTACCCCTAAATGTCCCCCCAGTACACTATAGGGACTGTTGTGGGCATTTTTGCTGCCTTTTAGCACTCCCCGCAAGCGGGTTAAGGCCCAGGATAGGTCTTTTTCATAACAGAAAGTGACCCGAAAAACTTCCATATTAAAAGTTTTTTAAAAAGGCCTTTCCTTGGCTGGAAATGCCCCCATCCCCCAGAAGGCATTTGGGGGGCGTTTTGGGGTAAAATAATTTGGTTTTGACACCCAAGAGCCACAAAAATGGTCCTGGGGCCTACAGGCTACACTTTACCCACCTCTGTTACTTAAAACCCAGAACTGTAGTTGAGAAGCCATTAAATTGTACCATGAGGAAGAGTGTATCTGGAGAAGCTCAGAGGACCAGATCTGGTTTAGAAGCTGAACTTCCCCATCCTTGAGTTGCATAGTTAATAGAAGAGGTTGTGGGGTTTCAATCATACAGTAAGCGAGTGTGAAAAGGTCCTCCCTTGTACAGAGGAAAGGAAAATGGCAATAGTAAAATAACCTGCTTAGATCACCACCTGAGGCTGTTATTCAGAGGTTCTTTGCTGCAAAGGAAGGATGCCTGTTCCCGAGGAGTCAAACTTGGTGCCTCTTTTGCTATAACTCTTTTGTTCTCCTACCCAACACACACTTAAAACCTTATTAAAAGTCTTTAATTCCTTTAAGATACTTTGCATTTTCAGTTGATTGGAGGTTTTTAAGGCTTTGTTGCACTGATATATTGTTCTTCCAGCTTAGAACTTGTGGAAACAAAGATTGGACCAGAGCAATGCTGTCACCAGGTGTTCTGTTTTCAATCCCAGATACAGTCTATAAGAAGTCATAAAAGGAATCAGCATCTGGAATTGAGCTCTGGTGTAGACACAGCTTGAGTCATGGCCTATGAATCATGAGCCTGCCTTTGGAATCTGATTTCCATTCTGTTTCTTTTTTTTCTCTGGCTTCTGATGTGGACTTCAGTCATTTTGGTATGGGTAGCCAGCATCAACCAACTACGGTTCCCATCCCAACCTTCAAGTTGTCTATCAACTTCACAGGGTTTTCTTAGGCAAGGAATCATCACAGGTGGTTTCCTTCTTCTGAAATATAACCCATAGCACCTGGTATACATTGGCACTCGCCCATCCGCATACTAACGCGAGCTGACCCTGCTTAGCAGGCAAGATCAGATGGGATCTGGTGCCTTTTGGGTATTTAGACAACAGGGTAACTATACAGCTGTACTTTTGTGTCAGTTGGGGCTGTTTTTTTTTAAATGGCAGGATTGAGAGGTCTCCTTGTGGAGCTTGAAGGCTGCAAAATGAGGTGGAGTAAACTCCCCACTCCAGACATAAATAACAGAACTGGTCAACCACACAGTTCTTTAGGGCATTCATGACCTCCATTCATCCTTGGCATTAATGACTTCCATATAACAACAGTTCTGCAAAATAGGCCAGTACTGTTATCCTTCTATATTACAGACGTGGGCATGGGGGCAAAGATATTATTGAGCCACTTAAGGCCTGTTGTTTTAATTCATTGCCTTGGTAGGATGCGAGTTTGGATTTTTAAAAAATTCATAGCTTAGTCACCTGCATGCAGTCCTTTGCATGTTTACTGTGTAGTACAGGAGTGGACAATTAATATTGGGTAGTCATGCTATACGCCTGGCATAGCATGGTGTTCTTTGAGGAAGTCTGTTTTTGAGGATTTCTAACTATTTGGCTGTTCTTCTTTTGAAGATTTGTCTTTTTTGTTTGTTTGTTTATTTAATTATTTATTATTTGCACTTCCAGAAATCTTGGGGTTCCCCCTCAAATTCTGGTACCCTCCCCATCTTTCCCAGCGACCTCATTTTGGCTCCAGCCCTGTTGGTGCGAGGGCATAGTGTTCTCCATGAGAGTGAGTGCTGTTCATTTCTGAGACAGCATCTTGGTATCTGCATGCAATTCACAGGGTGCCAATCTTGCATACTTAGCCTTCAGATAGTTATAGGGTAGGATTGATCCATAGGGCATAAGGTTCTCTGAAGGATTAATCGCTAACCGGCAGCTGCTTGTTGTGGTGCATGATTTATTTTCTCAGCTATCAAACCGGTCTTTCTGCTCAGCACCTCAGAGCAGGTGCTAAACATACAAAGGTGCAGCTATTATTCCCAATGAAAATTTATTTATTTTCCTTGAGGGTATATGAAGTTGGTTTCATGTTTTGTCTGTCTCTTTGGTATCGTCAGCCTGTCGCCTACTGTTCCTGGTAGAGATCCTCAGATACCTAGGTGGTTTTAAATATTTTGGGTGTATATGTAATTTTTTTTTTTTAAAATGCTTCTGAGAGCACTCTTTGCTTCTAGGTTTTTTCCTTTTTCTTTGCTGGCAAGAGGCCTGGGCATTCTTCCAAGTTCCTCACCGCTTTGTTAGCACATTGCTGTTGCTCTTACGGCAGATGGCATCTCAGGGATAACAGGTTTTCTGTTTGGCACTGCCTTGGAGGGTTGATTTGCATGAAGTTGGGAAGCAAATCTACTTGAATAGCAGCATGGACTGCTGGTGAGCTGGTTGTTCTTGGATGTGGTTCAGATCAAGGGAAGCAGTCACCCCTCCCAAAAGCTTTGATCAGTGTGTGTGTGTGTGTGTGTGTGTGTGTGTGTGAAGAATCTTGCTACCAGAAGTATACTGGGCTACTGGTATTATCAAGCTTCCTCCCCATCATAGAATCATAGAGTTGGAAGAGCCTCCCAAGGGCCATCCAGTTGAACCCTCTGGCATGCAGGAATACACCATCAAAGCATTCCTGACAGATGGCCATCCAGCCTCTGTTGACAGGTCTCCAAAGAAGGAGATTCCACCACAGTCTGGGGCAGCATCTTCCACCTTTGAACTGTTCTTACTGTTAGGAAGTTCTTTCTGATGTTTTGATGGGATTTCTTATCTCGAAGTTTGAGGTCATTGGTTCGTGTCCTAGTCTCTGGAGCAGCAGCAAACAGGCTTGCTCCATCCTCCATATGACATCCCTTCAGATATTTAAACATGGCTATCATGTCGCCTCTTAACCCATAGTAACGCACTTTCTGTTACACAGGCTGAATTCCTACCTGATAATCCTTCAGGTTTTAGGGGCAAATTAAGGTTAAGCCAAAAATTCTCAGGAGTAAGAGCTTGGCTCAGAATATCCTGAAGGTACCATTTGAAGAATAATTCAACTGAAGATTTTTTGAAAGAGTAGAGACCATTTATGGACTTCTTTGTGCAATAGGAAATCAAATAACGCAATTAATTTGTGGATATGGTTACTAGCAATTTGTTTAAATGGATCTGTAATGGAAGAGCAATATTTGTCTGTCTTCTCTTATTTTCTCTTTCTCAGTTTGTCTGGGTAGGTAACAGAGACCTTTTTTGTTTTAGTATGTTAGTGTTTAGTCAAGTAATAAGCTAGTGATCTAATGAGTTATTGTTTCTTAGTTTATTGATTTTGTATTGTGTTACAATTCTAGTTGATGCTTATGTTAAAAATGTCAGTTGGGGTTGATGTTCCTTTGTGTTAAATAAGTATGTAAAAGTATCCAAAAGGCACCAGATTCTGTCTGATCTTGGAAGCTAAGTAGGATCAGCCCTTGTTAGTGCCTGGGTGGGGGACTTTCAACGAATCACAGGTGCTCTAGGCTCTATTTCGGAGGAAAGAACTGGCAAAACCACCTCCGAGTATTCCTTGGCTAAGAAAATCCTGTGAAACATTCATGGTGTCACCATAAATCAACAGGTGAACTTGCAGGCAAATCGACACACAAGGGCATGCAAAAACGCTCTTTGTTTGCCGTAGTGGAAGGAAAACCATCCCAGCTCCTGCCGTCTTTTCCTTCTTTCTGGCGGCCCCCCTTTCCCCCACTTATGGAGAGATGCAACGAGATGTTGGGGCACCATTCTGAGGGGATCTGTGAGGTGGAAAAAAGATTACAATGGCTGCGGCACTCATGTCACCCAGCCCTGAGACGGGGCATTTTCAGTCGAGCCCCAGGTTGGAGAGTGTGGCAGGTTTAGTGACAATTAGAAATGGGCCACTGCTCCTCAGCGGAGCACCTCTTTTCTTACCTATAAATTTTTGGGGAATTCCAAGCACATCTCTTTGCCAGAAACCCTGGAAAGCTATGCCTGGTCATAGCAGGGAATCCTCTGAATAGCCAGGGGGTTTATTAAGCAGCTGCAAAATGCGGACTGAGAAACCGGAAGAGAAAATCAAAAACCCAGGGGGGTTGGGAATAGAAGGCCCAGTGAGTGGAAAGGTTGTCTGAGAACAGCTACAACATACGACATCATGGCCCTTGAACAAAATCCATAAATTTTGAAGTTTTACCACCCCATGACTTCATTTTGTATCTTTCTAATTCTTATTGCTAAGCATAGTAGTACTAGAACTGGTGTTGGAAATTCTACATTATATTTTGTGTTTTGACTTTGTTGTTTTGCTTTTTGGCATAACCTCTTTGTTTTCACATTGTGATGACCAACGGTTATAAGCAATTAAAATTCGAGCAGTTTGAAAACCCATAAACAGGACTGGGTAGTTTATTTAATCAGACCACTAAAATACTATTTAAAAAAGCAAACTTTTAGACATTCCCCTGCTCCCCTACACCCAACCTGACAGAGGGCTCAAAAAACTTGCTTAGGAAAGGTATTGCACAGACCTGTTGCTGAAAAATAATGCTGTGAAGTATTTATTTCTTTTTAATAGAATCCTTTTGTCCCCCCCCCCCCCCGCGTTTTGCTTTCTTTTCTTCTTCCCCTCCCAATCCATTTTAGTGTGATCAACAAATCTGGTGTGAATCGGGTTGTGTGGAAGAGGCCTCGTCTGACTCACAACGGCCCTGTGCGGCGGAGCACCGTAATTGATCAGATTCCATTCCTGGCAGTGGCCCGTGCCCTTGGTAAGCAGCTGTTGGTCAGACAACGGCAGGGGTGGAGGCTGAAGACGGGCTAACTAGATTACCTCTGTGTCTGTCTGTCTGTTTGTCTTTCTTTCTTTCTCTGTGTACCCTGCCTTTCCTTCCAAACCAGATGAGTATTACAAAGTCAGGGTCATCTTTCTGATGGATGGGGAGGAAACCAACATTCATATATACACAAGTACTTAGTCCAGTGGTTCTTAACCTGGGATCCGTAGATCCCCGGGAGTCTGCAGAGGGGATCTGTGTAGGGTTGCCATTCATCCTGGAAAATGGAGGAAATCCCAGATTTAAGGAACTAAAAAATGTCCCAGCTGGTTAAATGGGTACCTGGCAACACATTTTATTTACAGGGGTCCCCAGTAAAGAAAATGTTAAGAACCACCACCTTAGCCAACAAAGTGTATTCCTTCGCATGACTTCTTTAACAGAACATTTGGAACCAGAGTCAGAAATAACATGAGAAGAAGAGGGGTTTTGAAGACTTTTGATTCAAAATGAATGATATCTACATGTGAAATGAAACAACCAGGTTCTGAAAGTCCTGCAGAAGTAAACAAAAATATTTTGAACTTCGTTGAGACCACCTGAATTCTTCTTCCAAAATGAGTCCAGGGATGACTTTTTGTTTCATCGACCCCCACTTTTTCTTATGATTTCCAATTTGATGGCCAAATGTATAGATTTATTGATTGATTTATTTAGGTTATGCTTGTGGTAGCTGACAAGACAAGCTTATCTGCTTTCTCCTTTCCTCTATTTTTTGGTGTTCATGCATGCTTAGTAAGGGATTTTGAAGGCAGCTGAGCTCTACCTTGCCTTTTGTCAGCAGACACACCAGTTACAGTAGGATTGGCTAGAGTGGGGCAGGGGCAGCATTTGAAGAAACTCACAAATAATCCAGTCCGTGAAAGTCAAACCCACAAATGTGGAGAGCCGACTGTATATCCTTCCATGGGTTTAAGTCACAGGTGGGTAAGTCAGGGGCTTCATGCAATTTCCACGTGTTTCTTTAGACCCTTGTGTGCACGTGTTCTGGATGCTGAAATCACAACACTTCTGATCACCTCCTGCATGGTCTTTTATGTCAAAAGAAGGTCCGCGGAGAATACGTGTCTTGTTATATGCAGTGGTTTGTCTTTTTTGGACCACAAGATCTTTGGAGAAACTGACAAAAAGTGGACGTCCTCCACAGCAAAATGCTCTTAAACACATTCTTCAAAGTGTCAGGAAAGCAATTGAAGAAGCAAATTAATTTTTTCTCATACCTGTTCATTGATCCTCCCCACCCCTCCCTTGGAGTCCATGGACCACAGGTTAAAAACTGCTGTTTTACAGTGAAATGTGAATGAACTGCAAATGGTGGGAACCTTTGGTCCTCCGTAAGATTTGGACTTCAGTTCTCAGAATGGCCAACGACATCTGTCGGGAATGCTTTGGTAGTGCATTCCTATATGGCATTTCGGCTGCTCCAGAGATTCGAACATGGCTCAGTGGCTTCAAACCTCAGGAAAAGAGATTCTGTCTAAATGTTAGGAAGAACTTCCTGAAAGTAAGAGCAGTTCAATGGTGAAATTTGCTGCTGCCTGGAAATGTGGTGAAGTCTCCTTTTTTTAAAAAAACAAACAGGATGGCCATCTGTCAGGAGTGCTTTGATGGTGTATTTCTGCATGGCTGAAGGGGGTTGAACTGGATGGTCCATGTGGTCTCTTCCAACTCTAGGATTCTGTGATTCTAAAGCCCCAATAAAATTGCAAGGCTCAACTAAAGACCCATTGAGTCAACTACTGAATAATAAGCCAGCCCTTAAGTATATCCCATTGAATCAGTGGGACTAGCAATTGGACGTAGGCCTTGAAATAATAATAGGCGACCATCATTTGGACAAAATCCAGATTCAGAAACAGCAAGTAACAGTACTCACCAAAACAAAACAAAGCTTTCTGTAACCATATAAAAAAGGAGGTGGGGAACTTTTGCCCCATGGGTTTTCAGAGTGGAAGAAAAGCTGTTCCCTTCACTAATATTATATGCTTATCCACCTCCCCCAGAATAGATTTGCGATAATCTTCCTCCGGGGTGCCCTTAGTAATGCTGCAGGCCTACGTTTGTGTCCACAGGAGATGGTTTTAATGGAAGGGGGGAAGGGGCCGCTTAAACCAGCAGGGCTGGCCTTAACTGAGCACGGTTTGGAAACTATTGTCAGGAGTGCGCATGGCGAAAAATGGCTTCCCCCTCCCTTGTGCCTATTGTAAGGAAATGAAAGCCAGATGGACACTAGCAGATGGTTTGTGTTTTAATTATACACTGCCGAGTTAAGTTAACCCTTCCGTCCTCTCTGGTTTGCTCTCGCTGCCCTTAGGACTGAGAAATTTGGGGGTTGCCTGTGAATTAGAGAATTCCCCTTGGGCACAGCCTTGCCTTCCCAATTAGCGTGAGGGCAGAGGACACGCACGCCCTGCCTACTTCATGAATATTTGGTGCTCCTTTCCAATCTGAGCCTTTTCCCTTGTTGGAAATCTTTCCATTGTTGCTGCAGCCTTTGGAGAAACGGTTTGCAAGGGTGGATGGCTCAGTGCCCCTTTGCGCTGTGTGTGTATGTGTGTGTGCGTGCGCATACGTGCCTGCAAGTCCCCTTTTGACCTATGGCGATCCCCAGGGGGGCACCAAAACACATGGGTACCACTTGTGGCCTGTGGACCACAAGTTTTCCACCCCGTCCTAAACTGCGTTTCACTTAACACTCAGACATCCTTCCAGCCATTCTGTCAGATAAATGGTTGTGACTGTGCTCCTTTAATAGATGGGATGGCTGGGGATAATCCTAAAAACTTGAGGAATTGGAATCGTAGAGTTGGAAGTGGCCCTACGGGGCATCAGGTCTGACCCTTAGCTCAATCCAGGATCTCCAGCTAGAGCATCCCCAGCAGGTAGCTGTCCAGCCTCCATGTGAAGACTTCCGGAGACCCTGCCACCTCTTTAGCCAGTTGGTTCCATTGCCGAACCGTTCTTGCTGTCACTGTCAAGAAATTCCTTCTAATGTTCAATCAAAATCTACCCCCCAAAAACTTAAAACCAATAGGCCTAGTCCTACCCTCTGAGACAGCAGAGAACAAGCCTGCATCCTCTTCTTGGTGGCAGCCCTGGAGGTATTTAAACAGTGGGGTTGTGTCACACCTCAGCTTGCTTTTCACCAAGCTGAACATGCCCAGCTCCTTCAACCTCATGCATTTTGTTCTGTGTACCTCTTATCCTTTTTGCCCTTCTCTGAAGCTGCTCTAACTTGTCTACATCCCTTTTACATGAGGCGCCTAGAACTGAATGCAGTACTCCAGAATGGGGCCTTACCAGTGCAGAAAATAGTGAGATTATGACATCCCTCATCTTGGTTTTATTAATGCAGGCTGAGATAGCATTTGCCTTCTTTGCTGCAGCACCACAGTGATGGCTCAGGTTCAACTTGTGCTGAATAATAACATCAGGGTCCTTTTTGCATGTCGTACTGCTCAGCCAAATATCCCCCATCCTATACCTGTACATTTTGTCTTTGTGGGGTTGCTTTCTGAAACTAGGCAGAAATGGTAATACAGTGTACCCTCTTGGGGTGCGACCTCAGCATACTCGAATCTGAGGTCATGCGAAGTGTCCATTATTGTCAGTGGATGCAGTGAGTGCATGTCCGTGCTGCCATAGGCACACGCACGTCATGTCCACTGACAATAATGGGATGCAAGCATTTTTCGTGGTTTTACATGGGGGTTCCTGGAATAGAACTCCCAAATATATGGAGGGTGCACTGTAATATGTCAGGATATCAATGGCTGATAAAAGCATTTCTTGTCCTTGTTTGCAATGCTGCTTTGACTGTTGGTGTGGCTGCCCAGAGCAGCCTCGTCCTGGTGCAAGTTGGCCGCCTCAGTGAGGAGTCAGCCACCCAGCTGAGATTCGCTTTTAATCTGGACCTGCTCTAAGTTTCATCTGTATGCAGGAAGGCTTTCTGGCCCCTCATGATGTGTGAATCCTGAGGAAAATGTGGCTCACTGCTTCTTGGACATACGCCTGCATTCTTTCCTTGCCCCCGGTCATGGGAAATACATGTGCTCCAAAATGTGCGCAAGTACATAATCAAAAGCAGGGCATGTGGCGGCTTTTCCGGAGTATGGATTTAGGACTGTCATGCCTCATTCTAGATTTATGTTGTTCGGTCTTGGATACATGTGGATCTTTTTACCTCGACGGAGCGCGCGCTCTCTCTGTCTCTCTCCCTCTGTCCCCCTTACCTCATCTAGAGTTCTCCTGGGTTAGATATAACTTCTCCTCCTCTTCTGCGTGATGAGGTTTTCCTTTACTGGCTTTCTCATGATGTGCTGGTTCTGCTTTTCGTCAGTGTTGTCTTTTTTTTCTTTAGACTGCTATTTCCAAGCATGTAATCCTGTTGGAAAGTTATGTCTTCATGAGTGGACTTTAGTCTGCTGGAATTAGAATTTGGCCAGTTCCGTGGCATCCACGTCCACTAGAGGACTGCTGTTATGTTACCACATAGTAAAGCTGTCAAAGTGACCACTGCTCATCACGTCAATCCCAGTGTGTATCAGGCACTGATACTCATTGGAGACTCTTGCTGGTGTCTTACTGCATATCTTCTCAATTTAGTGTCTCTGCTATGTAACTAAATATATATAAAGTTGCCCAATTTAGATGGTAGTATAGTTTGAGCATCCCTAATCCGGAAATCCAAAATCCTCCAAAAACCAAAACTTTTTGCTGCCAGCTGCCCACTTCTGCTTTCAAGATGGGACTCGTTTGTTCGTGGGCTGCCTGGAGATCTCCTGTACAGCACTGTATTTTATGTATATGCGAATACAGGTACTCCAAAATCTGGAAAATCTGAACTACTTCTGGTCCCAAGCATTTTGGATAAGGGATACTCAACCTGTATAGGATTCTGGCCCCCTAAGAAATTATTTATTTTCTATATCAGTATCTTGCCTAAACTCCAAGCTCCCCCTCCCCATTTTATCCTTAACAACGCTGTGAGGTGGGTTTGGATGAGTAAGCAAGAAAGAGGGACTGCACCAAGGTCAGCCTTTAGACATGATGGGAATTTGAACCCAAGTCTGCTTTCAAAATTTCAGAATTTTGCTCAGATTTTTGACCATGGGAAGGAAACCCAGGTTTACTTAAAGTTTTTGCTTCAGGCAAAATTTCAGTGGTGGTTGCAGATCAGGATTTGAGTGTGGCTAGTACCCTAGGGGTCCTTTCACACCATGTAGCTATAGCACCAGGATTCCATTTTAACTGTCATGACAACATCCTATGGAATCCTGGGAATTGTAGTTTGGGGGGGCATTCAGAATTCTCAGCCAGAGAGCTCTAGTGCCTCACAAAACTTTAGGCCCCAAGATTCTATAGGATGCAGCCACAGCGGTCAAAGTGGAATCACTGTGCTGTAATTGTGTAGTGTGAACCGGCCCCTGATTTGTGTAAACTGTTCTGCTTGGTAGTGGTTTTTGTAAGAGCAAAATGAAGGAAGTCAGTGTTGCAATCCACATTTTAAAACAACATAGAATGAAAAATAACTATGAATAAACAAACAGAAATTCTAGGTTCCACAAACTGGAGCATCTAAAAATGTAGGCAGGCAGACCACTTAGCCAAAATTTGCCTCACCCATGTTCACATTGCATTAGCTTTGCATAATTTGCTTCTGATTCAGAGGCTTTGTGTAAGCTGATATCAACAGATATTTCATAATTCTTGAACGGTGTTGCAGATACTGTGTACAATCCCAGTGTGTTTTGTTGCAGACACAGCACCCTTTTCTGCTACACAGTTAGAGCTCTATGATTCCACTTAATGATTCCCAGGCTCCATCCAATGAAATCTTGGGATTTGCGGTTTATGCCAGGAGATTTAGAATTCTCTGGCAGAGACCCTTGGTGCCTCCCCAAACTACAGACCCCAGGCTGCAGTTAAAGTGGAATCGTACTGCTATAATGGTGTAGTCTGAAGGAACCCACAAGTCTCCATTAGCTGCTGATAGTTAAGATTAAACCGTTCTTTCAGGGTAATGACCTGTAAGTATACAGAGGATTCTGCTACTCTTTTGGTCTTGAGGGAGATTGCCCTTGAGAACAGAGTCTGTACTGACCTGTACTTTGCTATTTTGTTCTTGATGGGAGAGAGAAGACTTGGCCTCCTGATTCTGCCATTTAGGGAGGAGTGGTTTGTTCTTATCTCCCAGCCACAAGGAAGGAGTGTGCTGAAACACCCTTGGCTTATACGGAGCATCTGTATCTGTAGTCATTCACGTCAAGCTATTGAGAGCTACGAAAAGTTTGTAGGTCCCCTTTGCCAGTTGGCTGGCTCACATCAGTATCTGCAGCAATTCGCATTAGGAGGAAGAAGAAGAAAACAACCCTTTTTCACACTTAGTAAATATTTGTCCGTTCTCCTTTGGTAATAACGGTCAGGCAAACTTTGTGTAAGTGGCCTAAAGGTGCAGGCATCTGTGTTCCACTACTTTGATGTGTAGAAGTTCAGGTAGGATTTGTTGATTCATGTACAGGTTTTTTTTAAAAAAAACCCTAATTATTTATGTATTTGCTCAAGGCATTTAAAAAGACATTAATGCTTTGGAAGGTAGAAGGCAGTAGGAAAAAAGGAAGACTGCACTACAGATGGATGGACTCAGCCAAGGAAGACGCAGACATGAGTTTCCAAGATCTGAGTAGGGCTGTTTGGATGACAGGGTGACTTTGATGTCTCTCATTCATATGGTTGTGATCTGTCAGCTTAGGTTCAGACTATCAGAAACCCTGTTACTTCCTTATATGAGCCTGCCGGAGACTTACAGTCTTTGGGAGAGAGCTTTCTCTCCATCCCACCATACTTGAATTTTTCACATTTAACATTTATATCCAACATTTCCTACAGCAAGTTCAGGGTGAGGTGTGTGCCTCTCTTCCTCTTCCTGACTTTGTGCTCACAACAATCCTGTAAAGTAGGCCAGACTGAGATTGAATGCCTCAGGCTCACCTGCCAATGTTCATGGCCTATTGTGATTTTATTGTAGTATTTCATTTTCAGATTTTTTTTAAATGAACAGGGCAGTTCCCCTACGTGCGCGCACACGCGCGCGCGCGCACACACACACACACATTTATTTTTGAGAAATTGAATGCAACAGGAAACATGAGCAGTTTGTGTCTGGTCCAGTGTGCAGGATGGTGCCCGCCGGAAGTGCTCCTGACTTCTTAAAAGGAAAAGATCCCACATGCGCACAGGTGTTCCTTGTGGTTGAGAGTCCCACTGGCTACTAGAAGGCACATGGCTAGCAAGACAGAGCCACTGCCTCTCCCCGCATGCCTCTGGTTTTTCCCTGCCATTCTCCGTGGCATGCTGAATATCTATGCACGGGGAGTATTTTCCTATGGAGGAGACCTATGGCTGGGCCCCTCGGTGGCCAGTGAGCCTCTTTGCTAGTGTGACAAGTTAGTTTGTGATGATGTAATGGCTGGTGTTTGCTCAGTGCGCAGGGAAGGGTTAGTTAAGGAAATTCTGAGGGTGGCCCGTGACCCAGGAACACCCTGTCTCTTTATACGTCTTGCCAGAATGACAGCTGTAGTGACTCACTCATGTTAAAAGCAGAACGCTGTCATGAGCAGATTGTGTGCTATTCACGTGCCGTGCCGGCAGGGGCCGGTGTCAGGCTAGTGCTTTTGAGGAGGTTGGCTTTTCCCTAATATTTCTACGGTCTGTCAGCTTAGCCTCAAGTCTCAAAGGCACACGTAGATCGAAGAAAAGGATTCTGGTCCTAGGAATTCGTTTCTGAGCCCCAAATTCGAGCGGATCTTTTTATTCTACAAGCCACCACTAGTTAACTGTTGTTAAGTGCCTCCAGGTTGACACAGATGTACAGCAACCCTCTCAAAGGGTTTTTCCTGGCAAGATTTATTTATTCTCTTATATATTATTATGTTTATATCCCAGCTTTCCCTGAGCACAGGTCCCGAGGCAGCTTACAGCCAATGAAAACAAAGTCCGGGTTAAAAAAAGATGATTACACAAGGTTAAAAATCAGTTAAGCAATTCTATTAAAAAAAAGTTGAAACAGCTTAAAACACATTTGAAACATAATGAAAGAGATGAAAGCACAGTATTCCCATTAAAAGCCCACCACCAGCTCAGGAACTGAGATCCAAAGGCGGACTAAATAAAAAGGTCTTTGTCTGCCAGCAAAAAGAACGGAGGGCCGTTCAGCATGGCAGGAGGTTGGACTAGATGGCCCTTGTGATCCCTTCCTACTTTAAGATTTTGTGATTGTTCTGAGTCAGCTGATGTCTAATTCATCTCTTCATGTGCTTATCTGTATATCAGCCTCTGTACCTAAAGGCTGTGATGGTAAATTTTTAATGTCTCTTAATTTTTCTCCCTCCGTTTTCCCTGTTCCTTTTTCCCTTGTGTGCATCACATTGTATTTAAATTGTCATCGTGAAGGAAGGAACTATTTGCAAGCTAATCCAGAGAAGCCAGTGTGGTGTATAGTAGTGTTTTTGAGTGTTGGACTAGGACTCTGGGAGACTGGAGTTCGAATCCCCATTCAGCCATGGAAAACGACTTGGTGACCTTGACAAGTCACCCTCTCTCAGCCTCAGAGGAAGGCAACAGCAAACCTGTGAATAAATGTTGCCAAGAAAGCACTGTGATAGGTTTGTCATCGGGTTGGCATAAGTTGGGAAAAAACTTGAAGGCACACATTTACGACCTAACCGGATGCTCTGGAAGCTTTTTGACTAAACGGGTGGGACGCAAGTGCTTCAGAGAAATAAATAGATGACGCTGCTGATGTGGAAAAAGAATAGCATTTGACTGGGGTGAACTTTGGCATATGGGGGCTTTGTCCTGATGTGCTAAGCACTGCATCATCTTGACTGGCTAGAGAGATGAAAGTTCAGAAAAAATCCAGAAAAATATAGTGGGGGGGGGGGCAGAGCTTGGTTTTTCTTCCCATGACATTCAATATGTCAAAGGTGCTAATACTTTTTCCAAAAAATTTGAGTCTTTTTGCCAAAAATTTGAGGGAGTTATTTCCCCCCGCCATGGTTTTGAATTTTTTACATCTCTATGGCTATCTAAGCAAACAGTGTTCCTGCTATCACCATTCTAGAGAGCCCAAAACAGTAGAGTCCCCACAGAGTTTCTACCAAATTACCTGTTGTTTGCTTTGATTGGAACTCAGTGCCACTTACCTGGGTTACAATGAACCAGCAGCTGTTTTCCTGAAACCCCTGCTTCTGTGTTCATATTCCTTGCAAGCCGCTTCAGCCTTCTTGTGCTAATTGGCAGATGGGCAGAGTGGGCCTCTCCTATAATCAGGCTTTAAAAAATTTTAATTAGGGTTTTTAATGGAAACGGAGGCCTTTTTCTAGTCTCTCTTGTTTGCTGCAGCAGAGGTGAATTGGCTCTTGAACCAGGACTGATAGAGGAGTATTATTATTATTTTCTTTTACTGTAGTAAAAAAGGAGTAATTGATTTGAATTGCTCCTGACCGTCTTCCCAAAATGCTACTGCTGCTTGGATGGGAGCCATTGGTGAGATACTTATTCCAGGCAACAAAGAACATTCATTCTCTCTGTAGTTATCTTTTTTAAGTAGGGGTTTCTTTGTAGGGGTTGGGAGATGGTAGGAGGTAGGGATGGAGGAAGATAAAGCTAATTTTGAGAAGAGCAGGACAGGCCTGCTTTGATTCTTTGGGATATGAGGTCCTTTATCATGTAATTATATCATGGTGCAGATTAAGAGTTGGAAAAGTTGGAATTTTTTGGAGTACAGCTCTGTGTTGTCTGGAGGATGGTGAGATTTATACTATTAAAAAAATATGATATAAAGTATTTGTTTTCATACACTGTTGGCCTCTGGGAATGCTTGTATATCTAAAGGTTGGATTCAGACACAGTGTCGGGTGGAGAGCAGAGAGTTGGTGTCCAGTGGAGATAGAAGTTGCATAATATCTCATGCAGGAACCTAGAGGGCATCTAGAAGGTGATCACACATGGGATTGGAGGAAGGCCTTACACTGTTGGCTGAGATGGAGATACTCTTGTCTTGCAGGAAGGGGTGTGGTAGTCCTCACATCCGGTGGCAACAAAGGTTTAGGCAGAACCTCACACCTGGTGGAAAAGCAGGGGGCTAAAGGGACAGAACGCCCACAAGACTCTCCCCTCACAAAATCTGAAGTGAATCAGCCCAGAGAGGAGAAAACAAAAATAGCCATTTGTTTCTGTTTAATGCTTAGTTAAGTATTCCTTAGTGTTGGTGTGCCAGGAGCTTGGTTGGTTTGACGGGGAAAGTCAGATATGGTAAAGTTTTGTGTGAGTCTCCCATTTCAGCTGCAGAAAGGGTTGGTGGCTTTGTAACTGAATGGTTCCCCAGCAGTATAGACTCCCTATGAATAAAATAATTGGGGACATGGTCTGGTAGAACTCTTCTCCCAGAATTTGTAGTGTTTCTAGTTCCAGGCCAGCCCGCTGCATGCAGCCTGAAATGGGTAAATCCTGCTGCTCAGACACACCCTGCGATTAACAGCTTTTGGAGTCGTCATCCTGTAATGCTGCATTTGGGTAACAGTGACTTCCACTGCTATGCTTTAAATGAATAAATCTGCCTCTTTGCGTTCTCTCTTGTGCCTTTTCCAATCTAGGTGATCTGTGGAGCTACGACTTCTACAGCGGCGAATTCGTTGTGTCTCCGGAGCCCGACACGAGCGTTCACACGCTGGATCCTCAAAAGCACAAATACATAATCCTGGGGAGCGATGGACTGTGGAACATGATCCCTCCCCAAGAAGCCATTTCCATGTGCCAGGACCACGAAGAGAAAAAGTATTTTATGGTGAGTGTAAGTTTAGTTAGGAGCATTTATCTATATTCACTTTATCGTGTCCTGTACCTAAAATGGCAGCAACATGAACGCAGATGCACTGAAGGGTACACGCAAATGTCATTACCATTTAATAATATGGAACGTGAGTGTTTGTGTTTTTTCCTATTCTGTTCCTGGAACAGAATACCCACAGACAGGAAGGGTCAACAGTATATAACAGTATATACCTGTATATAGCTGGGGAAGACAGCTTCAGGAGGTCTAAGGGGCATTCCTCACTCACCCCAGACCCATTGTGGTGTGACTAATCCCTCTAAATGAAAGGATCAATAAAACTTTTCAATAAAAGAAGGGGGTGGTCAGAAGAACAAGATACAGATAAAGATGCCGTTCAGGGAGCAGATTTCTTTAGTTATTGCATTTAGTAAATAAACAGAACAATTGAGGCAAGGTCTAGAGCTCACAAAAATGGGCTTGAAGGTTGCATGTGGCCCAGAAAACGTTGCAATCCCCATCCATGGTAAAGAGGATGATGGCTGTGTCTCCCTTTTATTCCCTTCTCACCAAAGGGAGAGCACCAACAGTCTTTGGCCAAAATGCTGGTGAACCGAGCCCTGGGCCGCTGGAGGCAGCGCATGCTCCGGGCGGATAACACCAGCGCTATCGTGATCAGCATCTCTTCAGGTCGGAGCAGCCACACGAGCTTGGAAAGCGAGGAGGAGCTGTGCTTCAACTTGGCTGAGGGCCCATCCTACAGCAGTCCCGAAATGTGGATTCCGTCACGCTGTTCCACTCCACCAGTCAAGGTAAGAGAAGCGGGCGGGGAGAATTATCCACTTTGCAGTGAGTTGTAGTCTTAGTCTCTGAGTCTCCACTCGGCCATGAAAACTCACTGGATGACCTTAGATGTGTCACACATATTCAGCTCCAGAAAACCCTGTGATAGGTTCATCCTAGGGTTACCGTAAGTCCGAAATGAATTGAAGGCATGCAACAAGAATGGGAAGAGGTCTTTACCTGTAAACTCAACCAAGAGCTCCTTCCAATGTGTGCCCCGTTTGAAGATACTCAGCAAATATAGTCCGCATAATCTGAAAAATTGCCCGTTTAGCAGTGACTCTACAAATCTCTCTTGTTTTTCTGTCATCAAACCTCAGTAACTTGTAAGTGCACAAAAATCTCTTCAGACTCATCATGGCTTTGACAGTAGTCCGAGACTGGATGCTACACTTAGACTAAGGCTGCATCAGTAGCTCATGTTTGGGCAGGGGCCACCTTAAAAAAGTCTAGAATAGAACAGAGAGAATGTCTGCTATAGCCTGTCATAACAAGAGCCCCTCAGTCCCTGGCACATTGGGAATAAAAGGCCACTTCAGATTTTGAAGAGTTAAGCTTTCGGAGCCTGGGTCATAGATGGACAAAGTCTGTCTTTTTCTCCCAAGTTCTTTCCATCCCAGATCAGAAGAGATATGTGTTTGTTTGTTACTGAAATGAAGTTCTTATCTATCCTTAACTTCCTTTCTTACGCTCTGGCCTTATGAACATTGATGGCCCACGCCTATTTGCTGTGTCATGGTTTGTGCACAGGAATGAGAACCCGGTTAAGGAGCCTCTTCTTCTCACACCAGTGTGTGAATTTAAGGGCTCTCTGCCTGGACACTGTTTACATGGGAGAATGTGGCTGATGTAAGAGGAGACCACAGGAATCAGAGTCTTGGTGAGAGCTTATGGGGTACAGCTCTATCTTAGCTTCCATTTTTGCATATGGCTGAAAATTCCCGTTTGTGATATGCAGCTGGCGGTGATTTCATTACATTCGGTGACCTAAATGCAGTTGTTGGTTCCCCAGACCCCAGGCCCAGACCCATGGGATCAATGGGGACTTAGTGTGTCAACACTTCAGATTGACCCCTAGGATCAAATGCCATTGTTTGTGTGAATCTATTCCGGTTGGGCCAAAAATTTAAATTCAGGCCCATGGCCTTGTGCCGTTTCACAAGCAAACACAGAAATCAAGCAGGAGCGTTCCACGGTGCCTTCTTGGCTCATAGAATTCCTTGCGCCAAGGTGTGTGGGGAACAGCTGCACAGCTGCATAGCACAGATTGTTTTACTGAAATTGTAGGACTAATTTCAGTAGCTGTTGCTAGGGCTGCCAGGCTGAGTGCGGCATTGGCCTCCTGCTGCTCTAATCATTAACAGTTGGATAATAAGTGCATAAGGAAAATAAACAAGTTCCATCAGGCAGAACCATAGCATGCCTCCTCCTCCACTCCCCAATCCACCTTTTAGCTGATGCAGCCCTTCCAACAAGGCTATTTACCAGCCAGTAGAAGGGGAGGGGGCAGCAACAGAGAAGCATCCAGCTCAGCTCCTGTAGCCGGGTCCACAACATCTTCAGTCTCAAATGGTACGTATGGTTTTCTGTGGCTGCCCTCCACCCCATTTTCCACCTGGCAGTAAATAGTCATGAAGGCTGCATCAGCTAAAAGGAAGGTTTTAGGGACCGAGGAAGGAGAAGGGTTGTAGTTGTATCTGATGCAACTGTGTGGTATGTCTTCTTGATCGAGGATCTGTCTACACTAGTCCCACATCCAACCTGAAAACGCTCGCTGTTATCCGTGGAAGTGATTAACAGGTTCTCAGTTCTCAGGAAGCATCAGGGACAAACAGTCGGGGATGGCTGCCCATCTCTGCCGTACCATTTTCAGAGGAGTAAATTCTGACTTCTCCTGTTCTCTTAAAATAGCGTGCTCTCCTCTTACGGTAAAAACAGCAGGGATATTTTCTAGTGGCTTCACTGTGTTCAGTCCAAAGGTTGTTTCTCTCTTAAGGGTCAGGCTCCAAGAAGAAAATTAAAGAAGTTCAGCTTTTCATACGTTGATTGGCTCGCCCACTGTATGGCCATCATGAAACATCTCCCTTCCCAATTCCCGGTGCAGTTTTTGATTTCTGAAAAAAAAAATCCTTTAAAAAGGGGGAAAAGAGGACAAATGAATGCATAAACACATAAATGGGCATGCGTGGTGCTTTTGTGCCCAAAGACTGGCAGCTCAACATTTGTTTTACTGGTAGGTCTATCTCTGGTTCCAGCCATGAAGTGGGGAGGAAGCTTTACTGAGGAATCAGTTTCCGGCTCCCTTTTCACATTCTTTGTGCCTTCCTCTTTTTACTTAAGCAGGCTGGTTAGTATAAGGTTGAAAGTACTTTTTTGCAAATATTTGTTGTGAATTATAATGGTGGTGGTTTTGCAGCCAGAGATGTAATACCCACACAGACAACTGGCTCAGTATCTAACTCAGCTAAAGCTTTAAAAAAATAAACAGGGAAAGGATATAATTGGTAACAGTTTTATAGGACTTCTTTAATGGAAGGTGTTGAGGCTTAGTGGTTGGAGCACCTGCATTGCACACAGAGGTTTTCCACTTCTGTTCCTAGTATCACCAAGTAGAGATGGTGAAAAGGGCGTTATGAATAAATGTTGTTGTTAGATGGGAAAGACCCTTGCCTGAAATTCTGGAGAGCAACCAGGATACACAATATTGAGCTAGATGGTTCAGTCCTCTGATTTAATTTTAGGCACTTTCGTGTATTTCTGGTTGGAACCGTGGGGGCTGGAATCTTGCTTGCCATAAGCTAATTTACCAAAGCTTGATGAAAAAGGACTTGCTTTGTGTACATAATATTCCAGGCTCAAACCCAAGCATCTCCAGGTAGGTCTGGAAAAGATTCCTGAAAGTCAGCATTAGGGTTGTTGTTGTTGTTGTGTGCCTTCAAGTCGATCCCAACCCTATCAGGGGTTTTTTCTGGGGGCTGAGAGTGTATGACATGCCCAAGGTCATCCACTGGGTTTCCATGGCTGAGAGGAGAATCGAACCTTGGTCTCCAGGGCCATAGTCTAACATTCAACCTACACCACGCTGGTTCTCATTAGGGTTATGTGGTGTGCTCCATATTGTAAAGGGTGTCCCTTACTTGTAGTGTGGAAATCTTGTCCTGTATGAGGATACCTGAAGCCCAATATTTTGGAGTTCAGAGCCAACAAGCAGCTGTCAAATTATACAGCAGATTCCGGAGGAGAGGGATGTGCTACAAGTCCAGCTAGTGCCCACTCCAGTCTGATCAGCAGCCTTGGCCTGGTGGAAGTGAAGCTTTTCCCCTTACAAGGATGGCAGGCATGCCAGCGTGATATTTCCAGAAGGTTAGGAGTTCCGGCAGGATCTGAGATATCGTGGGAACCTTGAACTCTCACAAGAGGCCCTCTCTTGCAAAACAAGGCAGCCTTGGTCAGCATGCATGGAACTTAGATCAGCCAATAGTCTGATTCTATATGAAGTGGCATCATTTCCTCATAACCAGAGAGCAGCAGAGTTGCTGGGGAGAACTTGGGCTCAGGGGCAGAGTGTTGCTTGGCATGGAGAGGGCACCAGCTTCAATCCATGATATCTTCAGATAGGGATAAGGAAGACTGCTATTTGAGATCCTGGGGAACTGAGGCTGGGCAGTGTAGAAGATAGTGACCTGCACTGGTCAGTGGTCTGACTTATAACTGTGCACGTGATAACCAGAGTAGCAGGAAGCGTCAAGGTTGGAAGAGAAGCTGATAGGGTCCAGCCATGCTGAGGCTTTGGAGGTTCTCAGAATGTCCCGGGGGTCGAGCCCCGGGCGTTTCTTATTGAAAGCATCAGACGGCAGGAGATGGGAAAGACCCTTGTCTGAAATCCACTAGAGCCACTCTCAGTCAGTGTAGTTCTATGTTTCCTGAGGGACCTAAATATTTGTTTGTTTCTCTGTTTGTTTGTGTTTTGAGTTTGTATCCTGTCTTTCTCCCAAGATGGGATTCAAGGCGGCTTCAAATAATTTTTAAAAAAGATTAAGCTAAAACATTAGTTTACAAACGTTAACAAAGAATTAAACAACCATATTATTTTTTTAAAAAGAGTTTATTATTTTTTTTTGTTTTGTTTTACACGAGTTTCAGGAATGGAACCCCTGCATATATGGAGGGGGCACAATACTTCATTAACTGAGGTGTTCCTATATTTTTTTATTTTAATTTGTGTGTGTGTGTGTGTGTGTGTGTGTGTGTAATGTTTTGGTTAGTGAGTTTAAAGGCTGCTGTAAAACAAAGCACAAAGCAGATCCGACAAACCCAACGTACTTCCAGCTGCAATGTAGAGAGTATGAAGTGAGGTGGATGGAGCGAGCAGAAGGAACACAGTTTCATTTCTGTTCCTTTGAACCTGGGGAAAACCCACTGAGTTTTCTGCTGTGTCAGAGCAAAGTCTATGACACAGCTCAGCCTCTTTCGATTTCCCATCAGTGAGGAAGCAACTTCCAGTCTACAAGCTGAGCAAAAGCCTTCCCTTGATAAACAGGTACAGCCTCTTTCCTTACAGCAGCTTTAATTTCCTGTGCTGCTAAGTGCAAAAAACATACTGTGAAGAACCCATCAGTATTGAGAGATGAATTCCTTCTCATTCAGCTGCTTTGTTTTCATCATTTGGAGAAGAGACCTTAACTGTGCAAGGTAGCCCTCCTTTTCTGCCCCCTCTTGCCTTTTTGTTTCTGTTGGGACATTGACCATTGTTATTAAAAGGGAACCCTCTGAAACCCTTTGTATCATCTTGTTGTCAGAGGGGTGGATGGGGAATCATTGGAGGTGGGGTGTGTTGAAGCAACCCGCAATTACCCCAATAGGTTTGGAATAAATCTCACTACTTTGATGCCTCCCCTCCGCCACGCCAGTCTTTGAACAACTGTCCTTTTGGCAAAGCAAAATGGAAGAACAAAGATTTCAATGAGATAGGCAATATTCTGTACAGATGTGGCTAATAAAGGAGATGGTGAGCTCTCTTTCACTTTCTCCCCCTCTTTTTCATTCTGTTTTGTCTTCTTTCTTTCATCTCTTTGCCTTATTTTTGTCTTTTGCTCTGCTGTCTCTGTTTCCTTCTCCTCCTTGTTTTCTTGTTTCTCCCTTATGCTTTCTCTTTCTCTCTCCTTTTTGTCCCTCTCTTGTTTTGCTTTTGCTTTTGCTTTTCTCTTTCTCTTTTGCTTCCCTTCACTTTCCTTTCTCTTTTCTTGTTTCTCTTTCACTCTTTCCTCCTCTTTTCTCTCGTTTCTCTTTCTACTCTCTTCTCTTTCTCTTCCACTTTTTCTTCTTGCCTCTGCTTGTTTTTGCTTCCTTTTCATTCTTTTTTCTTTCTACCTCCTTCCTCGTGTTTATGCATTTGGGACGGAGGAGAGGAAACCTGGATGTGCAAATTTTAGTCCCTGAAGAAATTTGCGGTGGGGGGAGTGTCTTCTACCAAGTCACTGGAGAGCAAGATCAGTCTGTGGGTTTTCCCCCCCCCACCCATCTCAGTGCATTTGCCTGCAGATTACCTAAGTCTTTTCTTCTTTTGTAGCAAACATGGACACTAGTTATGCAGGCAAGGAGGGATGTAGTGATCTCTTCCTCCCAAAGTTTCAAAGAGTTAAATTTCTTTGACTGCAACTTGTGGAAGTCCCCAGCCAACACGGACAGTCTTCCCCACCTGCTTGCTTGTATGGAATTCTGTGCATTCGCTTGTATGGAATTTCTGGCCACCTGTGGCGATTAGAAGCGTTCGAGCAGGTTGTAGCAGCTTGAGGGACTGCACGGTTCAACTTTGGCTGCTTTGCCTGCAGTGTGGAGGTAATAATGCTAACAGGATTGTTAGGCGGAGAACATTAAATGAAAAGTCCCCAGTTTCCAATCCTAGCCCTGCCTTGAAATGATCTAGCTGACTTTTGGCAAACAAAACTCTCTCTTACCATTAGCTCTTGCTCTCCAGGGTGTCATCTTAATACAGAGCTAATAATATTGGCCTACTCTGCAGTGTTGCTGTACAACTTGGAGGATAGCTAATGGATATGTAGTCCCTTTGAGGCCCCAAAAAGCTCTGGGCTGGCCTTTCCAGCAGCCTGGTGGCCTTTGAATGTTTTAGACCACAGCTCCTGTCATTCTTGGTTGTGGGACATGTTTCAGATGTCTTGGAGCACAGCTCCATCATCCCTAACCATAAAGAACTGCCATGTGGCTGATGGGAATTGTGCTCTGATTTTCAGATTGGGGAAGATTGGGCAAGGGGAAATCTAAATGTTATGATTCAGTTTATCTTATCTAGTAATTTGGTGCTCTCTGTCCTCAACAAAGAATCCTGTCTGTGTGGATAGAAGAAGAGGACAATTAGCATAGAACAAATTAAGTAAAACAGATCCAATCCAAAGAATGCAGCCACAAATAGAATAGTATAATAGTTTTGTTGTTGTTGTTGTTGCGTGCCTTCAGCTTGTGTCTGACTTACAGTGACCCTATCACAGGGTTTTCTTGGCAAGATTTGTTCCGAGGGGTTTGCCTTTGCCTTCCTAAATAATCTAAAGCAAATTTCATTCCTAAAATAAATTATAATGTTATAATCCTATTCTAAAAAAAGAGAACATGCTAAAGGAGGCCAAAAATGTATTTTGCTTTTAGATCACAGATAGGTGATCTCTAATGTATCTGTATGGTTGCATATGCATACGAAGAAACTATTTCCAGATTTATCGTGGTTTCCTCTCTGCCAAAGCAGAGACTGGCTCCTCATATTGGCAGTGACCTGAAATAATGCTCTGTGTAAGTATCTCAGGGCTGTCTAATGGTATCCAATACCATTAGCTTGTGCATAAGCTTAGGATAGCGTTTTGCCACCCCACAGATTCTCAATGCAGGCTCATTTGTTAGGTTGCAGCAACCCAGGGCTCCAAAAAGTAATGTGGACAGGGACCTTATACCCCCTTTGTCTCAGTACATCAACCAGAGAGGCATATTTCTGGTGTTTATTTTCTCTGGCCACTCTTGTGGCTCATCTCCTGCTCTCAAAGGGGATTCTGATGTCCACAGGAGTTGTCTTCTTCTAGCCTTCATCCGTGACTAGTATGACTGGCCTCATACGAAAGGTACCAGGTTGGGGAAAGATAGGGCTAGGTGAATGTTAAGTGTTGTTATTTGGTTTATCTCCTTGAGTAACTTGGTGCTCTCTGTCCTCAACAGAGAACCCGTCTGTGTAGAAAGAGAGGCCAGAGGGGACGAAGCAAGACGAGGGGCAGAAGGAGCTGGGGACTCGGATCGCTCAGAGGAACGATCCAGAGGCAGGACACAGGACTTTGGTGCAGAGGAGAATAAATGGAATAGTGACCCAGCTTGAGTACCTTTGTGCATTTTTTGGGTCTGTGCTTGTGTGTGCTGGTGACAGGGTGGGATTCCTTTCTCCCACAAGGGGAAAAATTATGACAGCTTTGGTATGTGGGCAGAGGAAGATAGCCGACTTGAGCCCAGAGAGATTGAGAGAGAGAGAGAGACTGAGAGAGTGAGTGTGTCCGCTTTCTGAGCAGCGGCCTGCTGAGGTGGGAGATCTCCTTGTGAGCACGGCAAGGGAGCCAGCAGATGGACCTAGCCGGGAGGAAAACAAAAGACTGGAGATTGTCGAGAAGGTGGGAGAGGATGAAAGGTGTTAGCGGGTGGAAGCCCTGATCTTTTTTTTAATTATGTATTTATTTTATTTAGATCCAGGGGCTGCCAGAGTGAAAACTGGAAGAGGACTCTCCCATACCTTTAACAGTTGTGTAGAAGAGAGGGTGTCAGCAGGTGCGGCTTGCTGCCCGGTTGTATGACAAGCAGCACCTTGCTGAAATTTTCTGTTCTACACAATCATTAAAACAGGGGTCGGAGGTCACTTCTGGCTGCCATTTTGGCTGATTTTTTCTCCTCTTTTTTGGTGTTTTAGGGGGACTTGCAGGGATAAGAGAGGAAAAACGCTGCATTTTTAAAGCAGTTTTGACCTATTTGGGGGCAAAAAATTGACCTAAAAATCAGATTCCATATTTATAGAAAAAATATTTAGTGGGACTAGGGGCTGGAGAGATGTTTTACAGAGTTCTGGGGGTGCACTTTACCCACCCTTTCATTAAAGGTTCGGGAGCCCTCTCCTTTTAAAACCCCACAGTTTAAAAAGTTGCCAGTATAAGAAAATCCAGCACTCACTTTTAAAAACCTCTTTCCACAGCTAAGTGATATCCGTAGCTGAGTGATGTCCGTAACTATTGCGATGACTTTATTCATTTCTGTCTTTTTTTCTCCAGCTGTGCGACTCAAGATGGCTTACAAAAATCCGGACGGATACAGATAGAAAAGCTCCCATCTCTTAAAACACAATAGTTAAAATACAATTAAACTGTCATTAGAATTAAAAGCATGCAAAATCACATCCATTAAAAAGCAACACAGGCAGACAGTGTATTATTAAAAGCCCTTTCCTGACAGTCAGTGCCAAGAGGGCCGCTGTAGGAAAAAAAAATATTCAATGCAACTGAAAGGAGACGGTGGAAGAGGCAGGTCTAGTCTTGAGACAGAATTCCAGAGGCAGGGAGCAGCTGTTCTGCCTGTTACTCTTGTCACGCTACAGTTGGTCTTCCACATTTGCTGTGGCCGGACCCTTGCAAAAGTGGAAAAACTGCAAATATCAAAACGTATGTGTGTCTGTGGGATGGGGGCTGAGGCATGGTGGGGAGAGCTTGCACCTAGGGTCCAAACCAAGTCAGGGAAAGGAGAGGGAAGGAGGGAGTCAGCCCTATATTTCCTCTCTCTCACCCATCTCCTTCCTTGGGTGTTGGGGGGCATTGGGAGAGGGTTTCCGGTGCTGAGAAGTTGGGCTGCAATCATCCTTAGCTGGCCCAGCAATAGCTGGTGGAAGACAACCAGAAGGAATCAGAAGTTTGGACAGTCTTTAATGGCAGCCCCATGGCAAGCACAGTGCAGTAGTCTATATGTACTGCAGAACTAGTCTAAAGCGTAGGCATTCACAAGCAAGAAAGTTCTGTGAATCCAAGGAGTGTGGGCCAGTACCTATTGAACGGTCCTATGTAGAACGCAGAAAAAGAAATTATTTTTCTCCTTTCTCTTTCTTCATGCCATCAGGGTATAGAAGAGGATTTGTGGCCACGACTGAGCTCCCCTGAGACTGTTCCTTTACTCACGTGTAGTAGCACTGTCTTGAGTAAGTCCTCCGAGCCACCGCCTGGCGAGATCTCCAGGGGCAGCTTAACGTTAGCAGCAGTGTCTCCCAGGGATGCAACACCACAAGAGGAGAAGTCCACCAGAGTGCTGGGGCTGAGGGTGCGAGAATCGTGTAGCAGAAGCCCGTCGGGTGCTCTCTCTCCTTCCAACTCGGGAAAGGCAAGCACAGACCCAAAGGTCTTCAAGGTGTCTCCAAGTGATGCGTCAAAGGTGCAGGAGTCGGAGCGGACGCCGGTGGCGGGGAACTTTAAAAGGACTTTGGAAGAATCCAATTCAGGGCCGGTGGTCAAGAAGCCCAAGCGGGGCCTCTCCCGGAATGTCGGAGCCCAGCCCGAAAGCCTGTCCTTGACTCCCCAGCACAAAAATCCCAACAAGCTTGCCATGCGCCGTAGCCTACGAGGACAGAAGAAGCTGGCAAACCCATTGTTTCAGCAACCCAGAAAAGCATTGTGCGTATGCTGAAGGATACATCCGGGAGCAGTGGTAATTCCACTCCTAGTCAATGTTACATTTTGGTGCAGATCCTTTGAAATGGCAGCAGTTTTTTTTTCATGTTCACTTTTTAATTATTATTTTTTAAAAGGTAGAAAATTTCTTTCTTTCTTTCTTTTGGTATACAGACAGCTTTATCCCAACCTTGTACTCGCTTGTAATATAACTGTGAATTTTTGTAGACGTTAATTAGGATTATGAAGAGTTTGTTGTACAAAAAAAGTGTGTAAATTTATATTCCTTCATACAGATGTAGTCTCCCCACCCAACTTTCTCTTGCATAATTGTTACAACAGGGCTAAAAAAACCGAAAAACACAAGACCCACCACACTTTCATTTTGGACAATGCATTTGTGTGCGTGTGTATGTGTGAGTTGTGTGTGTGTGTGTGTGTGTGTGATGAGATGGGAGAAGGTGGCTGATTTAATACAAAGTAATGAATTTGTATAAATTTCATGTGATGACCTCACAACTTTTTAACTAAAGTAAATTATTAAACAGAATGGAAGATATGTATTTTCGTAGTACTTAATACGTTCTGCTTGGAGTGTGCCCTATTAGAGTATATAATACTAGGTCTATTTTCTTTCTTAACTTTTAGATTTCTGTATTCAGAAATGAAATGTACACCGAAGAGATGTTGAGGCTTCACCCGGCAAGATGCTGGTTTCTGTATTTTAATTAAAAATACTATGCAGTAATGATATTGTTGTATTCTTTTTTTCCCCTCTTTTGGTAAGTTCTAGCTAAAAAAAGAAAAAGAAAGGAAGATTTCTTCCATTAGTTCTTGGGAGCTTTAAAAAATTTAATAACACATTTGGAAATGCTACATGTTCCTTTATGATATTCCAACAATGGATGGTGCTCTTAATTTCCTTGTCTAGGTCCTCTATCACCTTTGCCCCTTGGCCATGTTGTGTGGGGATGATGGAGGCTGTAGTTCAACACACCTGGGGGGACACCCGGCTGAGAAAGGCAGCTCTTGATGATAACCTTTGCATCATAGGTTCTTAAGCTTTGGGGAATGTTTTCTAGTTTTACTTACATATATGGACCATGTGTACTTTTATCATGAAATAAAACTAGCAGAAAATTGTGGGGAGCCTTTCTGTGTCTTTTGTCAGCAAAATGAAACACAGGTGAAAGTTCTTCTGTCCCAACTGCTACTGCTGTGGCCTCTGAGGGAGAGATCAGCAGCCAAGCACAGCTCCATCTTCCCTTGGTCCCAGTGGCTGATGAGAGACCCTCTTTTCTTAATTCCCTCTCTTCTGCCATCCCCTTTTCTTTATGTGCTGCATCTTCTTCAGCTGTGTAAGCCTGAGGCCAGGGGGCTGTCAAATTAATAATTTGTAAGCCGCTCTGGGACCTTTTTTTGGCTTGAAGGGCGGGGTATAAATACTCTAAATAAGTGGGGGTGCAACAAAACAGCACAAATTGGTGGTGGAATGATGTCCCAGTGAGTCTTTGTGTCATGACACTAAGCTAGAACAGCTGTTGAATTGTTCATCAGCAGGATCTTAGGTGAGGGTTTCATCTGAGGCTTCATAGAAACGGGACATACTGGAAGGTTTTATTCCCAGCATCTCCCATAGAAGGGGTCAGCTGGCAAGGGCTGAGAATGACCTCTGCCGAAAAGCCTGGAGGCAGAGTAGACTATACTGGCCTGGATTGACAGAGAGGAACCCGAGTTCTGTGGTAGGACCTATACCCTATCTTTGGTGCAAAGTATCTGGTCTGATTCATGACCTCTCCAGCCAAAAGGACCGCAGGTAAGCTTCTCAGGCTATTACTTACTGCATCTTGCTTTTTTTCAAAGTAGGAGTTTGCAATTTTTAATATTTATTTTTTCTAAAACATGTATCTGTTTGTGTGTGTGTGTGTGTGAGAGAGAAAGGAGTTTACGCCTGTGTTAAGTCTACTGTAGTAAAGCCAGCTAAGACGTTTATGTCAGCTGAAAGTCTTAATGTTTTATTTCCCATAAGCCTTTTTGTTTCATATCTTTTTGTTTAAAAAAATCCCATAAGCTTTTGGCCCTGCACAAAAGGTGACTTTTTTTTTTAAAAAAAGGAACCATCTTTAAGGTGCAACTGGACTCTTCATTGTGAAGAATGGCACTCTTGCACCTAGGTCTGCCCCTTTTTCTCTGTTCTTTGGGGCACGGAGAAGGAATCTCAGGGCGACAGTAATGCCTTGCAAAGACTGTTACTAAATTTTCCTATTTGGTCCTTGTAAAAATTTGAGTAGCACACTCTGTGCAGCTGTGGTTGATGCTTAATATATCCTGTTTAATAACCCAAGGTTGTCTCATGAAACATCACCAGGACTCCCCTGCTGGGGCTGAAATCTCAGGATCTGGGGTTGCTTGACCAGGCAACCCTATCAGGCAGCAATTTGCAGCCAAGCCAGAACAAAAGTAATCTTCCCCCGTGTAATTTATAGGAAAGAAGGGCTTCTTACGATTTCCCTGGAAATCTACAGCATGGAGAGCAGTACCATAGAGTCAGGAACACATTTTACAGGCTAGAAGGGGGGGTTTAATTTTACACCGGAAGGATGGTGTTGCCACTCTAGATTTCTATCTCTATGATTCTCCCAGACTACTAGGCATCTTTCATGACGTTGACTGCGTGCCGCGTCAGACGCAACGTGTCCTTCTCTTGCCAAGTGGAAGAGGTAAACAACCGCCGGTGTCGTCATTAGTGGGCGTGGCTTCAACCCTCAAAGCTCGGCTTCGACAGGCTGTGACCCCTCTTTGCCTAGGCTCGAGCACCGCCCCCTTCCTTGGAGTCCCGGATGTAAACAAAGCCCCGGGTGGGCGTATCCTAAGTGTACACTCCCCTCCTCGTTCGAGCTTGGCTCTGCTTTCTCAACCTAACTTGACTGGAGACTATTGGGAAAGAAGGGGACGCACCGGAGTGCGAGGTGGAGGTGGCGCAACCTCCCTCGGTTGTGTCAACACCGAGGTCCCAGCCCGCCTCCACGGGCGGCGATTGGAGGAGGCGCGCACGCCGGTCCCGCCTCCCTCGTGAGGCGATTGGCCGGCGCCGCAGTGGCCGGCGAGAGGGTCCCAAACATTGTCGGTGAGGAGGAAAAAATAAGCGAGAGGCGCATCGACAGCAGCAGGTAGGACTCAGGGGCGCGCGAGCGGTGGGCGGGGCCAGAGGGGAGGCGGCCGCGAGGGGGGAGGGGCGGCCGCGAGGGGGGCAGTTCTGAGGGGTAATTGCCCGGGGGGCAGCTGCGGGGGGAGGGGTAGTTGCCCGGGGGGCGGTTGCGAGGGGGAGCCGGGGGGCAGCCGGGAGGGGGGAGTTGGCTCTGAGGGGGCATTTCTGAGGGAAAGGGGGCAGCCCTGAGGCGAGGGACAGCGCTGAGGGGGCGCTTCTGAGGGGGCGCTTCGAGGGCAGGAGGCTCTGCTTGGAATAACAGTAAGTGTTGTGGCAATAGTTAGTTCTATCCCACCTTTCCGCCCCAATTGGGACCCAAGGCGGCTTACCGTTTTAAAAAAATACAGCTAAAAACATATAAAAATGATATTTATTCCTATCCCGCCTTTCTGCTCCAGCTGGGACCCAAGGTGGCTTACCATTTAAATAGAACATGGCTAAAAACATATAAAAATAATATTTGTTTCCGTCCCGTCTTTCTGGCCCAGTTGGGACCCAAGGCGGCTTACCATTTAAAAAAAAAAATACAGCTAAAATAGATATATGAAAAGAGGGCACGTTGCAATGGGCAGGAACTGTTGACAGCGTTAAAATGCGTTACAGCCACACTTGCAAAGCTACTATTAAAAGATGAAAAGCAATTAAAAGAGTTCAATTTGGAAAGCAATACAGCACCCCACAGCCTGTTCTTTAAAAACATTCTTTTTAAAAACCTGCGGGAATGAAAAGGGCTTTGCCTGGGGAGGGAAGACAGGAGGGAGCAGGCCATTCTGGTGCCCCTGGGAAGGGAGTTCCGGGCCATTTCCGCACCAGACTGCTATAGCGCTATTATTCCACATTCAATATCCTCTGGAATCTTGGGGTTTGCAGTTGAGGGAGGGGCCTCAAAGGTTATGCTATATGGTAATACGAAGCCTCTTTGTAGTCTCTGTGAAGCTAAAGGGCTCCTTCCAGTGAAAATAGAGGGTTTGAGATTATCCACAGTTTCAGGTATTCATGAGGGTGTCTTGGAATACCCTATGGAAAAAGGGTATCCCTGTCTGCAGGCATAGTCTATATACATGTGTGCACCCAGAAACATAAACACATACTTGTTTTAGGAGGATTTATATAGTTCTTTTCTAGGAAACATTCAGGGCCATCAAAATAAAAACAGCACAGAATAACAACAATGTAACATCAGGGAAACCAAAGGGCAAAAATACCCTCTCTGTAAGTTAGTAGCAATGTGAGAAAGAGAGCTAAAAGTTACTATGTGTTTTCTGTGTGCACATTATCTGTTAATGTAAACATATAATATAAGCACTTCCTCTAGGTGCTACTTTTTACCATGTAGCCCAGGGATAGGTAACTTGTGGCCTGCTACATTTTATTGTGCTAGCAACTCTCAGCATTCATAGCCAGCAGAGCTAGTTGGTGATGAATGATGGGGCTTCTAATCCAGTAACACATTTGGATGGCCACAGATTGTGCACTGCTGACCTAGCCAGATGTAGACTCCTGAAGAACTTAAAAACCCACATTTCAGCTGCTTATGCTAAGAAGATGCTGTGTAACAATGGGCATATATTTATCCATAATTGTTTGAGAGGATGGAGATGGGAAATGTTGTGAGCCCATATTGGTGTTACAGCAGGTAGAAAAACTGAACTTGAGCTGGAAGGATGGATGGTGGAGGAGATTTTTTGGGGATGACTGAAAGCTATGGGGATTGATTTTTCTTTTAGAAAACCTTGAGACAAAACACCTTTTTGACTGCTTGTCATCTAAATCCTCTGCTATTCATTGACTGTTTGGGCACTGCATATTTGTATGGATCAGGTCCAGGCTATCTGGAAGACTGTATCTTCCTTTGTGAGCCTGCCCAGGCCCTTAAATCATCAGAAGAAACCCTTCTTTCCATCCCATCATTGTTGCAAGCACAACTGGGACAGGAGACAGAGCCTTCTCAATGGCTCCCCCTAGACTCTGAAAGTCCTCTTCCAGAGAGGCCAGAATGACTCCCTCTCTTTTTATCCTTCCATGGGTAGACAAAATCCTTTTTATTCTGACAGGATTTTAAAGTAGAAAGTTTTCAAGGAATGGTGTAAGGATGCTGTACTGGTTTTTAATAGCTGTCTATCATTTTAATTGCATTTTTGAGTGTAGGTTTGGGTTGTTTTAATACAGTGTATAATTTAATGGTATTTTAATGTTGTTTTTGTATGTTTTAGCTATATTATTTCTTAAAAAATTGTACGCTGCCTGAAGTCCCAATTTTGGGACAAAGGTAGGCTGCTGCTACTACTACTGCCACTACTACTACTACTACTACTACTACTACTACTACTACTAATAATAATAATACAAAGGTATGGTAGAGCAGTACATGGGCATGGAAAATACCAACTTCTTTGTGTCCTCAGTGGCAGCTCTCTCTGGGGTTCATTTGTGGTGAGAGGTAACATCACAGTGCCACAGCTTCACATTTTTAGGTTGTCTGAATATACTGTGGCCCTCTGCTGGTCAATGGGTTGCATGCAGTTGAAGAAGGCTGGTTCGTTTTGGCCACATTGTTAGGTCTACTTTAAAATGGTTAAAATATTTAATGTATGATGATGCACAGAAGTGGAAGTGGAAACTGATTTGGGAAGGAAAGTTTTCTCTTTTGTTCCATACTTGTTTTTACTGTCTGTGGCAGAAGGAGGTAATGCAGAGAAGAATGTGTTTACATACTTGTCTGCATGCCAGCCCAGGAGATATGTCCAGAAACATGATGTTTAGTAATCTGCCTGGCAACATGTTTCACACTAGGATGCTAAACAGCAGCAGGGATCATGTAGCCCTCCCAGTGTTGTGGGGCTGCCATCCCCGTTAGCCATGATTGGCATTTCGAAGTTGCAGGCCAGTAGTTTCTCTGGAAGGCTGTACATTTTCCAAAAAACACTGCCTTAAAAAGACTAATTTGTTTTTCTGCCCACAGGAATCTACAGATTAACAATGGCTGCTGAATCTCCCCGCCGTCCAAGCCGATGTACTGGAGGAGTGGTGGTTCGTCCGCAAGCCGTCACGTAAGTGTTTGAAGGATTGCTTTTGGAGGTAGAATGTTGTGCAATTTACCTGGAATTGCAAAAGGTCAGACTTTGCCAAGAGTCAGTATGCAGTATGGATGTTGAAAGCATTTGCTTAACGAAATGTCCTTTATTCCCACTCCCTTAATGCAGGGACAGGGAACAAGTGGCTTTCTATGTGTTGTTGGGTTCTAGCTCTACCAGTCCCGCTAGGCATGGCCAGTAGTGAGGGATGTTAGGAATTGTACTCCAGAGAAAACATCTAGAGGAACATATATTTGTCACTTGGCTGCAGTGCTTTCTCTTATGTGTGGCTCTCCATTTAAACAATCAGGTAGCTGCTGGTGAGAAAGACCTCTGTCTGCCTGAGACCCTGGCAAGCCACTGTCGGTTAACATACTGGGTTAGAGGGAGAAAAAATCCACCCTGGTTTAAGGCAGCTTCCTGTGTTCCTAGGAGAAGAGTGGTAGTTCAGTGGTATGGTAGAGATTCTCCTTTGCATCTGGAAGGTCCCAGCTTCAGTCCCTGGCATCCTCTGTGGAGGGACTTTCTCTGCTGGAACTTTGGAGAGCCTCTGTAAGAGTAAACAATACTGAGCTAGATGGACAAATAATCTCATCTAGTATAGAGCAATGCTACTCAAAGTGGTTGTCCATGGATTGGTGTCAACCCATTAACTGTTCACTGCTGGTCCACAGTGAGTTTCCAGGAAAGAGAAAAGCAGTTGTATCCAATGGCACAAATAAAGTGGTGGTCTCCAGCACACTGAGAAAAACCATACTGGTCCCCCGTATTACATTGCTTAAGAAGGAGTGGTATAGAGCAAGTTCCTATGTATTGTGTGTGGAAGACGGAGAGGCATCTGGATTCTATACAGTGTGCGAGTACTCTTCCATTTAGGCAACTTAAATATCACAGGCTTTTTGCCAGTTTCCTTTTAACGTGGGTTTTCTTGCACATTGCCAAGTAAGACAAAAGACACTACACATTTCTTGTTTTCCCATGGAGAACCGTAACCTGCTTTTCCTGGAGCCTCAAATGAACTCACAGCTGAAGTAGAAGAAAATGTGAAATGATCACATTTTCACTTGTGATCATTATCTGTGATTTGAGAAACTGGGCTTTTGTGTTTTGTTAATGTCATGTAGTGGCTTGAGCATTGGACTGTGACTCTGGAGACCGGGATTCAAATCTCCACTCAGCCATGAAAGCCCAGTGGGTGATCTTGGACAAGTCACACTTTCTCAGCCTCAGAGGAAGGCAGAGGCAAATCCCTCCTGAATAAACCTTGCAAAGAAAGACCTGTGATAGGTCTGCCTTAGAGTATCAATAAATCAGAAACGACTTGCAGGCATGCAACAACAACAAATGTTATGACACACTTAACTTTTTTAAAGCATGCTTTTAACTTAAGGTTAGATATTCATGGAGGCTCTACCTTTTCCCCCCTTTTCCAGGGAACAGTCATATATGGAAAGCGTTGTTACATTTCTGCAAGATGTAGTACCTCAGGTAAGTGGGAAAATATCATGCTACTGAACTGTTTGCTAATTTGTTTTAATTTTTTGTTCTATTTCTTCTTCTTTTTAACAGCAGAGAGAGCAAAAATTGGTGTTGCAAAGTCTATTACAGTTTAAAATGTGGGAAAACAGAGTGGTGAACCTTCTCAAGATCAAAAGATAGTTTAGTCAGCAGTAACCTTCTATTTTTCAATAGTTTACTATAGCTTTGTTGTGTTGTGTATATGACTCCGGTCCATGCTATGTGGCAGACCCTGTCTCCCCATATGAGCCTTCCTGGGCCATGATATCAACAGGAGAGGCCCTTTTCTCTGTCCCACCATTGCCACAAGTCTGACTGGTGGGGATGCAGGAAAGGACCTTCTCTGCAGCTTCGCCTAGGCTTTGGAGCTGCTTTCCCAGGGAAGCCAGAATGGTCCTCTTTCTGCTATCCAAGTTGTTGATGACAACGATGATGATGGGGATGATAAATATTTCAAAAACTATTTCTAATGGCTTACCCATCTTATGGTTCTGATAGGATAATAGTCAGAACAGGGCCACTGAGGGGAAAATGTTACTTGGGAAGAGACTGGATGGCCCAGTTTAAAGGGACTGACTGACTGGAACTCTGAAGAAGAACAATGCCTTTAGGATGGAGGCTATCTGGCAACATTTTCAGTGGGCCCCATAAACATTTGGAGAGTGGCGTTGTTGATGACTAATGATCAATACAGTATCTTCCTAGTAGTGTCATCATTAGTAAACAGTCACAATATTTTGAACTTCTTTTACTTTCTTCCTTATAGGCCTACAGTGGTACAGCTCCAACAGAAGAAAAAGAGAAAATTGTATGGGTCAGATTTGAAAATTCTGACTTGAATGGTATGTTCCTCTCCATTACACAATCACATACTGTCTGCTCAACTTTATGGCTTCAGTTATTCAAAGTCCTGGTTATGACCTTTGCAATCTAAATGGCAGACTCTGAAAGTTTTGGGGCTTGCATATCTTAATTATCATCCAAGTAGAAGAGGATTTTAGTCCTCAGAGTCACATTTTGTCAAAGAATTCACACAGAGGTAGACCTACAAGTAGCCTTAGATTTTGTGACTTTGTCTTATGAAGAGTTGTAGGCAGTGTTCCCAAATTTTAGCAGCGTGCTACTGCTTGTATACAAAGTCCTAAAAGACTCTGGAGGAATACTTTCCCCAGTATCTACCTACCCAGGTTTTCAAAATCAGCTGTGGCGGCTGCATAGGTGATGCCATGGAGAAGCACAACTTGCGGGGCTACCCTATCTGGCAGGGCTCTGCCAGTGGTGGCCCCTCAGCAAAGGACTTCTCACTAGAGAATTGGTTATCTCCTATGCTCTTCTCATGCCTGCAGCAGCCAAAACCACGTTTATTTCTACGAACTTTGAGGATGCATTCAAGTGTTTATTTTTTCCCCTCCTACTTCTTGATACTGATATTCTTTGTATTTTATTAGTTATTTGTGATGTCAAAGTTATGGTGATAAATGTTAGGTTCTTATGGGTTTTTAAACTACTCCACACTCCTGTGAGAAAGGCAAGTTATACATCAACTTGATGATGATAAGTAGCAGGAAAAGAAGTGAATGTTGATGTTTCCTAAGTGTCAATCGTTCAGTTTAATAGTACAGTGTGTGTATTGACATTAGAAAGTTGAGAGGATATTGACATTCACTGGTGGTAAGAGGTTTAGAGGAGGATGGCTTAAAATTTTGACACTTAAGTATCAAAGCCAGCTCGGTGCCTTTCTGTAAATTTACAAATGACTCTCTTACTTGGGATTAGAAGACAGTTGCTGTCCTGCCATGCCTACAGATGGCAACCTAACCCCATGCCTCCCGGTGCAAACATTCCTTGTCCTCTTTCCAGTCTTACAGATTCCCAGTGAACACAGAGAATCACTGCATTTTTGACACCTAGTTTTAGTTGCCTAATGCCTTTGAAGAGGTGCAGGTTGAAAGAGGGACAGAATGCTTTAAAGCTTCTCTCAATATATACACATTTTCTTTGATTTAAAGCAAGTCATCCTAATTTGATGCTGTGTTGCCGTAACTGTTGACTTTGACTTCCTTCTTAATCTTAGATACATCAAGGAATGTGGAGTTGCACGAGATGCACAGCACCGGCAATGAGCCTCCTTTGTTGCTAATGATCAGCTACAGTGATGGGATACAGATATGGAGCATACCTGTAAGTACCTCCATTACTATGAGGCTGCGTGTATTCTTTAGGACACAGGGTGTTTGTTTTACTTAGTATTGAATGTTTTGTAGTGAGACATGGTGTGAGGCGACTCATAGAAGGGTTCTGTAGTAGATAGCAGATGGAGTTCAAATCAGGTTGTGACACTATACCTGAACTTCATGATTTTTCATCAGAGGTTCTACCCTGTGAACTCCTATCAAATGGTTTAACGTTCGTGGATGTTTGGCAGACAGCATTCTCAGCAATGACAGCTCAGTTATAGAATGGCCTCCTCAGAGACACTCATGTGCCACTGCTTCTGTGGTCTTCTCAGCGGCAAGTTCATTATGGACGAATGTGGTGTAATTTTTGGACTGTTGGGTGGGGATTTGGGAGAGGCAGGTTCTAAACTTCAGGACAACCCCAGTGGGACATTTTTTCAAAGCAATAGCTATATAAATAGGAAATGGGAAAGGACTTGTGTGACAATTTTAAGACTAGGCAATCTATTTCAGCATAAGCTTCCCTGTGTCCACTTGTTCACATCCTAGAGAACAACGATATTGACTTGGTGATTTTGGTCGCTTAGTCTCTTTCTCAGTCACAGAAAGACGTTAGGAAAGGACATTCAGTATCCTGTTTCTCTACCTCACAGGTTGTTGTGAGGATAAAAAATTGGGGAGAAATCTAAGTTAGAGAAATCTAGCTTTAAGTTAGAGAAATCTAACTAAAATCAGCTTTTTAGACAAATAAGCCACACTCTTGCTGTGTATGCTCTGTTTATTTTGAAAACTAGTCTTTTGTAAATTGGTATTTTTTTCTAATAAGGCTTGTTTTATTTATAAAATCATTTACAGTGTATTTAAATATTGCATTGTGTATGTGGGCGGGTGAGGGTTTAACCCTGCAGTGTTCTGTGGAGAGGCATTGTAGCCTCCCACAACCCCGACAGTTTGTGCTCCCCCACCCCCAGTGTAGAAAGGCTTCTGGGGGAACTTTTAGTATAGTTTACTGACCTCTGAGAGTATGTTTTTGCCCCTGGAAGCTGCAATCAGGATCTGAGTGTCACAAAACTGTCCTCCCTACACATACACTTCCCACCCATCCCACATCTTAGCAGACAAGGGATGGCAAATTCAAGGTCGTTGAGATCTGGGGAACATTGTGGATGTTTGTGTAAATTAGTGACTATCCCCACTGATGCCCACAAAGCAACTGTCGAAGTAATCTTGTGAAGCAATCTTATAAGGTGTTGCCTCTCCTCTTGTGAATGATCTTCACCAACGTTTGCTTCCTCACTACTGCTACTGAAAGTCTTGGAAGGCAGGGAGCAGTCCCACCTTGTAACCCAGGGCTGCAGGGACGAGTGGTTGAAGTTTTCCTGGCTTTATGGGACTGCATAAGAAATACTGGAGGAGCATATGTAGTCCCAGGGCCACAGGTTGCATACCTCTCGTCTGATCTGGTCTGAAGATAGTGAATACAGCCGCAAACTTGCTGCAGGAAAGGTGGTCCAGATCTGCTCAGTACCTGAATGTGAGATTGCCTGGGAACTCCCATGTGCTGTACTGAGTTCTTTTGTGGAATAAAGGAAGGAGATAAATGAGTTAGGTTTTTTTTAGAACCTCACAAGATGACTTTCAGATCTTTATTTGACAGGATGACTCAGGTTGTTTCTAGTGATACTGTTTACTGATTTCAGGTGTAGCATGGAAGGCTTTGACAAAAGCATTAGCAGTAGCTTTGCCTCTGGAAGTGACAGTTGTGGGGACGGACCAAGGTTTGGGAATGCAAAAAATCTCACAAGCAATCTCCAGCTTCTCTGTAGACATCAGAGAGCCACTGCCAACCAGAGCAGACATTGTTGGGTTGGGAATTCAAATAAACATGATATAAGCAGATTCCTGTGTGATGACAACTTAGCATTTAGGGAGAGCTGAGCTGGGGCACTCAATATGTAATTGTGAATAAAGAAATAAACTGTTTCAGAATGAGTTTGTGTGTGTGTGTGTGTGTGTGTGTGTGCGCGTGCGTGAGAGTGAGGGGCGGGGAATGAGAGGGATCTCCTTCTGTCTCTCTCTAAAATACAGTAATTCCACAAACTGCCATTTTGGGAAATGGGCATTAGGGGTCGCTGAGATACTGAGCTAAAAGCAAGGTTGGCAATCTTGCCACAGTGGAATACTAAAGATGATTCAGAACAAAGAAGCAAGTAGCCAGGAGTGATGTTTCAGATCCTATTTCATATGTTGGCACCCAAGTGAAACAGCTTTCTGCCTTGAGGGAATACTTTCTGTATGACTTGCCTGTTTGAGAACCCCTGCATACGGCAAAAGGTTCTGGGGTATGCACTCCATTCACCAAGGGTATTTGTGTTGTTGTTGTTGTTGTTTTTCCCCGGAGAGTCTCCTTGTTTGGACTGTGAGCAAAATGGAACTCTCCCAGAGCTCGTCTGAAGTTGCACGTTGAGGGAAAGCTCTTAAGCAGACTGCCTTCTACGAGAAAGTAGTCGCATTATGTCTGGCCTTCTCACATAGGAGCCCTTGATAAGTTCCACAGAATCTCAGGGGTGTTTGGAACACAGTTTCAAATAGGCGTTGGAAATATGTACTTTCACCAGATGCTGGACTACAGCTTCTCAGTCCTGGCCAGCGTAGCTGGTAGCAAAGGGAGATGTGCAGTCACAACACAACTGGTGGATGACATGTTCCCTGTCCTTGGTTTAAAAGCTGCTTATTTAGAGCTTGAAGGTTTCCTCTTTATCAAACCCTTCCTCAAGAACAAGTTCTAATCCCATTCCACAGATTGCAGAGAACCCCTCAGTGTCTTTTAGGACACAGGCTTAGATAAGAATGCAGCCTAACTCAATCTCACTGCACTTGTCAGTCCCCCTCCTCCCCATGCATTTAGAATGTAGCCATGGGCATCTGCCTAACACCCAGACTGTTGCTGTACTGTATTGGGAAGCGTGTTGTCGGTGGGCCAACCTTTACAAGACCATTTGTCCACTGTAACTGACCTACCCTTAATAAGCCCCACGGTCCACTGCAGCTCCATTTCAAAGCCACCGTTAGTCGTCTTCACCCCCAAGTAAGGCACATATCTCAAATGAGTGTTTGTCAATAGCTTGTCATCTCATTATCTGTCCTGCATAATGAGGTGCTGTGGCTTCCTTTTTAGGTTTCTGTGTTTAGAAATCCTGACCTCCTCCCCACTTAAAACAGCCCCTTTACTCCAACCCTAGCCCTTTGCTCTGGTGTGCCAAAGCCCCATGCTAAAGCTAACTTTTATCTGAAGGGTTATGCTTTCGTCCTCTGTTCAGTCGGACACCTATTCAGCACTTAATAAACTAATGTGCTCCAGGCAACCCGGTTTGTGTCTGAGTGATTATGAAGTGTTTATGACAGTTCCTAAGCCGACACCCTCCATAATGGTGTTACTTGGGTCTTGGAAACACTTCTCGGCCCTTCCTTTCTGACGGTGTGTCTCTCTGCAGTCTGAGTGGTTTTGCATTAAATCCCCTCAGAGTAAGATCTTTTGACTACTGAAGTGTTACTTGCAAATGGAATATCCCATTTAGATTTGCTTCAAAGGGCTCTGGTAACGGCTGGGCCCGCAGTAACAGCTTGGGAGGCTTTTCTTCCCCTTTTTTTTGAAGTGTAGCGTGTTAATCTATGATACACAAGGAAAGGAAGCTGTTTCTTTCAGCTTCTTTTTAAAAAATTTTCTTTCCAAGGGAAAGTGTGGGTGGGAAGGTTAAAAGCCATTAAAAAAGAAAGAAATAAAAGTATGTGTGTGTGGAATGAAATCAAACAAGCAGTGTAACGTATGCTTGGTGAGTTGGGTAATGTGGGATTTTAGTGTAATTAGAACTTCTGTTCCCCCTTCCTGCTTTCTTCTGCCTCATGTTTGGAAGACCTTGTCATGACAAGAAAACATTTGGAACTGGTTTCTGCTTCAGACAGGTTCTAGGTCATCTGTTCAAGATGGCTTTCTCTTACGTGTTAGAAATGTGTGTGTGTTGCCAATTCTTTTTACTAATCCATTTGTGCAGAAGATGTCATGAAGCTGAACGGCTGAATTAAAAAAAAGTTGCAGAGGAGGATTTCTTTTAAAACAAAAGTCTTAACAGAGTGGAGAAAATTACTGCCTTTGAGAAGGACGTTAAGCAATAAGCTGGAGAGTAGCAGGGTTTGTCAGTCCATAAAGGTGCCTACAACACCCTTGTCACTGTTGTGCTCTCTGGTTGCTTTGAGTGCAACTCCTGTGCCTATGCAGGGCATTCCGGAAGTGGCAGTCCAAGACATCTGGAGGGCACTGGATGTGGAGGTCTGCTGTGTTCTTCCTGAGACAGTATAAAGAAGAGCCCTGCTGGCTTGGATGCAAGCTCCCAGCTAGATGTTTAGAGATAGGGTGGTATAGCAGTAAAAGCTTTGCCCTACAACTTGGGAGATCCAAAGTACAGTGCCCTCTGACTCATGAAGGCCCATTGAGTCACAATCTTCCAGGGTAGTTATAAGGATGAAGTGTATGGTGCCTCACTGGAAGCTGGTCAGAATAAAACTAAGTCATATTGCTTTGGCATAATTCAGGGAAATTTCTGTGCTCCTGAAGGTCTCATCAGCCTCAGGCAGCATGTTAGATGGTCAGGGATAATGGGAATACTACTTCCCCTTGCTTTTCTGAGTATATTGCCCATCAGCTTTCTTAGGTGACAGTGAGGTGGAAATAGAGGGAGCAAATTGCCTAGCCGTAATACAAATACGATGCCTTTCCCTGAATTGTGCCAAAACAATAGAAGGCCATCAACTTAATATGACTTATTAGTTACATTCTGCCCAGCTTCCAGGGAGGCAGGATGCACTTCATTCTTATAACAGCCCTGAAATGCAGTGGGCCTTCATGGGTCAGAGGGGACTGTATCTTGGGTCTCCCATGTCCTAGTGCAAAAGACATACATGTTCATGTGAGCTTCACTGGTGGCCCATGCATCCACAGTTAGTGTAGAGAAAGGGTGCTGAGGATGGTGTGTCTGGCAGATGGCTGAGAACTGGCACTACTTGCCCAAGCATATCCCAGTTTTTAAAGACCATTCTTTGATTTGATATATATATATTCAGAAGAAGGCTTAAAATGTATTGAATTAAGCTATTAAAAATGCAAGCATGGGAATGTACATAGGAATTTTATAAGTTTTATAAGTCCAAAGGATAGCTGTGGTTGATCCTCCAGATACCCAGCAAAAGGGGAAATCTTTTAGCCAGGAAAAAAAATCCCAGATATTGGTTCCTTTGGAACATTTCATGTAGTGAGCAAGTATAATTTTTGTAATGGCCTGAGAAGCTTAATCACATGGTTTTGCATAAAGTTCCTTTGGCTCCATACACAGTTTTGTGACTATGTGTTTATGTGTAAATTTAAATTGCCAAGTCTGTGTATGTAAACATATATAGATTTAATATAGTGAAGTGGTGTACATATGACCCCAGGGCTGTATATTAATAAGAATTGAACCCCAGCATTTATTGTGGTGAAAGTGAACCACAAAAACTAAACTGTAATAATAGCAGGCTCTTCATTTTGGATCACAGTAATGGAAACTGAGCTATTCATGAGCTACGTTTTCCAGCAGTTCTTCAATGAGTTCTTCAGTGAGCTCCTTCTTTACCTTCACAACAATCCTGTGAAGTAGATCAGATTGAGAGAGAGAGAGAGAGAGACCTAGCTTAAGGTCACCCCGTGAATTTCATGGTTTGGTGGAGAGTTTAATTTACATCTCCCATATCCGATGTACAACGCTCTACCACACCACAGCACTCTTGTCTGAATAGGTACCATTTATTAGACATTTCTAAATATTTGAAATGCTTCACATTGACTATCTAGGGAATTGGTCCAATAATCCTGTACAGTAGGTTAACAATTTTCCTGTGGAGAGAGTATTTTGTCTAACACCATGTGTAGGGTAATTGTGGAAATAAGATTTGGATTGGGAAAATGAAGAATCTGGTTAATCACCAGTAGTGCCCCCTTGAAGAGAGTTTGGAGTGATTTATTCCTGGGGAGTGCCGTGTATGAGAAATGACATGACCCCACAGGCCTGTTGTTACATTTGTATTGAGACTGAGTTGTTCGCGTGGCCACAAGGCTTTATTCTTTTCAACACGCCTGGAGAAAGTTTAAAAAAACAAATGTACTGTCATTGTCTTGCATTCAGAGAATATTAAAATTGGGAGCTGGCTTAGAATTTCATCAGCTGTACAAAAAAAAAAAGTAAGAATTGCCGTTTGTCAACTTGGATTATTAGGGCTGCCAAATTTCAAGACTTCATGGAGACTCCTACAATTTTCAGTGGCACCTTTCAAACCCTGCCTGCTGAAATAATGAGGATCGCTTCTCTAATTTGGAAAATTAAAGTGTCTCTCCTGCCTGCCCTTCCACTCAGGCAAGGCCATGCCCAGTTGGGTAGAACATGTTTGGCTTTGCTACCAGATTGGACAACATGCAGCCGTCTGGCGCATTTCAAAAGCCCTCTAGACTGCTACATCATATTGTCCCAGGCAGACTGCTGCGTGGGAATGAAGGGACGTGGAGAGAAAGATGGGGGTTTATGAGGGAGAGGGGGAGGGAGGGAAGGAGGGAGGAAGGAGGGGAGTGGGTAGCAGGGACTGGAAATGAGAAGCCTTGCCCAATTTTGGTCTTGGCCTTGCTGGTTTCAGTCCTGTCCGCTTTTGACACAAACTGCCTGACAGATTACCCCTGTGGGAATGGAACCTTTGGCAGAAAACAGTTTCTGAACTTCTCTTTGTTGTGGTGCACCTTCAAGGTCTTTCTGACTTACAGCAACCCTAAGGTGAACCTATCACAGGGTTTTCTGGGGCTCAGTGTGTGTGATGTGCCCAAGGTCACCCGGTGGGTTTCCATGGACAAGTGAGGAATCAATCTCTGGTCTCCAGGGTCGTAGTCCAGTGCTCAAACCACTATACAGTGCTGGTTTTTCTCTTCACTACAGTGCAAGTCCATTATCTGAAGTTCTGCAGATAGAGCAGGATGGGTTGGGGGAACCTCAGTCTTTAGGAATAAATCTGACCATCCTAGAGTCTCAATCTGACCTTCCAGGGCACCCCAGATGGCCAAGCCCCCTCCCCATGATAACAACACGTGGAATTCCACTCCCCTTCTGAAAAGTGCAAATGGTTCTCTTGTGTCTTAGCTACTGGCAGTGAGAGCTTTAAATTGAAATACGCTAATGTTTTTGGTACCACTCATTTGCCTTTGGCTCCATCCATCACTGGAAAGTGGGCCCCCAAGAACTTTTCTGGAATTGAATTGACTCTTGGGTTGTGTCATCCTTCTTTAAAAAAAAAAAAATGAGGCCTCTTTGCTTATTCTTGTGAATGCATGAACTACCGCCCCTGCCATTTTTAAATGGGGAGTCCAGAGGAAGAAGATGGGACAAGGCACTCAATGCCTAACACAGAAGATCCAAATGTTTCCCCGCTGCATTGTGGTGTGTTTTTTTTTTTAAAAGTGAAACTGTAAAAAAAGTTCTAAAAAAGTTAAACTGACAATTTCTTGCTGATACTCTGGTTTTGACTTCATTTTTCTTTTTCCACTCTCTTTGTCCTTTACAAAAAAAATCAAAAAGCCCCCCATATGACAGTTATTTTCTATGGTTGGAAAATATTTGTTCACACAGCAAGAAGAGTAAGGATTCTTTTTGTTTTTGTTTATAACAATTCAAGCTGGTATGCTCACAGACAACAAAGTCTTGTCATCAGGAATTAAGACAATGATTCACATTTATCCTTCAAGTCTGGAGGGGTTTTTCCCCCTTTTTTTTTCTTTTCCTTTTCTTCTTCCAAAGTACCAGCTTCACATGCGAGAGGGACCTGCACTTCCTCAGTCTTCCCCCCTCCTCACAAATGGAGTGAGGACATAAACTTGTCTGAGATTTGATGTTCCAGCCTCCTGCACTTCGGCTGTGCATTTAAAGGCAACGGACCTGCGATTTCACTCTTCCTTGAGCTGAACCTGCCAAGTCCTCTGCCTGCAGTCACGGCTGTTGATCTGTCCTTCAGTGGAAAGAAACACCTGAGGCTGCTTTTAAGCCTCATATTCCATTCTTGAAACCTGTCTCAGAAATGTCCTTGCCTTTACAAAAGGCGGAAGAGAGAGGTGGAGTGGAAGTTACAAATGCCTGAAAGTTTCCATAGGGGACTCGCTGCTGAGCTGGAACGTGTCCAGAATGGTAGCCTTGAACAGGTTTTTCCACAGGTGCTTTCTGAACAATTTAAAGCTCTCCTCCTGTTGCTTCTTGAGTTCTTTTTATCACATTTATATTTTACTGCCATTTGGGAGTCACTGAAGTGCTGGCTGGGTTGGGAATAGGTAACCATCCCGCTTCCCTGTTGAATAAATGAAGCTTTGCTTAGGGGTGGACCAACTTCTTTGCATGGAGGAGGTCCCAGGTTAAAACCCTGCTGTCTCCAGTTAAAGGGATCGGATGGGGAGAGTAAGTAATGGGAAAAAAATTTTCTGCTGGAGAGATGATACCTGTAAAAATAAGCAGTCTTGGCTTCTTAGAGAAACAGTCTGACTTGGTGTAAGGCAGCTCCCTGTGTACATGTTGTGGGGTGAGTGTATCAAAGATCAGGGACACATCACCTGCTCTTCATGCAGAAGGTGCCAGGTTCAATACTCAGCATCTTCAGCTAAAAGGATCCAGTAGAAGGTGATGGGAAACACTTTTCCTTTCTTGTCTGAGATCCAGAGAACTGCTGCCAGTTAGGGGTGGGCAACTCAAGGCCCTCAAGGTGTTGGATGCAAGTCTTGTCGACTTTAGCCAACGTAGCCAATAGGGAGGAGATGCATGCTTGAAGTGGCAATTTCTGGGGTGTATTTTGCCTATGAGAGTGGGAATGGGAGACTATGATCCCGTAGTCTGGTCTTGGTCCTTCTCTTAACCATGGATTAGAGCAGGGGTAGGCTACTGAGTCCTCCCTTCAGCCCCAGCCAACATCATGAATAGTGAAAGATTACGGAAGTTGCAGTCCAAAAACATCTGGACAGCCACACTTGTCCTCACATTTATGAAAGGCAGTTTTCACACTGGGTCAGAGAGGCTTCTGGAGGTTGTTGAGCTTGTCCTTGTAGAGTTGAACCAAAGAATCTAGGCAGGCATCCATAAGTAGGAAGTTAAAGCCAGGGTACAGATTCCTCACTCCCCACCCACAGGCCTTCTAGACACATTCTGCTTCTTGTCTGGTCTTTCCTAAAGGCAGAAGTCCATATTCATATGATATAGAAATGTTAATGACCTTCCTTGTTCGCCTAGTTACAGAAACAATCCTGAGGTATCTAAAGAAGTGAGAACATAGGGCTTTGACATTTCTAGATAACAGTCTTGGCTTGTGTCATGTTGCTATCCTGAACTTGTAACTCAGACCTCAAAAAGGAATTGGAGAGACAAACAATGGCAAGATGTTAGACTAGATGCATGGCTTCATCTTTCTAAATTTATAAGTGCTTTATTTCAGCTTGCCTGCATTTCTGATGTTGTAAACAGTGGATTTTGTGGATTTTCTTCCAAGATTCTTTTTATGTCAGCAAATTGGTTTTTAGAAGTTTAACCTCATTGCATCTGTTTCAATGTTCTCAGTAATTTGTCACACTTCTTTAGAATGTTTGCTTTTTTCCCAGAAATTTGCCGCTGCGTATCACATCTCATTACTAAACATACCTTGTGAGGAACTGTTTACAGGAAATCTAGGCATTGTTTCTTGACTCATGTTAGTTTGTTGCAGCAAAACCAACAAAGTCCTGTGGCCCTTAAAGACTAACAAATGTATTACAGCTTTTTTGTGAACTGTAGCCCACTTCTTTCTGCTAATGTCCTGTATTTAGCATGGTGGTTGCAAATTTGCTTAGCAGGAGTGTGAAATTCTGTTGACTATACAGATTCCCCTTCTGAAACTCTCTTCTGTGCTTGTGGTTTGGAGAAGTCAAGAAACAACAGACGCATCTTCTGAGCAGTGGGAAAGACTCCAGTGGTTTCTTAAGTCATTCACAGTGCAGCACAAATAAGAGATGAACTAGATCTGTCATAAGAACTTAAGAATTCTTATAGATATAACCAAAGGCCTGTCTAGTCTAGTGTCCTGTTTCCCACAGTGACCAACCTGGTGCCTCTACAGTAGTGCTACCTTGGACCAATGCTGGTCTGTCAGCAACTGCTGGCCTGTGGAGAGTTTCCAGGAAAGAAAGAAACAGTTGTTGCCAGTGGGCACAAAGATGCTACTCGTGCCCTGTACATTAAACAAACAAATAAAAAAAAGGCCTCTCCTCCACAGCTCTGAGAAGCACTGGCCTATGAGAGTGGAATGAAGGCAATTTGTCATCTTTTGCTGTTAGCAGGAATGTTCTTGTGGAGTGTTACCCATTCACAATTGCACTTGCTTAACACTTGAGCCCATTTTTACTACAAGCTTTCTGCTGACCTCCCCTGGGGCTTGCTTTCCATCGGGGGAATATTGAAAAAAAAAAGCTTTAAAGGATTTACTTAAAATAAAAGAAGCATTTTTGTTTCTGGATAAGACACTTAAAATATCTACTCACATACCTTTTTCAGTTTCCTCAGAACAATAAGTGAGTGAAGACAGATTCTTCCCTAAAGTGTATGTACTTTATTTTGTTATTCAGATCAGTGGGGAGGCCCAGGAGCTCTACTCTGTCCGACATGGCCCTGTTCGTGCTGCTCGAGTCCTGCCGTCACCGCAGATCAGTAAGTACAGGATTCTTGTGCTTTAATTGACCCCTCAGTTGTCTTCTGACCATCCAATGGCTTTTTTTTTCAGTTCTAGGACAAGGAACTATTGTACCTGCTTTTGCATGCTCACACAATCTTAAGGGCTGAATCAGCTGGAAAGAGTGCAGCCATTTTTGTTTAATGTGTGTGACTCATTCAGGAGTGAGATTTTTGGGAATTTCTCTCTTCTCCCTCCCTCCCACCCTCCCTTTCTCATGGCACAGGGAATTCTTTGCCCTGCTCATTTTATCTGCCTCTTATCTATTGCCTGAAGTACGGTTCTTCACAGCTGAGCTAGCATTGGAGTAGACAAAAATGAGGTTTATGGACCCACTGTGGGGAAAGTGCTTGAGTCTTTTGAGGTTCAAAACATTTCTTGGGGGTACCATGAGCTGTCTGATATGAGTCCAAAGAGCTCTTTGCACTTTGGCCTCAGACTGGGTGTTTCTCTCACTTGTAATTCCTGACCTCGTTCTAAAGCAAAGATCCAAAGAGATGTTTACATGTGATAACTATGATAACCAGCTAAAGTTGGTGAATTACTTTCCCCTTGTACTGTTGATTTTTATAAACGATTTGATGCTCAACTGTCCTATTTGCGAGATGAGCAAGCAGCTCTAATCAGTTCCCATTCTAGTATTTACAGCTTCTGTTCTGTCCCTATTTACCTAGGAGTAAGTTCACTTGAACTGAATAGGTTTACTTCTGAGCAGGCATGTATAGGTTTGCTCTGTAAATTATTATTTTTTTAAATAGTTTCTCTTTTAATAGCTTGGTAGAAAGTACAATCTTTGATTAAAAGCAGCCAGATGCGTTATTGACCAGTATCTGGAATCGGATGAAAGTAAAGCTTGTAACAGGAGGCCTTGGATAGCCAACATATGAACCAGGATTGGAAGAGGAATAAAAGAGGTTTTTGTAAAGCAGGAGCCGATAGCCATCAGTGGTGCTGAAACACCCTTTTACTGGGAAGCTATTAAAAAAATACGTTTGGACGTTGGGGCTGCCAGTGGATGGATTTGGCATGTTCCTCGAAAGAGATCCTAGCCTGAGATAAGCGACTCATTCCCAGGTGTGAAAGGAAAAGCTCCGGCTTTTAACTCGGTGGCTGTTTCAACATCATAGCTTAATAGTTTGTCAGCTATGTTGCTAAAGCACCCTAATCCTTTTGATGTCAGTTCCTAGGAGCATAAAGCAAGCTCTGTGCTGAGGACTTGCTTTGTACCTTGGCTTTGAGAGATATCCCTCACTTTATCTGACAGAGTGGGTTCTGTAGCAGCATGTGCCTCTGTTTTCTCATCTTTCCCTGGACTTCCCAGCATAAGAGCCTTTATGCTGGATCAGACCAGAGGCTGTAGAGGCCAGCATTCTGTTCCTACAGGGGCCAACCAGTTGCTACAGGACACCCTCAAGCAGGACGTGAGCACAGCAGCAGCCTCCTGCTCTTGTTCCCCATCAGCCGGTGCTCAGAGGCGTTTAGCCTCCTATCTTGGAGGCGATACATAGTCCCCATGGCAAGCAGCCACTGATAGCCTTATCCTCCATAGCTTTATCTTTATCCGGTCCCCTTTAAAGCTGTCCAAGTTGGCTGTCATTGCTACATTTTGTGGTAGTAAATTCCACAGTTTAGCCATGTGCTGTGTAAAGAGAGACTTCCTTTTGTTTTTCTTGAACCTCTCCCTCTGCTAGTCAGCTTCAACAGATGACCCCACCGGGTTCTAGTGTTACTAGAGAAGGAGAAAAACTTTGCCACCTGGTTTCCCCATGTTATGCATAATTTTATGCACTTTTATCAAGTCTTGTCTTTTTTTTTCCCTAAGCAGAACAACTCCAGATGGTGTAACCTTTCCTCACAGGGCAGTTACTCCAGCATCATTCTGATTGCCCCTTGCTGTGCATTTGAAAACCTTAAGTGCTAATATCCCAGGTCTGAGGCTTCCAGGATTTTCAGTGTCTTAAATAACTCCATCCATGTTGGATTTGTTTGCTGTAGCAACCTCATACATCTGCCTGAGATTGGTGTGTTGCAGATAGTTTGGAGAAGTATTGTCTCTAGTGTGGACACTTACTTAGATTGAGGTGATGGACTGATGATTAAGAGTACTTCTAGAAAGAGGAGGTTTCCATGTGTTACTAATTAAAACAGCATTCTGTATTTGTTCTGTTATTTCGGCTGCATTAGTTCATTCATTCATGGTGAAATTAAAAAAATGGGAAGGAGTGGTGAGAAAACATGAAGGGATTACGAGCAGAAGAGAAGGTTATTTGGATGCCTGTGACATTCTATAAGTGAGCTGGGATGGCTGTGTGACAAAGTCCTTATCTGGAAGACTCTAACATTTGTATGTATGTAAGATTTTTTTTTAAATAAAATAGGAAATAGTCTTAAAATATTGATAAATGAGCTAAACACGGGTTTTTGTCTCTTGGATGGAATTATAATTTACACTATTCTCCAAATGCTTTATTTCTGAGAGACTCTGAAAACACGGTGGGGAAACCTCGCCCAGAGTAGCTCTTCTGGCTGAAAATAACGGTGTGAATTGAAACATCTCCCATGGCCTTGGGTTTTATTCCAAGTTATACAGCATTTGTGTTGCTCACATCTGTACCATTGCTTTTTTTTCATATTTTATTTTAAAAGCAACCTCAGGGGCTGACTGAGCATGTTTCTCTGTGTTAAATAAAGTAATAATAATTATTTAGGTTGCTCTGTAAAGGAAGGCAGATGTTAAAATCCTTGTATGTGGTCAAGCATCTTGGGTGGCTATGCAGTTTTCTAGTCTCTTAATACAAAAGTAATTCTTTAGCAGATGTAGTATGCAAACTTAACATAGTAGGTGACCCAGCAATTCCACCATTTAAGCAGCCAAAGATGGAGCCAGGTGGGTCTTGGCTTATTAAACAGTACTACTTAAGTGATATGTTTCTGGTTTGAAGGTGGTACAGTGAAAGCAACCCTATACAGACCTTGAAGACAAATTATAGAATGTAATTCTTGTGAGCTATACATCAAAATATGTTCAAAAGTTCTAATGAAATCTGTACTTCAATCTTTTTTTTTTTAACTGGGCTGGTCCTCCTTGGCATTAATCCTGAGTTTATTGTCAAATATATAATCAGGGTTGCTGCACAATAACTGCTTTTAAATTGTATGCGTTTTGCTTTATGGGCTTTTCAGCCTTGTCTTGGAAGTCTTTTTCAAATATGTGAAGAACTGATGGACTAGGGTGCTAATGATTATCTTCTTAATGAAAAAAGTAAAAAAAAAAGTATTGAAAAAAGCAAAAGCAAAAGGGACTCTTTTCATCTTGGCATGCTAGAATTTGGGGCTACCCTATGACAGTTGTCCAAGACATTCTGCTGTTTGAGACAAAGGACACACCTCATCCCTGGGCCAGCCCTCTGTTCCATTTTAGGCAGCAAATTGGTCTGGCAGATGAATATTACTTCAACACAAGTGATGAGTTGGTATCCTCCATGGCAGCTGAAGGTACCAGGGTTTTCTTTTTGCCACAGCCCCCTAAACCTCCCCAAAACAGAAAAAAAGAAAAAAGAAAAAAATCACCTGAAAATTGGGCAAAATGGTGTCCAGAAGTGACATCACATCACTTTGGCAAATGGGGATGCAATGCTGCGGCCTGCCAGGTGGGTGCAGGAAGGGAAAATGGTCCCTGTGCTGTTTGCAGTTGCCCACCCTGGTTTAGTGGGTGCTGAACAGGCTACATGGCATGTGCATCTTCATTCTCCCACAAAAAGGGATGGCTGAGTAGATCAGGAAGGATTTGCACAGGGGCAGTTTAAGCACCTTTCCTCCTCCTCTTGCCTCCTGAGATGGTTGACTCACTCTGCCTAATGGCAGGGCTAGTCCTGCTCGGTGAAATAATGGAGCCACAATTTGATGCACGGCTGCTCGTAGCACAATGACTGAGTGTTGTCTGGAAGCGTATTCATGAGTGCAGCTTTGATTGGGGTGAATCTAAAAGAGGTTTTGGTATTTCAGGTGTTGAGAGTAAATCTCCCACAATGCATTATGTTGCCCATGTGGTCTGTGCCTTTTGGGAGCTGAAGTCCAAATGTTGCCTACCCTGTAGAAGTGGCAGGTCTCCAGGGCCCTGGCAGAACATGTCCTCTCTCGTCCTGCAACCTTTTAACTGTAGGTGCAAGCGACTGAGCCTGGGACCCTCCTCGTGCAAGGAATGTGACTGTTTGCAGTGATAGCTAGGAGAAAGTTTTATGCTGTGTTATGTTGTTTTATGTTGTTACCTCATGTATCCTCACAATACCACATTGAGGGTTGGTTGGTATAAGCTGTAGACTGTTCCAGTTAACTGTTCTTGTACTGTACCACCTCAGATGTCAGATCTGCGTGGCCTGCATGTTTGCTTCTCAGTTTGGGGTGGTAGAAAGCAAGCCTTCCTGTAGGAGAAAACTAGGGATTTATTTGTGTACATATACCCAAAAAATGAAAGATTAGACAGGAGTGGCTTTATTGCTTCATGTACTATTTTTACTGGCTCTTAGTCCAATAGCGGAGACCCTTGCAACACCAAGTGGTGAGCACAGTCACTGAGTAAGATTTAAATCCACTTCTTTATCTACTATATTTCACTGTTGTGTAGTCCAACTTCACTGCCAACAGGTCTTCCCAGCTTCTCAAACTCCCAGATAACATAGAGGTAGAGACTCTTTTGCCCTCGAGGTATACTTGATTTCACCTCCCAGCATTAACCATGTTACTTCAGAATGCTGGTGCAGAGGTGCTCAGTTTTTTTAATGCTGTCCTGTGTTAGAAGAAGAACAGTAAGATATCCCTACAAGTAGAAAGCTAGCACCAGAGTGAGAGAGATTCCACCACTGCTGTGTTTCTTCCTTGTGTACTTAGTTTCTATTTGCAAGGTCAGTTTGGTTTTAACGAAGAGAGAATTGGGGGGAAAAAATATCCTTCATCTGCAAGTCCACAACCCTCCTTGTTCTCATCTCATGTTACTGGATAGGTAGGCGAGTGCTAAGCCCACTGTGTGAAAATGCCTTAAACCATTCTTGGCGAGGCTTTACTATGTGTTTTTTCCTCTACTTCTAATTGAGAATGGCTCGGTCTGACAAAGCTTGTGAAATTCCTGTTGCTTAATGGAAACTTTCATTATGTTTTGTGTTCATTTCAGATAGGCTGAATGATGACAGACCCCTCTCTCTCTCTCTTTTTCTCTTTTTTTAATGATTCCACTAAACGGAATTGCGGAGGAGGTGGCGCCTCATTGGCAGGGGAGACAGTTTTCATTACTTTAATTGTGTGGTTTATCAGGATTTTCAGCTTTTTGTGGGGGGGGGTGAGTGGGCAGAGGTGGAGGGTTAAATGCAATAGTGTTATGATAGAATTAAAAGGATTTGGAATAAAAGGGAGTTTAAGAGGGGAAAAAAGGCCTTCACAACGGGATTTCTATACCTTTTGATTTGATGGATTTGGTGGGAGCTGTGGGCTTAGGGGAAAATTCCCCACAAATTGCCATTTGGCATTTTGTTAAACACGCAGTACAGGGCAGGTGTGTGGCAGCAGTGAGTCGCACATATGAAACAAACACTATTTTAGATATTAAAAATAAAACCTGTAATCCACTGTAACTTGAAAGGATTAAAAATTGCTTCCCTCTCCCATCCTTGTCGCTGGTGAGGTGGGGCAGGCAGGGCAGGGGTGCCTCTTCCATTAAGTATTTTCAGATGCCAGTGCGTAGCATTGGTATTTGCAGTTCTGTGGAGAGAACAGCTCCAGCCGTGCTGAGTCTACATGCAGCAAAGTCCCTTATCCTAATGAATGGTTTTGGAAGAGAATTTTTTTTTAATAAAAAAAAAATCTGTGTTTGTGGAAAGCTCTTGTTTAAATCTCTCATGCAATTTTGTTAGGATGTTTTGAAATGTGAGCATTTAGGCTCAAGTGGCAGTGGTTTCTTTCCTAAAATGAATTAGTGCTGCATTCGTCGTTGTTGCTGTTTTTGTGTGCCTTCAAGTCGTTTCTGACTTATGGCAACCCTAAGACGAAGTTGTGTGATTTTCTTGGCAAAGATTTGTTGAGAGGGGATTTGCCCTTGCCGTCCTCTGAGGCTGAGAGACTATGACTTGCCCAAGGTCACCCAGTGGGTTTCCATGGTTGAGCAGGGTTTCAAACCCTGGTTTCCGGGGTCCTAGTTCAACACTCAGACCACACCTCCGTTCTGACTCTCAGTGTTTCATCACTGATTTCTGAAAATTCAAAATTGTATTTATAGTTCTATGAACTAGCAGATGTCCTCAAATCAAATCTAGCAAGTTTAAAAGTGAGTTGTGAAAGGAGAGCCTTTACAGCAGGAGTGGTAAACTTTTTTTTTCTGTCAAAACTGGAAGCGCATTCTCTCTTTCTGTTTCTGCCTGCCACTCCCTTTTCCCTCTTTCTCACTCTACTACACTCCATGCCCTTCTTTCCCTGCCACTCTGTTTTATTTCTGATCCTTTCCACCCAGTAGGCTCCCAGTGGTCTGAAATTATTCCAGAGGCCACTGGTTGCCATCCCATACCTTGCTGTGCTTCATTGCAAACTGCATAGGAGGGTTCCATGAGAAGCGGTCACTATAGGTTACATGAGGGATCATGACTGAACCCGCCACCTTTTTTTGGAGCTGTGGATCTAGTAATTTTTTATGCAGTATTTTTTTTCCAGAGACGGGAAATCTCTTTCAAGGGATCCTCCATAGTAAAAGGGTTGAGAAAGTCTGCTGTGTAGAGCCCCTGCCTTGGACAAACCTACAAGTAAAGTCAATTGCAGGGTGGAAGAGCAACTGTTGCCTGTATCTGTTTTGTTTGTGATCTTTTCCTATTCCCTTTCATATTTGTTTCCAAGGCCTATTTATATTTTGTTACACTCCGCACTGTGTTCACAGCTGCCATGCTTAAGAGAGCATCCTTGGTCAAGCTGAAAGACTTCGGTAGCATTTAGTACAGTCGGTTCTCTGTTTGCTAGGATTTGGTCCCAAGACTCTCTCACCTGGATGGTGAAGTTCCATTATTATGGTGTAGTAGAATGATGTCCTTTATAAAGTGGCAAAATCAAAGTTTGCTTTGTGGATTTTTTCTGGGGAGGGGGGATAATATTTTTAAGCCATGATTGGTTGAATCTCTGCATACAGAACCCGTGAGTGTGGAGGGTCAACTGTAATGGAAGCTAGCACTTAGTGCGGCTGGTCAAGGGCTTAGAGGGGTAAGCCATCAGCAGCCTCTTGAACTGAACTAGGTAGTCAGTAGAGTTGGTCTGATTTTCTCCGGTTCATCTTTCTCCTTGAGAAGATAGGGCTCTATAATTACCCGAATGGAAGCTGGAAGGCAGGTTACGCAGCCCGCAGCCCACAGTTTGCATGAATCCCCTCTCCAGCTGTTTCTCAGCCCCTTGATACTCCCACTTGTTAGAACCCCTAGAATTGAGCACTGTGGCAACTCCCCTGTTTGAGTTCTGGAAAGGAAAAAAGAGACTCTGGCATCTTCCTGTAATTCAGAGAGCTGGTACAGTTACCACCAAATGGACCTTCATTGTTTGGCCATTGCATGCCGATAGAAGGGTAGTTCCAGTAGGGTTGGGTTGGGTCTAGTCGAGCCCTCTGCCTCCTCAGCAGTTGCTTGCTTCTCCTTTAGGAGTTCAGTGCAAAAATAGTGAAATTCTTTTTTTTAAAAAAATCAAACAGAAATATTTTGTAAATCTGATACCCAACTGCTCTTTTTCTAGTAGCTGCCTCTGAGCTCAGACACTGCCATGCTTTAAATTTCATGTGGCTGATTGTCACAGAGAATTCAAATGGCATATTTTGTCCTCATTGGACTTTTTTGAAGTGTATCCCCTCTCTCTTTGGACTCTCTTCTCTTTATTTTGTTATACTTCTGAAGAGATTGGGGCTCCCATGATCTTGTTTCTCAGTGGCCCCAGCTTTGGCTCTGTTTCTTTGGATGTTAGGTGCAAACTCCACTACTGGAAATGTTCTTAGTTGAAGTCTGGAGGAAACAGAGTTAGCCAGTGTTTTACAAGTTCCTCTTGTTGTTTTTTAAAGGTTCTTATCAGTATAGAAAATAAAGGTATACCTTGCTAATATGGCAGGTTAGGTTTAAGACTCCCATTGTAAAGTGAATGTCACCTTAAAGTGAATCACAGTCTTTTTTTTTTACTTGGCAGTGCATAGAAAAACTTAAAAACATATTTACACCATTATTTATCAAGTGTACAGTGCTAGGCCTAAGAAAAAGTAAAAAATAAGTTCTAAAAATTTCCGGAATATGACATTGAAACATGAAGCGCAGAAATACTGCAAACAGACTGAACAAGAATAACAAAATGACACAGTGGAGTATAGTAGAAAATCTCTGCAAAAGCACAAAGCACTCTGAATCACAATATCTTCAAGCAGGGTTTGCCTGCATGCAACTCTTTTATGCCTGTATTTTAGATAACATGTTACCGGGCCTGTAAGGAATGACAGTTGGTAGCCCAAGTTTTCTTTTTCTAAGGGCTTCAAATGTTCAGTTCCTATAGTGCAAATGTGACCACTCAAAAGTGTGGATGGCGAACTGACGCTCTGAGTCATTGAATGTTGAATGTTGAATAAACCAAGCCATAATTGGGAGGAAGAGGAGGAGGAGGTTCCATAGATGATTGGTAAATCTTTTAAATGCACAAATTGTACTCAGGCTCTTTAATCTTCTCGAGGACTGTTGAATGAAAAATCTGTCTGTGTGTGTTAATGGTTTTTTCTGTTCAGATTACTTCAGATTAATACATTTTAGAAGTCTGTGGTTAAATGGTACATCAAGCTTTGAGGGGAATGGCTTTTCAGCAATTCTTTCATTTGAACAAATAACCTGGATTCTAAAGGAAAATAAACAGAACTATTGACAAGACCCAGTGCTTCAATTTTCCAAAGAGCGTGGTTCATTTCCTTTGTCTTTTCAGAAACTATATCTAATTGGTAGTCCTTACCAGAGTAATCCCATGAAATCAGTTTGTAGAAGAAATGAACACTTAAGAAATTCAGTGGATTTACTCTGGTTGTAATTGGTTATTAAATTTATCTCTATGACTTTGACTAGTGACTTGATAGAATTATATATACTCACGTATAAGTCTAGAAATTTTAGTAAAAAAAATTGACCCCAAAAACCTGAGTCAACTTTTCCATGGGTCAGTGGCAGTACTGTATCATAACTGATATCAAAAAAGGAACCATCCCCTTCTCTGAGTAGAGTGGTGAAAGGTGAGAGCTTAGTCTGTCCTGGGAGAATGTAAAATAAGCACCAACCCGCTCTACTGTCTCCATCACAGAGCTGCTTCTTCCCCTTTTGAATGTCTGGGCAGGGAAGTGGTGGTGGTTGTGGCAGCGGCACAACCACCACCACTTCCCTTAAAGGAGCACCCAGAGAACAGGTAGTGATTACCTGGTGTGGTGGCATTTGGACTTTAAATGTGGCTATCAACATCTTTGTGGACCTCCTGGCAGGGACTTGTCATGCCCTGTTTTTCTACAAAGCCATTTTGTTCAGCGCCAGACTTTTTATAACTAATCTGCTGGTGATGCAGTCCAGCTGTGAGCACAAACCTGGGTTGGTTAAACTGCAATACCTATATTTTTGAGTGTGGCTCTCGGAATGGAAGGCTGTAGCCACTCAGTCTAAGCCAAAAACTGTGCTATCTCCCCTTTGGTATTATTTTTTTTTATAATGAAAAGCGGGTAATACATTTTATAAATAAAAATAACAAATAGTTCCCCAAAGCTATACACTCTTTTCCCCCCAGAGTTGTTAACAGTTTCATAAGTCATTCGGCCTCTCGGCAGAGGTGTAATCCAGAGCTGTCTGTGCAGCTGTTAGTATAGGGGCACTGAACACGTGAGAAATACTAATGATGTATAGTGGTGGGATGGATGCTGCTGATTTTGACCTTTTACCTTTAAACTCAAACATTATAACAAGTTTTAAAAATAATTCATGGTTAACTCTGTGTGTGTCTTTGTGGCAGGTCCTCAGAAGTGTGATAACTTTGCGGAGAAGAGACCACTCCTTGCTGTGTGCAAAAGCATTGGATCTTCTGGGTAAGTTGACCTAGCTAAATTGGCAGATTGGAGCATGAATAACAATATATGTTAATATATTTGTTTCTTTGCAATATTTATCCCACTTTCCCTTTCAAGAGCTCGAGGCAGCATACATGCTCTTCCCTTTTTATCCTTACAACAACCCTGTGAAGTAGTTTAAAGCAAGAGACTTTGATTGGGTTAAAGTTCAGCTTTGCTGAGTTTCATGACCGAGTGAGGATTTGAACTTGGGTTTCTCCAGTTCTAGTAGTCTAGAACTGCTATACCAAATGGTTCTCTTTATAAATTTAACAAGTTCACTGTGGTATATATTTTTTTCATTAGGTGAATGAAAGCCAAAATTCATGTATTACATTTGTTCATGGCAAAAATCCCCTGCCCACCACATAATAGCTTTTGCCTGCCTCAGAGCTTCTCCAAATGGGTTTTTCTGGAGTCACTCTGGTTTGTAACAGTAGTCCTGAAGTCTGTATTTTATTCCCCACCCCTTGGGTGTCTGTAACTGTGGTAGCTCGTGAATGTGGAAGATGACTATCTACATTTCCACAGCAAAGTACATGTTAGTTTTACACCAGGATACCTGAACCCTGTCCCTCTGATGCACCTTTTGTAGATGGTTGGGATCGTTGAACCCTGAACCCTGCGATACACCTTTTGTAGATTCTCATGTAACTCAAAATTGCTCCTTTGAGCTGGACCTAAAACCTTTTGGAGCTAAAATGACAGTGGATACCTTGATATGCAGCAGCCTTTGGTCAGGTCTATGTAATCCATGCTAAGAATTCTGCACCAAGCTAATCCAAGTTCTGTGCCAAAGAAACCTGAATCTGACACCTGTATAAATTATGCAAAGTATGCAAATATGCATAAGTTATCTTACATTACACAGAACTGAACTGCTTATCACAAGGAGAGAGCAAGGTGTTATACAGAGCGTTCCAGTCCCACCTTATGACCCTTGGGAATGACACTCACCCATCCCTGCTAGATTATTTGAAATTGCTCCCATAAAGTCTAGAATGTGTTATTTCTTTTTGACTTTATTTTAAGGAAGCTTATGGAAACATTGTTTCCCTCCTTCCTTTTGGAAGTAGAAAAAGCTGCATTCTGCACCCAGTGCCACATTCTGGACTTTGTCTACAGTTCTGTGCAGTTGCAGCATCCACACATTCACACATGCAGTCCCACAGCACCCTGCCTGTGAGAAATGAAGTCTTCCTTGCGCATCTCTCATTCTGCTCCCAGGGGGTGACATGTGGGTGGATGACGCCTATTGTGTTTTAATGGCCCCAGTGTTAAAATGTTGTCCTTCAGGATATGTTTATGACTCCTTTCTCTGTTTACATGGGTGATTATATGCTTGTCAGGATGTTTATAATCCCAGAAGCAGCCTTTTTTGTTCAAAAGGACTCCACACACTTCTTAAGCTACAAATGGTACTTTGCCATTATTCCCCTGTAAGACGGACCCTCATTAATTTGCACCCGTTAACTATCATCCAGTTCATCCTGTGAGGCAGTAGAATTTGCAGATTGTGAAATCTGACCCATGAGGAGAGGGGGGGAGGATGGAAACATCTTAGTCTGCTCTGTTTGGTTCTTTGTTTAGGGGAAGTATGCATCATACCGTGTATCATGGAAAACTGAATTCTGCAATTGATTTGTCTTTCATAATTCCTATTCTAACACAGTGGGGAAGAGCTGGGCAGCAGAGCTTCTCCAGTGGTTTAAAGGGTACTCTAAAATGTATCACCTTTGGGGTTTCAGCAAGCCCTTCTTGCAGTCATCCTGAGGAAGAACAGCTTGATACTTCAGGGCTGGGTTTTCATGCTGGATTCCTTCAGCTTTCTTGGGCTTTGCCTGTGCTACCATATGCAGTCTGGTGGGCTTTGCTGGTGTTGTTAGTGATAAAATCCAAGCGGACTTTGTATCTGGAACCCAAGTGCTATTTGTAAGACTGTGCTAGTGATCTGGCCAGTCTTTGTTTGTTTGATTCTGTTCCTGTTAACCAGACTGATCTTCCTGTATTTTGAGAAGGAGTCAATTCTCAGTAGAAGAACATATGCTTTGCACATGGGAGGGCTTGGGTTCAATATTTGTAGAAAGTAGCAGCTGGTGAGAAAGGTCTCTACTACATTTGAGTAGAAACTATGTTGGCTAGGTAGAATCATCATATACTGCATCTTCACACATTCCTTTGTGAGACAGCCAAAGTCAACCCTCATTTGGGGTGTTAAGAAACAAGAGTTTTACAAAGGTGTGTTTGGAGAATCTGTTTGGTTTGGTTTTGTCAATGGCTTAGGCTAGTTTTGGCCAGTAGCTCTAACGTGAGAGCCAGTGTGGTATGGTTGTTTGTGTAATGGGCTACAACTCTGGGGAGCGGGATTTGAATCCTTGCTTGGCCACTGCAAATCACTAGGTGAGCTTTGGCCAGGCCCACTCTCTCAGCTTCAGAGGACGTCAAAGGCAAAACTCCTCTGAACAAATCTTACCAAGAAAACTCCACCATAGGTTTATGTTAGGGTCACCATAAGTTGGAATTTACAACTTATGGTGACTAAAGTGAGCTCTGTGAGCTCTATGACTAAAGTGAGCTCTATGAGGTCTAAAGTGAGCTCTCCCATCTGTCTCCTGATTTAAATCTTGATAATTCTGTGCTTGCAGAACTGCAAAATATACTCTAATGAGGGAGAAAAGACTGGCAAACACCCTTGGCTAAGGAGTGAGGGGGAAAAAGAAAAAGACAGAGTGCAAATCTTGGGATACAGAGGAAGATTGATCACATGACATTTTTGCAAAGAAGCTAGTAAAATGCGGGCTGGACAGGGCTACTGTTAGTTGGATTTGTAATTGGTTGACTGTCCGAACCCAAAGGGTGATCGCGAATGGCTGCTTTTCACCCTGGAGAGAAGTGACTAGCGGGGTGCCACAGGGTTCTGTCCTGGGCCCAGTGCTGTCCAATATCTTCATCAACGACTTGGATGAAGGAATAGAGGGCATGCTCATCAAATTTGCAGATGACACCAAATTGGGAGGGGTTGCTAATACGCCAGAGGACAGGATCAAAATTCAAAACGACCTGGATAGATTGGAGAGCTGGGCCAAAGCTAACAAAATGAAATTCAACAGAGAGAAGTGTAAGGTCCTACACTTAGGTAGAAAAAATGGAATGCAGAAATATAGGATGGGGGACACGTGGCTGGATGGCAGTACGTGTGAAAGGGATCTAGGAGTTTTAATAGACCACAAGCTGAACGTGAGTCAGCAGTGTGATGCGGCAGCCAAGAAAGCCAACGCAGTTCTCGGCTGCATCAATCGGAGTATGGTGTCTAGATCGAGGGAGGTACCGGTACCACTCTACTCTGCTTTGGTTAGACCGCATCTTGAATCCTGTGTCCAGTTCTGGGCACCCCAATTCAAGAAGGACATGGTCAGGCTGGAGCAGGTCCAGAGGAGGGCGACCAAAATGGTGAGAGGCCTGGAAGCCAAGCCCTATGAGGATAGACTTAGAGAGCTGGGTATGTTTAGTCTGCAGAAGAGAAGGTTAAGAGGGGACATGATAGCCATGTTTAAATATTGGAAGGGATGCCATGTAGAGGAAGGAGAGGGCTTGTTTTCTGCTGCTCCAGAGACCAGAACAAGGAGCAATGGATTCAAGCTGCAGGAAAGGAGATTCCACCTGAACCTCAGGAAGAACTTCCTGACGGTCAGGGCTGTCCGGCAGTGGAAGATGCTGCCTCGGAGTGTAGCGGAGTCTCCTTCTTTGGAGGTTTTTAAGTAGAGGCTGGATGGCCATCTGTCGAGAGTGCTTTGAGGGTGTTCCTGCATGGCAGGGGGTTGGACTGGATGGCCCGTGTGGTCTCTTCCAACTCTACATTTCTATGATTCTATGATTCTAAGATTGGCCAGAGCAGAAAAGTGTAAAGCTGTGCCTTCAGGAAAGCTTGCCTGCTGTTGTTGATTTGCTCCCTGAGATCTCAAATTTACTAAGAACAGAATTTGAAATCCACTAACATCATGGGATGAAATGGAATATATTCATTTTTTTATTGTAACTGTTTTTACCATGCTCTTAAGCAAAAAAGAAGCCCTGCAGTAGTTTGCAAAAGATCAGTAGCAGCCCACATCTTAAAAGACAAGATGCAAAATGCGGGGATACAGATGGAAAAGAAGGGCAGTGAAATTCAGGCCCCAAATTCTCCGTCACAAGTATGTTATGGTGAACATTTTAATTAGGAGCCAGGTAGAGCTTATCTTTCAGTGGTACTGATAGGGTACCTTGGCTTCCTTTTACTCCCTCAGCTGTTTCCTGATGGAATGGCTGCTGTGGGATGATGCTGATGGAAGGCAGAACATCACAATCCAAACTCCTGTCCTTTGCTCGTTCTGCTTCGATTTACATGGATGACCTAACATAACCCAGTTGCATGAGGCAAGGACGGCAAGCACTGCTTTTCTGTCTTGTCTCCTTGCAGAAGCAATGGTTAGTTTCATAATGATGGCCTGAGATTACCAAGTTGGTACATGTGTGACATTTCCCAGACAAGAAAACAAACAAAGTCTCTCAGTTTTGCTGTTCTTCATAAACAGCTTCAGACAGAGCTGTTGCAAGAGGTCCCTCTGTAACTTGCAGAATTTGCTTGGTTTGCCATTGTCCACATGTTCCCCTGCTGGTTTTACGTGAGCTCTAATGTTATACCTGTTGCAAGGAGAGAGTAGGCAATGTACAGCCTTTTCGCACTACACTGTTATAGTGCTATTATTCCACTTTCATCATCCTGTGGAAGGAATTCTGGGGTTTGTAGTTTCCTGAGGCGCGAAAGCTCTCTGGCTGAGAATTCTAAAGGCCCCTCCCTAAACTGCAAACCCCAGGATTCCATAGGAGGTTGAAAGTGGAATAATAGCAGTGTAACAATGTAATGCAGAAATGGTCGTAGCCAGTGAAGTGGCCCTGGCTTGGCAAGTGAGCTCATAACAGGAGATGTGCAGCAGTTTTAATCACTGGAAGAGAAGAGCAGTGAACCCTGTCCCTTTGCCCCATGAATGAAATTTATGAAGAATCTTCTTGTTATTCTGTGTCTTCAAGTTGTTTCTGACTTATGGTGACCCTGTCATGGGGTTTTCTGGGGGCTGGAAGTGTGTGACGCACCCAGGGTCTCCCAGTGATTTTCCATGGCTGAGTGAAGAATCAAACCCTGGTTGACTCCACCAGTGTTCAAGCTACTACACCACGAGGAATGGGCACCCTCTCAACTAGTATATAAGATGCTGATTTAGACATTAACACTAATCAGGCAGTTCATATTAGGTGCTGAAATTAATGGCACGGCTAACTCCCCAGGACAGCATCTTTTCTGTCAGCTAGTCCATGTGTCTGCTCTGGGCTCCATGTACAGGGCAAGCACTGGCTTTCAGTATTCCGCTGAAAGTGCCTAGGTAGTTTTACGTGAGGTCTGCGGATGTGGGCCCTCCATATGATATGGCACCCAAATCTCATTAACAAAAGCCAGTGCTCAGGAATGATAGGCGTTCTAGCCCAACAAGATCTGAAGGGCCACTGGCTTACTCCCCCTTCAATTTTAAGTGCTAACCACATTCATAATAATAAGGCAGAAAATGAGAATGCATAGTTGAATATAAGTACTCAGCCATAATTTCAAGGATGTGCTTTTTTTTTTTTAAATGGGTTTCCTTTTCCAGTTGTCCTTGTAAATCTAGGCTCCAAGCTGTGAGTTGAGGGGGTGTGTAAGGCAAAGAGCCAGACTGCATTAAAGGTGACTCATAACAAAACTCTCGGGGCTATACATGTGTGAGGTACATTTGTGTGTGCGCTACGTTTATGGGGGTGGAAGCCACGTAAGCTGTGATACATGTGACTGTGGAAGCTTCTCTCAAGTCTGGGAAAATTGTTTCTGGTTTAACTGATGACAACTCCATGTGCATTCCTGTGTGCTGTGCGAGAGGGTCTTATTTACAAACACATTAATGCAACTGTAGAACCATCTCTTACAGTTCCAGGAAGAACTGCTGAAGCTTTCCTTTCAGGAGATGTTTTTGGTAGATCCCAAAGCTTTGGCCTTCTGTTACAAGATGATAACAGTCCCAGTAAACACTCTGTGTGTTGTGTCTCCCAGAAAACATAACATGGCTCATCAACCACCCATAAGGGACTTGATAAACTACCTACACAATACTGTTGTTTTTGGCTAATGAATGCCCAAGCAAGGCAGTGCTGCTCCAAATAGCTTCAAGGGACCGTGTATAGCTTGTTGGAAGAGGACATTCTTTGCATGTAGAAGGCAGTGAAAGAGTCAAGTAGCAGGTGAGGGGAAAGACCCTCTGATGAAGACTCTAGCTTCTGCTCACAGCCAAGGTAGGCCATCTGACTCAGGCCAGGCATAGGTCACCTCTGATCCTTCAGGTATTTTGGCCTAAAACTCCCATCAGCTCCAGTCAGCATAATAACTTGGGGTTCAATGTTTCAATACCACCGGATTCCACCCTTTCCTAGACTGCCTAGTTCGTGTTTTAAGACTAGATTTCCATTCTGGCAAAATGCTGGAACTTGTGGAAAAGATCTTTGAGGCAGACACCAAGCTGCTGAGTGGGCCTTGACTTTAATCCATTTGCTAATCCAAACTGGAGAAGACCCACTGAAGCAATGGGGTTTACGTACATGCTGCTGTACTGCTCAGCAGTTGATTCAGTGGGTCTGCTCTGCTTTGAATTAGCAGCGAATTTAGACCATTAACTTCAACTCTGTACTGTTGGCAGTGACTTCTGGGATGGCAAGGTAGGAGTTGTCTGTATCTCATCTGTGGAATGCCTGTTTTAAGATCATCATAATACGCATCCCTGTCTGAGACCAATGTACTGTATTGAGAGGTGAATGTATTTCTTTAAGAAATATATTCTGCCACTCTTAGGAAGGAATTTGGTTGAGAAGGAGGTGGGCAGCTGTGGCTGTCCTGATGTTCTTGGACTGCAGTCTCATCAGCTGTAGACACCATAGTCATCGGGAGGGATTATAAGAGTTGAGGTCCAGCAGCATCTGGAGGATGACAGTTGCCTGCTCTAACTCTGAAGGATGTAGAGGTAGCAACATGTCAGTACCCCCTTCCAGTGGTTGCCAGAGCTCCACATTGTCTCACTGCATTCATTGCCCCCTTGATCCTTGCAGGCCAGTGAGTATGCTTTCCCCCCTAACTTTCAACTCACAAGCCTCCAGATTAGGTCTGGGCTAGGTCCAACAGTTCCTGTGTATCGAACCCAACTCCGAAAACGTGCTAATTGGGCTTGCTCCATTTGGCTGTGTTTTGTGGTGATGATGGCTTTCCCCTCTTGTTCCAACCACCGAAAAGGATGCAGCCTTGAAGTACAAATGAGAAACAGATTGTCTCTTCTGGCAGGAGTTTGTGATGCTAGTTTCATTTCTGCATCAGCTCACTTGGGCCTTAGATTACAAGACTTGCAAACTGAAAGAAAACCAACTCCCACCAACCAACCAACCAACCAACCAAGAAAAAGAAAAAAAAAGTGAAGACACATCTGCAGATACTCTGCTTTTGTACGTCCTCAGAGAAGTAATGTTGAGATGAGACAATGGGGATGGACTGGGAGGAAACTTCTGATGTTTCCCTGAACAGCTGGAAAAGAGATTAAGTGATAGAAAATGGAGATTAAAAACTCATGAGATAGAACTTGGGTGACTTGAATGCTCCCCCATGGTAATTACTTTCCCAGCAACGCAGGATGTGTTCAGTTACGTTATGTATATAGGGGGTGTGAGGAGCAGAAGTACCTAAGCCTTGTTGATGGTTATGTTTGCCCATCTGCATTGGGTGTATTTTGGAATCTTCTGGTGAGAGCTGTTAATATGGGAAAGCCTGATAATCCTCAACAAGAAGATGCTGTTAGGCCCAAAACACATATGTCACCCAGGCTGCTGATTTTTGTGAAGATAACCTGAGGTTTCTAAAACTAGGTGTTATTTCTGGCTGAAAATGCTCACAGCAGGTCAGAATCAGTTTATCAGAGAGAATACTTTCTCTTGTATAGGAACCCCAGTCTTCATGCTGTGTGAAGGGTGGGTTTGGGCTTTGCTGCATCTCAGTCTAATGAAGTTTGTTTAGTTAAAGTGTGGAGAAGGGTGTTCTGTATTGTGGCACCCACTGTATGGAGTGATCTCCCTGTTGAGGTTAGGCAGGGCTCCCAATCACCCAGCTGAAATACTCTGTTGGATTTTTTCTGCTGTCAACTGAAGGCCCATTTGTCTCAGGTCAGGGCTGGGCAACTGCACCGGGTGTGGGGGACCTGGCTTCGTAAGTCACACAAGTTCATTTGCAGTGTGCCAGAAGTGATGTGACATCACTTCAAGTTTTCAGCTGATTATGGGGTGGAGACAGAAGGCAAACCACCATGTTTGCAAGTGGTCTGAGTACCTTTTTGTGGAAAAATGACCTTAAAGTCATCTAAAAATATTAACACAGAGGGGTAGCCCAGGTTATTTTAGTAGTATAATTTGGTTGGGTTTATGAGGAGATTAATTTTGTTGTTGCTGTTGTCAAATAACAGGGAGCTAGAAAGCTGGAGTTGTATTGTGGCTTGCGTATTTGTCTACGATCCTGGAGACCAGGTTCAATTCCCTGTTTGGCTGTGGAAACCCACTGGGTGACTTTGGGTGTTTCACACACTCTCAGCCCCCAATAAACCCCATGAGAGGTTCGCCTTGGAGGCACACAACAACAACTTAAATCCTTACCAAATAACTCCCGCCAGTCCATGCAGATCCATCTGTCCATCACTTCATTGATATCCTACCTTTCTCCCAGACTGGGACTCAAGGTGGTTTATAAAAAGGCATAAAAGACGGTAGAGACATGTGCAATCTAAACATACAAAATTAATATTAATGTCATATTAAAGAACAACAGAATTAAAATCATGCTTTATAACATAGATTAAAAATAGTACAGCACTGTAAAAAGCCCTTTTGTAATCTGTTATTAGACCTGATCTCCTTTTTACTCACTTCTGTTTTATGCTAACTATATTCTGCAAAAAGTCTCCAAGGCAGTGAACAAGCATCAAAGTAAATAGATCCCATTTAGAAGCACCAAAAATTAGGATGTTCAGTAGTGACTGCCTGTATAACACTTTACTGCCTCTCCTCTATCATAGTGTTGATTATCTCTTATTTGTATGGTGGATAATAAAGGACACTGTTTTTTTTTCCTGGTAGTTCTAGCCATAGAGAAGCAAGTCTGCTTGTTTCTGCATACATTCTTACATTCCGATTCTTGGTTGCACAAACTGTATGAGATAACATGGTAGAACAATTGTAGAGTGTTGGCAGCTAATTCACACACAGACACACACTTGTTCCTTGGCCTTTGTTATCTGTGACAAATAGTTACCAGTTACCTGCTAATTATGTCACAGCGGGATGCGAATTGGTTTTCGTTTTTTTGTGCAGTGCAAGCTTTTGCAAAATTGGCACTTGAGATATTTCCTGGAGTCAGTTTATTAATATGTGTCTTGGAAGCTGTTAACATTAATAAGCTGGTTCAACTACAGGACGTTTATGGACGTGCTAATGTTTAGCTAAAGAAACAGGAAAAATATTTTTCCAGAAAAATAGCCCGATGTTTAAAGCAGAACTTTATTGCCACCTTTCATCAATTTAATATTATTTTTAAAAAATTAATAGGAACCCGCTGCAGTTACATTGCAGGCCAGCCGCCAGTGGCGGTTTCTGATGGGAGACTCCAGTTTTCAGCTGTCAAGAATCTGTGGTTCATAATGTGTTTTTCGAAAAGTGTCTAGTTGCAAAACGACTAGTATCAAATGCTGGGGTAGAGCTTTCTTAAAGGGGGTGGATCACCCAGGAGAAGGGAATTAACGTTGATGAAAGAACCTTTCATTCACAGTTCTCCTTGGTTATCTCTGAGTATTCCCTCCCCCATTTTGAAAATGAGAATATCCGTTTAGAGCTGGGGTGGGGCCCTTTTCATTGGGAATGGGCAAAACATGACCTGTGGGACCAATGCCCCATACAAAGGCTGCTTCTGCAATGAGCCTTCAAAACTTTTCCACTCAAATTCAGCAGTAAGCTGATAATACAACCAGTGTGGCATTCTGGTTTGAGTGTTGAACTGTGACCCTGGAGACCAAGGTTTGATTCCCTGCCCATCCATGGAAACCCACTGGGTGACCTTGGGCGTGTCACACGCTCTCAGCCCCAGAAAAACCCATGATAGGTTTCCCTTAGGGTTGCCATAAGTTGGAAATGACTTGAAGGCACACAACAGCAAAGTCCCCCCGATCCACAGGGAATACATTCCAAGACTGCCCCCGAATGCCTGAAAGCAAAGATACTACTGAATCCTATACCATCACTGCAAGTAGCCCTCTGGCTTTGCAGGTACCATAAGAGGCTTCATATCTCTGGATAGTATGAAGCTTCTTTACAGTCCCTCCAAAGCTAGAGGGCTTCTTCTGGTGATACCAGACCTTTTTCATGTGGCGGTATTGGCAGAGAGGCGGTTAAAGTAGGGGATGGGCGGATGCCTAGGCAAAGTGTGAGTGGCCGGACCTGTGATATGCCGTGTGGGAACCGTCTCTCAGATATCAGGGGATGGATTGGGGCAAAGGGTGGGACGGACGTGAGTCTGTGAGGGAAGAGGCTGACTGCTGGTAACTGAGACCATGGAAAGTGAAACTGTGGCTAAGGGGAGAGTACTGCAGGAAAAATAAGAATAGCTTCTTTTATATTTTGCTGACAAAGTTTGGCAGCAGACAGGGAGAAAATTTCTTGGGAGAGGGACCAGAATTGTTAATTTGGGGGACATTGCCATCATTTTGACACCCCATAGCTGCACCCTGAGTTGTTGTCTGATACATCTGGAGGGCACTAGGTTGGAGAAGACAGGCCTGCTCTTGATGGGCAGCCGCTTTCTAGGATCTTTCCTGTTATTTGCTTCCTGATTTTGTTTTAAACGGAGATGCTAGGAACTGATCCTTCTGCATGCAAAGTAAGTGTTCTAGCTTGAGCTTCACCTGAAATAAGTTTTTGTAGTCAGTGGCATGGCATTCCTTGCAAATATGTTTGCTTACATTTTAGATCCTCATTTCTTGGCCAGAATCTAAAGAGATGCTAAATGGCAAGGTATTGTACAGTATGGACGTGTTTCTCTTTTACATGCAAAACTTCAGACAGACATTTTAACTTAATTTATTAAAACTGAGTAGCGTCTTTGGGGGAGGAGGATGTCCTTTTTTTTTAAATCTTCAGGTCTGGACTATATCTCTTTCTAACCAATTGACTGTTTATATGTATCTTATATCTTGTTTGTTCTTGTATATTGGTCTGTGACCGTTATAAAGTTGATTGATTGATTGACTTGATTAAAACATCTGCGAAATCAATCTCATAAATTGTCCTATGATTCCTTCCTGTCACAAGATCTTCTATCACTCTCTCCTCTCCACTCCCCCTTCCCCCCGAGTTCTGTTATGTTGCCTAAAAATAAGTTTAAATTTAACCTTTCCCACTTTCCCCCAAATTAAACACTCCACTGGGACCTATTGGGAAATTTCTCTCTGTGTGTTGTCTGCCTTGGTGCAGTGGAACCTACCCAATGGAAACATAAAGCAACAGCCAGCTCAAACCACAGGTTCCATTTGATTTCAGACATTTCATGTGTGGTTCAGGAACAGCTGAAGTTGGTGGGGGGAAAAGAAGGCCTTTAAAACTGTTCTGAATGCATGGATTTAGCAAAACGTCTACAGCTGGAATTCCAAAAGGGTGTGTGCTAAGTGATGTGGCAAGAAGCCCTTGAGCCCTGGGGACAGAGGTGAGCCACAGATCTAAATAAAACAGGAAGTTCTGGTATGCTAATTTCTTCATCACCTTGCCCCAACTATAAACCCAGGTAGAATGTGTGCCTTCTAAGCCAAGGTTTCCAAAAGTGAGAGGGCATTGATCCCCCTCTCCCAAGGGGGAAGCGTAGGCAGGGAGCCTGGTTTTCAGGTTGGAGAAAGGGCGGTGGTGTGATATTCCCCATTTACTGAGTGATTTCTTGAAAAAGAACAGGAATGGAGTCAGGCTAGGATATTACGGGTGCAAAAAAATGTTTGCATGGCTGAGGAGCTAGCCAAATTTCCCAGCAGCCTCCTTGGAAGGCTTTGTGGAGAGGGGCAGTGGTGCCTGTTGGATTGTGCCACCCAGCCTGTGGAACTCCCCATCACAAGATGTCGATTTAGCTTGTCATCTTCAGTGGTCTCATAATGTGAAAACTTGTCCTACCCAGAGATCTTTGGGTCCCCCCACCCGCAATGTGCAGCCCCATGTTGGTTGTGTATTGTATGGCTTTAGCACTACCATGATCTTTTGTTTTGCTGGTTTTTTTTTTTTATTTTACTATTTGATTTGATTGCTGATATGGAACTTTTTTTTTAAAAAAAGTGATTATTTTGGAATCATTGCTTCTCATTATGTAAAGATCGTTGCTTGTACTTTCTTTCTTGCAAAGAAGCTAGTAAAATGCGGGCTGGACAGGGCTACTGTTAGTTGGATTTGTAATTGGTTGACTGACCGAACCCAAAGGGTGGTCACGAATGGCTGCTTTTCACCCTGGAGAGAAGTGACTAGCGGGGTGCCACAGGGTTCTGTCCTGGACCCAGTGCTGTCCAATATCTTCATCAACGACTTGGATGAAGGAATAGAGGGCATGCTCATCAAATTTGCAGATGACACCAAATTGGGAGGGGTTGCTAATACGCCAGAGGACAGGATCAAAATTCAAAACGACCTGGATAGATTGGAGAGCTGGGCCAAAGCTAACAAAATGAAATTCAACAGAGAGAAGTGTAAGGTCCTACACTTAGGTAGAAAAAATGGAATGCAGAAATATAGGATGGGGGACACGTGGCTGGATGGCAGTACGTGTGAAAGGGATCTAGGAGTTTTAATAGACCACAAGCTGAACGTGAGTCAGCAGTGTGATGCGGCAGCCAAGAAAGCCAACGCAGTTCTCGGCTGCATCAATCGGAGTATGGTGTCTAGATCGAGGGAGGTACCGGTACCACTCTACTCTGCTTTGGTTAGACCTCATCTTGAATCCTGTGTCCAGTTCTGGGCACCCCAGTTCAAGAAGGACATGGTCAGGCTGGAGCAGGTCCGGAGGAGGGCGACCAAAATGGTGAGAGGCCTGGAAGCCAAGCCCTATGAGGATAGACTTAGAGAGCTGGGTATGTTTAGTCTGCAGAAGAGAAGGTTAAGAGGGGACATGATAGCCATGTTTAAATATTTGAAGGGATGCCATGTAGAGGAAGGAGAGGGCTTGTTTTCTGCTGCTCCAGAGACCAGAACAAGGAGCAATGGATTCAAGCTGCAGGAAAGGAGATTCCACCTGAACCTCAGGAAGAACTTCCTGACGGTCAGGGCTGTCCGGCAGTGGAAGATGCTGCCTCGGAGTGTAGCGGAGTCTCCTCCTTTGGAGGTTTTTAAGCAGAGGCTGGATGGCCATCTGTCGAGAGTGCTTTGAGGGTGTTCCTGCATGGCAGGGGGTTGGACTGGATGGCCCGTGTGGTCTCTTCCAACTCTACATTTCTATGATTCTATGATTGTACCACATTATTTCCAAACTGGCACGTTCGGACATTTGCACTTTTTTTAAAAAAATACTGGTTTCAATAATTTGTATGCCACCTTTCTCCCAATATGGGACCCAAGGGTACGATTGTATGTTATAGATTTATGACTGTTATTAGTTAACAGAGACATCTACCTTTGAGGGGTGAACAGTTAGGTATAAAATCCTATTATAAACAAATTAGCCAAAATGTCCCCATTTTCCCAGTCGGAATACTGATGAGGCAGTATGGATTCAGAAGTAGGTTTCAGTGCCTCAGAAACAATTGAAGCCAAATCTCTGAATTAGACCCTGCAAAATAATTAATAGAGGGGACATAATACTTAAAAGTGAAGGTGGGATGGAAGAGAAAGTCCTACTCTGTTTAGATTTAGAGAGGAGAGTCTGGAATCATCATAGCCAGTTAAACATTCAGTCTTTGCTTGTCCTTAAATAAAATATGGCATACAGCTAAATGCAATGAAAACACAGAAGAGAGCAAAGTGAGTGTGCCGGTGAGAAGTGAGACTTGATCTTGCTGGAGGCTGGTGATCTCTTCTGTTTCTTTTATACCACGGGTGGTGCTTAGTGAGGAAGCCTGCAGAAGGCTTTCTATATATTGTTGCTTCAGACTTGAGCCTTTCTTTCCGCGAGTGGCTGTAATTCTTGATTGAGGAAGTGGGAAATGGCTTCTATGTATCCTTGTCTTCCAGAATCAAACATTTTGGTACCAGCACAGCTGGATTTCTCTTTTGTCAGTGTAAGTGGTGGTATCAGACTTGAGTGGTGGGCCAAATTCATCATTTGGCCCAGTGCTTCTCAGGCAATCTGACATGAGAACCAGTAATTATGCTTTTCCAGTGTGTCCCAAACCTTATTTGTGCCTGTCAGCTACAGTTGTTTCTTTCTTCCCTTTAAGCTTACCAGGGATCTGCACTGGTACAGGGATCATCCCTTTGAATAACAGTGATCTAGAACAGTGATTCTCAAACTCTCATCCTTCAGATATGTGAGACTTCCATTCTCATAATTCTTGAGCATTGGCCGTACTGGGTGAGACTTCTGGGAGTTGAAATCCAAAACATATGGTGGGCAGAGTTTGAGAACCACTGATCAAGAAGACTTTGGTGGACTGGGATGGTACTGGGAGAGGTATTTTTGTTTTCATCCAAAATGTCATTTACACCTAGATTCAGTGCTAAAAACATCAACATCACCCGAACTGTTTAGTTACATTTGAAAAAAAAATGTGCGTCCCCACCCCTTTTCTGCTACCAACACTGCATGTATTTGGAGCTGTGTAGCTGGGAGAAAGGGGGCTACAGCTTCCCCATTGCACAATTGAGCAGGCAGACCATGAGAGTGTCCTGTCCAAACTCCACAGTAGAGTTTGTCAGAAGTTTACTAGAAGCAAGGAGCTGGGTTCAAATCAAAGCTGAGGGAGCAGGCCAGCAGTCCAGGCAGCCCTGCTCAGGCATAGTCCCAGCCCAAACAGAGGGATTTTATAGCCTTTTCTGTCCAGGAGGGCCAAAGACCTGCCTGTCTGCTCTCACTGGCTGGGAGCAATTCCGTGCTAAGAAAATACTCCAATCTATAGTTCTAGTAATTTGTCACACAGGGCAACTTAACACAGAACTGCCAGGTCCCTGGTACTACCAAGCAGTTATTGGTGGCTCATGAATAAATTGTCACACAACAGCATATTTACCTCGCCATGTCCCAGAGGCTCTGTGGACAATATTTCCCTCCCAAGAAAAGGTAGCTGAACCTCAGGGATGTGAGTTACCCTGTAGAGTAGCCTTTCTCAAGCTTTTTAACCCTGGAAGAGTCCTTGAAATAATCTTTGTGTCTCATGGAACCCTTGCGTAAAAATTATTAGATCTATAGCTCTGTCATGTTGTTGTTGTTGTTTGTTGTTGTTGTTAAAATCACAATCACTCACAGCACCCTTAGTGACCTCTCAAGAAACCCTAGCATTCCAGGAAACTCAAATTGAGAAACCCTACTGTAGAGGCCTGCCCGTTTTTGTTTTTGTTTTGTGCATAAATTTGGTTTAAAAATATGCTGACGACTTCAGTTTATATCTGAGATGATGGGCGTTAAATTCTGGGTCCTAGAGATAAGGTAGATGGTTCTAAAGATTCCAGAGGTTTCTGCCACAATGCATGCAAATGAACCATGGCCTACGAGCTGGCGTCTTTCTTTCCGGGCCGCTGCCTGGTTCGTCTTCCATCTGCACTGGAAAAAAACTAAAAGCAAAACATCCGTTCGTTTGAGAGCTTACAATTGGCCAGATGAGGCCATCTGCTGTGTTGCAGTTACTCCCCCCCCCCTTTGAAGAGCAGCTATTGGGGTGAGGGTGGGGGTGTTAATTCTGAGTGGCATCAGAAAGGTAATCACGCTGGTCCAGAGGCTGCTAAAAAGCAAGGGGGGGGCCTGAATGCATTTGGAATTATTAAATACTGTAAATGGTATCAAGTTAATTAGAAGAGGAACAAATTCCACCCAAAGAAATGTGTTTTCAATATGGGCTTTCTTGGTGGGGTTGGGGGAGAAAGGAGGGTACAGTAGAAACCAGCAAATGAGAGGAAATCTTATTTCTGGCAGCTCTGCAGACATGGAACTGCGGTTGAACTCTTTACCCTAATTATGTCCTTGCTAATGCCTGGAGCAGTCTGGAATCAAAGCATCCCTTCAGGGCTTGGGAAGCCTCTGATGTGGCCAGCGTTTGTTGTGAGATGAGGGTTACTTGAGGGGGAAGAGGGGAGGGGCGGGAGAAAAGGGCCCCTGGAATATTGTGACAGGGTGCCTCCCCCCGCCTCCTTTTTCTTCTTTTCCGAAATTTTCTCAGTTACCACCCACCTCACTTGTTGCCTACAAAAATAGTGTAATTGTTTGCATCTGTGTGTTTTTGTCTGCCTTTGGAATAGCTGTTATAAATCAATATGACAGAGAGACGTGTGAGCTCTCCCCCCAACTTTTCTAATTGGTCCTGTCTCTTCCTCCCTTGCTTTTGTATCTGTTGTGCAATGAAACACCTTGTGGTGTGTTGCAGAAAGCTTTTAAGCAGAGCAAAAAGAGGGAGCCCGCTTTTTCAAGCTGGTCAGCAACATTTAAGGTGCAAATAAGGGTTTCAGATTGGACCTTGGCTTTCTTCTTGCCCTCTTCCAAGAGCTCAGGGCAGGTTGATAATTTATTATTTTATTTTAATTTCAGGATGCCTAGAATTCAAGTTGGGCTCCAGGTCAGAAGTATCCCAGGAACTGAGATTTCAGGGCCAGAAACTTCCTGATCTCATGTGATGGGGACCCTGGTAATGTTATGAGGGACAATGCATGGTGATGTCATTAAGTGTGATACCTTAAACATATATTATAGTTGCAGTTCAGTTCAGTTCAATTCTGTTCAACAATTGCAGTATGCAGCTTAAGTGAAAACCACTAGGTCTCAGTAATGAGGAAAATATAGATAAATGTGTTTTCAAGACCATGCACTCACATCGAGATTCCTCCCCCTTTCCCGGAGAACTGGAGAAGAGGGGTAAGGGCCCAAGACCTTGTAACTCTACATAAACTTGAGGCTTGCAAGGTCTGTCCCCACCCGTGAGAGCTACCATCTACCAACCATTCTTGACATGTATATCCCAAATCCTTTAATACTGAAATCTGCTTCTGGTTCTGCCCTGTTCTGCAGCATTAGTTTTTGGTGACCTGAAATTTGCTGAAATTTAAGGGAGGAGCTTCTAGGCCGTTGCTATTATTAAATATTGGGGCTTGGAGGCCATTGGCAGTCTCTAGACCCAGACATCTACTGGTACACCTGGTTGATCACCTACCAAAGTTCAGCACTACACCATTTCCGGGCTCTCAGATAATCTTTGCATTTTCATCCCTAAGTGTTCCAAGGTGTTCAGACCCGTATGAGTGGTTTATTTCATTTTATGCTTGCAAATTCCACTGTGAAGCTGAATACTAGGCTTTGAAGGGGCCGACAGTGCAACCAAATAGGTTAGGACAGTTGTCCAGAGCTTCAGATTTCCAAGCCTTCCTCAGTCACTTTTTCTTTTGAAAAAAAATTAGAACTCATCACAAAGATTACATTATTAAGTTATAGGTATGTATGTGAGGCAATTTCACCTGACCTCTGGCAGTGTGAAGCGTTCTAATATGCACAGAGGAGTCTAGTGCAACCAAGTTGTTGTGGGAAGAGTCTCTTGTAGGTAGAAGGTTTAAACACTGCCTGTGTTAGAATGCTCCTCTCTTTGATCTTTGATACAGGTTAAAAGGTATGCTGTATCCTTAAACTATTATGCCTCAGCCATGCCTCTCTCCCCACCAAAAACTGAATTCAAAAATCGTTATACTGCAGTCACCTGGGAGGGATCTATATTAATCTTCCGGGTCTTCTGAGTGCGTTTCTTGAATGTTCCTGACCAGAAATAATACTCTTTAAAATATATATGCTGAAGTCCCACAAAAGAAGCATTTTTTTGTAGAATTGATTTGCAGTTCATGCATCTTGGCAGACGGTACAAGAGCCAGGCCGGCGGGGTCTCTTAACATCTTTAAGTGTCTCTGCAGAATTGCTGTGATTTGCCTTCCATGCTTGCTTGGTAGAAAAGTTTGGCTGCCGACAGAACTTTCAGGAGGGGTTGGAGCCAGGCTTTTGTGCTGCAAACTTTTCAGCAACCCCATAACTTTCTGTTAAAATCTGTGGCAGCCTGCGGTTACACGCCCTTGATGTTCAGAACACAGACTTGTTTGTTTGGGGTTCATTGTTTTGATCTCATCTAGAATGTTAAGTAGAGGTTTCTTCCAGGGTTCTTCACTCTGGGATGGTGGCAAGCTTTTGTGTACAGGATGAATTATGAGGTTTGATCCAATTGGCTGGCTCTGGGCTACACTGAGCCGGAAGTCCTGCTTTCACCCTATGGGGCCTTTGTAGTGGGACTGATCACTGTGTCCCATTCCACACTCAGCCGCAGGCCTGCTGTCAAAGTATTCATCAGCCTTGAGCTCAGCTTCTTAAGCCAGCTGAAATGCCCTCTTGAACACATGTGTGCGCCTTGTGCATTGACATGCACAAGCTGAGACATGCCCTGTCATGTTGTCTTTTCTTTTCCCCAACAAAGAGTTCTGTCTAACATATTTATTACAACACAAGCTTTTCTGGGCTTTTGCCCACTTCACTGTGGGTTGTAGTTCACAGGAGTTTGTGCTGTAGTGCCTAAGCTCATCTTTAAGGTGGCACGAGACTCCATCTTTTTTTTCTCAGATGTTCGGAAAAAGGACAAGGTACAGTTTGCCAAGGACTGTGCTGTCACAGAGCACAAGTGGATGATCCTCTGCCTGGATCTCACACACCTCTTCAGCCCAAGTATCTAAAACCTGGACATTTAAAAAGAATAGGTAGCAGATCACGAGGCAGATTTTCTATGCGTGAGACCCCAAAGTGTCATTGTCGGAGTTAACAGTACTGGCTTAGATGAACCAATCGTCTGCCCTGAGATAAGGCAACTTCCTGTGCTCAGGAGACCACGTGGCAGTTCAGTGCAACAAATCACAATTGCTTGTTAACTTGGGAGCTGGCCACCCTTTGACGTAATGAGCATTGTACTAAAGCCCTCTGTGTGAACATCTGTGGGTTTCATTCTTCATTTGCCAGCTTATGCCTTGTCTCTGACCCTGCGCCCCTCAACCATCTGCATAACGTCATCTCTCTGAATACCTTTCGGCTAATTTAGAGCTCAGGATGCAAAACTGAGGCTGTGGAAGGTGGTTGGGAGTGGGAAATCAGGATTTAGGAGGAAGCTCTTTGTGAGAGATGGAAATCCCTAACCCAATAATTAAAAAAAAAATAATTCTGGCTGTGGGTTGGTAAACAGCCCATATTGAAGCAGATTCCTTTGTCTAGCGTATTAAACGATGCAAAAGGAGCTGGGCTGATGGCAACAGCATCTGAGGACATGTGGCTTGTCTCATTGGAGTGGAAAGGATGGCCTTTGCTGACTTTTTTTTAAGTGATACAGGCCTTGACTAAAATGCCAGTTTGTGCTTTCTTTTACTGTTAAGTAAGAAAGCATGCCACATGACACACACAGTAGGCAGTAGGTGTATATAAATATATGTATACATCCATATACGTATATCTATATACACACGACATGCAGCTATTGCCTAAGTTCTACGGATACCCTGGGCTGCTAAAAAAGACAAGTGAATGGCTCCTAGAGCAAATCAAGCCTAAATTGAGGACGTCGTACTTTGGCCACATCCTGGAAAGACATGACTCAGACAATAACGCTTGGTAAGGTGGAAGGCAGCAGGAAAAGAAGAAGACCACATTAGAGATGGAGAGACTCCTCAATCAAGGGAGGCACGTCCCTGAAGACCTGAGCAGGGCGGTTGAGGATAGTGTGACCTGGGGATCTCTCATCCATAGGGTCACCATAAGTTGAAGCTGACTTGATGATAGTTAAGAGCAACAAATATGGATGTATGAGAGCCAGCATGGTGCAGTGGTTAGAGCTTTGGACTGTTCCCTGCTCACCTATGGAAGCCCACTGGGTGACCTTGGGCCCATCATGCACTCTCAGCCCCAGAAAAACTTGTGGTAGTGTTTCCTTAGGGTCACCATGGGCTGGAAATTACTTGAAGGCACACAACAGCAACAGTATGGATGTATGGCATTTGGAGATGACAGTAGAGATACGCTTCTCGACTAGTTCCAGTGCTGTTCTCCCACTGGACCATTTCTTCCCGAACCCTTCTGTTGTACACATCTCATGCCTTCCAGCTGTCCCAGTTTATCAGGGACAGTCCCAATTAATCCTCTGCTGTTCCACTTTTTCCACTGCCTTTAAAATGCCCTGGTTTCCCTTTCCTCCTTTCCCTTTTCCCCTTTGTCCTCAGCTTATTTCATTTACTGCAGACTGAGTTGAAAATGGAAAAGTAGTTTGCACTCAGTTGACCCAGCAGAGAGAGAGGAAGCGTGGAATCTTGCCCTGTCCCAGTAGGTACAGGCAAAAACAAGCAGCTGCAACCTCTCCTGGCTTCTGTATTCTTCCTCAGTAACAACTTTTGCCATCTTGACCACACTCTGATGTTGCTTGATCACCCCATGTCCTGGTTTTCGTATTTGAAATTTTGGAAGGTATGATATCTATACAGTGTCCCCAGAGCATGTGCCATACCACGTGTTACCTTGCATATTGCTGTTCTTGGATTCTTTGCTTTGTGATTGTCTGAGGTCTAGATCCAGATCAACCGAAATGAAATACTCCTAAACTGCATTGTTCTGACCTTGACTGCTGTTTTTTTTTTTTTAAAGGCAAATTTCAAACATATGTGACTCTGGTTCAGAATGAGGGAGAGTGGTAGAGTGGCTTTAAGCTTTTGTATCCTAAACCCATGTGGGGCCTCCTACACGCACAGTTCACATTGCTTCCCCCAAAAATCCATTTCAAATAAGTGGGGAATTTTTTTTCAGTGGAGATCGCAGGCATGCGGTCCATGCCCAATCTAGACAACTGCAATGGGTTAAAGCCACCCCATCCCTCACTTTGGAGTGAACTGTATATGGGGTCTTCCAGAATTACACAACTAAGATTTGGGCATGTATGTATGTGTGCGTGTTCTAAATTTCAGCTTTATCACTGGTGTAGAAGGACAGTACATAATGTTTCATACATCTCAAGGACAGGATGTCTTGGATTATATGCATACCAAATGTCAAGTTTTATACCCTGCAATTTTAATATTATGGATGATGTTGGATTTATGGTTCTGACTCTGAGCTTGAACTGTATTTATGGCATGCTTTCTATATGAACCACGCTCTTGCTTGGAAAAGGCACACCCACATCCAAACCTTGCGAAGAGTTATCTGGTGTGGAACGATGTATAGTGTGGAGCTACTCCTGAATTGCTCCCTTTGCCTTAGAGCTTGACTGAAAGAGTGTTACCATTGCTTGATTTTATTTTTTATTGGTTTAGTTATTGTACAGGGCCCTGTGGTCTAGGGGTGAAGGACAATGTAAAAAACATCTGTTGAAACAGGCATATAAGATGACTTTTGGACTAGATCCAAATTAAGTAGTTTGACTTCTTCTTTCAAAACCATTTTCAAACTGGGGGGGGGGTATGCAGTCTTTCTTCCTTTTTTTAATTAGAAGCATACACACAAATATGCGCACGTGCACAGACACAGTTTTAGAGACTTTATTTCATATATATCTGTTCGTGAGAGGTACTGAGAGAGGTGGGCCAGAAATGGCAGGGAAAGTATGTGGGATGTACTGTTTGCTTATATATCACTTTCTCTGGACCAGTTGTTCCAAGCTGTAAACTGGGCCACAAATTTGGAATGCTAAACCTTCTACTCCGACTTCTCTCTTTTTCTACTGTTCAAATCCAATTCCAACTGCAACTCTTCATAAATGGCAAGTGTGTATTTATTAGTCATAACAAATTGTCTGTAGTAAAATGGTAGGAGAAAGCATTTCATCACCACAATGTGAATCATCAGGCTACTTAGATTGAGAGAACATGGAACATGTTTATTTGGTTAAATTTTCTGAACAAGAAAACTTTCCCATGAAAGTAAGTATGCAACAAGTTAAGCACTTAATAAATTAAAAAGGGTAAAGTATAAGTATAAAATGATATATTTGTATTGTTATTATATTATTATTATATTAGAATATTATTATTTTGAAGTTGGCGTTGTTACATATCTCTCAACTCTGACTCCACCCAAAAATTGCTTCTAACTTCAACTCCACAGGCTTGCTGCAAAAAAGGTAGTGATGATAATGATGGTGATGATGATTTTAAATGTCATCATATAGGTTACAAGAAACAAAAAACAAAATCCTGAGCTAGAAGGCTAGATTTGAATACACGCATAGATTTGCCTGTAAGAATGTGATTTGTTGGAATGTCACAGATGTGAACCATAAGCCAAGAGGCTGGGAATGGCTTCTGTTTCTGGCTACTTATCGTTTTGCTTCTGCGGGCACTCCAAAGACCCTCTCTCTTCCACTGTTTCCATCACTGTTAGTCTCCGTGGAAGCTTCACATGGTTTTATGTAGATACTGTTTTCAGGGACTAGTGCTGTTAGCACGTTCCACAATGCTATTTCTCTCTCTTTCTCTCTCTTGCTGAACTACAAAACTATCAGGGAAATGTTGGGAATAGGGTGATACCTCTTTTATCTCTTTGTAAGACTTTGGAAGTGTGGCCTAGATACCCTAAAGGCATCAGTTCTTGTCAGATCTTGGAAGCTATGTAGGGCCAGCCTTGGTTAGCACTTGGATGGGAGACTGCCAATGAATACCAGGTGCGGTAAGCTATATTTCAGAGGAACGAACTGGCAAGAGTATTCTTTGCCTAAGAAGACCTTGTGAAATTTATGGGTTCACCATAGGTTGAAAGGCGACTTCGGGGCACACAAAAAAGACTTTGAAAAAAACAGGAGTGTTTTATGTTTTGGGGAGCAACATCTTTGCATTGCTGTTGTTCCTTTGTTGAATTTGGATTTTTTTTTTTTTTACTTCATCTTGTACATTACTGTAGACTTCCATTGTTTCAGCGGATCTGTTATAGAGAGTAACAATTGGATTCAGGTGACTGTTTGGGAGGTATAGCTAGTTTCCTAGGTACAGCAAGTCAGAATCTAGTTTAAGCTGTACCTTGATTTGTTTCTCTTCTGTAAAATTAAAAACAGGTCATACTGATGAGAATTGTTTTGCTTATATTATATATATACCTCTTGGTGCCTTTTGATGTTGCTGCATTTCTCCACTGAGAGGACAAAAGATGTGGGAGGTTAGTCTAAGGGAACTGTGGTTTGCACTTATTTGAATAACCAAACTAAAAGCAGCAGTGTGTCAGACAAATTATACCATTTTTTAAAAAGTCAGGATATGTTTTTCTATACTTGATATATTTTTTTAGAAAATTAAATTATCTGCATGTGGCAGTGGGGCGCCAAGCTGGTAGGGATGGTAGGGATGAGTGAGGAAAAGGTAGAAGACATATTTTTGGGGTGGCATTTGCTGAAAAATGGAGGAAAAAAAAGAGTATTTTAGAATAATGCATTTTTAAAAGATTGTTTCCTTTGCAAGGTTTTTAGTTGTAATTTTTTTTAATGTGCAAGTCACCTTGAGTCCCAGTCTTGGAGATAAGGCAGGGTACAAATATAGATGATGATGATGATGATGATGATGATGATGAAGAATAATGATGAAGAATAATGAAGAGGAAGAAGGGGCAGCCAACTTCTGGGGCCAGGGGACCACACTGGACGTTCCCTTCCTCCCAGAACCCATTAGGGGCTGGACCACCACCGTCTTTGCTGCTTCTTCTCTCAATGCTCTTTGGCAACCGTGGTGTCAGGGAATCCTCAGACATGATAGAGTCCTGCAGAGTTAGAGAGCAGAGCATCTCAAAAGGGTTTCCAGATCTTAGAGCTCTGGCCACGTTTTCAGTGACCAGTTCGTCAATCAGATGCCCAGCCACAATTCGGCCACGCTGCCAACCCTACTCCTTAGCGCGCTCCTTTTAAAACCAGGAGTACCGGGGGTGAACACCTTATTGTTAAGCCAGCTGGTGCTTCCTGGAAACTTCCAGCCGCACATTTCATCTTGAAGAGCGAGCGTGTGTTCTTCGCTTGCTTTGTTTTAAAGAGGTATTGCTGAGGAGGGGGTGTCTCACTGCTGCCACAAACACAACAGAGTGGCCGTGTGTCCCCCACCACTTCCTTAAAGTAGCAAAGTGACTTTTGCTCTGTAAAGAGTGCTTAAATAGTTGATCAGAGATCCTACTGAAGAGTGGCAGAATGGAACGCTCCTCTGCTGGAGTTTGGCACCGGATCACTGTTACTTCTTGTTGTGCATTCAGGGAACCTCATTTGAAAGATGCAACTTCTATTTGTGCAGTGGCAGACTACTCAGGCTGTGCCTTGTTGTTCGCACGGTTTATCTCAATAGCATCCTAGCCTATCGTGCATTGCATCATTTCCCATTGTCCAGCCTTGTCCCTGTTTTTTTTCCTCTTCTATGTCTTCCATATTTCCATAAATTTTACATTTCTGTTTTCAGGGGAGTCTTGAGTTTTTGGAGACCTTTAGATTTGTGGGGAAGTTGAGAGTGCAGGCAGTTACATGTGAAGTTCATTTGTGGTACTCACAGACTTCTTTGGAAGAGGACTTTTGCTGTTCTTCAGCAGGTTGGGGGGAAAAGCAAACGACCACACTAAGGGGTTCCAGATACAAATAAAAAGAATGTTCACACTTTATATGTGGAAAACCAAGTTTGTCAACAGCCTGTAAACCCACTGAGAAGAAGAATAAAGTAGTGTGGGTTTTGTGCAGTTTTCTTCCAGTATTTGAATGTCCCAAAGTATTGCAGAAAAATTATTATACAGGTAAAAACACAAGTCTTTCAAGCCAAAAGCATGTCTTCTGTGCAGATATTCGGTGTCCTGCACAGGGGACACACTTTTTTTTCTTAGCACAATAATTTTTCTGCAACACTTTGAAATACAGATTTCAAATGCAGAGTGCAGATGCAGAGAAATATTAACTGTTCTCTTGGAACAGAGAGAAATCTTTAGAAATTATTTGTCCTTGCATACATGGACGAAATAGTCAAGGACTGACTTTATTTCCAGATGAAGAGCTCCTAATATTAACACTCAAAGGCTTAATACTATGGTTCTGTCTTTTCTTCCTTAGACAGTTTTTTCCCCCAGGGAAGAAAGGGGAAAAAAAAGGGAAGAAAGGGATATGAAAATATCTGGGAGGGTCTACAAGAAGAAGGCAATGATATCTGGATCCCACCTCCATAAGATCTATGATCGTGGCAGGATGGTTGCAGAATAAAAGCTTTATCTGGAAACACCTTGGCATCTCCTTTCTGGAACTGATCCAGTCTGGGAAGAGCTTTGAAACAACAGGAGTGTGAAAAGCGAATGGTCTCTTCCTCACCTGCTGTATGTTCTATTTTTTTAAAGTCAACCCCATCCCTCCAACTCTAATTGTGATTGTGAAAGTCAGCTGAATAATATATCTGACATATCTGGCTGTCAGATGGCAATTGGGAGGTGACATTCTTAGTGACTAATGGAAAATGTCCAAATTTCTCACACAGAAAAATTCAAATATCAATAATTTATAAGCTGCTATGCTTGCCAATAATACTGCTAGGATAGTTTCAGAAGGTGTTTTGTTATGTTCTGTGTTTTATTGTTTTTTAATTCTTAAGATAAAACAGAGGTCTGTGATCTTCAAAGCCAGATGTAGAGGGTCAGCCAGGCCTGAACTAACTGTTCGCTTGTCTAGGAGTGTGTGTGTGTGTGTGTGTGTGTGTGTGTGTCTATATCTCTCTCTCTCTCTCTATATATATGTGTGTGTGTGTGTGTGTGTGTGTGTGTGTGTGTTGTGTTGCCCTGAGCAATGAAGTGTTTCTTGGACCCATTGTTTCCTCTGTGCCCTTGTGGCGGTAGAGACTGGCAACTGTCTCAGAGACCCAGATTGCCACCTAGCTGTGTGATTTCTTGCCTGGTTGGTGGAGAACAGCCAGGCTGAAATATTACACTTGATCAAATAAGAAAAGTGCTGGGCTTGCAGCATGTTTTAAATGCCAGTCTCTTTTCTATAGCCTGTCATGTTGGGGATGATAGGAGTTTCAGCCCCACGGAAACGCAGCGGAAAAACCAGAGTTCAGCAAGCCAACAGCAGCAGCCTTATTCCCCAGTAAGGATACTCACACAGAGAGGAGTTTCTTTCAAAACAGGAGGCACTTTATCTTGCAGCAAAGTTCCGTTATATACAAAACGTAGGACAGACGGACAAAAGCTTGCGCCAGGCACCAGGTTTGGTCAACAGACAAATACATACTGGCGTTGCTTTGTTATATACATATCTACAACCACTCAGGTAGAGTTTGCACACCTCCGTCTACCATCTGCACACGACCCCAGTTTCTTATGCAACCTTGCAATTACCCACAGCTGGGGCATGGTGCAACATCTTTGCAGTGGGCTGATCATTTTCCCAGGGTTCCCTGCTCTGAATCCCTGACATGTCAGTCGTTGCTTGTTGCTGGTTCTACTCTTCCTTGTCCTCTTTTTGGAGTATGTTTTCTTTGAGATAAATGGCAAACCCCATTTTATAAAGTGGAGTATAGTATAGTATTTGATTGCCCATTTGGCTGTGGAAACCCATGGGGTGACCTTGGGCATATCACACACTCACAGCCTTAGAAAACCTTGTGATGGGTTTGCCTTAGATTCGCCATAGGTCGGAAACAACTTGAAGACAGACAACAACAGTATAGTAAGAGGTCTTAGAGAAAAGACCTTAGAGAAAAATATTTTAAACCTTCTAGAGACCACTTGGAAGTTTATTCCAAAATGCATCCTGAGATTAAATTTTTAAACCACTTTTCTTATCATTTCCATTATAGAAGCCAGATATATAGATCAATGCTTTTTTTTTTTTAAGATGCTGGGAGGAGCTGTTGAGAAGGCTTATTTGCTTTCTCCTTTTTTTTCTGTTTTGCTGTTCGCACATACTCAGAAAGGCAACTGCTGCTTACCTTGTCTGTTTTAGACACACACATGTGGCTAGAATAAGACAGATTGACATAGAATTCCACTATTTCCCAGCTCAAGGTTTGTTGCAGATGGGCCGCTGCAACATGGTTTTAAAAAAAAAGGTCTATTTTTCCAGCTCTCTATCACCTTCCTGCTGCCTTCATTGAAATTTGAGGTTTCTGTCACCCATCCACAGCACTGGCCTTTTCAGGATGAGGGACATTTTAATTTCAGTTAAATTTCATGCCTACAATCTGTTCTCAGAGAATTTGAAAAGAAGAACTACCATCCTAATATTTTCAAATGATGACTATCTCCTCTTCCTTTTAGTGAAAGAGTTAGGTTTAGTTGCACATGGCTTTAGATTTGGACCACCTTTTTCTGATTTTAAAAAGTAAGTGTTTCCATGCCTCTTGCAGTTTGTGGTGGGTTTAATGGTTTCTGCTGTTTTGTGTCTCAGTGACATGCTCTCACTTTGGCTAAATGTTACATTAAAAGAAACTTTCACGTGTTGATTATTTTCCCTGCCCCTGCGCTCTCCCAACATAATCCTGGACAAATCTCTGAAATATCAAAACAGGTATGTATTCTGCCAGTCGTTTATCCCAGATTCAGAGAAGGCACAAAGTTTTCTTGGTATGATTTGCTCCAAGCTTTGAGTGTATTAACTTCTGGCTTTCCTGTAAAACCGAACTGTCACTGCTATGTCTTGTGACAGTGAATTCCATGTGATATATAGTTGCATTACAGATCTTACTGTCATTAGGTGGGATAATTGTCAGTAGTGTAGATTATTTTAAAATCATTAGGCAACTTAGCAGCTGGAAAAATTGGAAAGGATTCTGGGCATCATAATCTAAGAAAAGAGCTTTTCCAAGTTCAGGATTAGAGTTATGATCAGTTATTGACCAAATTATCATATTCAGTGGCAATGTATCCTGAATTGCCAAATGTCAGGGAACAAACTATGGGAAAGACTGTCATTTCCACACGGGAGCTTCCCAGCAAAATTTGGTGGATTAGCATGGGGAAAAAAATGGAATAGTTAACTAGGTGGAATAATGGTTTGATTTACCCTTCTTCAACTTAGCACCCCTCCAGATGTGTTGGACTGTAGCTCCCATCATTTCAACCAGCATATCCTAGTTTCTTGGGATGAAAGGGGATGTAGTCCAAAACATCTGAAGGATGCCAGGTTGGAGAAAGTGAGTCTGATTCTTCAGGGCTCTACTGCTGTTAGAGAGGTTTTGTTAGCCCAAGATTTTGAAGGAAAGCTGCGAAGCCCAGCACTTCATTTGAGCACATTCCTCACTTATTGATTGTGGCATGTAATAGTGACTTGCGTGTACGAACTGGGTACTGGCAGCATAGTTCCTACAGATGGAATTTCCATGACCTTCAGTGTCAACGCAGTGCCAAAGACACTTTGGTTCAGAGTGCTGAGACAAGTTAAGCGTACGGATCAGTCCATAGCAGAAACAAGGGATGAACTCCCTCCCCTAATTTCTGTCCACAAAATCCCCTGTGTCTGAAGATTTCTCTGCTTACGTCCAGTACCTTTCCTTTGCTTTACTTCTTGTTGTTGTTGGCTTCCTGTTTATTCTGTGCACCTGAGTCTTAGCTTATTATAAATATCTTGAACTCAAGATCTGTTGTTTGTTTGTTTAAACTGTGAAGCTCAGCATGTATCAATGATAATGTATAAATTAAATAATCTTCTGTCCAGAAGGTTTTAAATGGTTTTGAAAAATTAATTTTTGTCAAACTATTTCCTCCAGTTATATTCCTTTCTCCAGAGTTTTTGCAGACTGGGCTACTTTTAAAAAGAAATACTAATAAATAATATTTATGTTGATCATTCTATAGGGTTCTGAGTTGTAATTTTATCTAATTTTCCAGCTACTTCTGCAGTGAATTTTTTTGTGTGGGTGGAAGTAGTTTGGTTCTTCTTCATGGTCTTTGTGACTCACAAACATAGGGTTGCCTGTGCGGTGCACACCTTCTGAAGCGCTAGAGCTGAGTGATCTTTTCATCAGAAGCCCTGTCCACCTATGTATAGACATGGCTCCAGCCTTTTCCTTCAGTTCCCCATGGTCCACCACAGCAGCTGTATTCAGAACAACATTCTTAGAGTGTCTTCCACCATGGAGTAATCGTATTTTCCATCTCCTTCAATATTGTTCTCAGTTTTTCTCAGACCTCCTCAATCCTTGTCAACCAAGACTACTTTTGAGACTAGTTGATGAGTCCGCATCAGAGATGCCCATTGCATAAGGGAGAATACCCCATCCAGGCAGTGACTCTCAATGTCTGTGTGCACAGGCAAAGAACAGAGCATTGTCAAGCATTTGCTCCTTAGTTTCTGAGAAGTAGAGTGTCCAGACTGAGAGCTCCTCAGTGGGAAAATGTCAAATGGACCGCGGAATTCCACAACCTGATTGCTTCTCCTTATCTTGTCCTTCCATTCCTCTTGATTTTGGGTTAGCAGCTTTGGATACTCAGAACTGAAGGAGTAAATGGGAAGCTATGCTTTGCTAGGCACACAGAGATAGGCAAGGTTTCCACTGCAAAGATTGCTCAGCTCTAGAACTTTGCAGGTTGCACACTGTGGAGGTGAAGGAAACCCCATCTGTGATTCAAAGAACCATAGTTAACAGCTAAGCAACCTGTTCTTGTATTGAGCAAAGGATATTGTGCTAGGGGTATTGTGTCAGCACAGCTGGCCCAAACACCAGATGCCTCAGAGTAGATTTTAGGCAGCCTGTGAGAAGAGGCAGGGTCTGAATCCTTAAAATCAAAATAATAAAGCAAGAGCACAGTCTCTTCTAGATTCGACCCAGAAGATAGTCCCTCTGTTAATGGTAGAACTTGTCATAATTAAGTGTGTAGGGGTTTACAACCTGAATATAGTACTTCAGAGACTGTATAACGGTTTGCAGGGCTGAATGTTTAACTGTAAAATCAAAAGCCAAACCCTAGTCATTGAAGTCTATTAGGGAGATGGTTAAACTTCAATGCTTCTTCCACACATCTAGGTCTTAGTGTTCACTGAGCTTTTATTGTTTTAGTATTGAGAAACATTCAGTTGTGTGTTCCCACATATGCCTCTGTTGTGGTGCAGCTCACACATGCCTTTGCCACTTTATCTCCTGTTTGTGTGCACCGAGGCTGTAGAAAACTCTTTCCTCATTTTTTTTTCTTTAAAAAACAATTCTCGGTCTATATTTACACAGCTGTCCATTTTGCTCAATTTCCAGTGTGCTGGGCCTAGAAAAAGCCAACTTTTCAATGAGTTGTCTTTGAGGAGGTGGAGAGAGGGAAAAATCATCCCAGGCGCAACTGGCCAGATCAAAGCTGCTTTCTGGCTTGCAAAATGGCGCCTACGGCTCTCCCTTTAGCCTCTTGCGTAGCACTTTCCACTCTTGCCGTTGAAAGAAAGCTGGCTTTTAATGAAGCAGCAGCTGGAGATCCTTATTTATATTAAAATGATAAAAGTGGCACGTGCTACATGTGTGAATTTTGTGTTGTTGTTAAAACAAATAAGGAGTCTGTTAAAATGACCATGGGTTCTTTGTACTGGGATGTTGCAAGCAGCTGCCTGGTTCAGCTGTTGGCCCGTTAAGATCTGAATAACCATTCCAGTGACGACGTGTGTGTTTTCTGCAGTGAAATCTCTAGCTTCTTGGCCACCCAGTAGCCTCCAAGTGTCCATATCTGGAGTTCCAGATATTGCAGAGGTAATGGGGTGTGTTTGAAGCTGCCCACCTCCCATCTTCTTCAGTTCTCCTCTCACCCCTTATTAATTTCTAGCCAGTTAAAATGTGTGAAGCTTTGTCACTCATGTTGTGAATTTCCCCCGGTTTACCCCATTGGCTTCTTATGTATGGGTAGAGAAGGTCTCGGGACACACGGGCGTTATTTCACACTTCTCAAATGTTAATGCTGGCCCTGTGAATAAGAACAAACCAGATCTTGCCTGCAGGCTTACTGTCTGAAAAGAAATGACACAAAAGGGAAAAGGGATGAGGAGGGAAGAAGGGGAAAAATCAATTAGTATTTCAGCAGGGCTGGTGGAATGGCTCATCTTGTCATCATTATAGGAAACATATTGTTGCAACAGCTTCACTGGCTACCAGTTTGTTTCCTGACACAGGAAACAAAATGCTGTTTATGACCTGTAAAGCCCCGTATGGCTTGGATCCAGGCTGTCTGAAAAAGCTTGCCCCCCTACAAGAGCCTGCTCAAGTTTTAAGATCCTTGGTGGGAGTCTTTATTTCAGTCCCGCCACTGATGCCACGTGAGAGGGCCTTCTTGGTAGTTGCTCCCAGACTCTGAGGAGGTTAGGCTCCCCACCACCACCACTTTTTTTCTGGCAGCAGGCAAAGACATTTTAATTTCGACAGGGTTTTGGTAATTAGCAGGTTGTTGCAAAAGGGTATTTTAATGAGGCCCTGTGTGCTGTACTTTTATCCACGTATCTCTATTTTTAGTCTGTTAAAACTGTTTTAACTTGGTATTGTTTTAATTTGATAGCTTGTTTTTTTTAGAAAAACCTTTTCATTATAATAGTTGTGTTTAATCTGTACTTGGTTGCAGTCTGTGTTGGGATCTGCTTTAGGTCCCATATTGTGAAGAAGGCAGAATGTAAAAAGGAAGAAAAAAGGAAAGAAAGAACCTCTTCCATGTGTCGTCTCTGCTTGAGGCAGAAGTACTGATTTGGTGCTGGTACCACTGTTAATAGGAAGCCAAAGGCTTGCCTAGGACTGCTTGTATGGTATTTTTTTGCCGTCAGATGAAGACTCTTCTTTATTTATCTAAAACTTACGCACACTCCTTAGGCTCTCATTGTTTTTGGTTTGGTTTGGAATCCAACCTGCTCATTCTCTTAGGCTGTTTCTATGCTTTCATGTTTTTTTTTTAATTGATATTGCTATTTTCGTTATAGAATTTTGTATTTCTTACACTTTTTTTTATCTTAGTCTGCTAAATTACCCAGAGAATATTTATTTATGGATGAGCATATAAACTTACTGAATCACCAGAAAAAATAGATAAAACTGTTCTCACTTTTTAGGCAATGATATGTTCAACTATATGGTAATCAAACTCATGTACCTCCTTTTTGTCTTTCAGCACCAGCCCTCCTTACTGTTGTGTCGACCTGCATTCTTTGAGGACAGGCGAAATGGTCAAATCTGTGCAGTTTAAAACACCTATTTATGACCTCCATTGCAACAAAAGGTATGTTTATTTTTCAATATCTTTCCATTCCAGTCACCCCTGAGTGCTGCTGTGGCCGGCATCAAGTGGAATGTACCCACTGATAGACCTGCTTTTGCCAGCAGAGCAAGGAGGGAGACTTTGCTCCTTGCAAGAGTGTTTCCGTTTGGTTCCAGTCCCAGACTTTATATGCTGCTGCTGGTTCTTTCTCACCCAACAAAATCTGCTGACAAACGTTGAAGGTTGCTTGCTGTAACTGTGGTTCTCTGAGTGGTCATCCGCAAACTCACCCAACATGTCCAGCTTTCCTTTGTGGCTGCCATGGTCTTCTTTATTTTCTTGATGCTCCAGTGCTGCAACGTCCTAGAAACTGAGGGAAAGGGTGGGAGTTCCCTGGAACATGTGCAGTGCCAGATGGGCAGGAGTCCCATCAAAACAGTTTTAGAAGTTTGCAACATGCTTTGTTTAGGCACAGAACATGCAACCAGTCAGTGAACCACAGTCACAGGCAAGCAACCTGTGATTGTTATTGCCATTATCATCATAATCATCTATATACCCTACTTTTTCCAAAAAACAAGACTCAGTTTTTTTTTAAATATAAAAACAGGAGAGGACTATTAGTAATCATAACTTCTCAACAGAGGCCATAGAATCATAGAATTGGAAGGGGCCCCGTAGGTCATTGAGTCCAACTTCCTTGTTCAATGCAGGAACTCCAGCTAGAGCATCCCCAGCAGGGAACTGTCCGGCCTCTTTTTAAAGACATCCAAAGAAAGAAACCTCACTGCTTCTCTAGGGAACTGATTCCATTGTCAGACTGCTGTTTCTGTCAATAAATTCCTTCCAATGTCCAGTTGAAATCCCGCTCCCCATACCTTAAAACCATTAGAACCTGATCCTACCCTCTGGGTCAGCAGAGAACAAACCTCTACAAACCTACACTCCAGATCTAGGAATCTAAAGCAAATTAATCATAGTTCCTGGGGAGGGGGCAAAGGAAGGAAGTCTCGTGTTACGTTTGTGGACTTCCCACTGAGGCACTTGGTTGGTTGCTGTGGAGCTGTGGATGATGGACTAGATAGCCTTTGGTCTCATCCACTGACTTAAAAGACCAGATAAATGCTGCATTTAAACCCTCAAGAAATGAGTGAGAAAAAGTATGTTCTTGCTGGGAGAGGGTCAGCAATTTTTCCCAGAAGGCCTCATAAAGTCTAGCCACCTGTATGCCTTTCCCTTTGTGGTGTGGTATATTCCCGTGTTCTAAAATGGCTCCCCAGTTACTCTCCCTCTTGATTTTTAAAAACAATTTTTTTTTGTCCTTGCACTTCATGTCCTGGTAATCGTTTTAAGTGAGTTATTACATAAAACCTGTCCTCTCCCCATCCACCCTCCCTCTTAATTCCATTGTATAGCGGGTGGGGGAATAAATAAAAACACTTTCAGCAAATAAGGCAGGGCTGTTAGGCCTGGCAGATTTGCAATGAAAAACAACAATGTGATTATTTTTCAGGATGAAACACTTTTTTAGATTAATATGTTGGGTACCTTTAGTGGATTTTCTTTTTTTTTTTTAGTCACTGAGGAGAAATGAATGCTTTTTTTGAAAAGGACACTCCCCCCAATAAATTGCAGGAGATATAACATAGGTTTTATTAAAGAGGCACAAGCTCCCCCGCCCAATTTTCTCCAGTATTTCATGATAGAAACATGGACACTTGTATGCTGGTTTGGGATTTTATAGTAGCAGAAACAGACAATCAGACTTTTCTGCCCTGCCTGTTTCCAGAACCCCTGAGGTTTCCTCCAAGTGTACCCTTAAAACCATCATACCATCTGCCACAAGTGTAGCCTGGTTTTCCCAATAGCAATAAGGGACCCTTGAAATTAATGACCTGCAGGGTTGGCAATCAGGATGTAGCTGTTAACAAGCTTGTGTTCTACCTAAATGCCAAATGAAAGTACAGATTTCAGTTAAGTGAGCCACATGTTCCTCTGTAAAATTGACATAATGTCCATGTTCATAAATTACATGATGTGCATATGTCTGTCTTTATGAAAGGCACACGCTTCAAAATATGAGATATTTTAACATCTTGTTCTGTCTATATGTAAGAAAAAGTTTTCCAGCCTTCAAATAGGGGAGATCCCTTATAATAAGGGACACCTGCCTGCTCTATAAGGAGGCTGTCAAATAAGGGACATCCCTTGTAATAATTAGCTTCTAGTTCCACAAGGGACAAATTCTGTGATCCTCAAATAAGTGACCTCCCTTATAATAACCACCTTCCAGTGCTAGAAGGAATAGGCTTTCTGGCCCTCAAATAAGGGACCACCTCTTAGAGTAAGGGACACCTGTCAGTCTTATGAGGGACAAACTTTCTGACCATCAAATAAGGCACAACCCTCATAATAAAGGAGATCTGGCAACCTTTTCTCCCACAACCTCCTTTGAATATCTGCACATCCACTCCTCCGATACTCCATCTTGGGAGACTTGTGGGCACTTCAAAATCAAGTCAGGATTTTCTCTTTCCTTCCTCCTCCCTTTTTCTGACCTCCCTTTTTTTAGCTGCTGATGAACAGATCTAGAGATTTCAAAAGCTTGCAACCAAACTGGGCTCTTTTGGTTAGTCTAATTTGGTCTGATGAAGGCATTTTGGTAGTAGAAATGTTCAAGCTGTTCTTCTGGGTCCTTTTGCTTTCTGTGTTTTTGTAACTATGTTATTATTGCACTTGGGATAGCTACCCACTGCCCAATCCTACCTCTGTCTCTGTCACAAAGAAATGAAAGCTCAACTGAATCAGGGCTTGGCCAGAGAATGCAGCTTTTATGGCTTTTTGGTAGTCTGTCCCGTGTTGTGTGAGTACTTAGGGCACATGATGCTCTCACCCGGCTTGAAAATGCGAGTGTTAAATAGTTAAGAAAATTAATTTGCGAATGTTGAAACATCAAGCAACTTTAATCAGAATCAATTAGTTATTTAATTCATTAAAATGATTTAAAACAACGACAACAACAGAACTTAAAGGCATTAAACAACCCACTACTGTTTAAAGTTAAAATAATGTTACTTTCTTTTTAAACGTTACGATAAAATAAAAATCAAATTCATTGTTGAAAATTTAAATAAATTAGGGGTAGCAAATTAATTTTCAGTAAATGATTTCCAGCCTCTGCTATCGTTCTGCCTTACTGCTCAACACAAATGTTACTGCTCATTTACTGCCCCCTGGGCCTAATCTGTAGCAAGTAGAGATTGACAGTGAGGGTACAAGAAATCTGTCAGTTCAATATTAACCTCACTCACATTTTTTTAAGAGCACCAGGTTTTTGTTTTTTTCCCCTCTATACTGTTTCTGAAGACTCTTGCAAAGTTTGAGAAGGTTTTGATCAAAGGTGAACCAAATGAAATTCTCAATGATCAACCAAAACACCCCGGAAAGATGCCTGCAAACCCATATTAAAGACTTCCAAAGAAGTCCACCACCTTCTGAGACAGCCAAGAAGCTCTTCTTAATGGTTAGGTGGAACCTCTTTGTAATTTGAATCCATTCATTTGTTTTTCTAATCTGTGGGGCAGCAGAAAACAAGCCTGCCCCATCTTCTACATGACATCCCTTCAGATATTTAAAGATAGCTATCATGTCACCTCTTAGTCTTCTCTGCAAAGCATATTGTACCCACTTGCTTTATAACCATTAAAGACAGAGAAACCTGTTGGGGGAAAAGTAGGTGGAAGCCCTAATAATAAATTTGGGCACAGGATTCCTAGTACTTAGCTTTTCAAGACTGGCTTTAATTCCCTTTATATCCAACTACTGAGGGGTTCAAATTTAGACGTTAAAAAGTGAAACAATCAAAATTCCTCTGCATGTAAGGATGAGTCAGTTTCAGTTTCTCCAACACTGATTTATTTGAAAAGAGTATACAGTTCTTTCTTTCCTTTTTGTGAAGAAGTTTGTAAATTTTGGTTAGTTCGTTGTTGTTGTTTTTAAACAAAGGGAAATTCTCCTTCCTTAACTAGATACTAGGTAACTGCTTGTCCTTCTTGGTCCTGAGAGTGGGTAAGTAAAGAATGCAGAGATGGCAGCCAAAGCAGTAATAACAGCAAGTGGGTGAAAAGAGAAGGCTTAGATTGGAGAAGTGTGGTGGTAAACAGCCACAGAAAATGGACCAAAAGGGGAGAAAATTTTTGCTTATTTCCTTTATATAGAAATGTCTGTCCCACCTATCTAGTGCCTGAAGATTACTCAGGAAAACTTACAACAGATTCAAATCACAAATCTTATATAAAAGAATATGTTTTAATAAAAATGTCCTGGTACGTCAACAGAGGCAAGGGCCACAGATAAAATAAAGTTTGAAGAAAAAAGTGCCAGGCACCAGTCTGCCAAAATCTCTCCCAGCAGTTGAAAAACACTCAGAGAGAAACCCAGTTCTTTACATGGGAAAGTGTATCCTAGAGTCCCACTGGAGAAGGCCCTAGTCTTTTGCAGAATGTGGAGATAATTAATGAATCTATTATCCCATTAATTTAAAATGTAGGAAGTTTTGAAATTCATTATTTTAATGGTTAAATGAAAACAACTGGCTACTTTAGGAACATTTACTTTTTCTTGTTACTCATAATTTGCTGTAGATCATTTTTGGTAATTTCAAATGACATTTTTTATTTAACAGCTAAATTGAGCTATTAGTTAATGAATTAATTATGTATGTTTTTATTTACTGTTTTACAGCCACGATGCTTTAATGATCTAACACTTGTGTATTAACACTAAACCTGACACTTCAAATCTCTGCTGTTCTCAAGATGTAGTGAAAGATCTTTCCTTCTGATCTTAGGGAGTGGGAAAAGTGGTACAGTAGGAATTCTGAAACAGCCACTAACATGTCAAAAATTGGTCCAGAGACCATATCCAGCACTTCTTCTCTCAATGCCCCCTTTGTATAGCTAGGAAGTTTGCCCTATCAGCTGAGATACATGCATCCCCCACATGCTTGGCAGAACTGCTGGTCATCTTTTCAGTCAGGAGAGACACAGAGGTGTTGGGTGCCTTATGGGAGACCTGTGCCTTTTTGTGGTGAGGCAAAGACATGAAGTGTTATCTTGAAGATGCAATGGAAGATTTGAACGTTTTTGAATTTCACTACTGCAAATTGGAATTCTGACTGTTGATTATAACAATAACAAAATGAAGTATGGGCACAACTGTTGTCAAGCAAAATCTATTGCAGAGAGTTTCCTCAGTTGAAACCATTGGGGTCATATCCCCAAGTGTCTCATTTAAAGGCTCTGTAAGAAACAAACATTTTCTCCTAAAATACATTTATGGTTTGTTTCCATATAAAGAAAAGAAATAACACTGCCTTGGCAGACTTCTTTTTTATTCCCAGTCTCACCCAACTTATCAAAAGACCCTTTCTATGTGTGTATGAGACACAACCCATTTTATTTAACATCTGTGATGTAGTGAAAGTCACCATGCATTTCTCCATTCCTAGACCAAACCATTTTTGGTGGTTTGTGGCTGTGGAACTTGGTCTGATAATATTCAGGGAGAGGGGAAGAAACCAGCACAGGGTGATAGTTGTGATAATCTTCCACAATGTTTAATCTTCTCTTTCCTGTTTGAATATTGTGATATTTCAGTCATTCTTCATTTTGTGTTTTCAGGATTCTTGTTGTCGTCTTGCAGGAGAAAATAGCTGCTTTTGACAGTTGCACCTTCACCAAGAAGTTCTTTGTCACAAGTAAGCAGCATATTAAATTATCTCTTGGTCTGTCTGTCTGTCTAAAGCTTTTTTGTCCCACTTAACTACTCTAGCTGAGTAGGGTAAAACCAGCAGCTTACATAGTCAGTGCCCTCAGGATTGTCATCTAAAGGACATGGCATAAAAGGAAAAAGGGATGAAAAGGGAAGAAGAAAAGAAGACAGCAAATGGTCTTTCAGTAGGGCTAGTGGAATATCCCCTGCTTCTCATTTCACCTCTATTTCCAAAGTTTCATCTCCTTGCCTCTCTTTTCTGAAGAGTTGCAGTTGAATTGAATTTTGTTGGACTTGTTGCCTGGTTTCAGGGACCTAGTTGGAAATCAAGTACTGGTAGTCACTGCTGGCACTGATAATAAATCTGAGAGCAGTTAGCATTGTTTAATCCTTTTCTATTTTGTTTTTATCAGATAAAAGATATGTTCAAAACTCTAGAGAGAAGTGAGTACAGTGGGCCCTTTGTGTCCACTAAGGTTTAGTTCCAGGACCCCCATGGATACCAGAACTCACGGATGCTCAAGCCCGATTATCTACAGTGGTAGTAAAATGGCATCCTTTATACAAAACGACTGAATCAAAGTTTGCTTTGGGGATTAATTTTTTTTTAATATTTTCAAGCTGTGATTGGTTGAATACATGAATATAGAGGGCTGACTGTAATTTTAAAAGGGCAATAAAAATATGTTATTAAATATTATTAAACCAGAAATAACAGTAGCTATTTACCTATGCCAGCATCATATAATATAAACTGTGAATACATTGCATAGAAATATTGTGATCACTGATTAGAGAAGTGTGTCTGGTCAGAAAGATAACCATGAAACAGGAAGATTGAGATTATATTGCTCTTTCTCTGTCTGAGGAATATGAAGTGGTCTTGCTTTGGACAGTCCTGTAAGGTGAGTTGGGAAGACTTTAGACTTGCAAGGTATCCTTTGTTATTACAGTAGCCCTCCACTTTCACAAGGATTCGGGATGCAGAACCCTTGCAAAAGTGAAAAAACTGCAAACAATGCCCCCATGCTCTCCCTCCCATTCCCTTCTGGAGCTTCCCCCACCGTTCTCTTGCGTTTTGCCTCGACTGTACAACCTGTTAGATACTTTCAGGGTGGTTCTTCCCCACACTTCTTGCCACTGCTGCCATAGATCTCAGAGCTATTCTTGATGTGTTGAACACCTACTGTTCTTAATAATATGGGAACTAGTTCTGCAGAAATCTCTACTGAAAGATATGAAAGTTCCACAAAAGACATGTGATGTTACGGCACTCCCATTCATTCCCCTTAGATTGTCTTGATATGCAACACCCTTTCGTTCTCACTGGATCATCACTTTTTGCTCCTTATTGTTTTCAACTGTCAGCAACCTTGATTTCACTGCCACAATGAATTTAATTTATTTTAAGACATTATGGTCCTGACTTTGAGTAAAGGATGTATTTGCAGAGGCACATAGGCAAAAGCAATGCCTTTTAGGGAGTATACAATTGTTGTTTTTGCTGTTGCTGATTTATTTCTATTCTGCCTTTTACCCAGGTTGGGACTCAGAGCGTCTTGTAACAAATTAAAAAGCATATAGTTAAAAATTCACAAAATACGAAAGTTAAAAAGATATTAAATGATAAAAATAAGTAAAAGTAGATTAAAACATATACTGGGAAACACATACATGCACACGAACACACACACACACACACACACCCCAGCACAACATTTAGCAAGATCCAGCACATTTCTTATGTGGGACAGGCTTCATACAACCAATCATTAAACACCCACTGAAACAAAAGAGTCTGTGAAAAGAAGATGGGGAGGATTCCAGTCTAATTTGCCTGGGAAGGCAGCTGCAGACCCTGGGAGCAGCCACTGGGAAGCCCCTCTGTCCCTTGTACCAGAGTTTTGGACGATCTGTATGATACCACCCCATTGGCCCCCATATCCGGGTACAGATGCCTTTTAAAGCACGTGGTATGATGTGTACATTTGAGAAAATGCCAGGTTTTATGTGTCTTTATGATTTTCAATCTAGAAATGAGAACTTTCTGCAGGCAGCCTTGAATGTCACTCATGGTGAGGCCTTTTCAGAGGCAATCCCTTGTCTGTGAAAATGCAGAACTCCCTGCTTTGGCCATTAAGGCCGTTGAGCTGTAGGTTCTTGTGCATGACTATTTCAGATGTTGCTCTTTGTTTTGCAGTCTTAAGAGCTTACGTTCCCAGGCTGGGTAAGGATTAGAAGAAGGCTTCTCTCCTCCTCCACAACTTGCATTGAAGCACATGCCAGTAGGTCCTTTGCAGAGTAGTAAACAAATCTGCATTTTCCCAAGCGGGCTGTGTTATTCCTCCACCAGCCCACTCACTCGCCTGCAGAGAACTCCTCCTCAAAGTGGTCAAGTGAATTTTACACTGCAAGGCTACAGTTCAATGAGCCAACATTTTTTTTTTTACTCTGAGTAGGAGGAACCCTAATACGCAACTTTACTCCAGGTATCAAAATTTGGAAATACACTGCTGCTTTAGTTTTATGCTCTGAGTGGCCTTGAAGATTCCTATGGAAAAGCAGGCCATTCGTTTATAAATAGATAAGCCCGTGCGTGCCGGTTGACTTGCACAAAGACGTTGTCCCCCATGTCATTCCGTGTGAAGATACAAGGCCCCCATTCAAAGAGAGGTTTGCCTTCCCAGAAGTACCCTTTGCTCCTGTAAGCAGAAGTCTATCTTTTGCCCCAGATGTTAAATGTAAACTCTTCCGACCTTTTTGAAGAGGACGAACGAGGCGGTACCTTGATCTATATATGTGTTTACTGGTTCTCCCCCTCTGCCATTGAGGATGCTTGAATCCAAGCTCACGCTAGGAAGAGTTTTTGTCCTTAAAAGGAAAGCTGTAGCCAAGTATGCTTAAAATTAAAGGATGGGGGTGGGGGGCTGGGATGCCTTGAATTTACCCAGTCTAAGTATTACAACATTGTGCAAGTGTGTTTTCAAACTGGACACAGCAGCTTTTCTTCAAAGAGGGAAAAATGAGAGTGCTTTGTGGAGTAATCTTAAAGTTACCAATAGGTGTCAGTTTCTCCCTGCATTATGGCTTTAGGATCTCAGGGGAGGAAGAATCTACTTTCCCTTTAGCTTGAGACAACCTGACACAGACTAACCTTGATTTTGAAGGCACTCTCTGATTCTTATATGGCTTTTGGTAATCTTTTTTTTCCCCCCAAATCAAAGTGTGAAATCAGATCTGTATGGGTCAGCTTATTTCCCAACCCACAGATTTTGTAGTGAGATAAAATCCCTTCCTGATCTCTTGCCTTGGTTTAGTGCTCTCCTTTTCACAACAAAATAAATGGAAGTGGTTTACCTTTAAACCCACCCCCACACTAAATTCTCAAGTCTAAAAGACCGTCTTCCTAAGTTTTTCACTTGAAGGAGGCCCAACTGAAACATTTGTTAACTCTCCCCTTTCCAGCACAACAACTTATGCAAAATCCCATGCACTACCATGTGTTCTTGCTGTCTGTCATTCTGTCTACTTCCCTTCAGGCCTGCCTGTTTGTCCGTCCGTCCGTCCATCCATCCATCCATCCATCCATCCATCCATCCATCCATCCATCCACCCATTTCATGGCAATCATTAATCAGTAAGTTCCATTAATTGATTATAAGGATCCCCCCATGTCTGCAGTCTCACCTTCTGCATTTTCAGTTACTTGTGGTTCAAAAATACTAGATGGAAAATACTGGCATCTGAGCAACAGCACCCACATGGCCTATGCCAGGCCTTGCCACTTGCACTTCGCCTGCCCTCCCCCCACTTTGACCACTTCTCTGTCTCTGGTGTCACTGGAAGTAGCCCTCCAGCTCTGCAGGGACCATCGAGAGGCTTCATACCACCTGGCACTATGAAGCTTCTCTGTGATCCCTGTAAAGCTAGAGGATTCGGTACAATCTGCAGTTTCATACCTCCATGGGGGTGAGATGTCTTGGAATGTATCCCCTATGGATAAGATGGGATCACTAGAAAAGTTTTTTTTAATAGACTAAAATGTTGTTGTTAACTTTCAAGTCAACATTGACTTACGGTGACCTACAAATGAGAGGCCCCAAATCGCTCTATCATCAGCCGCCCTGCTCAGGTTTTGCAGATTCAGGGCCGAGGCTTCCTTGATTTGAGTCTATCCATCTGTAATGCAGTTGTCCTGTTTTCCTACTGTCTTCTCCCTTACCAGGCATTATTGTTTTTCTTAGGGAGTCATGTTTTCTCATGATATGGCCAAAGTACGACAGCCTCAATTACTAAAATGTAGCTCCTTAGAAATCATATGAAAGAAGGGGCTTGGGCATTATAGGAGAACATTCCATTTCTTTTACCTTCTTGGGAGTATTAGGGGAAAGGAATGGGTTTATGGAAGTGTCAGTGGTCTGTTTCCGTTGGGACGGAAGAACATAAGAGAAGAAAGAAGACTGAGAGGTGGGGTGGGCAGGAGAGACTGTGAAAGCCCATAGCTCTGTCAGATTAGAATAAATTTGCCTTTGGCATTGTTACATGTATATAAAAGGGTATTTTAGGTGTTAATTTCTGGATTATTTTTATAATGATAAATCTCAGTAGAATTTCCCTGGACCCATTGGAAGGGACAACCCTTGAAAATACCCAGTACTGAAATTAAAAATCAGTGCCTTAAATTATAATCAGCTTGAGATAGTTTTGCCCTTAACATGAGATTCTCATAAAATCGTCATGTTCTCTGTTTAAGCCGAATGGGCGCTTAGGATTTTAGCAAGCTTTATGAAATGCATTCTCTGTTGAAATGAATAAACCAGGAATTATTCCAGATCTTTTGCTGCTTAATTGGATGAGGTGCTCTAGTGTGATCAGCACCGTATCAGTCGTGGCTTAGGAAGCTGCATCGGAAACTGCCTTATTGGTCCATCTAGGTCAGAGTCATCTATACAGCAGCTCTCTAGGGTTTCAGGTAGGGGTCTTTCTTGTCCTTATGTGGAGATGCAAAGGGCTGAACCATTTCACCATCTGTGTGTGAAGAATGCCCCTAACTGTTGTTCTTATATGGAATGCCCATCAAATGAGATTTGAGTCCAGGATTTTAAAGCTTTAAAGTCCAGCGCCTTAATCTTCGGTACCGCCATGTCCTCAGTTGCTTGTCGTTAATGGATGGACATTCTCTTAGTGCACAAAAAGTATTTTGATTCTTACTTGTTTCTCCTCTTCATGGTGCTCTGCAGCATCTTCTTTCCGTTCTGTAGTGTAATGGGCATGAGGAAAAGAGAGAGAAGTGTTACCGGCTGGAGCTTCCATTTATTGCCATGATGGCTCCAGTGCTTTTCAATAAGTGCTCATGCCCCCACTTGATTTTTGCTTAATATGATAGAGGGAGAATGGTTCCTTCCTTTCAGAAGAGGCTAGTGATTTAAATATGGCGGTGTAACAATGCCTTTGTGTCCAGGAACAGGCCCACTTTGTACAGCTCTCGTCAACCTCACATCGATGTGTTCTTAATCTCCAGAGAGAAAGAAGATGACCGAAGCCATTATCTGGCACCAAGTTTCTATTGACACTGTAGTGCTTAGTCCCCAAAGAGAGGCCATTTTCTTGAAGGCTTTAGCCTGTGTGCTTACTTTGTCCTATATTTAAAATTATGATTCTGCTCTTGATATATCAAAATATATAAGTCCATTATTTATTAATGCGGGACTGATGCCCATTCTTTTGAGTGGCAGTGAGCACATCCCCCTTGCTATGAGGACAGACTTCTGCATATGGCCCCTTTACCTGGGTGCATGTGGTCTAAGTTCTCATGTGTGTATTCTTTCTTTTTGTCTCTTAAGACTCTTTTGTCTCTTTTGTCTGACCTTGAATTTAACTCCGTACCTTGAATTTCGTTAGCTATCAGTGTATACCCTGGACCCGGAGATTTAATATGGACCTTTAGATTGTAGGTGCTGTCTTTTCATAAATGAGCACTGACAGTGGAACCTTTTTTTTTAAAGTTTCTCCATGAAGAGAAAGCTAGAGAGCACTTCAGCTGGCTGGCTGGCTTGAAATTAAAAACTTTAACAGAGACAGAATAGCTTTGACTTTTTAAAAATCTGTCCTGTCTTGCAGGGGCGAGTGTTGTTGCAGCTTCCCGGTGCAGCTGTCTTTGATTAGGAAACCACTTTAAACTCCACTTGCCCTGTTCGTTTTGAGGTTGAAAAAGCTTTATCATAGGCAGCCGAGCGGCTGGAGGATGGATGTGCCTGGCGCATCCAGTCTGCTTCTCACACAGGCCATTTCCACACTACACTGTTATAGTGCTATTATTCCACTTTCAACATCCTATGGAATCCTGGGGTTTGCAGCTTAGGGAGGGGCCTAGAACTATAACAGGCTAGTGTGGATATGACCACAGTTTCTAGAACTAGGTAGGTGCCACTGGGCCTTTGTTGCCCAAAAGAAGTGAGACAAGCTTTCAATTTAATTAAAATAAAAATATAGGGGGAAAACTCGTAAATTCTGTGAAATTTATTGTTATTGCACAACATTCTTGTTAAAAGAAATCCGAAAGAATAAAAAGTAGGGAAAAGTATTAGTGAAAAAGAGTAAGCCAGCAGATAATAAACTGAAAATACACCTGTGAGAAACAGTGTCATCAACTTAGAAAAGATGACCGAATATCCAAAGAAGTATCCATGCAGAGTTAAAGTCTATATACTATATGGTCAGATATCCTCCATCCGCTGAACAACTCAGCAGCGGCATCTGTCTTTCCAGTGCTGCAGTATAAGCCCATTAGCCCCAGAATGAGCATGGACAATCCATTTCTGTTGACGGGAAGTTAGTTTCCAAGATGGGAGCAAATTGTTCAAGATCATGTGTATGGTTGCAGAATTCAAAGATTGCAGCAGGACAAAATCTGTTTGCCTGATGACCATTGTCCCAAGGGAAACTATGATTGGGCATAACCATATCATGTATTAAAGAGATGTGTGAGGAGAACACCAGAACCAGTAGCTAGTCAGTGTATGCAAATCTTTGCTAAAGAAATGCTATAGAGTCAAATCTACCCAAAACAAGAGTTTTGCTGTGGTAACGGAGTCCAAAATCCATAGATATGTGTCACCAAAGAGAATGTTGGGTTGGGTAGTTTACTGAGGCCAAAGAGCTCTCTGGCTGAGAATTCTCAAAGCCCCTCCCTAAACTGCAAACTCCAGGATGCCATAGGATGTTAAAAGTGGAATAATAGCACTTTAACAGTGTAGTGCAGAAGTGACCTGAGTCTTTGCACAAGCCCCTGTTCTGTCAAGCTCAGTCCCTGGCATCTGCACTTCAAAGGAATCCCAGGCAACAGGAGTGGGAAAATCCCTTCTCTGCTTCAGCTCAAGGGAGCTGATGCAAACGTCCTGAAGTGGACAGTACGGTGCTAGAGAGCAGAATGGTTGGAAGCCAATTCAGGCAGCTTCATATGCTTCTCATAACGCTTTGCCAAACAGCACCAGGAATTTGTCTTCTCATGTTGGCGGGGTTTTGGTCGGAGTCCTTCAGAAAGGAGGTCAAGGACGGATGTGAATGAGAGGAAGTCAAAGAACAATGGAAGATGCTCCGGGCTGGGAGAGTGATGGCATTTTCTATAGGGCCCTTCATCTCCAAAGGGAATTTATAAACACATTTGCAAACTATATTACTTCATACCCTTTATAAACAAAGTTTAATTTATCCTTTCTTTCTTTCTTGAGGAATAAACAAAATATTAGTTGAAAGGACTCAATGGTTTGTTTGTCATCTTCTGGTAATAAACAGTGCCTTGCAACAAAGCATTCCCTCCTATCCTTTATTTATTCTGTTCCCATTCTACACCTCTGTTTGTCTCACTCTATTCCCGTTTTGGTCAGATTATCTAGCAGATGGGAGGTTCTTGTGGGCAGTCCTTTGATGTTTTAATGTAGTTGTGTGCTTTGTGTGTATTGTGTCTTTTATGCTCATGGAATTCTGTAAACTGTAATAGTTTGGCATAGTTTATCCATTTGGTGGGAGCACCAGGCATCTTACGGGACCAAGGCTTTGTTGCCAGTTATGGTTTGCACACAAGGTTATAGAAGGCTGTGGTTGAACAGCACTGCTTGGGTTCCTTTACTCTACACTCCCATTCCCTCATGAAAGGCCCTCTGAGCTTCTGCAGCCATAGTTTTCTGTTGTAGCCCATGCCTTGCTCACAGAGAGTGATGTTAAATTGCCATTCACTTTGCTTTTTGCATTCATTGACCCACTATGTTTTTCCATTCCAGTGGTAGAGCATCAGCATTAGATGCAAAAAGTCTCATGTTCAATTGCCACGTATAGTTGAACACATTATGAGGCAACCTGAAATGTTCCTCCGGGCAGAAAAATTACTTCAATTGAAGGGCCTGCGTTTTTTCTTTCATGGTAGCCAGCCAGATGCATCTGGGAATTTTATAAGCAGGGTGTGAAGCTGACAAGCATCTCCTATTGTTTGTTTCCTGTCACCTGGTGTTAAAGATAAGACTACCTCCACCTGCAGAGATGTCACGTAACTGAGCCGTTAGTCCCCAGATTGCTGCTGGCCTACAAATTCCATAACTTGTCATATTTAAGCAATACCAGCTGGGGATGATGGGAGTGGAGGTACTTGAAAATTTACTACCAGTCCCTTTCAAAAGCTGCTGCAACTGGTGATTGCTCATTGTTTGTGCTTTCAGATACCAAGTTCTCAAATGGAAGAAGTGATTGGCTAGGGACCCAAGCTCCTGATGGCTTAACAACTCTTAGTGTACTTGGAAACGGGCTGGATTTCTGGTCTCTGCAAGGTTAGGTCTGAGGCCATGTAGTTTCAGTTCTGATCTCATCAGAGATTTCCCTCTCCTTTTCATTTTCAGTCCCAACCGTGTCTTGTGATAAGCTATGCAAGCACAAAATGCAGATGGCTGTAAAGCTCAGAATGCATTTTTGACATCTGTTTGGGTTCGTACCATGCTTCTCTGAAATATTGCTACAGATGGGGCTCTGACCATAGTTAGATGCAGAATAGAAAGGAAATGAGATACCTATGCAAGAGAACAATGCAGGCTGGCTAGGTGTTCCCAGTCATCTAACGTGGCTAGAGCAGGCAGTGTTGCATCTGCACTGAAGTTCAGGGAAGTCTTCAAGAAAACAACCTGTAGGCATTTTCTTTAAAAGGATGAAAGAAAACTCTACTGAAGAAGGTTTCGCGAGAAACCAAAACCAGTCTAAATGGGACATGATGAAAAGAATGATAGATGTCATTGGCATGCATTTTAAAAGCCGTATAGAATGGATGTTGGAAGAAGGGAATGATATATATATAAAAAAATCTCATCCCACCTCCCTTTTTGGGGGGTGGGTGGGAAAAAGGAGATAAGTCCCTTTAACAGTGTATCAGTTTACATTGCGTATTGAGAAGATGAGCCACATATCCTTTAAGCTTATGTGGCTCCCCAACAGAATGATATATGTGGGGTAAAGCAAACTGGAGACTGTCTGTACTGTCAGACCTCTGTGAAGGAAACGACCATCCCACGCAGCCTGCTTAGATGTACAAATCGCAAAGATTTTATGGTAAAGATGCTATTTGTGTTTTCCAGTTTTCTTGTGTCCCTTCTAAGTAGGTAAGATGGGCCATATGATCCACTGCATTTTAAAAAGCTATCATGATTACCAACTTGGAGAGCTTCCAGAAGGGATTAGAGTAGGAATGCCCCCATTGATTTAAGAAGGCTTGAATTTGGGGACGAGGGATGTTTTAATTCTGTCTGCACACAGTGGAATAAGGGAACCAGGGCTTCCAAAGCTGGTATCACTAGAACTTTTTGATTCGTAGGGACTTGATGCCATTTGCTACCATCGACCTCACAAACTTCTCCTGTGAGCTGCTGTCCTCACAGCAGTGGGCAGGAGAGGATGAATGTTCTCAGAAACAGTGGACTGTTCTGAACTTTCTGTGTTGTAATCTAGAGTACTGAAGGAACATGATCTTGATTGAATAGTTAAGACTCATTACATTTGTAGTAGGTGTGTGTGCGTGTGCACCTTCACGTTGCCCATCGTCTTGTGGTGACCCCATCAGTTTGTAGGATTTTCTTAGGCAAGGAATCCTCAGAGGTGGTTTTGCCATTTCCTTCTTAATGTGTATTTTTATATTTTAAATTTTGATAGAAACTCAGAGTATGAGTGCTATAGAAATCAAAATAAATAAATATTCTGCTACAGGGTACTCTGTGGGGTTTGCCGTGGAAGTCCTGTATGTTGTAAAGAATTTTTGCAATGTTCTTGGGTACCAGTTCGTGCAGAGGGCCTCAGCATTACTTTGACTCCTCAAAGCGTGCCCTCTGTTAGGAGAACTGCAGAAGGGTTGCAGAATAGTCAGGAAAAATTGTCCTTAGCCTTGCACTTCATTCCTGATGATAGAGACCAAGACTCTTTCCACGAGGGTTGGATTACTGACAATGCTGTGAGCGCCTGGTCTAGTGCCCATGATTTTCGTAATATGTTGCTGGCACAGTTTACTGTTTTTCCTCTGAAAAACTACTACTTAAAGGCAAGACTACAGTTGTTAGAATGTATTACGTATGTGCTTTGATTTCTGGAACAACAGAGAGTTTATTAAATGGTCCACTGAAACCCCCAGCAGTTTTATAGTGTTTTGCGCGCCCGCGCGCGCGCACACACACACACACACACAAAATACTAAAAAACAAAACAACAAACAAACAAAATTGAGACCAGCTGCTCTAGAGGACATGCTTATGTTAACTGGGAGAAGATTGATTGTGGCGGGCAAGTTGACTTTTCCGGAGTTTCTTCTCTGGTCTTCACTGGTTGCTTCATTAGTTGCTTCTCTGGTCTTCATTGAGGGACCCCAGGAAACATCCAAAACACCTCAGAACAAAGTTTGGAAGCATTGCTGTTATGCAAAATTAAGATAGTTCTGCAGCATTTGCTAAATTATACTAATGTACATCTTCTTAGCTAGGTTCCAAAGAAGAACTTTAGCTGCTCCTAAAGTTGTAGGCATGCTGTATCAGATTGCTGGCTTGCTTTCTGGTCTGCAGTTCCCCAGCCTCCACCCTTGAGGTCATATCCCAGTCTCCTTTTCAAAGCTCCCTCCAGTTCAGAAGAGGGTTGCCAGCATGGCAAGTGGGTATGAGCAAATGAATTCCAGAGTCCTGTGGGATGCTTGGGACTAGCTGAGTGTTTTTTTGGGGATCTGGACTCTTGGGTCTTGGATCTGATGCACAGGGGGTGGGAGTGGGGAACTGTGACCCTCCAAAGTGTTTGGGCTGCAACTCTGCCAAATGCCCACTGTATAGTGAGTGATAAGCTACATGTGGAAGCTGTGGTCCAAAACATCTCTGGCATCAATGATTCTCCATTCCTGTGTTGTAGGGTGTTCATTTGCTTACTGTCTGCATCTTCCCCATCAAATCCACATCCCTTCCCCACAAAAAAAATTGCCCCCAAACTCCCTCTAGAGTCACAGGAGCATTTTCACCATGTCTTTTTATAAGAATAGGAAGTGAGAAGAAGTTATGTCCTGTTCACTTTCTGTTTTAAAAAAGGCTTCTTCAGGAGCGAAATTGGTCGGCGGGGGGCGGGGAGGCATAGTTGAAATACCCACTAGCAGGCATTTGGGGATAATTTTTTGTGAAAAATTTTGCGATTTTTTTTTAACCTCTGGGTTCCACGAGATCTCCAAGCATGATAGAAAGACCTTCCACATGTCCTAAAAGTCGTTTTGGGGCATTTTAGAGCAAGTTTCCGATTTTTTTAAAAAAAATATTTTTGACCGCAGGCGGCTGCATGCAGCCTGTTTTGTTTTCTGACACGAAGGATAAGATGGTGCTTTCTCCATTGTATATGGGAAAGCTCATTGGATTGGTAATTGAATCTTTCTTCAGCATGGGCCCTGGAGCAACCTTCTTCACCTCACCTGAGGGTAGCAGGCTAACTTAGAAAACAAGCCATGTGGCACTTCCAGCCCTTTCCTCCAAAAAGAGATGCTACTGCTAGTAATTGAGCCCCGAAGGAATACTGGTATGGCTGCTACCACAGCCCCCATCCTACCATCTATCATTTGAGATCACTGCCTCAACCTGCCTAATAATAGGGCTGACCCTGTGGAATCTATTCTCAGTCTTACTATAGGAAGGAAAAGCATGGAGATGAGTTGGACAGCCATGTGAAATCTGTTTTTTTCATTTGATCTTGGCAAGGTACAGAATCCTTTGAAAGACTGTATGTCTCATTATTCTCAGAGACACCTTTTGGATTTTTTTTTTCAGGTTGCTATCCTTGCCCAGGGCCAAATATGAATCCCATAGCTCTAGGAAGCCGGTGGCTAGCTTATGCCGAAAACAAGGTAAAGAATCAGTTGGCCAGTTCATTGTTTGTTCTCTCACTTACTTGTATGCCTGTGAAACTTGTGATTTCCTGCTCCTTGCGGTCTCCAGTCTGTGTCTTGGAAGTATGGGAATCAGGAAGCAGACAGAACGAAAAAGCGATATTTACTCAGACTTAGAGAATTAAACTGTTTATTTGAAAATGATAGCAAACATGTGAGGAGATGTGAGTTTTCCCCTACTTTCTGAAATCACCCTCCAGATAAATGGACCTGCAACCCTGCTCTTCCACGGCCAACACGAGTAATGGAGTGTGCTGGCCAAAATGATAGGAGTTGTAGTCTCACATGTCTGGAGGGATCCAAATAAGGAGAAGCTAATGGGTCACCAGGCTTCGGCCCTATGTCTTAGCCTGCCAGTGGCTTTATGTTGATAGGCTGAAAGAGTTGGGTTAGATTTGTTCAAACATATTTGTGTGAGGGGCTTCCAGCTCTCATATCTTCTCCTTTGTCCTTCAGTTCCACTGTCCCCCTGACCTCTTTTAACACAGCTAGCTAGCTAACTAGCTAGATACGCAGACAGATAGATGTTGAAGGCCTATCTCTTGTATAATTGAAAACTGGAAGCTGTAAGTACATGATAGTCTGGGTGGCACCCAAAAGATTATTTTAAAAAAGAGAAGCAGCAGCAAGAAAAATGTGCTACAACATCTTGAGGTTTGGGGATTTGTTGGGTGGAGGGTTATTTTGTTTTGTGTTGTCTGCAATCTTTATGAAAAGGAGAGGCTGGGTCGTGGTGGAAGAGAATCTTATACACACAAGAGGCATCTAAATGTGCTGGAATGCCGTGCTGTTTTCTAGGAGTGATATGGACGTGTTCTCTTGCTCTCTTTTTCCATAGCTGATCCGGTGCCATCAGTCCCGTGGTGGGGCCTGTGGAGACAACATTCAGTCCTACACTGCCACAGTCATCAGTGCAGCCAAAGTGAGTAGCCTGGCGACTGCTAGCTTGGCTTACTAGCTGGCTGTTTTGCTTTTGTATTTATATTTAAGTTATATAAAAACACACTTTAATACTCCTCTTCATCAGATCAGATTTCTGGACACAAAGCAACATTGAGACAAAGACAGAAACCAAGAAACCACGGGTTTTGAAACTTAAAGAACACACACATACAGACTTGTGCAATTTAATTGTCAAAGTCTGTAAAAATACCAGAGATAGATCAGCAAGAATAATTTTTATCTGGTAACAAAATCATAACAGTGATGGCATCTGGGTGTTAACTTCTCAGGGTCAGCATTCCAAAAGAAGGACACCTTTGGAAAAAGAAGATTTTAAACAGCATCCTCTCTATTGTAGATGATCTGGATGCTTCTTGTAGAAAATCTACTCAGTGAAAACTTTGGAAAATGATTTTTTAAAAATGTTCAGTATTTGGAGTTGCCCATTTCCTTGATTCTCATCTGCCTTCCTGCATTGTTTGCTCACCAAGGCCTGCTCTACCAGGGCAAAGAAAACCATGCTGACATAGTAGAATGGACTGCATCTTTTCAAACTGCAGGTGGAGAATCATATTTCTGAATGATCCCCTGCCTTAAAAACAAAACTTTGTGTGCAGCACAAACTGGCTTGGAATGTGAATCCTTTCCCTTGCTGTTGTACTTTTCTATATGCAGGGAGGTACTGGTTGTTCATGTTGCTCGTTAAATAACATGCTGGTGCTGGGGAACAACATTCCTAATTCTGACAGTGAAAGCCAGTGAAATGCAGTGGGCAGGGTGTCAGACTAGGAATGACTTTCAGTCTTGACTGAGTCATGAAAATTTGGGTTAGACCAATTTCCCTTCCTCTCTCTCTTTCAGCCTGCCTTTCTCTTCCAGACCTACTTCACAGGTTTGTTGTGAGGATCAAGTGGGATAAAGAGAGAGATGCCATCTTGAGCTCATTGGAGGCAGGGGCTTGGAAGCAACCAATCAGTCAATGAAATAAAAATGACATCTCTTGAATGTATTTCAAGCAGAGAGAATGTTTCATGCACATTAAATTAGTAGGTCAAAATTGCACTAACAGTAATAGATATCTGTAATATGGATTTCTAGTGTTCAAAGGGATGGCAAAGTCCAGGTAGTTATCCTTGTAGGTGATATTCTATCTAGCCATGGCACATTATTTGTCCCCATGTTGTAAATGGGTGGTTGAAGCAGAGAGGACTGCACATTTTCCAACGTTTCTATTGTGACCCCAAAGCTGAGACCAGAATCGAAGAGCCTTCCTGGCTTGCTGCCGTTGTGCCACATCACAATGTCAAGCATAAGAGTTCAGATGAAAGCAGGGATGGGGGCTCAGTGGCTCTCCAGATGTTGTTGAAAGTGCTATTCTACACAGTGCATATTTAAACTGTGGAATTCACTACCACAAGATGTAGTTTTGGCAGCTAACTTGAATGGCTTTAAAAAGAGGATTGAACACATTCATGAAGTCTGAAGCCATCAGTCAAGATAGCTATATATCATCATCTGGATCAGAAGTGGTATACCTCTATGTATATCACTTGGTACAGAGTGTGAGATGGGTGGTGTGGTTACAGCCCTCCTGATGATGAGCGCCCTGCTGATTGACCACCGCATGAACTGAAGGTTGGATTGAATAGACCTTTGGTCATATCCAGCATGTCTGTTCTTGACTCCCTCAGATCGCTCCCATTGATTCTACTGGCTAGCCATGGTGGTCTTTGCAATCCAGCAACATCTGGAGGGCCATGTAACCTCCCCAACCTGGTGATAAAGACATCTTGGCTCCAATCTTGACTCCAACCACCATAGCCAGGGGTTATGGAGTTGCAGTGTGACAGCACCTGATGGCCACAGGTTCCTCTCCTCTGCTGTAAAGGGAGGTGGAGGCTGAGCCCATGAAAGGGGATGCTTGGTGCAGGAAAGAAGACAAGGTTAGCCTTTTAGCATTTGTGTTGCATGTAATGAGCCTGTATTGTTCATGCCTTAACAAAATGTGACAGGGAAGATAAAGATCACCCTGCCATAAGGGCTAAAAAACTTCATTGAAAAACATGAACAAGTACATGCTGACTACAACACCCAGTGCTGTCTAATATACCCCCCCCCCATGTATATATATATTTTCCTTTGCCTATACCAGGACATTGTATTTCCACTGCAGTAAACAAATTGCAAACATTGCCCAGCAAAGGCCTGGCTCTTGGTAGCTGTACTTATTATAACTCTCTGGCTTCTCACTTCGGGAGAGAAAACATGGTGGTTTTGAATAAGAGGGCTTGAAAAAGGACTTTTCAGTTGGCTGGCCAGACTGGCCTCAACAAAACAACCACTCAAAGTAGCCCTTGTGGCAAAGCAGAGGTCATGCCGTTTTCTTGAGAAAAACAAATAATACTACGGAAAGAAAAAGAAATGTTTGTCCCATAATGATGGCTGTCCGTGCCAACAACGTTGCCTGTTGAATGAGGTGAGAAAAAAATCACAGGTTTTGTATCGCTTAAGGCAAATGTGATCTCTCTTTGTATGTTTGTGTGTTGAGCTTTTATAATCTGTGCTAAACTCCTCTATCCTTAGTGGGAAGGAGAAATGACATTTTCGCCCTTTAGCACACAGTCATCTTAACTTTTCTAAAATGCTAGCAGTCTGTTCTTGGATCTCCACTCTCAGATTTCAGTGAAAGCTGCTTTAGGTGCAATTCTGCATCTTCTGTTTGCAAGGCAAACAGAATAGCCCCATTTTCTCCCAGACTCCTAGCAGTCTCTGAGGATGATGGTGGTTGGGAGAACCATATCTCTTTTCTCTAAGTTTGTGGATCAGTGTGAAGCAGCTAGAGAAATTCCCAGTGCTCCTGGATCACCCCAAAAGCCAAGCACAGAGGGAGACAATAACCATGCGCCTCCCTCATGCAGGCTGGAGTGCTCAGAACCTGGTACCTCGTTTACAAAATAGACTCATTAGGTGTTATTTGTTTGCTAGTTACATATTATTAACAAGCTACTTTTTAGGCTGCTTTGTTACTGTTTTGCAGAAATGAACTTTTAAAGTAGGGAAATGGCTTAAAACCTCCCAAGTAGACTTTCCCCAGTGGGATCATTTTGGAAAGAAATAAACATTACCCATTACACCCTGAGACGAAAACTTGAGTGGCAGGTCAGGCTGAGGTGGACAGAGAGGGAAGTGGCTTACCTGAGGCCACCCAGTGAGTTCATGGCGGGGGTGAGATTTGAAAGTTGGGCTTTCTGGAGAGTAGTTCAAGGCTCATCCAAACAGGGCAAAAATGTTGGGGGGTTGCAGTATTTGTTGCTGTGCAGTTGGCCCTCCACTTTCATGGGTTCAGCATTTGCGGGTTGATTATTTATGGCTTATTTTATTTTTATTCATTTTATTTATTTCTTAAAAACTTTTTACTGTATTTGCCCTGCCATGGAAAAATACGTTCCCTCTCAGATCTCTAGGTTCTTCAGTGTAATCCACTGTAAGTTGACCATAATAGAGTTGTGCTGGAGGACCTAAAGATTCCTAGAGAGAACACTTCTCTAGACCTTGCTTAGGTCCTTCAGCATGACTCTGTGACCCACTTCCATTGAAAGCTGACCACAGATTTGCACTGGAGGACATAAAGATTCCTGGACGAGTGTCCTCAGGTTAAAAAAAAGTTTGCATTTTTTCCCCATAGCTGAGTGGAGATTCAAACCCTGGTCTTCACAGTCGTACTCCAACACTCAAAAACCACTACACCACACTGGCTGTCATTACACCGTCTTATTCCATAATACTATAATCTGGCTTTGTGTCAGTAATAACTTTGTAAATGTGGGGTGTTTGAAAGTCTTTTATGCAAACCACGGTGATAGTTGGATAGAGTTATTTTTAGTAAAAACTTTCTTTTGTATTTGTTTTTATCAAGAATATACTAAGCTGTAAAATCTAAACTCAAGAGTTATTACTGTTGCTTTCCAAACTGAAAAACAGCATTCTTCTCCGTGTTAAACACCAGATTTGAATGCCCGGCTTTCTTTGTCACCTAATAACATCTGTATGTGCTTCGTTTTTCATGTCTTTTAAATCCCAAGCTGGCAAGATCTTTCTCTTTTTTTAACAAGGCATCTGTTTTCTCTTGTTACCTGATAACTCCTTAATGAGTACTAACAGCTTATGTGAGAGCACGACCATTAGCACTAATGGGCTGGGAAGACAGCTGATATGGCACGGGAGAGGTTAAAGATTACCAAAGGAAAAAGTTGCAAATATGTTCACTGCACGAGGGAATAAGCGACAGGGTGGTTTCATGCTGATATTTGTGGGCTAATGGATTGAGCCAAACTGGAATCTTTTTTTTTTCTCCCCTTTTGGTCGTTATCTTTTGCTGTTCCATGTGGCCGATGTTTGTTGTTATTTCTTAAATAAGTGTATTGCCTTTGAACTGGCCTTTCCAATCTGATGTTCCTAGATGTGTCAGATGATAATTCTTATCCCCCCTCCCCATATGGCCACTGCTTGTATTTTCTGGAACAGCCTTGCCCAACTTTGTGTCCTCCAGATGTGTGAGAGTAAAAATCCCGTTCCCCAGTTACACATCCGGAGGATGCCAGCGTGGGAAGGAACTCTTCTAAAACATCTCCGGTCAATTTGGATGGGGAAGAATGTGGCCATGGCACTGGCTAGAGCACCCAAGGCTGTCTTTTTTTCCCTTGATCTCTCGAAACACCCAAGACCATCCTTTTCGTGCCCTGCCCTCCCAGGAAGTTGAATTGTATTCCCCGAAAGCCTCCAAGACTGGCAATTCACCTTTCTAAGAAAGATTGAAGGCTCCCTCTACTCTATTTAATTTTTTTTTAATCCTGGTTTTTCAAAGCTAGGAGTGGTCTTCTGGATACTTCCAGGTGTTTCTGTTATTTGTTTGCCAGTTGTTGTTGTTTTTGAAGTCCATGTGAGCCCCAGAGGGCTCCAGGGACAAAAAATGAGCCCCTACACCCCACTATTTTTGCCCACCCTATATATTTGCTAGATTACACTGCAGGAGACAGAATAGGGACCTTGAGAGCGCCGTGAGGCCATTAGATCTGGACAAATGCTGAATGGCTGGCATTCAGGAGGGTAGGCTCTTTTAAAATCTGAATACCTGCCTCTCTCAAAAAATTTAAGTGTTCAGGCAATTGGTTTAATCAGCTCCAAGCCTTACCTAACAGGTTGTAGTCCTGGGTGGATGGTAGTGATGTAGTTCTTCACTAATTTTCTTATTGAAGGAAGCAAGCAATGAGCAGTTTTAGCAGATTTCTTCCCACTGCAATATGATCCAACAGAGAAATTCTAATGTCTCTACGGTATATTCTTTTCTTTGCACACTTCAGGCAGTCCAGTTTTTAGAGCTAGAATTCATTGATTCAAAATGAATGAGTGCAAATATTGCTTTATTTCATTATCTTTGCAATACAAGGTTAAGAGATTTAAACAAATAAGAATTAAGGTGAGATGGCTGCAAAGAATAATGAGGTTGTTGGATATGTGAGCTTTTAAACTAGTGATGCCATGAATTGAATTTGTGCTTTCTGGCTTCCGTATGCAAAACCTGTGCTGTACCACTGATCTTTACAGATAATTCTTTTTTGACTGAGAGTAAGGAGGCAGAAGGTATTCGGGAAAAATGTTCTGTGCATGTGCAAAGGCTCCCAGACTGTTTCTGGTTAAGAATTGTCCATGCTTGGATTGAGCAACTGATCTTTGTAGCTGTCCGTGTAATGCTGTACTTGCAATGGATCAGGGTCCTCTAACTGACACAAATCACTCCTTATTTAAGCAGCAAGGCATGTGAAGCATGAGTGAAGTGTCCATATTAGTGAGGCTGGAAAGAAAAGAGAGGTGCAGATATGTGACAAATTGAACTGAAATGACTGTAAAAATACATTCCATGCTTTGGGACAGCGTTTGCCAACCTGACAGTACCCAGGCATGTTGGACTCCCACCATTCCCAGGCAACAAACATATTATGGGCTTTGTAGTGCGTCTCCAGGTTGTAGTAAGGCAGCTTTGAGAGGACAAAAAGAACCCTTTTGAAGGAGTCAGCATCAAAATGTGGTCTGCTAAGAGAGACAGGGAGAACCTCCATACCATTCTCTGTAAATCCTGTGGTCTGGTCGCACACTAACAGCTTGGATGTGTACTGTTATATAATGATAACTAAAATGTCTGCAGCAGGCTACTACAAGCGGGTGTGAGAGGACCTCAGGGGGCCTCTCTTGGTGCCTGTTCTCAAGGCACCTTGTGACCAGGAGGGCATCATGGATGTCACTTTCTGGTACCCTGATCACCGGTGCTTCAGAAACGCTTCTGTCAGGGTGCTGCCAGGCGGTGAAGATAGGTTTAGGGGGGCATTTCCAGTCATACCTACAATGATGGAGTTCTGTCATCATCGTTACAATGATGTGGTAGGATCTCAGCCTGCAGCTGTGACCAATTCCTCCTTAAAAATGGTGTTACCTCACACTGCAATCTCCATTTCGATTTCTTAAAGTATTTTGCTACCCAACTTTATCTACATCCTGTTCCCTCTTTAATCTAGTATGTATCAAATAAAAATTTTACAAACAAAGCTTCTAACGTTTAACTAAGAATCCCAGTTGCAGAATTGAGCTAATAGCATAGGCCAGAACTGGATGGATCAGGAGACATGTGGCTGCCACTGAAAGTGGTAGCCTGCTTCTCTTCCTCCAGCGGTATGTAGAAGGGACACAATATGTGGACTGGGATGTCAACTGTGCGCCACCTTTCCCTCTCCTCCATGAGCAATAGTTGTGAAATGGGATGGGGAATGTCACATCTTTGACGTTCCTAAAGCATTGCTTAGAAGGGCATTAGATAGGAGGGAACAAAGACACAGGTCTACTGTTCTTAGCTGATTGACTTCCATTTAATTCCAGTATGTGTTGAACTGCATTTGTCAGTAGGATAATGGGAGAGAGAAAGGAAGAAAGGAAAGTGTCGAGTTGTAATGTTCTTGCCTGCCCTGCGATGTGCTCGTATGCCTCAAGTAACAAGGCATCTTCCGTCTGCATAAATAAATTAAATGAAGCTCTCTCTCTCTAACCTGCTCTTTGATTATATCATCTCTCTCTATATATAAAATTTACTGTGCGTTTATAATGCAGTTCCTTCCCTGCTGCCTGGAGTAGTGCATCTGCTCGTAATTACAGACGTTTGTTTAATCGCTTGTGGATTATAAAACAGTAGTGATTAATGTCTTGTCGAAAACGGTAGTGTGGGGTTTGTGCGTGTGTCTGTCTATATAGGAAACAGGATTTTTATTTTATTTTCGCTTTCTCCCAAGAAGGCCCTTGAACTGCAGCAGTGTACAGTCCTTCCTGTGTGGGATCCTTTTCTTTGAGGTACAGAACCCTCCTTTGCCAAAGGCTGAGGTTGGATTACGGAGCTGCGTCTTACAAAAACACACTCCCCCACCCCGCCCCAATGAGGTAGTATGGTGTCTTGAGTATTAGGTTCTGGGTGCTGCGAAGGGCGGTGGAGTGGTAGCTTCAGGGCTTGGCAAGGACTGGGTCTGGGTGTTCACACACTGAGACTATGGAGAGGAGGGCGTCGTTTGTCTTGTCAAGTGGGCCTGAAGCAAATCTGAGCATTCTGAGCAGCACTTGAGAAAAAAGAGCAAGAGCTTAATTGGGCATCATCTTGAGAATACGAACGACTGAGGAGAAAGGTCTGAGATCGTGGTCTAGGGGTCTGGCATCGGCTCTTGGGATATGCTTGCCAGGAATCGGTACCGAAACACCACAGAATCTGCGAGACTTGCTATAGAAAAAGAGCATCGGGAAGTCATGTCCTAGGAGTTCAAGACACACCCATGCAAAGCCATGGTTGCACCTGTTCCCCTCTAGAAGTTATAGACTGCTTCCTCCTTCATGCCTCTCCATGGGTCAGGCTGGTCAGGGCTGATGGAAATTGAAGTTCAGCAACATCTGGAGGGCCACTGGTTCGTCAGCCCTGCTTTTAGGAAGCCGGGCTGAACACAAGATATACAAGCCCCCAGAAAAATTTGCTACACTATTGAGATGAAAAATAGCTGTTTATTATTTTCTGCCATGAAGATGGTATCTTGAAGAGGTATACAACATGATAAAAACAAAGTAAATTAATATTAGGTACCAAACCTTTTAAGCACACAGGCATTAAATTCTTGCTGAAAAGTTAGTATCCACCAACATTAGATAGAAGTCAGCATCAATCCAGGAGACTACCGTTTAACAGGAAGAACTGGTTTTACTGCTCAGTTTGGTTCACCATTTCTCTAGATGGCCCTAGCAGAGGAAGTGAGGCTGGTGGCTGTTAGAGAGAAGGCCCTTTTAGTGGTAGCACCCCATTTAGGGAATGCTCTTCCCACAGTGCCAAGGAGTGACATTTATATTTTCCCACACATTTTATTCTTTAGTTTACAAATGTGTGCTGCTTGATCTTTGCAGCAAAAAATCCTATGCAGGATTCTTGTTTTCTGTTAATGTTTTTACTTCAGCTTTAATTTGTAGCTCCTCTTCTTCCTCCTCCTCCTCTTCCTTCTTTGCATTTCTGGCAACTGAGTAGATGGCAAAATGTACTCAGTAGCTGCAGAAGTTTCTGTAATTCCTTTAATGGTTTGTATCCTGTGTGACTTTACCTATATTACACGTGACAGATGGTAAGCTCCTTTCTCTACCTTGCTCCAAATGGCACAGGGGTCCTGAATTCATGTTGTTACCACCTGTCTCCCCAATCTCTTCCTCCCCATGCTACTGGCTTTTGGATTCACTGATACTGCAGAAACACAATACATATATAGACACTTTTGCACTGAATCAAAGAGCTCAGGTACCAGCTGGGAAGGCATGGAGATAGGAGCCAAAGCTATTAAAAGTTGCCTTACTTTCAAAACCCAACTTTTCTCCTCCTCTGGAGCTGTTTGCCCTGAGATTTGTATCCTTGTCTGGAAACCTGGGGAAGGACAGCATCTCCCTGAAACTTCTGCATCTTGAGACATGGCAACCTACTTATTCTCTTTCTCTCTCTTTCTGTATATCACACACACACACACACACACACACACACACAGACACACACATTTCATAACAGTATCCAAGGTGCCTCACGGTGAGTCCAGTGAACTGCTCTGGGTGGTGTGTTACTCAGTGTAGAAGGAAACAGAATGAAATTAGAGAATGTGATAAAAAGACCCTGAAGTTGGCAGGTGGTATGAAGCCTCTACTTGGTTAGGCATGATTATGAATATTAGGAAGTCGGCTTCTGGCTTGGTCATCAGAGCCTTGCTTTCTGCCTGCTGCCCTCCAGTTTCTCCAGTCTTTCCCAGCTTTCCTAGTTGACTCCAAATGGGAGAACACTCTTTCCATGTCAGTTCAGACCTTCTACAGCCCCTGGTCCTAACACAAATCCAGCCAGAAGCCGACATGATTCCTCAGGTTGTTACCCTGGATGTCTGACTGTGTGAATAGGCCCACTGAGGCTGAGCATATTGCATCCATTTGCTTATTTGTCTATGAACTTATTTTCCAAGAATTTGTCAGCACGCCAATTGTTTAAGGGCTTTATTTCTCCCCATTTGTTGGGGGAGAGGAGTTTAGAAAGGGCGAGTGGGGGGTCGTGGGGGAGGATAAGGCACAAATGACAGGATATGTCTGTTGCTAAGAGACTTTAAAAACCCAAAGACTTTTTTCCTTTGATAAAGGCTGGCTCCGACTTTCTTTCTTTTTTTAAGTGGTAGCATCTCCATTAGCTTTAATGGGGTAAGTACATCAACAGAGGCATCTCAGAGGTTAATCGGGCTTCCTGGCTGAATCGGTGCCGTCGATACAGTGGCGCCTGGTTCTGTTGGCCCTTCAGAGGTTTTCCTGACAACACACTAACAGAGTCTTGTGTGTAAGTCATTTCCCCATGAATAATGCAAGCTGAACGCTTGGCTGCTAATTGATGAACACTAATGTGTTTTCTAATCACTGCAGTTTGAGTTTTTAGCACTAAACAAAGCAGTTGCGATTGATTTGTGGCTTATGCTCCAGTCCATGATCTGAACCGATTCCCTCCCTACCCACTCCACCTTTGGAATTTGAACAGGGGAGCTTCATTTGTCATTTTCCCTTCTCTGTTCTAATTTCTGTCACAGCTGGAGTTCCTTTCAGTTTATTCTTGGAAGAAAAAGGGGGGGAGTGATATTAGGCACTTGCAGTGGCTAGAACAGGCTTGGCTCTCTCTGATTCCCTGTTTTCAGCAGTGTTGTTGTTGTTGTGTGCCTTCAAGTCATTTCCGATGTTTGGTGATCCTAAGGAGAACCTACCACAGGGTTTCCTTGGCAAGATTTGTTCAGAGCAGGCTTGCCTTTGCCTCCCTCTGAGGCTGTGATGGTGTGACTTGCCCCAGGTCACCCAGTAGGTTTCCATGGCCAAGGGAAATTCAGACCCTGGTCTGCAAGGTCCTGGTACAGTACCCAGCACCACACTGCACGGGCCAAGTGAGTTGTGCTCACTTATTCTGAAGTCTCCAGCATAGAGATGTGCAGAGAATCATAGAATCATAGAGTTCGAAGAGACCCCGGGAGCCCTCTAGTCCAACCCCGGCCATGCAGGAGCCCACATCAAAGCTATCCCTACAGATGGCCATCCAGCCTCTGCTTAAAAACTTCCAGAGAAGGAGACTTCACCACACTCCGTTGAGGCAGCGACGTATTCCACTGCTGGACAGCTCTGACCGTCAGGAAGTTCTTTCGGGGGTTCGGGTGGAATCTCCTTTCCTGCAGCTTGAATCCATTGCTCCTTGTCCTAGTCTCCGAAGCATGGAAAACAAGCCTGCTCCCTCCGCAACATTACATCCCTTCAAATATTTAAACATGGCTATCACGTCCCCTCTTAACCTTCTCTTGACCAATGTTATTAACAAGCAGCATGATATTTTGGATTGACCAGAAGAAGAAGAAGAAACATTATTTTTAAATTAATTTTATCCATATGGTATATGGTTCTTAATGCTATTTAGGAATCCGTGTACATTTTACAGGGAGTATATTTTCCCCCATTTGAATACCAATACACTCCTGTTTTGCCTTTTTTGCGTTTATGTATACTGCCCATACAGATGTGTTGTATTTTTGTATTAGTTTCTGTGTGCTGCTCCTCCTTATTGTGGTGTGGCAACATAGTTTGGCAATGTGACTTTGCTTGGCTGATAAAACAGAGACAAAACTAACAGTTGGTTTTTGTGTTGACTGTCTTTTTTTAAAATATAGACCATAAAAACTGGACTCACCATGGTTGGAAAAGTTGTGACGCAGCTAACAGGCACTCTGCCATCAGGAGCAACAGAGGAAGAAATCTTAGCTCACAGCAATACCCGGCGCAGTCCTTTGATACCTGGAATCGTCACAATTATTGACATGGAGACAGTTGGAGAAGGACAGGTAAGAATGTTCTCACATGAATTCTAAAGAAGTGTGACTCTTAGATTTGTGTCAAAACTCATTGTACTGAAACTTGTTTTTCCTTAGGAAACAATTTCTTTTGCACTTTGACTTCTATGGAACTCACGTTTCTGCAGACGCTTACATCTGATGAAGTAGAGTGAATTCCACAAAAGCTTAGGCAAAGACTTGTGTAGTTAACAAAGTTTATGAAGTGTACAAGGCAAGCTAGCCTTGTGCGGTAATGCTTTGCAGTACACATAGCAGTTGAATACAGATAACCATGGACAAGCTGTTTTTCAGTGTGTGTTGACTGCCAATTCTGGGCCTCTTGCTGAGGAACCTCGATAAGTATCCAAGAGACCTCTGGCTTCCTTGCAACATAGCATACAAACAACCCTGCCAAGCTACATCTGAACAACAGCAGCTCCAAGTTGAGTTCTGTCCTCTCCCCAAAATATCTGTAGACCACATCAACCGTGCTTTGGTGCCATCAGGTTTTTACCAGTTCTAGCTTTTCCTCCGCATCATTGCTACTGCTGGTAGGGGAAACCAGTAACTCTTTCCAACCGTTACAGAGAAAGTGGAAAAAACATGACACTGGGGTTCCATTTTCTGTAGCAGTGCTTTGTTGTCTGCTGTGTCTAGTTCTGCTCTCAGCTACAGCCTTTTTCAATGGTTTTGTGCCAACAGATGCAAAATATAGCCCTGTTTGTTTTGTGTTGGCTGGGGCTAATATTATTTGTAAGTAGAATGGATTTATTGAGCAGGAAGTGCTAATTGGGAATGAATGAAAGCCAGTTTGTGTGCAGCCAAAGAGGACTCACCGAAGTGACATTTTTGACAATGCCAAGTGTGAAGTGTCACTCTGCGTCTTTCTTACAGTTGCCCGATGTTGATGTTGATTGGGGGTGACCAGTTGTGATGCGGGTACGGTCTGATTGCAGTGATGAATCCGTAATGGAGTGGGACTCCAGGGCCCGGCACACTGCTGAGAGAGAGAAAGGGAGACTGGGAGAGAGACAGTTGCCTCCTAGAAGGCCTCTCTGCCAGACATGAACCGTCCAACAGTGAGCATGAGAGTGCGTTAAAGAGTCTTGAGTCTTGGTCAGTGATCTTGCACATTTGCATGCCCTCAAACATTTTCCTGATGAAAATAGGTTGATGGCACTACACTTGCTTGCTTATATGCTCACAGTAAAGCATATTAGCTCAGAAAGAACACACATGTTTCTGTGCATTACGTGGTGTGTGCAAGATTTCTCTGAATCTAAAGGAGAATGCTTGTGTTTTTGTGGAGTAAAGAAGAGGAAGATGTGAAACAAAAAAAGTTTTCTCCTATAACAATAATGCAGTAAATCCTTTAAAATGAGCTTCATCAAATGCAGTGTGCACAACAGCAAACCTAAGTATGGCAAAATGGATGCATTTATTGAGTGTAGACAAGGGTCACAGTGTGTCTGCTTCTGACTGAGAGATGTAACTTTTTTCAGAACTTCGGGGAGGGTTTTGAAGTACCTTGTATATGTCTGTGCACCCCATGTTTTGTTTTGTTTTTTAGAAAGCATCTCAGGAATCTCTTACAAAATCAAAATGAGGACAAAAGAGGGATAGAGGCATTAAAAAAAAAATCAAAGCTCTCCTTGGTAAGTTAGGGCCCTGGGAAGCTAAGGAGACAGGAGACCATGGAGCAGAGATGTAAATCTTCACATTTCATTCTCACATGAAAGATTTGCAACAGTTTCCCCTTTACCAGCCAAGATTATGAGAGATTTAGTTTTTCAGTTACTTTTTGCTTTTGGGAGATTTCAGTGACAAAATTCATTGCCATATTTTTTTCAGTTAAAATAATCCCAGAGCTTTAGCACAATAAGTTTTAATAATACATGTTTGTATACAACCCTCCCCTTTTGCACAAACAGTTTTTTTAAAAGGAAAAGTCATGAAATGTGAACAATCTCACAAGTCTTTTTGGGTGGGGGGAAGGGGAAGGGTATCACAGTTAATACACTTTCTTGTTGGGGCCTAGAAAAGTTGTGAGTTTTGTTTCTCTTCCGTAAGACCATTGACACTTACACTGCGCTTAAATGATCACAGTCCAGTTATTCAAAGATGACTTCTTTGAAGTTGACAGTTTGTGACCTTTGTGACCAAGGAGGTTTTTAGTGAAATCAGTAATAAAGAGAATACTGCTCGGACTGTCATTTGTGAAGCTAAGCTAGTTTCACTAGTAGGTTGATAATGGGCCTGTTCCACTCGCATCTGTGTTAATCATCTGTGGCCTCAGAGTATAACATCTCCCAAAGATTGGCATCTGGATCAAGTAGCAATCCTTACTGGCCATAGGCAACCAAGTGAATGACTGTTGAGTAGCTTTTGTTTAATGCCTGAGTTAGATCAAGCTTTCCGTCCTTCCGTCCTTCCTTCCGTCCTTCCTTCCGTCCGTCCTTCCTTCCTTCCTTCCTTTCTTTTTCTTTCTTTCAAATATGCATTCACTGCCTACCAGCCAAAGTTCTTGTCTGCTTATGATATATTTAAAATTTAAAAAGCAATCCCCTCCCCGAAAGGTGAGGATACCTGCAGAGTTTGTCATCCTGAAAGCACTGAATGCCTGGGGGAACAATCTGACCTTGTTTTTCACCTAAACCTCATCAGTGCAGCCACTAGACAAATAGAGGTATTCTGTAAATGAGGTGTGACTACCAAGTAGTTGGCAGTTCATATGGAAGGAGGTGGCACTTCTGATACCATGATCCAAGACTAAACGTTTGGACTCAGACTGGTCAAAACTTCTGTGTCCTGGAACCAGATTCCCAGCATTTAATCTCCTTAAGTAAAGTTGTCATCTCCTTTCACTGGCCTGTTACGGAGAGGAATTCTTAACATGTAGATGTTTCTGAACAGTCTTCAGTGGCAGCCCTATGCATGGCACATTGCAGTAGCCTAGACTGAATGCTTTCAGGGGATAGATAGCTGTGACAGATTTTTTTAAAGTATTATTTTCAATATCACAGTCCAGAAGATACTACTGACTGGAACTTGAGGCCTTCAGTGGCTTGGATTCCATCCAAGAATGTAAGAATCAGTGAGACATCCGTTAAAGTGGCATGTTCCAAGTAGTGTCAATTGTACTGCTGTGGGTCTGTCTATTTTGATTTCATTCAGATGTTTTGTCACTTTGCTTGGCATTGCTTCCTATTTCCATTGGAGTCTCAGCTGTTTTCTTTTCTCAGAGGCTCTGAACCTACATTTGGAGGTTTCGATATTTCATAATCTTTCCCTAGTCTTTGTGTTCAATCCTGCTGTCCCCCAGGATTATCACATCTATAATCAAAACTGTAATCAACCGCAATCATGTCTGCCATATTATGTTCTTACTGTTTATCAGACTGAAACTTAAAGTCCCATAAGATTCTTATTTCGCCATTGTCAACAGTTTTTTTCAGGCTTACAGTCACACTAGTTCTTTGCAGGTGTTAAATCACACTTTTTGTATACATTGCAATGTACCATTAGCTAATTTATTCTGGCATTTCTTACATTCAGTCTGTGTATCTTGGTGCATGAACTAGGAAAGTGGTGGTGATAATGATGGCGATTGTGGTTGCCGTGGTTATGATGACGATGGTGATGATGATTGATTATTACTCCAGCTCTTTTTTCAAGGTGTTTTAGGTCTTCTTCTCCAGTCACAACCCTGTGAGAAGTTAGATGAGCAGCGATTTGCCCAAAGTCAACCAGCTTCATGACTGAATTCAGAGCTAAACATGGATCTCTCCCAGTCCTACTCCAAAAGTAAATTGGGGGCAGGCAACCTGGTATATTGAGAAGTTTTGGACTGCAAATGCTGTAAACCATAGCTGGTGTGGTCAGTGGTGAGGGGCTATGAACCAGGCCTGCTCCAACCGCTGTAGTGCACCACTTGCTCAAAGATAATTGCGGTGTTTACCTGTACTGCTGCGCGAACTGTACTGTGTGCTACTTCACTGTGCTGGTAAGCCTTTTTTCCCCACTTTTTGCAAAAGTAGCAACTGGTTTTTCGAGCTCTTGATATGTCGTTTTGAACCTCTCAAGGACTGGTTCAAAGAAATACCTTACTCGTTTGATGACCCCCAAGGACCCTACTGTGTTAAAGGCAAAGGAACGTGGAACCCAAACAGGGAGAGGAAAACCCCAGCTATTTCATTTTAAGTTTTACAAGGTTCAGTTCTCTTAGAATAAGGCTGCTGAGCCATCCAAGGTTTATTATGCTTTCCTGGAAAATATTCTCTTGGCTTTCCCTATAATGCCAGGGGGAAGGAAAAAAAAAAAAGACTGAAAGAAATTCTACTTCATAAATTTCTCATGAAGCCTTTTTTAATGCAGTCATTATTTCTGACGTTCAGTGTCTGCTCCCAGACTCCTCCTGCAATAGCTTTAGTAATAAAATGATTTATCTTAGGTTTTTAAGTTGCCTTATATATGATTTAGAGGATTTTTGTCTTTAATGAACTTGGCCTCTGATCTTCGTAGTAATCGTGAGCTAGCCTGCTTAATGGATATCATGAAAAACTTTGTGTTTTTTATGCTCACTGTGTGTGTGTGTGTGTGTGTGTGTGTGTATGAGAGAGCGTGTAAAAATTATTACGCTTGAGTTATTCAAGTTATTCAAGTACTTGCTGAAATATAAATAAGACGTTATTGGTGAATTGAGGGTTACTTTTGTGTCTGAAGCCTCTGAAATAACACTGAATAACCATAGACCAAAGTACATACTGTGTTCTCGGATCCTCTCAAGCCAGAAATAACATGCCAGCCCTTGTACTGCTATGACTTGGGATTTAGAAATACTGCTGGAATTAACAATTTAATACTTTTCCAGGGGAGAGGTTGGGCCTTTGCAGTGTGATCTTCATAAAAAGAGACCCTCTTGCTCCCACGGCCCTTCCCTCCTAGTTCCTCAGGTCCCCACAAGTTTGCTCTAGGGTGCGTGGGGAAGCGATGTTGTCTGGGGTGCGCCGGTACAGCAATGATGGCCGAAGCGGGTGGGCAAAGTGGCAGAGGAGTCGGTTGAAAATGGACTTGTGGTCAGGTCCAGAAAAGGGTTAGGGTTAGGATTGTGATTGGGGATGGGGATGGGGCGAAGCAAGGGAGACTAGGACACTGTTCAGTGAGACAAATTTTATTTTTTTCATGTATTTATTAAAGTATTTGTATTCTGCCTTTATTATTTGTTAAAGTAGTTGTGTCCAAAGATCCTAGGGCAGCATACAGATAAAATCAACAGTAGCAGATTAAAACAGTTGAAAACAAATTAAAACAGTTTAAATTATTTTAATTTAAACAGACAAAAAGATTAGACAGATCAATAATTTAAAACGAATTTAAAAACCAGTTTGTCAATCCTATGCACAGCATTTGAGATAGATCAGTAAGGCCCAAAGTCTTTAACAGATAGTCATATTTTGACTTGACACCCAAATGAAACAAATATTGGTGCCAATCAGGCTCCCAGGGGGAGATTATTCAACAGTTGGGTGCCACGGTTGAGAAGGCCCTCTCCTATGTCCTCATCAAGTGTGTTGACCTCATTGGTGGGACGCAGAGGAAGCCCCCCGCTGCCCCGTCAGACCTCGGTCCTCAGACGGGCGCATATAGGAAAGGCCCTCGTGTATCAAGGTCCCAAACCGTTGAGGTCTTTACGTGTCATCACAATCATCTTAAATCCAGAGCAGAAGCGTAGTGGCAATTCTCTTAGCAGTGACGTTATATAATGAGACTGATAAAAAGAGTACTTCAGTCTGCAGTTGAGCTGCTGCATCTCACACCAGCTGCAGCTTCCAATTCATCTCCAAGGGCAGCCCCAGGTAGAGTGCTTTGTAGCAGTTGCTCAGACTAAATGCCAGGCCTGGGGAAACCGTTATACTGAACCAGTGGAGTTCCTGTTCGTGCCCCTGATTGCCAGGTCCCTCTTGGCTGCAGAGGAGCAGCACGGTGCCTGCAGTGCAGCACAGGTGGGACGGTAAGACTGCTTGGCCTGTGTTGCCGGAGTCCTTGGTCTGCCCCCACTGCCCAGTGCCTTGTGGATCGTGGTTACGAGCATCGGTTGAAAACAATGTGTGGCTGCTTCCCATTTCAGATCACAGATGAGCTCACGGCAGCAGCCAGACTAAACCTCACTGTAACATGGGGACAGTAACGTTGGCTTGCACAGTCATTGGAAGGTGAAATGAAAGAATGTCTGTAAAGGGCTTTCATGGAGGAAAAGGCTACAAAAATAATTTATGCAAATATTCTGGTTTTTTTCCTCCTTGGCAGCAATAGAGGGTACTCATTCTCCCAGTGGCAAACAAAGGCTGATGGGAAAGAGGGAGAGGCAGAGCAATGCGTCATGCAGAGACCTGATGGGCCAGGGTGCTTTGGCTATCAGAAACCTTTTAATTCTTTTATGAGCCTCTTCTTAGCCATTTCCTCATGGCACCAGGGATGCAGTAGCACTTCTCTGTTTCATGTTTAGGTAGAAGTGAGAAAATGATTGCTCCTTCCTCTCTCTGGCATGCCAAGACAAAGGTTTTGAGCACGGCCACTGGCCAAATGAATGGAGAAGCAGATGTGTCAGTTCCAAATGGAAACTAAGTGAGAATTAGCGATTTTCCTTCCGTCTGTCCGTCCGTCCTTCCTTCCTTCCTTCCTTCCTTCCTTCCTTCCTTCCTTCCTTCCTTCCTTCCTTCCTTCCTTCCCTCCTTTCTTTTTCTGTCACAACAGACATGAGGTAGGCAGTGTGTGTCTGCAAAGGTATTTTTTAGATACCTTTGGAAGGTTACTAAGGCCACGAAAATGTTCAGTCAGCTCATTTTCAATCAATTTGTGGGTAGGAAGATGTACTGCTCTTGGTGCATGGGAAGATCACTCCGATGCATTTGTTCAAATATGGACATGTAAGAATGACCATTCAGTTTTCTCTCTGAAATATCTTGATCCATTGTGAAGTGGAACATGTGCATGGAGTAGAGCAGAATATGTGCATGGATTTCAAATCTGAGTGTTTTGTTTGTCATGTGTGTTTCCCACTCTTTCTCCAAGGTTGTCTTTTCCAAAATACAGTGGCCCCTCCAGTTTTGCAGGGGTTTGAAGTGCAGAATCTGTGCGAAAGTAGAAAAACTGCAAATAAGTCCTACTGTGCTCTGCCTCCCATTTTACCTTGGTGTGTGTGCCTTCCTTCTCCACACTCAAGCAAATGCACATGGTTCTCAAATAATCAAATTTGTGAAGGTCAAACCTGCAAATGTGGAGGGAGGACTGTATGTTCTGTGCAAGCCTGTATATCTTTTTTTCTACCAGAATGTCAGTCATGATGAACGAGCTTCCCAGAAGAACACTGTTTCCTCACTTGTGACCCATCCTCACCTATGGCATGTAACTGAAAGGAGACAGTTGGCTGAGTTTAAGGCCGAAGCTCAGCTCACGGGAGGCAGTGATACAGCCCAGGGCATCGATCTGAGCACACAGTCCAGAAGCCTTTGCAAAATGCAATGGTGTGTACTGCGGGACTCCTTTACAGATAAACTGATACTGAAAACATTTTGAGAATGTAGCAAGTCTGAAAATTGCATTTTTCTAAGCTACTGCATATTGATACTACCCCAGACTTGTTTTTAAGAGACAGCCTGGATTATCTCACCTTAGTCTCATATCTGTCCTAGAAGGATGCCTTGATCTGTGTGTGTGCACGTGTGTGCGCATGCACACACACAGATTGATCCAACGTTTTCTCAGTGGCTGCTTCCCTGTGGAATTCTCTTCAAAGGATAAACAGGTCCTTATCTTCATGTTGTCCTTCTGTAGCCACAAACTTTTTTTTTTTCCAGGTGGGTTTTGTCTTTAAGCGACTGGATGCTGAAAAATGGATTTTTTAGTGAGTGACTAGTGTAATTTTTAATCAGTTTTTTGCTTTTGGGTAGCATTTTAATATTATAATTTGCTTAAGTGTTTTAAGATAATTTTTTTTGTGTGTTTCTGTCTTGGAAGTCACATGAGTCCCAGTTGTGGGAGGAATGTGGTACATCATTCAAATAAAGAAATGCAATAAATAAAATCACTCAGAAAATTTCGGATATGAGATTTGAACCAGGTCTCCTTAGCTGTGGATCCGGAGGTGGGTGGGGGAATAGAAAGAAAAGGAGAATAAAACTTTTTCATTTTTTACTCCTCCAGCTCTTGAATCTGTTTGAAGGAAAATGTTAGCGTGAACTTCGTTAACACAGACACGGGAGGGGGGATAAAAGTTTTCATGTGGTAGCCATTTACACAGTACTTCTACATTTTTTCAAAGTAATAACTTCTAACAGTCTTAGTTTTTGAAATAAAACTAAAGCAGCATTTAAAAAACAACAACAAAAAGGTTTGAGTTATTGGACTTGGCTGTTGTGTTCATATTTGAAAGCCGAATAAAAATAATTACTGAGAAGCCCAAACAAGTCTGTGGTCAACCCAAATACATTAACAAGGTTTGCAAGCTTGTTTAAACGTTCTTTTAATGAAGTGTTAGCAAACTTTTCAGTTAGATGTAATGGCTGTTTCTTTGGAGCCATTAATTAGCTGAAATGAGTAAAAATAAAGACATACAGATTTCCTCTCCCTCTTTTTTTCCCTCCCCCTAATTGAAATTAAACGTATAAACTTTTAGTGGCCGGAGTTATGTTTTCTTTTGACCTTTTGATTTTTGACTTAATGAATTCATTGGGTGGGACCACCCAGAGTTGATCTGGAATAATGACCCTTTTCAGAAGTTTGCAGTTTGGGGCCTGACTCTAATTTGGCTAACCTTGCTGTATAGCTGTTGGAGAGTGCATGGTAACATTTGTGTGTCTCCGTGTCTGAATGCATGTCTGTGTGAATAATCACCCTTAACCCCAAAGCTGACCTGTGCTAAGATGCAAGCTAACCGAGAACTGAAATTCAGATCTGGAGGTGTGCATTCTTCAGCTGAGGAGAACAAGGGCAACGGATGAATCTAAAGCCAGCATTGTTTAATGGTTTGAGCGCTGGACTCCGTCCCTGGAGACCAAGGTTTGAATCCACACACAGCTGTGGAAACCCACTGAGTGACCCTAGGCAAGTCCCACTCTCTCAGCCTCAGAGAAAGGCAAAGGCAACGACAACTCACCTTGAACAAATCTTGCCAAGAAAACCCTGTGATAGATTCCTCTTAGGGTCGCCGTATACCATAGTTGGAAACAACCTGAAGATCACAACAGCAAGCATAAAATCATCAAACACACCACACCTCCCATTAAAAGCTCTGTCTGCGACAGCGTGTTCAAAACCAAATGCCTTCTTTAAAAAGACCTTTACTTGCCAGTGGAAAAACAGCAAAGAGGAAGCCAAGCATTGCCACTGGTACCGTCTCCCAAATCAGACAGGTTTTTACTGAGGAGCCAAACTGAATGTGCCAAACACCTTAAAAGCGGTAGCTCTTCAGCTAACTGTTGTTAGTAATGCCCAGAAGCAGACCATGGTAAACCACTTCTCAATGTCTTTTCCCTAAATAATTCTATGATGACACTATCCAGAATGAAGCACCCAAAGTTAACTCCATCTGTTTAAAAACTGATTTTTAAAAGACAAATCATGGAAGGCATATATGAAGTATCAAGAGCCTCTGAGAAAAGCCGCAGGCCAAAGACTGAACAAATGAAGAATCTTCCAAGAAGAAAACATGAACCTACTGTGTAGATTTTCATTAGCTGTTGTCGCTAGTTGTTTATTTATAGCAAAACGTTTTTGTCACCAGCTCTAATGTGGTCTTCTACCCTTGGCATTGAGTTTCCACCCATCTTTCCCATTTTTGAAAAATCCACACATTATAAAAGAATTCACTTTATATATATAAAAAAGCAACAGGATTCCCTTCGAACCTAATACTGTCTGGCTTAACTTTTATTAAAGGGGCTCTGTTTTTTGTCAAGAAGACATTTTTTTGTCACAGATTAATGGCTCAGGCCAAGCCAAGGGCTGCTCTGAGTTTATGCTGCATTCTATTAAAAGGAGAACGGCAGTTAATGTTGCCGATTTATCACATTTAGCCTTTCTTCCACTGATGTTTGACCTTAGCTATAACGTTTTGAGGTGCTCCTTGTTTTTCTTTCATTCTCTGGATCCTTCTTTGTTGTTCTTGCATCTTAAAAAATTAGAAACGTGACGTTTCCTTGGCTCTGCTACACTGGAAGGATCCCTTTTTTGAAACTTTGTCTAATCTGGCATTTTTAAATATAACGGCAACAACAGCACTTAAAAGAGCAGAATAGTCAAGTCAGACCAAGGCGAGAAATGCACTCACACACATTTCTGCATCATATTAATTGCATAGCTCATTTAATCAAGGGGCAGTTATTACTATGGCAAATAAATAGTTCCGTCATTGTTCACTGTCCAGAAGACGTCAGTGGCCTTAATAGTCTATTACAGTTCAATCTGATTTATGTTGGTGCAGAAAAGGGCAGCCAGATGATCAAGGTGCTGGTGCAGCAACCCTACCAGGAAAGGTTCAACCTTTAATGGCAGTTTAGTTCAGGGGGGAAAAAAAGGTAAGGGGAGACACGACAGAGGCATATGGAATTATGCAGGAGATGGAAACAGAGGACAGGCAGATGGAGCTTTCACTGGGCTGTGTAGTGTCCATATCTTATTATGTTTTAAATGTAATTTTTAAAACTGTTTTTAACTTGTGCTTTTTAAACAGCAGTGTTGTATAATTGTATTTCAAAAACTTCAACAGTTAACAGAGCTAACAGTCTTTTACTGTGCTTTGTTTTAACTTGTTGTAAACCGCCTTGAATCCTGTGGTGGGAGAAGGGCGGGATATAAATGAAATAAAATAAAATATACTACCCCCTCTTCTAGCATGAACTCCACATGCCTGAACATGAGGTCATGCAGAGCTTCACTCCCATTATAGTCAGTGGATGCAATGGGAGCGCATGGACACGTGCACGTTGCATCCATTGACTACAAAGGAACATGACACTCGTGTTTTTTTGTTTTACATGGAGGTTCCTGGAACAGAATCCCAACATGTACGGAGGATGCTCTGTAAAAAATTCCGCTTTCTGATAATGCTAGAATTTGCAGTTGTCCCACAAAGCTGATTGCTGAAGAGTCAGAGGCGATAAAAGGAAAGATTTCTTTGTATAGTATATGAACTGTGAAATTCCGTGCCACAAGAGATAGTGATTTTCTGTCTATGTGACAACTTTAAAAGGAGATTGGACAGATTTGGAGAGGATCGTACACAAAAGGCAGCAATCTTGCGCAACAAAAATCTTACACAGAATTAAATCAACAACACAAGACACTGTGGCTAATGCTGTTTTTGTACAAGTTTTTTTTGTAGAAGATTTTTGTTGTGCAAGAGTTTTGGTGTGAAAGACGGCAACCTTCCACAACAAGCGAACGCAAATGTCTGGAAACAATGTTTTGTTTTGTTTTGTTTTTAAAAAACCCTCAACTTCTACACAAAAAATCGTTTGTATTTCTGCACAGAATAATTTCCCCAAACACTGGCATGTGTGAATACCAGGTGAAAACTGCACAGTTCTCACCTGCATGTTATTCTTCCCAGCCAGGAAATCCGTTTTTCATCTGGGAAACAAATAATGGTGCATACTCTTTCCATCCCTAGTATAACCCTGTAAAAGCTCTCAGCCGTATCAACAAGGGCAGGTCTTTACTGTAACTGTTGCATGCCTGGGAGGAAAGATATTGATTCCCTCTAAGAGACCCAGTGTTTGACCTCATTAATATTTCTGCCGTCCACTAGCTTTGTGACTAAAAGAGTCTCCCATGGTTGTTTTGCATAGATGGAGAACCTCTGGTCCTTTTGATGCTTGGCTTTGATTCCTTCCATCCCTGATCATTAGGTGTTCTAGCCAGAGCTTGGACACATCTGGAGGGCCACAGGCTCCCCATCCCAGCATCATATCAACATTTGGAGGGTACCATTGAAACTTGAGAACTAGGAGAATCTCTCTCCATCTTTTCTCTTGTTTCATTTTTTTTTAAGTTGACTTGTAAACACATTTTTCTCTTCGGGAGTGTGCATATGAACTAGAAGAATTTAAAGCAGTGTCATCGAGGTAAAGGGAAACCTCCACATGGAAGAAGTCTGCAACTGCTGTTGACTCCCGTGGCGAGAAATATCAAAAGCCTGCACGTTGGATGATGGATGTGGTTGAAGATGTTGCTGTGGCTACAAGGGTTCAGAGAAAATTTGAATTCCTATGTGATTTCCTACATTGTTTAGTCTCCTTTTTGTTGTTCTCTGAGCATTCAAATGAAGCAAAACACCAAAAACGTCCTCCAGCGTGGAATAAGGAAAGATCAAACATTGCCATTCAGAAGGGAGACGTAAAAATCCAAATTCTGTTAGGCAGGTAAAAAAATTAAAAGAAGAAATCCATTTGCTGTTGTGTCGGTGCCTGGCTAAAGATGTTTTATACAGAATACCAAGCGTGGCAAGATGTCAGGCTTTCAAGCGCTACTTTGTTTTAGATGCAAGAACTGTACGATTGCCCAAGTGGAGCTGGGTACAAAGTGGTGACTTAGGATGTAGATGAACAAACACAGAGCTATTGTGTACGCAGACAGAACTATACTGAATAGTAAATATGACAGTAGGAAGCATGAGGTTGTGTTGGCTCCGTTCCCTTCCAAATGACTCAAATTGAAGTGGCAAAGGGTGGCACTGTATCTCTCCAACTGCATGGACTTTTAGCTGTGGGCTTATATAGATTCTGTTCTATCTCCCATGATATTTAATTGGAATTCTTACCTATATGAAGCCACTGAGTAAGGTCATTGAGAGTTTTGGAGCTGGATGATGTCAGTATGCTGATGACATCCAGCTATTCCTTCTCTACGGTCCTCAGTCTGATGGAGCTATGGAGGTGCTGAGCCTGTGGCCAGATGTTGGAAGGGGCTGTGTGAGGTCCACCCTCTTCTGGGTATTTGCCGTGATGGGAGAGGGATCTGTCTGCTGGAGTTCCAGTGAACCATCGGGGAGAGAATGTGCCTTATCCGTAGGAAAGTGAAGGAAATGGACTGCATGAGACAGGAGGACAGCGCAGATCAGAAAATGCACCAGGTATAACTAGGATATCCTATAGAGTTTGGCCATAGCACAGGTACCATTGTTCTCTTTTGTTCCTATTGTGTACCTTCAGGTTGCTTCTGACTTATGGCAACCCTAAGACAAACCTATCATGGGGTGTCCTTGGCAGAATTTGTTGAGAAGGGGTTTGCCCTAGCATTTTCTGCAGCTGAAAGAGTGTGATTTGCCCAAGGTCACCCAATGGGCTTTACAGCTGAGTGGGTATTTGAACCCTGGCTTCCTGGTGTCCTAGTCCAACATTCAAATCACCATACCATGCTGTCTCTCTATTGTTATCTTTTGCAGAGAGCAAATTCCGTTCTTGTGGGAGACTCGTAGAGTATCCAATGGCCACTGCAGCATTCTCTCCAGCCCTCTGCTTAAAGTATAGTTAAGTCCACCTTTTTAAATTGTCTTGTCAGACCGGTCTTCTGTGGAACCTTAGTACTTAGTCGGGGGAGAGCCAAGTATAATCCCAAGGCTGAGTTCATTCCTTTTGTTCCTTCTTTGGGTAAATAAGATGGAGCAGTTGCCAAGATCAGTATTGAAAAATCAGGATCTGAACAGAGAGGCAATTTAATGTTATTTTCTTGAGTTCTCACTTTCTGCTGCCCTTCCTCTTTCTCCTCATTTTCTTCCTGGTAGGGAGAGATAACTAAGATAGCTCTCTGTACATTATACAAGATAATAGTCAGATTTATGAACCTTGACTCTGAAAGCGTTTATATCATGTGCTTTAGGTGATCACAGTGACAGCTCAAGGCTTGGGGTCGGAAGAAGGGAGTGCTGCCTCATGAGGAGAGAGGAGGAAGGATGTGAAGGGCTTGATCTATCCAAAAGGCCTCTGCACCACAAAAGATAACCTTACTTACTTAAGAGTCTTTGCTGCCATCTTGCAACAGAAACCATGCTGGTCTGACACAGATCCTGGATTTCAAACACATGCCTGTCTTTCTTTCCTTTGCACTCTGCTTCAGAGGCTGGAAAAGTCAACTGAAGTGGTTCCAAAATGGTTCTGACAGCTTAGTTCTGTCCCAGGAGAACTCAAAAGAGACACCGACCACCTCCGCTGCAGTGCTGCTTCTGGCCTTTTTTGAATGCCTGTGTGTGAAAATTGTGCTTCCCCTCAAAGGGAGCACCCAGAAAGTAGAAGGAGTTGGTGCTTCTTTTAGGTTCTCCCAGGAAGGACTAAGCTTCCAACTTTCGCCACTCTACTCAGGGAAGGGACTAGTTCCTTTTTTGATAGGAATTAAGAGTTGCACCTTAACTTCATACATACATACATACATATGTATGTATATGTATGTATATATACATACATACACACGTACATAGATACACACACACACACACATATACACATATACACACACAAAATCCTCTTCTCTGAGCAGAGTGGCAAAAGTCTTTTTTGAATACCTGGGTGGGGAAATGGCGGTGGCAGTGGCCAGGGGTGGCTGGCCCTCTGAGGTGTTGCTGGCGCTTTCCCCTACCCATAGAATGACCCTCAACATATCCATGGGTCATACCAAAATCCATAATTTTAGCTCCCAGACCTGTTCTTGACTTATGCATGAGACTGACTTGTACGTGAGTATATATGGTGTATTGTAGCACACACTTCTGCCACCAGTGTTGAAAGAAGGTGGACTGCTGGCTTTTGTAGATAGAATGGAGAAGGACACTGTCTTGTCCTTTGCCTTAGGCAACAAATGTCTTGAAGTGGTTCTGGTCTGAAGAGCAGCCCTGTCCTTCTGGCCTGGGTGTTGTGAGAGACTTCTAGGGAGGGGTTCTCTTCTCTAGAGAGGATGCCAATTTCAGCAAGCCTCTTCCTGCAAAAAAGTCTAATTGGTACTATCAGCTGAGGGATGAACTTTTGGGCAGGAATGATCCTATCTTCCAGGTCTTGCCGTTCCTGAATTTTGCATTGGTATGAGTCTAACGGGGGAGAAGGACCTTCCCACAGATGCTTTCTGTCTCCCAAGGCAAGCCAGAACCTACATAGAATATCAGGGGATAAAGTAAGGGAATCTGTTCTTTTGCTCAAGGGTAGACATTTTACATGCAAGTTTGCCACCAGCCCTGCACTGAGACTGCATATCGCTTTACTGAAATATGTTCATGAGCAACTGTTCATTTGTTTAAAATATTTATCAATCACCTCTCAGCCTACCAAGGGCCTCTGAGGCAATGTATAGCAGATAAAACATTATTTAAACCTTTAAATATAAATCTGGTATGTAAACTGCTTTGAAGACTTTTTTGCTTGAAAAGCAATATTTAAAGATTTTTTTTAAAACAGAAATATTTGTAGCATTTTCTTTGTATTTGGTGAGCCTTATTAATCACCTTCCATTTTCTCAAGGAAGTCTGTGACCAGCTGTTATGGACATTTGCAAAACGCTGCTGAAAAAACAGGGAAATTGTCTGAGTTTCAAAGTCAAGGTGTCCAGTGGTTCTCTTGTTCTGTTTCCATTTTTTTAAAAAAAGAAAACAGTCTGGAAGCATAGAGGAAACCCATCAAATATTCTCATCACTTACTCCTAGTTGGATTCTTCCTGACACATTTTTACTGCTGCTGACAGATTGTGTATTTTTTTCTGGTTTTTTTTTTCTCATACAAGTTCTGCTGTATATTAAATAGGAGAATTTCCCTCTCTAATGCAAGCCAGGCTCCAAATATCATGCCGTCTGTTAATGTCAGAATCACAACAGAATGGTATTTACGGTTTTATCAGCAGCGTGGGTTGTGGAAGCTCAAAGATATTCTGATCTGCTTTCTTTCTCTTATTGTAGTCTTGGTCATGTTCTCTTCATATCCAGAATGTAACAGGGACGTATTAATGCATCACACTGGTTATTGTGGAGATAAATGTCATCTTTCATAGCGCTGGTGACTGGGATTGTAGGGGAGGAATTGTGTTCTACAGGGAAAAGCTCGTGATGGTGGGTCTTGGGTTGGAAATTGTAAGGTTACTGACTTCTAAATTGGCCAATATAGTTTTTCCTTTAGATTAATATAACTTTAGGTTGTACCATGAAAACCATTATTTTTCTAGTTTATATGACATCCCAGTTTAAAACCTCATTCTGTGCTCATAGATGAAAAAAGGGAGCCAGAGACTTTCCAATCCAATGCTGCTGATTAAATTTGAACTCTAAATCACTGCTTTTCATCCTTTGGTCCTCTAGATGTTGGAAGCTTCCACCCCCACAATTCCTGAGCATTGGCCATGGTGGGCAGGGTTTCTGGGAGTTGAAGCCCAGAATATCTGAAGGATCAGAGGTTGAGAGCCACTACTCACAGATGGTTAACCAGTTCCAGTATTGTTGCCCTGGCCACTGTAAGCATTTGTTTTAGAATATGGATGTGTTGTTCTTCTAAGGTGGTTGAAGCTGAGTGAGACTCTTGTGTGTTTGCATTTGAAGTAATTTAACAGTATATGCAAGGGAATGAAGAGGAAGGGTGGTGGTGAAGGTTGGGAGAAGCTTGGAGATGGAATTTTCCAGCAGGACCAGTTACCAGAAGCTGGTGCGAAACACAGCACACACACCCCACAGCCGCAAGAACATTGATATTTCAATCATATACAGTACTACTCTGTATTATTGAAACAAAATTCCACTGGATATAATGACATTACTGGAAGATTGATCAGTCTTGTTTCATCTGCATAGTAATAATATTTGCTGTGGCCTTCAGGGAAATTACCAACTTACCTTTTTAGTGATTTTAAAAGTTCTTGATTGCTAATTAAAAAAAAATTATCAATACATCTGGCATATGGACAGTTTCTTCCAGATCCAAACTTGTTCAAAAGAGAAGAGCATTCTGTTTTATTTTAACCCTGTTATCCGTTATTTTATTACAGTTTATCAAATTGTAGTGGCCTTTAGTTTGGTGAATTCCACTTCCTCTCCCTGTCATGTAGGGATGTACTACAGCTCCCATCATCAAATGCTATTAGCTGTGCTAACATGGGCGGATGGACACTGCAGTCTGACAACATCTGACAGGCCTTTTCCAGTCATGGGGCAATGCGCGATTATGTCAGCGTAGACTGTGGTGCCATCACAGATGTTCCCCAGCGCTAGTCAATGTCATTGGTTCCCACTGGAAACAGATAAGGATGTGCATTGCATAAAATGTTATCACATGATTTGCTTCCCTAACTATAATTTAGAAAGGATGGGGCAAGAGAACTTGCTGTGGGCTTGGTAACAGAAGCAATTTGGTTCAATGAAAAGGGTCTCTTACTAGACACATCAGCAATATTGCTGTAGAACCTGACATGTGTTTTACTACCACTCCCTCCATTCTCAGTCCCTGTGGCCAATGGCTGGGAAATGCCAGTACAGAATATACCATTTTTCTCATACCTTTTCTTTCCACTTAGATTTTTTTGTCAGTGTGATACAACAACAACAAAAATGAGTAAGTTTTCTGAATTTAACACAAGAAAATATACCTTATGCACCTTCTGCTCTCTCTGTTGTTAATGCAGGTGCTCCTGAGCGAGGACTCGGATAGCGATGGCATTGTGGCTCACTTCCCAGCGCATGAGAAGCCAATCTGCTGTATGTCGTTCAATCCAAGTGGTAAGTGCCTTGGTTGCAATTCCTCCTACATCATTTTGCTATGTACAAAAACTCGATATCTTTTCCTTGTGATCTGGTTTGCACTGCAGGATTGAATACACATATATGTTGGATTTTCATTTTCACGTGTTAGCGGTAGTACTGTATCAGCCAGGCTTGAAGCACATGTACCCATTGTGAACATTCACATATCCAAGTTCCAAAGAAGAGTCCAAAAATGCAGATGGCCATGCTAATCTACATAATCAAATCAGTTCTACAAGTTTTCAACATCAGCGGGAGTGGGTCTTTTCTGAAGTTAATGGGTTTCAGCAGTCATTTAGGACCAGACCACCCAAAGTACTTTGCATTACAACAATATGAGGTACTGCTCAAATTGCATCTAAACTTAGAACAGGGAGACTGAAAGGGGTGAGTGTTACAAGCGCCATCACCATCCTAATGAATCAGGAAGTCTCAGTGATTAGACTCTGCAAGCCAGGCTCCTCTACAAGTCTGGTAGCAGCCAGAGCCCACAAGCAAGGTCTGGGCTGGATGTGAAACCAGGAGATCTGAATTCACATCCCTTCTCTGTCAAGATGTCACTGAGACCCACTACCTTAATGGGGCCTCATAATCTGATACAGAAATACCATGAAGACAGTAAATCTGTACCTGATTGCTGAAATTTCTTGGAGTATCTCTTATGCAATCATTCATCGTCATCTCCATCATTACCATTATCCTCATCACCAACACCTCCTGAACTCCTTACAGGGCTTGTTTGCAGGCTTGCAATCTAAGATACAATGCCAAATGAAAAATGAATGAAGAGGGAAGAAGGGGGAAGGGGAGTTGGTGACATAGTTCTTCTTCCAGTCTTATTTCCCCTTACCTGGAATGTCTGTTGGTGAGGAGAGCTGAGTTGGGAGGAACTTAATGGAGGTGGCTTTTCAGCAAGGCTCGTGGTGTGGTTCTACTTCTCACCCCATCTCCCTCTGCTACAGCTTGCTGAAATGGCTGCCGTTAATGACAGTTTACTTCTGAGTGGACATGTATGAGATTGCACCATTAGTCATGGCCGTGGCCATTGGGCAAAGGGAAGGGAAAGGGAATTATCCTGTGAAGGGGGACATGTATGACCTCACAGCATGCTCCTAATTTCTTAACCACACATAGAGACCGAGAGTATTACATCTGCCCTGGGTCAAGGCATTACAACCAATATCTGTAGGGAACAGACATTAATGCATCTGAAAAGTAAGGTAATAGAAGATTTCCTCATCCGTTGTGTTTTCAGTTAGAACAGAGGCTTCCTCCCAGCTCCAAATATTATTTTATTTCTTGAGGTTTCTGCAAATATTCTCCGAGATTTAACCTCACTTATCCTTTTGCACTTAATATTTAACCTGGAGAATGCAACTCAGATTTCTTATTTTTGTCTAGTTTTCTAGGCTGGGGGGGCAGATTATCTGAAAACGATATTTAAAGCCTCAAAGAGAGCACCTTTGCCCCTCTCCTTCCTTCTTTCAGCTGAGAAAGGATTGTGGGCAGGTAGAATGCATCCTGTCCATGCAATTTTGTCCAGTCGACAGGGTAACTTGTTTATTATCCTTCCTACGACAGAGTAATAACTTTTTGATTGACTGCATGGCGGTCAGTGAAAAAGGGGCTGGGGAAGATCAAGAGCTTCCGCTTGCCTAAATTAATGAGTTCTAAAGTGAATTAAAATGCCTCGAAGAGGTTTGGGATGAAATCACATTTCAAAGCACAAAAATGGAATGGATGTCCTATCTTCTGCTTGCAGTGGCCGGTCGGACTTGGCGTTGACAGCCCATCTGTTATGTCAGAACTCCTTACTAACTGCACATGCTTCAGAGTTTGGTTGCTCTTACTGCTTTTGACAGGAAAAGGGACATATTTTATCACAGCATTCTTGTAAAGTGATTCTTTGAATGGCTTACAGTGGCCATCCTGCATTCCCAGCACCCATCTCTGGTGCTGCAGTTCTCAAACTGGGAAGTGAACCTTTGAAAGAAATGGTTACCAGCCTTACTAATAAACTCCCAGAAAGTTACAATCATCCTCTCCAATCAGAACACACACGTGCTCTCACCCTGTGCTTGGCTGGTTGCTTCGCACATATGTGTCATTTGTGGTACATCAGCAGCCTGAATAGGGAGAAGGAGCTCCAGCTTACCAAAACCTGCCTACATTGAAGGGATATTTTTATTTTGCAGAGGTTACCTTGAAGCCACTTAAAACCTGATATAGACTAAAGGGAAGATGAATTTCTCTGAAACCTGCTTCACTGTATCTTGGCTTAAATAAAAGAGAAAGTACTAAAATTTTCCTCACTACCTCCCTAGTCATAATAGGGGGAGCCCTGGTGTAGCTTTGTGGTTCCACCCAACCTACTGAACTGATGGGCAAAGCTGTGTGGGACTAAATATGCCACTTTGGGGTTTGTATTTCTTTTATGGGTGGGAATCGCTAATTTTAGGCAATTTTTTTTTAACAAAGTCTGATTATATAGCCATAATGTTTTGAAAATTGGAGTAGTTAAAAATAGGCTCAAATTTAAATACAAAATTTTAGTTCACAATCAGAGTAATGTCAGCCCCACAACACCAACCTGTATAGATATATGTTGTGTGATTACAAAGGTAGGAGCTGACAAATCTCCAAGGGAAGGAACCTGGGCAGCTAGAGGGAAGGGAATCATTAAGCACAGATAAGAATTTTGTTTCAGTTCATCTCACAAATGGAAAAGTGCATTTTTTTCATATTAGGCATGGAAAAACTTGGCAGTATGAAATATTTCAATTTGAGAGAAACCAAAATCGACAGATCGATCTACCCAATCTTTTGGGTGCTTGACAAAAATTTTGGTTTGAATTTCTGTATATTCTACCACATTAGTGCTGAAGCAAGGTTATCACCTCTTTTTTCTGAGAGGGTCCTCCTCACCTTCCTTTTGACAGATCAGTTTATGAACAGTTTTCCAAAGTTTGTAAATTACTTTGTATTTGGGGCAGAAAAATCTTGAGGGAGAACAAATGCAAATACAGGAGGAACCAGAACTGGTAGATTGCTCCATCCCTAGAAATCTCCAAGGAAGACACTCTTTATAGGCTAGTGATAAAGGAAGCTTGCCCATATTTTCTTAGACTGTGTTATCCCTCACCATTGTCCCTAACGGCTGGGATTGATGGGATTTAGAATTGAACATCTGGGTATGTTTTGAAGTTGTTTCATCTCACTGAAGGGCACTCTGCCTCTGTTTGATTCATCTAAATCTCTTCCCTTGCTTTGACTCGGGCCCTGTGCAAGTATACAGTTGATAGTTGAGGAAACTAGATTAAAATCAATCAGACTGCTCAGTAGCCTTGTCTCTCCAAGACATGAATTTACCCTTTAGTCGATCTTTCTCTATTCTCAATCAGTCTGATTGCCCAAATTAAAACTTGCAGTATGAGGAGGATGGGAGTGATGAAGATTTCTTAAGTGAATAAGTGTGTCTTTATTAGTCTCAACATGTGTGAGATAGGCTACTCATTCCCACATCACATTTGGGAAACTGGAACTGAGGTTTTGTTGTTGTGTGCCTTCAGGTTGCTTCCGGCTTCTGGTGACTCTAAGGCAAGCGTCTCACAGGTTTTTCTTGGCCAGAATTCTTTGAAGGATGTAGAGTCGAAGGCTTTCACGGCCAGAATCCATTGGTCTTGTGGATTTTTCGGGCTTTGAAATTCCTCTGAAGATGTCAGCCACAGATGCAGGTGAAACGTCAGGAGAAAATACAACCAGAACACGGTCTCAAAGCCCAAAAAACCCACAAGAACCACTCTTTGAAGGATGTTTGCCCTTGCCTTCCTCTGAGCCTGACAGAGTTTGACTTGCCCAAGATCACCCAGTAGGTTTCCATAGAGCAGAGGGAATTCGAACTAGTCCCCGGAGTCCTAGGCCAGAACCCAAACCGTGACATCACTGTGGCCCAGTCAATGGATGATTATGTTTCGTGAAAAAAACCAACATTTAAATTCCTTCCCCCTTCACTGTTGTCTTTGTTCACCATAGCTCATGGGAATTGCAGTCCACACATGGATCGTCCTTCCTTCCACTATGCAGTCATCTGTCGTGTTAAAAATATACAAATACAATGTACAAAAACAGTAAAAGGCTGTTGGCAAACGTTCTCACAATGGTCCGGTAAAGTAAGTTAACTGACAGGAGCATCTTACCCAGTATGTTTGAGTGAGAGCTAGATCCCGTCTCTCTCTCCCCTGGTCTAAGACCCAATACATACTAGCTTTTACCTTGCTGATGGCCACCCAGTGAGCCCAAAGGTGATTTGGATCATAGTCTACCGGATCTACATCCAAACCCCTCCCCGCCAGCTTGTTCTCTCATTAAAAGTTTCATTAGAAAGGATTAAGCCTTGAATCATCTCCTTTATTTAAAGAGGTCCAAACAGTTTACAAACATCACGGATGCTGCAGCAACCCCAGTGAAAACACATCTGACCCGTAAATGTAAATCGACGAGCCCTCCTTGGGGTGAAGGCGCCTTGGACTACAGTTTGGGAGGTCGCTGGAGACGGAAGGAATCTACACCATAGGGGGCTGGATGATTAAGATGTTTACGAATTGGCCTCCAAGCTCTTAATGTTGTACATGACAGTCTGCCAGGAATTCTGAGTGTGTGTAATCTTGATAACAAGAGGAGGAGGGAAAGGATTAAATGGTTATCCAGTCAAATCAATTGCTCCATCTTGAGCCAGACTAGACTAAACTGGTGGTTTGTCTAGACTCCGGGTCCCTAGGAGCTGAGCGAGTGACTCCGGTGTTATTGAGCGTACTTTTATTAAAGACATCTTCTCATTTAGGTCAGAATAGAGCGAGCTGCTGGGCTAATAACTCCAAAAGTTATTAAGCCAATTACGCCTGTCCCGTCTGTTTCCACCACAAGTAGTTTAATAGGACGTCGTTTTTATGTGGTCTTCTGGGACCAAGCAGTACTGGGAATTCTCCACTGTTCCACTTGTTTCACACAAGGAAAGGACCTTCCTCAGGAGATGTGAGGGTGGCACAGGTAACGCCTGGCCCAAGAGCTGAGGCCTGTTGCCTGAGCAATGTGTGCTGCTCTCATTTGCCTGGGATGGGAGGTCAAATGCAGCACAAGAGCATTCACTCACCCTCCTGGCTCTTGCAGGTTAAGGTTTCTCATTGGTGATGGTGTGTCTGTTTGCATGCAGGTTTGTGTATCAACTACCACGCATACACTGATAGAAAGATTCTGATAGAGGAATAATTACGTCTGCACTCAGTGCTGGATTACTGTGGCAGTTGACAAGGGCTCAGGCTAGAGCATCAGGGCTCAAGTCCAGAGCAGGGCAGAAAGGAAGAAAGAGAAAACATCAGATGGAGAACCAGAGTTTTGCAGGAGTCCTGAAAGCTGGTCAGAAGTGACTCCTTGCTCTTACTGTTTCTGGCTGTCAGCTGAGGGCTTAAATACTGTTTGACTTCAGCTTTCCCTGGGTTAGGTTGGTAATGCCTTAAACTAAGCCTCAGTTTTGGGAAAAGAACTTTCTTTTCTGATGAAAAAAGAAGGCTGATCTTTTTAAAACAGCAGACCCTGCACTACCAAAATGATACAGACCCGGTCTGTGGCCACTAACTAGTAGGATCTTCGGTGGGGCTGAGGACCTGGTTGCTCTCTGGGCCCTGACCTGATAAAAGGATGCTTCTCTTTTTCTGGAACACTTTTGACCTGGCTTACTGGGACAAAGTTGGTATGTGGTGGTCCTTTCCCTGCTTCCTAAAGTTCAGGGCCCCTGAGGCTTCCCAGGCCTGGGAGCTGGAGCCTCATAACTCTGTCTCCCAATGCAGGTCACTCCAGACAGGTTTCTGTCTTACACTGGAAACGTTATGGGTGGCAAAACAAAGACAATTCTGTGTACTGTGGAGGCATTTAGGGTATGAACTTTCCATGGACAGAATTCCAGATTCAGTAACCAGTTCACTCTGCAATATTGAGATAATAATTAGTACTGGACTTTGAAAAAAAAACTTTTTCTGGTCCACAGTTCCTAGTATCCCCAGCAAACATGGCTAGTGGCCATACTGGGTGGGGGTTTCTGGGAGCTACAATGTGAAAAAAGTAACTTTTTCCAAACTCTAGCAATATTAGAAGTATTCACCAAATGGTAGATATGTTTGAAACCTGCAGAATGACCTGCCATTTTCAGCTTGGAATATTTGCGCAGTAAGACGGAAAGTACAGGAGGTGGTAGGTAGCATGTTGCTTGATAATACCCCCAAGAGCCCTCACTCTGCATTGTAGGAGGCTAACAATTGCTGCTGTTCCGAGGGAGTTGGGGCATTTGGCCCAAGAAAGGAACCACTTTCCCGAAGGATGTTCTGTAGGCTCCTTTGCTTCATGATAGGGATAACTACTGTGTACTATAACTTTCAAAGTTTCATTTCTGTTTGTAGGAAATCATATCCCATTGTATGATTCACGCAGAAAGAATTAGGTCTGCCTTCCTATCATTTTCTCTGTGATCTGTTTATTTAAAGGCCTTTCTTTGTTGTTCTGATTCCTCAGATTTTGCAGTTTAGATTGACCTGGGTACCCGTAGCATTTATGAATAGGCCACATTGAAGCCTGTTTATATAATGCCATTAGCACTTAGCTGTTAGCAATTATATAGGCCCTGCAAAACTATTTTCATAGGCTGTATAATAGGGCTCTTAAAAGCAGTGGAGCTACTTGTTAAAAAGGTATTCCATCGGTTTTGAGAAGTCCATAAAACAGGGATATAAAGGCTACCTTTTAAATGTCTGAGATACAAAGAGAAGGTATGGTGTAATAGCAGAGAGCGTGAGCCCCAAAGTCTCACTTCTTCCATGGACTAAACAGCCTTAGGTAAGCTGCTATTATCTTGGCCTCTCACCTGCAATCTAAGGAGAATTAGTACTAGCCTGCTTTAAAAGGATGTTATGGGGATTGTTGAGAAGTGCTTGGAACATTCTAGAGCACTTAACATTATGAAGTATGCTTAAAGTCTCCCTCCTTCAGTTCTACAGTTCCTTACTCCCTTTGCATTTTTATATTTGCTGTGAGAAGGGAATTGTACACAGGCCAGTCTCTAGTTTAATTTTTGTGGAATCTTAAAAGCACCAGGCCCTGTCTGATCTTGGAAGGTAAGCAGGATCAGCTCTGGTCGGTACTTGGATGGGAGACTGCCAATGAATACCAGGTGTTGTAGGATATATTTCAGAGAAAGGAACTGGCAAAACCATCTCTGAGGACTCCTTGCCTAAGAAAACCTTATGACATTCACAGAGTGCCATAAGTCAGCGGGTGACACACACACACATACACACACAGAAGTGTATATATCACTCTCAGCACACCCCTGCAGATTTGTTCCTGGAAAGCTTGTCTGCTTTGGCTGATCTTTCCATCAATTACTCTTAACCAAGGAGCTCCAAGACTTTCCAGAGTGCAGTTTGAAAACTGCTGAATAAAAATGGTGTTGATGGTGTTTATCCTGAATGGGTGGCCTCCAGATACTTTGCACTAAAACTCCCAGAATTGGAGGGTGCAGTTACTTTGGCCATAGCCCAGGGGTACAGCTTGTCATGCCAAAGGTTTCAGGTTTAATCCCTAACATCTCCAACCAGGACTGGAAAAGACTCCATTATGACCACCTATAGAGTCACTGACAGGATAGAGGGACAGTATCAGCTCTCCATGGACAGTTAGTGCAGTTCGACAGTGAGCCGCCGCAAGGGGATCTTGGTGGGCTGCATCCCCTGCTGTCATCCCCAATATGATTTTGGGGTGAAAAAACTTTTTCTGGATTTTCTTTTTTAGAAGGGTGGGAGCTTGGGCCCAGAGAATAGCCTAAATAGGCAAAATGCAACCCATAGACTTCACTTACCCTATCCTTGGTGCAGATAGTCTGACTTTGTATAAGACAGATATTCTACAGGAGCTTCTTGCTGATGCCTGCCCTGGGCCAGCCTCTGAAAAGATGTCAAAGTTCATGAACTAGCACACTTCCTCCCCCATGAGTCCTTGGGGTAGCAGTACCATGCCCTACAACTGTCCCAGTTTGGCATTAATCCACTGTTATCCTGTTTTTTCAGCTGTGTTTAAAATGCCCCAGTTCCTCACTCTTCTTCCCACTTTCCCTCTTTGTCCTCAGGTTGCTGCAGAGTGATTTGAAAATGCAGTTTTGCGCTCAGTTTTGCGTTCAGTTAATTCAGCAGGGGGAGAGGAGAGGAAGGGAGGGATCTTGCCCTTGGCAGTCAGCTCAGGCAAAAGCAAACTGCTTCAGCCTCTCCTAACTCGTGTGCCCATCCCCACAGAGAATTTTTCATCTGTGAATGTTGGAGGGTAGGCACTTCCTTGAAGGTAGTGCAGTCAGTGAAGATGGTGGTTGCTGGATGCCTACTATAGTTGGCTAAGTTAGAAGGGGTCTATCAGAGAGGTCATTTTGCCAGTGGGCCCCCCCCCCGACCCTGGGTGCTTCAGCTGTTCCTGGCAACAGGGGAGTCCTGGGGGATAAATGTTTTAATGTGCCGTAAACTGAGCATGTGCAACACCCCAGTGCAAACGGAGTTGGCGAGAGGGAAATGGCAGCTCCTTCGGCCGCTTCGTGAGGAGCAGCGTACAGTGTATGGGATCTATTCATAGAACCTGAAATTAAAGGATGCAGTTAAATGTTGTTGTGAACCAGCCAGTCCAACAGCTGCATTGAGTTTGTTTTTCAATTTCCCACTGCCTTTCTTGTTTATTAGCTGTGACTCTGAGGTCAGAATTAAAACAAACACTTTAATGGCTGCATTTACAACATTGGCAGTGGGCACCCCACCTCGGCACTGTGATCTGGAAGGGGACTGTATGGGTGGCGAAGGACAGCCCCTCCAGACTTGAAATACTGTTGCGACTGGAGGAACCTTCCCCTCCCTCTCAGAATGCTTGTAAATCACGTATCTGATAAGGATCATACAATCTGGACTTTTTTCCGTTATATTAGGAGAACTGGCTATACTTCTCTTTTTCTTTTTTTTAAAGGAGGCCCCCGGAGGGGAAAATAAATGTGGATGTGGACATTAAGAAAGAAATAAAAACCCATGGAAACACATTTCCATGGTTTGCTTTGACAGATCTTGAAGATTTGTGACCCTTGTAAGATGACTGGAAGTGAAGTTGAAAGTAGTTTATACGTACCTGCTCCTGAAAGCTGATCTGTATGCATCTTTTGATTTTTTTTTATACTGAAAGTGCTTCTTTCAGTGTGAAGAAGCAGACATACTCCCCCCCCCAGCTTTAATTGTAAAAATATCCCATTGCTTGAAGAAAGTTCATCTGTTAGTCCCGTTGCCTTTTGTACATGGAGTAAGAGAGAGGCCGTCTTGTTCTTTGCCTCAGGTAGCAAAATGCCTGAGGCTGGTCCTGTATGAAAGGTACTTTGCTTTAAATAAAAGTTTAGCTACGTCTTTTGAATTAGCCTCATAGCACAGTGTTAACTTAATTTTTGCAAACAGTTGCTAACTGTGATTAAACTAAAACAATTTCAAGTTATTGAATTTAATTAGGAAAAGATTACAGTACAGGAAGTTGCTAAGAGGTCTGTCTACCTCGGTGCTGCCTGCACTGTCAGCCGTCCTCTAGGATTTCGCATAGGAGTCTTTCCCAACCCAACCCGGAGATGATGGGATTGAATCCAGCCCCATCTCCATGCAGAGCCATGGACTATCACAATTCCTTGTGAAATTCAAAAAGTTTTGGCATGTGAGGGATATATATATTCCTTTTCAGTAACCTTTTTGGAAGAGTATTTTCTGGGCTGAGAAGTTAGGCATTTTTTTTAAATCTTGGAAGCTTGGAAGAGCTTGTGTGTGTGTGTGTGTGTGTGTGTGTGTGTGTGTAAATAAAATTGTTGCTATTGTTGTGTGCCGTCACACTTATGATGGCCCTGAGGCAAAAGTATCACAGGGATTTCTTGGAAGGTTTTGTTCAGAGGGAGCTTGAATTCCTACAAATTTGAAGCCACTGAGTAAGATCATTGAGAGTTTTGGAGCTGGATGATGTCAGTATGCTGATGACATCCAGCTATTCCTTCTCTACGGTCCTCAGTCTGATGGAGCTGTGGAGGTGCTGAGCCTGTGGCCAGATGTTGGAAGGGGCTGTGTGAGGTCCACCCTCTTCTGGGTATTTGCCATGATGGGAGAGGGATCTGCTGGAGTTCCAGTGAACCATCGGGGAGAGAATGTGCCTTATTTATAGGAAGTGGACTTCATGAGACACAGGGAACAGTAAAGATCGGAAAATGCACGCAGTATAGCCAGGGTAGCCTACAATGTTTGGCCGTAGCACAGGCGTAGCACAGGTGTTCTCTTTTGTTCTGACTCTGTGCCTTCAAGTTGTTTCTGACTTATGGCAACGTAAGGCAAACCTGTCGTGGGGTGTCCTTGGCAGAATTTGTTGAGCAGAGGTTGTTGGCATAGACTTAGAAGTTTGAACTATTTAATGTAACAGCACTGTACTTTATGTGAATCTGGACATGATGGTTTATTTCTAGTGTTATTAGAATAAAGGATACAGTTTGTTGTATAGCTACAGAGTTATCTAAAGTCATTGGTAACAAAGAACATACTACGTTGAGTAAACTATTTGGTTCTGAGGAAACACTTAAGACCTAACCTTTTGACGTGAAGCTTGTGTTTAAAGGGCAGAGTTAGGGCTAAGTGTTAGTATCAGGGCCTCGGTTGGAACTGCAAAACCAATCTAGTGAGAAATAGGGGCTTGTCACACATCCAGGTATCTCCATGGTGCAATTCCCTTCATTTTCCTGACCATTTTACATGGAGCAGCAAGGACTGAATAAAGATGCTATTTGGATTTTATTGAACTTTAAATTGATTCTAATGTGGAATTTATATTCATATTATATTACTGCATTGAAAACCTGACTGGAATGCCAGTGAGGAGGCCCATCCATAATTTTGTTTCTTATGCACTCCTGTCCCTGCTTTGAATTTGGGAGAGAACCATAGAACCACAGAGTTGGAAGGGGCCTCCTGGGCCATTGAGTCCAACCCCTCTGCTCACGGTAGAACTTCCAGCTAAAGCATCCCCAGCAGGTAGCTGTCCAGCCTCTTTCTGCAGAGGGCCAGAGAAGGAAACCTGACCATCATTTTAGGCCCAGAAGAGGCCTTTTTTTCACAACAGGGAGTGTGACCTGGCAAAGTACTGTTGCTTTGATGTCAGGACTTTCGCTTTGTTTTATTTGAAAAATAATTGTCCATGTAAGAACACAAGAAGAGCCATGCTCCATGATAGATCAGATTAAGGGCCTCTTGACTCTTAAATGTAGTGTTTAAGTGGCGGCCAGCAAGTGTACCCATCTATAAGAACAAGCTTGATCAGGTTGATTCTTCACCTGGTTAAATCCTGCATAGGGGAAATGTGGATACTACAAGAATTGCCTCGCTAGAACTCATCAAGACTTCAGATTTAACATGTTGCTTGCAGTCCATGAATTAATGGCCATGTCCTGGTCTCCAGGTTCCAGCAGTTAGAGATACCCTGTGACCTACCATGGAGATTCAGTCTCTGCACGTGTGTCTGCTGAGTTAAAGCTATATTTTAATCACCATTCTAGGAATCGTAGACTGGTAGTTAAACATCAGTGTGAATCCAGTCAAGAACACCTACCCCCAAATAGCCACGAATGATTCTGACAGTATAACGGAGAGCTTCATTGTAATTTCTTGGCACCCCTACTGTGGAAATAGCTGTTGTAGCAGAATGATTACTACTTCCAGTGGCAGAAGCAATATTTCAGCTTTCAATTTTTAATGCCAAAGCTTAACCCGGAGCTATAAATGTTACGATTTGAGTTAAACATTAGTGCAGCGGTAGATAAACATAAGTTCTGTGTTGCCTCTAGCTCTGTTCTCGTGGTTTCCTTCACTTAGCAGCACCAGTGTAAATTCAGTCCGCTGCTGTATATTTTCCAAGTTCTGTTTTTCGGTGAGAAACTAGGAATTTCTACGGTGTTGAAATGTTCCTCTTGTTTTTGATTCACACATAGATTGTCTAAAATAATAACCTTTTGTGTTCTCTTGGATGTTGCTGCTGCTCCCTCCTCTTTCTGGACTGAGCCCTACAGATGATTCCACCCAGTCAGGAATTATTTGGCAGATGGTATAATATCATAGTGATGCAGCAGTGATGGTCTGTATGAGTGATACTCAAGAGTGGTGGACCAGTACTAGTCAGTAGCAAATGTCCAGGAACCAAAAGAACAATGATAGCCAATGGGGAGAAATACGGTACCAGGCCCTGGCACATTAAGAAAAAAGATTGCCGGCCTTCCACAACAGATAGCCTGAGCAGCACTGGTCTAGATTACGATGTTACTGAGGACAAGTGTGGGCAAATGTCAATGAATGAGGAAACCTTTTTAGCAACGCATGTGCTAGAAAACTGCTGAAAAGGGGGAGATGTCTTTTGACTGAAGATATTTCTGAAAAACTTAATAATTTCTGTTTGACTCTGATTTTGAATCATCCTAGTTTATGGTATTCCATCTAGCACTTTGAAGCACCAAGACGTTGATGTATCATCATAGTTGCAAGAAGCACAAACAAGATCTCTAGGCCATTGCTCTTCAGCTGGTGGTTTGAGGCCCCCAAGTGAGTTATAGCTTGGTTTTAAATGGGTTGGTTTGTTCCACCATACCCTCTAACTGTCCTGATTTGTCGCGGGCGATCTCAGTTAATCCTCTGTTGTCCCACTTCAGCTGCTCTTAAAATGTCCTGGGTTTTCTCTCCTTCTCCCACTTTTCCTGTTTGTCTTCAGCTTACTTCAGCTGCTGCCAACTTGAGTCCAAAGTGCAAAAGCGGCTTCCACTCAGTTAACTCAGTAGGGGGAGAGGAGTCAGCTGGGGAATCTTGCCATTCCAGTAGGCTCAGGCAAAACCAATGCGCCACAACCTTGTCTAGCTTGTGTGTTGTCCTTCATTAAGAACTTTTCCCTTCTTGACCACACTGATGATCCTTGGCCATACGTGTTCCAGATTTTATCCGTGATGTGTTGGAGGGTACGTTCCACTGGCATACCCTTTATTTTGCTTTGATTTTTGAAGAAGTTCTTTAACAAAGAACCAGAAGGGCAGGAAGAGACCAGTTGCAAAGGAGGCAGATCCCACTTTCCCTTTGATAGTTCTGTAGGAAGATTTCAGCAGCCACAGGTTGTATAGCAGGGAGAGAGAGGAAGAGAAAGCAGCAAGTGCCAAAATCCTTTCTTCTGCATAACTGTGAAAGGAACAGCCCTGCCATCTTCTTTTCTGCCCGTGTTGGAGCTGTAGACTCATGCGTTTCAAGGCTTCAAGGCTTTGAAGACTGTTGCTTCAGACTAGGTGTACCTTCTCAAGCCAGCCAGAGGTTTTTGTTTTAATATAGATTCATGCCTTTTAAAGGAAAGGCTGTCTTCCTTCTGCTCACAAAGAGCCTAAGATATGAAGGCAGATGTGGGGGTAACTGGAGGATAGTTTGCTGGATTTAGGCCAGGATTCATATCTCTCCTCATTCTAAAGCCCACTGGGTGAGTCAGAGCCTAATTTGTTTGGAAACTTCTGCAGGTCCCAAATGCTATAGCGAGTATCCTGACTGGGGCTGATTACAGGGAGCAGATAATTCCTTTGTTGCAACAGCTTTGCTGGCTAATGGTCCATTTGTGGGCAGAATTTAAAGTGCAGGGGGTGACCTGTAAAGCCCTATGCAGCTTGGGTCCTCTCTCCCCGTATGAGCCTTCCTGGGTTTTAATATCTTAGTGGAAGGGTTGTCACATCTCAGTGCCTGGCCTTGAGTCCCCAGTTTCATGGAGTCGTCTCCAGGCAGCAACTGAGGGTGCAAATTCTCCATTCACTTATTTCACTTTCTCCTTCCCTCCCAATGCTTGTGGCTCCAGGTCTCACCCTGTGTTCTGCTCTGCATTCACCTTCTTGCTAGAAGTAATTAGGCTAGATTAAATGTTCTTTATTCTATCCTCCCAAGTCTGGAAACAGCCCCTTTAATTAAGATTTCTGTCTTAATTTTTGAAACAGGAACATAAGTTCTGGGGAGCAGGGATGTTTGAGTGACAGACTGTGAGCAACTGTGGTTTATACTTAATAGACAGTGCTTAATGATATCACCAGAAGCTGACCTGAGGTCTCAGGATTTGACTTAGAAACCTCAGGGTTTGGGACAGTTCTGAATGGCAACCCTACACAGCCATATTCGGTAAGGGCACAGGAAGGAGCTTTCTTAATGAGTTCTCCTGGGTTGCAAAATTCCCTCCCGGAGGAGATTTGCTTGGCCTCCTCTCTGCTCTCTTTTTGCTGGCAGACCTTTTCATTTAGACCAGCCTTTGGCTGTTAATTGGTTGTAGCAGAAGGGTCTTTTAATGGAGCGTGCTGCGCTTTTATCACCTTTAGCATGTTTCAAATGGTCTTAAATGAGTGTTTTCTTTTTTAAAATAGAACTACTTATTTAATGATTTTAAAAACTTTTTTGTTATTATTAGGCTTTCAGCTGTTCTTTGTTTAAATCTTTGTTGTAAGCAGTCTTTGCTGTTGTAATCAGTTTCATAGCATGGCTGTGAGGCTAAAATGACATTCCTCCCCTGCATCTTCTTGTGCCCCCCCATCTCCATGTTCTTGGTGTTCTAAGCCCTTTGGGGGAATGATGAAGTTAAAAAAAAGATAAATACAATAAAATAGCAAATAGAGAGTTTTGACCAGGTGGACTAAAGCTTCTCAGTTACAGATCGTATCAACTACATTCCTTGGAACCACCTAATTTTCCATGGAGGCGAAGACAAGACATCTGCCATTGGTCAGATATGCTTGCTCAGATCTGGAGCCAAATGTTTTCTTCATAGAGGTTTGGTGGTGTTTGTCAAGTGAGGCTTGCTTGACTTGGTTATCTATCTATCTATCTTCCTGCCTATCAATCATTCGCAGTATGGCCGACATGTCACTAGTGGTGTCTGTTCCTTGGTGTGGGGACTACTGCTTTCTGAACATATATAGTTCATGCACCCCAGGAATTGTTTGGTAAGCAGTCTTCAGGAGTGCATGCTTTGCCAGCTGAAGTTTCCAGGTTTGGTCCTGTCCTCTCCACGAAACGAGTCTGGGTGACAAGAGCTGGAAGAGACTTTTGCCAGAGATATTGGGGAACAGCTACTAGTCAGTGAAGGCAGTCCTGGTCTAGACATATCTGTATTTGGAGAGATTGCAATATCTCCATGCTAGAGCACATGGTTTTGCATGCAGTTGGTCCTGGTTTCAGTCCCTGTTGGGTGGGTGTGTATGTGCCTTCAAGTGGCCTCTTAGCTTATGGCAACCTCATGAATTTCGTAGGGTTTTCTTGGGCAAGGAATCCTCGGAGGTGATTTTACCAGTTCCTTCCTCTGAAATAGAGTATACAGCGCCTGGTGTTAGTTAGGAGTCTCCCATCCAACTAGAAACCAGTGCTGACCCTGCTTAGCTTCCAGGATGAGGCAGGATCTGATGCCTTTACATATCTTCAGTTAAAAGGAGCTGGTAGCAGGGGATGGGAAACAATCCAGGTCTGACACAGATTCATATGTTCCCTTCCAGCAGCTTTGATGCCACATCCCCAGCTGCTATTTAAATGTTCAGGCATTTAAACAGCAGTTTAGGGGTTTGGTTTGGGGACCCGCTGAGATGGAAAGTTTTAGAATAACTAACACATGTACTTCTGGATTGATTGCAGTGGAAAAGAGACACGTTCAACTGAGATGTTAACGTACACTTGGACAATGTGGTTCACCTTTTCAGAAACCCTGATGTCCAATAAATACCTGTTTTCTCCATTGTAATTTAGTAAATAATTGATCTTCCCTTCCACAGGCGTCACTCCTGCCGGCTGAGAGCTGTGAAATGTGACACGTCTAAATTTTAAGCAGCGAATCCCTCCTTTGGCTCAGGGAGAGCTTTTCCACCCATTAATAACAAGCAAAATTAATGTTCGGCCTGCAGTAAAACAGATTAAACTGTGTACCCCGTGGATGCCTGACTGCACCTCTAACAGAGCTGAAATTCCTCTGGTTAGTTAAATGTGGTATATTGAAATATGATGGTGGTCTTGGGTTAATAGTTAAAGAAGTTTAAATTGGAATTTTCTCTGCAGAAGTGTTTTCTCATTTATCAGAGTAAGTAGGTAGTCTCAACACCCCCCCCCAAAAAAAACCCTTTTTAGATCATTGAGAAGCCTCAGTAATGCTTCACAAATTAAGCAGCTTGCTGCATAGTATAAAACCATGCTTTATCAAATTATTTGAGGGGTTTTTTTTGGTGAGCAGAAGGGTAGGTAGTCGTAGAATTTTCAAAGTGGGATCTTCAAAGTAGGCCTGTAAGCCACAATCCTCTGCCTTTTCCTACTGATGGGAATATATCAGGCTGCAATGTCAGATCCCCTGCCAGTTAACTATATTATGGGTACTGGTACATGGTCTTCACAAGTGTCAGTAAATGCAGTGATCCCCCATGTATTTATGTGTCTGTGCAAGTTTCTTTGAGTAGGGGCTAGCCCCATCTCGTCTGTATCAGCAAGAGCATAAGGTGTTTAGACAGGAATTCTTTTGGAACTGGCAACGGGCATCTGTGCTCTGAACAACTGAGGCTACCAAGCAGAGGAGGCAAGCAAATACAGTTTAAGGTGGGACATTCACGCTATAGAATCTACCAAAGAGATCCAGTCCTGTTAGAAGACCCATCTGGAGCCGTGATTAGACTATAAAATTCCCACAACTTCTGTCTTCCCTCCAGTGATGTAGACTTGAGTCAGTAGACTCGGACTTGTCAGACTTAAGTCACTTTAGTGACTCGACTTGGACCTGACTCGACAAAAATTATGCACTGACTCAACTCGACTTGAGACTTGCATATTTTTAGCAACTGACTTACTGCACTTGGTTCAGTAACATAACACATTTATCCAGAAACCTTACAACTTACTCGTCACATGGCAATCTGTCTCAAGCCCAAAGTGTGGACACATTTCTCAGAAGGAACAGCAAATGGGTTAGGCAATGGGCTTGAGATGGGATGGAGGTCTGCTCAGCAGCCTGTCCCCACTACATATGCGAGGAGCTTTCTAAAACTTTTCCTAAGAGCAGAAGGCGAGACTGAAGCCCAGAATGCAGGGCACATATCTCAGAGGGGAACAACAAATGTTTTAGGCAATGGGCTTGAGGGGGAAGGATCTTTCCTTCTAAAGCTCTCGAAGCTTCAGTAATGGGGAATAAGAAGAATCCTATTCCTCACTTCTGAAAAAGCCTCCAGCTTTGCAAATAAGAAGGATCCTCTTCTCCACTTCTGAAACTGCAGATGGCAAAATCACAAGAGCAGAGGGATGACTCTGCTTGAATTGTTAAAACTGACTTTATTCAACTCTGTCCAGAAATTCGAGAATGCAGGTTGGGATATAAATTTGGCTCCCAGACTTGAGACTTGACTCGAGACTTGAAGGTAGCGACTTGAGACTTGACTTGAGAGGTGGAGTAAAAGACTTAAATACATCACTGCTTCCCTCTGTATCAACTTTTGGCACAGAGTGGGGGACATTAGGGCCTCCTGAGCTTATAATTTCTTATTTCTTTCCTGGATTGTTGGCCATTTTGAGGGACGCCACTGTAATGGTTTGAATGTGTGTTGAGTTCTTGACTGTTATTATGTGAATGGCCTTAGAAGTACTCGTCTTTCCAAGATGTTGGTGCTCAAAGAAAACTGTTTTTTTGGTTTGTTTTTTGTTTTGTTTTCTTTGCTCACTGAAGCTCAGCCCAGGGCAAAACTACTTGCATCTTGCTGACACAGATCTCGTCAACAGCTCTGCAATTAGAGAGGTGTTATAAATAGGATGTACCGGAGATGTTTGAGCTGTGTTGGTTTCCTATTTTTTTTCTTTCTCTTTCTTTTAACGACAAGTACCCAGCTGAGATTTTTCTACCCTTTAATTTTGCCTTCTCGGGCTAACCAACTGACGCCTAGTTGAAAAGACTTATGTTACTACATGGCCACAGAAGCCGTAGTTAGCCCGTCTCTATCCCGCTCGGGTCCTGGAGCCCATTTCTGCGTCTCATCAGCAACTTCAGTCCCACCCTTGAAGGCCAACCTCATCTATCAAGGAGAAAAGAGGGGAGGAAACTCTCAAGTAAACATACAGCAGTGCCTAAACTCCTAATCACTCACGGCTTCCGCTTCCAGGCCCTATAATTAGAAGTTCTTCTTTTCCTTGTATTCCCAGTTGACGCAAATTCTTTTTGTGGCTTGGCACCTCGTTTAGGGCGTGGGTTTGAGTTTATGGCCAGGCCGGAGTCTGGTTTAGTCTTCTTGATACTGCAGAAATAGCTCTTAAGCCACAATCTAGATCTGTACCCATTTTTTCCTTTTATGTATATCTCCTCTGTATTCCCCCTACTCTTAAATGCTGCATCTTTTCTCCTCCACAAAATGGCATGGGTAACAAAGAGGAAGCTGCAAATTAAGCAAATGGGTCAATTCCCTCTCACAAGTAGAATGTAATTTTGGGCATGTGAGAGGATTGTGGGACATTCATGAAATGTGTTAATTGCTCCTGAACAGTTTCTGTCTCACTGTGAATTTGAGAGTGATTCAAAAGCTGTCATTCATTGAACTTAACTCACAAACTGCTTGCAAACAGTGCTGAAATGTTCACACAGTTGTATCTCCTCTGCTCATAAATTCTCATCAAGATATTATATACCCACAAGAATTAGAACCAGTTACAGATGTTTTCTGCTGATGGGAATGACTGCCAGTTTGAAAAATAAGTAGGAAGGCCTGGAGAATGAGTGCATGAAGATTTCTCTCCCTTCACCTTGGTCTGCAATCATTTGTTCCAAAAGTACATTTGAATATGTTTGTTTGTATGTGTGCAAATGGAGCTGTGGTTTTCTGAAGACATAGTACAGGATTAATATATGTTGGGGAAAGGAAAGAAGATGATGAACTATATCCCAGTGTGCCGTATTTCATCACTTATTTTGAAACTTGTATTCATTAATTTTAATACAAACTAACTAATCACAACAACAGGAAAAAAAACAAACGAAAAATGAACACGCTATCCATAAACAATATACAGGTCTAAAAAAAGCCGAAACTAAACTAGATCGAACTGAACTAAGACTAAGTCCAGTTTCCATGAATAATTGTGAAAGCTGCAGAGGAAAGAAAGGTGGTAGGAAGAAAATTAACTCCTTTAAAAGGTGGTGGTGGAGAAGAGTTCTACAGATATCCTGGACTGCTAATAAGAAAAATTAACAGGTCCTAGAGCAAATCAGGACTGAACTCTCCCTAGAAGCCAAGATGACTAAACTGAGGCTGTCATACTTTGGCCATAACATGAGAAATGACAATAACACTTGGTAAGGTGGAAGGCAGTAAGAAAAGAAGAAGACTGCATTACAGATGGATAGACTCAAGGAAGACACGGCCCTGAATATGCAATTGCGGAGCAGGGCAGTTGAGAATAGAATGGCTTGGTCTCTCATTCATAGGGTTGCTGTAAGTCAGGGTTGACTTTATGGCAACAGACACCAACAAGACAAAGACTTAATAGCAAAACACAGTACTAAAAGACTCACCTATTACCATAAACCCATCCCAGCTGCACTAACTTATTAAAACACAAAATAACTTTGAGCCACCTATACAAACTGTAATGAAAAAGAAAAGTAGATTAACAGCCAATGTTTTATTTTGCCATCACAGATCTATATACATTCAAGTTCCTAGAATTATTGATAATCCTAACCACAGATTATTACGTCATTAGGTTTCTTACTGCTCAAAAGATCATAAACAGTTTCCTGTCTTTCAGAAAATCTTCGATTAGTCTATCTTTTAAAATCCACATCATTTTTGCAACTTGGACAAAGTCTGCAACTTTAACAACCCAGTCTTCCACCATGTTATGGACACTTCTGTGGAGTCTGATTCTCTTGCCTTCTGCCTTTCAGTGATCAGAGAAAACTCTCCACCATGTTCTTTTTAGCAATTTGCTCCACTATTAATGATAATTTAAATGGTTTCTGTTGTTTTTTTGCTTGCTATATTTCAAAATTGTTTTTAGTTTATTGGTTTACTCTGTTTCATAAACCGCCTTGTGTGCACTTAGGTAAGAAAAGAGAGATAGAAACTGTTATAGTAAGGAAGGAATAGATTGCTAGTCTGAGCATGAAGTGTTCCATACTTAAGCTTGAGCGATGGATGTCTTTCATGCCTTCCTCTGCACAGCTTTGTCTCAGCTTCCACAGAGGCAGTCAGGGATAGAACAGCACAGAAATACTTTGGCATATATAGTCCACAGTTATATAGTTTAGCCACAAAAGCTGGAAGCCAAACCTCCTCAGTGAGAAGTAACGGGAGATGGAAAATAGCACATAAAAAGAGAAATATACACACACATGTGTGTGAAAGCAGTCGAGTGTTCCAAAACCTCAGTGATTTATTGTTTTTAAACATTATGGAATGTGTATATAAAACCAGCCCTTTCCCAACCGGGTGTCAAATGGCCATGCAGGCTGTGGATGATATGAAAGGTAGTACACGGTTGGGGAAGGTTGACATCGAGACTGAACAGTTAGAAGCGTTGCTGCTCGTGCTCTTCTTTATTCTGGATGGTTTGGGCCCTTGCTTAGTTCAGGCTTGTCTCACTTGTGTCCCATAACTGCCTTCCTATGGTCTCACAGTGGCCTCATCTGATAAATTTGTTCCTTTCCTACTGTTGCACACTGCTGTTTAAGAATTAAAGCAACCTCAAAGGGCCTTTACCTTTTCTGCTGCAGAGTCCCATGCAGTCCCATTGCTTGGTCTGTCATCAGTCCTGACCTCTCTTTCTCTCTCTTGTTTAAATCTTCACTATTCTCGTCTTCCATCTCGGCCTGTTTTACCCAGCGTCTTCAGAAACTCATGGCCAACCTTGGTTTAATATCCTAGCTGTCCTAAAATGTTATAAAATGTTGGCACAGTATGGTTTTACTAGGCAGGGGAGTGGAGTGAGAGGAATTACTGACCCTTCCTCTGCCCATCAGTGATCAAACACATGTGAGTCCTAGCCACGTTTGAGTCAGAGTTTGGTGGGGTGTCGGAACAGATTTGTAAATGGATCAATCCAGAGGCAGGGTCAGTCAGAGGTGGAAATCTGAATGAGGATGCAGGTGGGCAAGTGAGTGGAAATGCTTTCTGACTGGAAGAGGAACTGGAAGAGGAGATTGAGGGATAATCAGGCAAGGAGAGCTGGACTGGAAAGCCAAGTGTGATGTACAAAGAAGGGCAAAATGTGACTATTTCCAAGGCAAAGATCTGCCTTTGGTCCAAAGGTATTATTGACAGCCTGGGTAAAATGGAGTCAAGGAGCTGGCTGGTGAGGCAAACCTTATCCAGAGCGGGGTAGCCATAGCTCTTGCGAAAAAACCAATGAAGAGTCCTGTGGCACCTTTAAAGACTAATACATATCTTGTAGCATGAGCTTTCATAGGCTGAAGTCTACTTGGCTCTGTCCCCATAGGGTCTGAACTTCAGGGGATCTGGAAATCCTACATGGGGGGGAGCTATTGGTGTAGGAGCCAAGGAGAGTGCTTATTTGAGTCTAGGCTGATCCTGGCATTGTTCTGGACCCCTTATCTAACAAGTGGCCCCTATCTTCGCATATAACGCCATGCTGGATTGCAGCCAGTTTAGGGGAGGCCACTGCATGACAGAGGACTTCTTATGCAAACATGGTGATACACAGCAGACTTTTCTGTTAACCTGGTGAGGATCCAGATCGGATACCATCCATCTTTCTGTTGGAAAGTAGATTCCTCCTCCTCCCACAGCTGCTGTATCACCGTCCATCTCTTTATTCTTTCAAACAAGCTGAGCAAATACTGTTAAAACCATTAAAAAAGGCTAGGGAGAAAGAAACATCTGTGTGCAGAGCTGAAATGATGCCGGCATATGGGTTGAGTTATAATCTCAGATATCCAAGCCTGTTTGGCTTCTTCATGGCAAGGAGGCCTTGCAACTTTTGTGAAAATGGCCACTTGGATAATATGCTCCTGAAAAAGGCAACCTGGAGTGAGAGGTTGTAAAACTGAGGTAGACTGTGGACGCTATCACTCCTGGCTCATCTTCATGGGACACTCACCTTATGTATCTGCAGGATTGGCAGGGCTCAGAATTATTGTCTGTGTACAATTTATTTAGGCCAAAAAGTTATATGGGCTTGTTTTTTTTAAGAAAAACCACAGCGAGGTTTACAATCATTTAAAAAACCCCAACAGAATAAAATGAAAGGTTAAAAAAAAGACTACTTCTCCCTGAATGGCTTCTCCACAAGCTGGTCATTATGAAGGCTTTGTGACTTGAAGAACCAGAGTCTGACTTTGTTTCTTCCCCTCCATTTTCCTTTTGTATGTGGTCTTACAGATTATAAACCTGTGGGCAGGGACTGTCTCATTGTTATTGCTCTTAGTGATGCCACTCCAGGAGCCTTTTCATCTGAAGAGCAGATATTACTAATTTTTTTACTCCAAAGAGCAAACGAACATGCTCTTCAGGATGAAACAAGAACTAGTAATAAAATCAATTAGAGTATTGAGTGGTTAAAAAAAGGTTGGTTGGCCTTATGTATAGCTAGGAGCTCTGTGGAGCTTGTCATCAGCTCTTCTGTGTTTCTGGCTTGACGGTTGGAAGAAAGAAGAAAAACCCAAGTTGCCTTATGCGCAAAGGCAGGCTGTTCCTTAAACGGAAACACTTTGGATAGACGTCCAACCACCTAAATAAGAATGGGGGTGGGGGGATGGAGTTGGAACCTTTCCCCCCAACTTCCCAGTTTTTATACGTTTTAAATTATATAAATGAAGTCTTGCTTCTGCTATTGCTATTGGCATTCTGAGATGATACAATTCAAGGAGGGACTGTACCATTTGGGGTGTTTTCCCCAGAATGCGTCAATCAGTGCTACTCAAAGAAGTGGTCCATGGACTGGTGGTGGTCCCTGAGCCATTGCCTGCTGGTCTCTGTCTAGGAAAAGAAGAAACATATGTGCCTAGTAGACTGCAATTTAGTGCCGGTCCCTGGCCCACTGGAAAAAAAATATTATTACCAGCTTTCAATGTCAGCCTGAGAAGCATGGGTGGTAGATCATCTGTGAGGCACAATTTGCATACACATGTGAGCCAGTAGGCAAATAAGAGTGGAGCTCCCCAATGGGAAGAAGAATGCAAGAGGCAGAACTCATGGGGTTCAACAGTAACTTAGCAACAAATCACCAATATAGTTGGGATGTCATGATGGGAACAGATTATTCAACAGTTTTAAAAAAGGCATGATTGCATCGCTTTTTTTGGCTGGATATGTCTCTAGCAATGACCAGAGATCAAATCTCATTGCCACCTTGTTGTCCCATATTGTACAGGACCCTATAGAATCCATAATCTGTGCCAACTTTCATTGTTCTGTTTGTAATGACAGATAACCGAGCATTGGTTGTCTAATTCAGTATTCTCTATGCCAGGACTGGGGAACCCTTTGTCTTCCAGATGTTGATTTCTAATTTCAGTAAACCCTAGCTGGGCAGTCCAGTGGTGAGGCATGATGGGAAGAGTAGTTTATCAGCATTGGGTGGGAGAGTGGGGCAAAAATTCTTCCAGCAGGTTTCTTGCATTTCAGAGGGCCATTAGCCCCCCTAGCCCTATCCAGAGATGATAGGAGCTGAATCTGAGATCTTTGCAGCCAAAGTATGTGTTCTACTCAATAAAATATGTCCACTGTTAGTAAACCTCAGGCAGCTCCTAAAAGAACAGATTTTTAACATTAATTGCAAAGCCGTTCACTGCCAAGAGAAGAATTCAATGCAGCGATGTCTTTTTACAGCCTAGCAGAGAGTCTTTTCCATTCTTGCGTTAAGGTCGAGCTTTTATACTGGTGAAGCGGGCCCATTTTCCATCCCTATCTACTCATGCCTTCCACCCCACCTTGGTTGAATCACCATGTGGAGGGAAGGGACCCTACAGAATGTCAGTCCTTTCATGTGGGTGGCCCCAATCTGACGCCTACATATTTTCTCAGTGAATACATTTAATGGGCCTGGCTTGTGTGTTTGAAGGTTGCCCACTGTTAATTCCAGGAAAGCATATCACCATGTGTGTAATTTTTTTTCCCCCTGAATAGAAAAGTGCACGTTTGGGTATGTCCTGCGTCCCACGCATAGGCCACGGCTGACCTCAGAAGATCTGCAACTTCAGCTTTTAGCCAGGCACCAGGTCTGTCTGCCTGATGAGCAGCAAATGGCCCTTCCTTTTGTCTGGGGTAGACTTCCAGGCATTTCCCAGCTCTCAGCCCTAGTCCAGAATTTGGGATAAGAATCCATCCTTTTGCTCCAAATCTCGGCCTCTTCACTTCATCCCATTGAAGTGAGTGGGAGCCAATGAGAATTAAGCCAGGCCTCATTTTCATAGCCCCTCCCCTTCATTTGCATAGTTATCCACTGAACCTTCTTTCTTGATAGGTGCTGAATGTCAGAAAGAGACAGGATTTCGTGACTGGGTTAATTTGGATTTAGCTCTCATGGCGGCCAATATTAAATCACTAGCAATAATCTCGCCTCACAAATTTTGACAGGCAGGCAGACAGACATTTGCGAATTCCTCTGGCTGTGAAGTTCTCCACCCGTCCACCCCCTGAACCTTTTGTTGTAAATTTTTAAAGGGATGTCTTTTGGCTAGGTTTTCTTTAATCATGCTGAGGTCAGAGTCAGGTTGTATCCATATGGATGTGATTCTCCTCCTCTTCCCCCTCCTCTTTCTTCTTTTAATTGGGAACCTACATGTGTGCATGGTGGGTGGTTTTCCAACATGGCAAGAGCGGAGAGGGCGCAGTTTTAAAGGCTTTGCCAAAGTCAGCGTGAAGCTCTTTGCAAATGGAAAGTGATTCCCTGACAAACTTCCTGTGGTTCACCAAAAAAAGAGAAGAAGCCCAGGTTGGCAAGCCCACCAAATCCTGACAGTTAAGAAAGAACTTTGCAGATGAATTCATTCTGTGTGTGTGTGTGTGTTTTGCATCTGTGCCAGGTGAATTAACAGAATCTCTAGTGCAGTGATTTACAAAATTTCTTGAGATTGCTTTTCTCACATTGATTCTTTTGTGCTGAGGAAACCCTGTGCCTTGCAAGGGATTCTTAGAAGTAGTCTGGCTAATATCTCAAACCTTTATTTTTTTTTTACTGTGAGCCAACAGTTAAACCTGAATAGTGTACTCAGCATTCCTCTGTACCTGCAGACTGCAGCAAAAGAACAGTAGCAGGTGGGGAGACTTCATCACCTGTGTGCTGATGGGGATTCTGGGAGTTACAATCAAGTGGTCCCTTTTTGAACTACGAACTGGACTGCAAGAGAATAAAATAAGCAAGCCGGAGAATCACGCAGAGCATCTTATTTGTAGACAGAAGGCTTATGGAAATATCATCTCTCCCAAGATTTCACAGATGAAAACTGGGAGGCTGGGCAATGTTGGAGTGTGGTCAAAATAGCAAATGTTATTAATGAGGAAGAACACACAAGCTAGGAGAGGCTGTAGCAGTTTGCTTTTGCCTGAGCCTCCTGGAAGGGCTAAAGTTTCCTTCCCTCCTCTCCTCCCTGCCTTGAGTTAGTGGAGTGTAAATGACTCTGGCGCTGTGAATTCAGTTTGCAGTCAGTGAAGTAAGCTGAGGACAAAGCAGGAAAGTGGGAGAATGAGAGAGGAACTGGGACGTTTTAAAAGCAGCTGAAAAAGTGAGATGGCAGAAGATTGATCTGTCCCTGCCAAATTGGGGAAAGTGGAGGGCATGAAATGATAACCATTGGCATAAAATACGCAAAACCCAGCTTTTCTGGGTTGGGCCATTTCATTTAAACAAAAAATGCACCTGTATTCCATCACAGTCTTCAAGAAACATTTTTCTTTTAAAGGAAACTGGTACTTAGAGCAAGTTTGTACACTGAAGGTTCTGTCGAATTCTACTAAAATCAAGAAGACTTTCAAAGGACAGGTTACTTTAATAGTGGAAGCATAGATCTGGACCATGGAAATGGTCCTATGACTTCTGGTTTTGGCCGCTTTTTACTTACACTCCAAGAGCTTTTTCTGCAAGGAAGGCGAGAGGAGAAAATTACAATTCTTTGGCTTTGTTGAGAAAATAAATTGCGGATGCCAAAATTTCAAACAGTCTAAGAATGGGTTTCTTGGGCAAAGTCAACAGCAATTTTGTGCCTTCCAAAAGTTACCGACAACTTGCTTTACCCTCTGCCCAGTAATTATGTTGCATTTGGAGGAGGGACCAAACACACTCAGAAAACTGTGAGAAGAAGACTGATTGCAGGGCTGGCTTTGGCGGCATAGGGCTCGACATGACTCTAGCAGATAAATCATCCATAACTGGTCTGCTTTCCTAGTTTTCACCTTTTTTTGCCATGGAAAGTCCAAAATTCCTGACAGAAGCTGAGTCTCACATGTGCGTGCAAAAATTTTGCACAGTATGTACTCTTCTGTGCCCCACCCCATCAATTTGGGAAATGTGTGTCCTCAGAAAAACCTTCTTTCTTAAAAGGGAAAAAGAGATTAGGTATGCGAGGTGTTAAATTCCTTTAGTCGGTATCTTAAGGTGCAATCCAAAGCCCCTCTACGGGCTCCATGAACACACAGTGCAATTTATTTCTGAATAAATCTACAATGTCTATCAGCTCATTTGTTGAACACAAGTATACCTCAGATAATGAAGTAAATGTGTTCCTGACCATGACTTCTTTGACAGAAAATTTAGTACCAGAGGCAGTAATAACATGGAAAGAAGAGAGATCTGTTCAACATATTTCAGCAGATTTTTGATTCAGAACCAACAATATACACATGTGAAATGGAACAACCATGCACAAGTAAACAGAAACCCCTTCTAGGGACCACTTGGAGGCTTTTTCTAAAATACATGCAAGGATAACTTTTTTCTTTCATGTGTTTCCATTGTATTTATGACTTCCATTTATGTATTTTTGCTTTTTAAAAAACATGTTGATGGGACAGACTTATCTGCTTTCCCCGTTTCTGTCTGTTTTGCTGTTCCTCCATGCTCAGTATGGGATTCTGGAGGCAGCTGCTGTTTACCTTGCTGGTTGCAGGGCAGGCACAGTAGAATTGTCCAGAGTAGAATCTTGCTTTTCTCAGGTTTGTTGTATGCCTTCAAGTTGTTTCTGACTTTGGCGACCCTAAGGTGATCCTATCATGGGGCTCTGGGTGGCTGAGAATGTGTGATACACCTAGTGGGTTCCCATGGCTGAGCCAGGGATTGAACTCTGGTCTCCAGGGTTGCAGTCCAAAACCCAGACTTTTTTTCATTGTTTAGTTCAGGCGTGGTGCTGCAAACTGACACTGAAAGCTTGTGTTTGTGTAACCTTTCTTCATCTTCCTCCTAATGCTGATATTGCTAAAAATCTACCAGTTGGTCAGAGGATGAGAAGGAAAGGTAGCTGGGCAACTGAAAAAGGAGCTTGGTAAAAAGGAGCTTTGCTGTCAAGAGGTTTTATTAACTGAGATATGCCTGTAATAGCATTCTCAAGAATTTTAAAAATGGCAACAATATGTGTATAACATCTAATTCTCATACTGTGAATATCTTCTGAGTTCCAGTTTTTCCTTTATTCAGAGGTTGAGAGAGTTACTTTTTTGGAATATAGCTCCCAGAATACTCTAGCCATCAAGGCCACTGAGACATTCTGAAAATTGTATTCTAAAAAATGTAACATTTTCAAACTTGAGTCTTATTCCAAGCCAATGAAATTTCTGTTCGTCCTTCTGTATGAAGAATGGAAGTAATATAAGTTGTGCAAAAACAGTTAAACATGAGCTTTGGTTGCAAGCACTTTGACCAAGTGTTAGGTGACTTCCTTCCAGATTAGTTGTTCAAACCAGAGCTCATGACAAAATTGGTATCCATTAATCTTTGGCATGTATTTTTTTAACCTCTTCTCATTCCCATTTTTCCTTTTATTTTTTTTTTTCCCAGGCATGCTTCTAGTCACAGCAGATACTCTGGGCCACGATTTCCATGTCTTCCAAATTCTCACCCACCCCTGGTCATCTTCGCAAAGTGCCGTCCATCACTTGTACACGTTACACCGTGGGGAGACGGAAGCCAAAGTGAGTTGCGTAAGAAAGCACACAAGGCTTTTATCTAACTTGGCAATGGAGAGGATCAACGTGGGTGTCCTTGGAAATTGCTTGTCTTGCAGTCAAGTCAGTGGAAGGCCACTTAAAGATGGATTTGTGTGTTTTTCTAACAGATTGCATGTGTGTGTGTGTGTGTGTGTGTGTGTGTGTGCCTGCGCCTGTGTGTGTATTTTAACATGATGATAAAATACGGCTGCACTCACTCAAAGTCCAGGAACCAATAGTTTGTAAAGTATTTTTTGAGTTTGGTTGGACCTTCACATTGTACGATGACTGAAATGTCTAGATAGTGAACTGTCAGGCAATGTGGCTGCCATGGAAAATGGGGTTGTGAGATCTGTCAGTTGGAATATTATTTGGTGGCATTGTTCTTTTTAGCTAACTGAAATATATCTCAGTGTGCTTACGTACTAAAACAATTGTTACAATAGCAGGTCTGGAGCATCGCATACACATTTCAATGTTGTTGTGTGCCTTTGAGTCCTTTTTGACTTATGGCACCCCTAAGATGACCCTATGACAGGGTTTTCTGGGGTTGAAAGTGTGTGGGTGTGCCCAAGGTCATTCAGTGGGTTTTCTTGGCCGAGTGGGGAATTGAACCTTGTTCTCCAGGGTTGTAGTCCAACGTTCAAACTGCTACACTGTGCTGGCTCTCCATTGCAGTGAACGGTATTTTATTGTTCTCAGGGTGAAGATAAGCACATTTAAAAATGCCCCAGAGAAACCAGTGAAGGGATCATCATTGGTTGCAATCCTATGCTCGTCCCTGGATGTTAGCCCTATTTAAGTCAGTGAGATTTCATTTTTGAATAGATACATCCAGGGCGAAACAGTTAAGGTGATCCTTGGCCTTTTCCTTTCCAGAGGAACTGGCATCAGTCTCTGTCCATACAGATAGTTTTAGTGTAGCACTGAATATTTCCCAATTCAATTTTTAAGTTCTAGAGTATATGTTCTGGTGGAGTTGTAGGTGTTTTCAGTAAAAGCTTACCTAAACAAAGAGATATTATAGAGTTCATTTGAAGCCCTGGATGAGGAAACCAAATGAAGTTCTTTGGGTCTGGAGATCTTAAGATGTAGAGCCACCATTAAGAAGACTTGTCGCTAGTTCTCCTGCTACTGTGACTTGGGTTTTTCATAATGGCCGAGGGAGGAGAGCATCCATGGCTGATCTTCTGGCTCAGGTAGGCTCATAACAGAGTAGCCAGCCTTCCCCAACTGACGCTCTTGGATGTTCAGAACCGCAACTCCTACCATTCTATAGCATTCCAGCGTGTCCCAAGCTGGGAATGTTTAGTGTAAGCAGTCCTTGAAAACTAACTTGGTCCCAAATCAGTAAGGGCTTTAAAAGTCAAAATCAGCACTTTGACTTGCGCTTGGAAACAAATGAGTAACCCATGTAGCTGATGAAGGATTGGTGTCGTATATACAGACTCCCGCAAACAACTTAGCAACTAAATTCTGTGCCAGCTAAAACTTCCAGGCCATTATCAGAGGCAGGAGTGTGATGAGATCATTGCAGTAGTTTAGTCTGGAGTTAACCAGCCACTACCAGTGATAGACACCTCTGGCTACAGACCTGTGATCCTTGTCGAGAGAGCCGGTCCTGAAGAACCCCCTACCTTCAAAGGCAGTGTAATCCAACTACTTGCTGGGAACTTCTATCAGTTACTGGTCTTCCATTGTGTTTGGGTTAAGTTTCAGGTCTTAACCTTTATCTCTATGCCCCCCCCACTACCAACCTTCTCTAGATATTAATTAAAAGTTCCTGCCACCGTACTGGAAATACCTGATATAAACAAGAGGCAGAGCTATCTGCTGTATACATGCTGATGACACCTCTGCCAAACCTACAGTTACTTCCAGAATTAAGAAAGTCTTGCATTCTGTTTCAGTGGGATAATTCTCCTGTTTAAATAACAACCATTTAAGAATGCTGAACTTGAGGGGGCTTTTACCTTTTGCCCAAATGATCCCCCAGTTCTATTCGCAGCTATAGTTTTGCCTGACTGCTGCAGTTTCTCTTCTTCCCACAGTAGTGACAAGGTTAATCCTGGACAATTAGAGATCTCATAATGAATGGGATGATGTCACGGACAGCAAGGGAAGTGAAGGTGAATGAGGGCAGGAGAAAGAAGTGTAAATGAATGGGTGGATATATTTTCATATGGGGTGCTGAAAAATTGTCAGGGAAGGGGAAGTGTAGTTGCTGATGGGTAGTTCTGCCATGGCTGTAATTTATTTAAATTTATGCCACTTTAAATTGGTTCAGAGAATAGGTTTGCGATTTAACTTTATAAGATCCAAGAGACCAACTAGAGGAAAGATATATGAGTACATAGATTTGTATATGTATACATTTTTGCCTGAGCCACTTTAAAACCAGCTGGGTTGGCACCCTGGTTGGCAAGAAGCAGAAGTGTTGGTTTTATAGCCTTACCCGCTACATCTTGAAGATGTCTGGCAACAGTGCCAAATTGGCAGTTGAGATTGCCAAGGGTATCCTATCATTTTGAACATTTATGTAATTGCATGTATATGTTTTTAGCCTCTGCATATAACAAAAGTACATCTACTTCAGCAGTGAGAAAAACAGTGTCTTGACAGTGCCTAGTCCTGTGGATTGCCCATGTAAATTGCACTATGAGTGACATGGATTTTTGAGGCTATGTGTTCAGCATGAAGCCCACAGTTCTTACTGCTTCACTGACTGATTATTATATTTACTTGCAAGAATATTTTCTACACAACTCATGAGGGATAGTGAATTCACGGCTTGGTGGCAGCTTACATTTGTTGCTAAACTGAGTTGATACGGGACATAAACATTACTTATTTATTTTAACACCCTCATCCATTACGACTGGGCCTAGTAGCTCTTCTTTTTTTGTGGGCTACTAGCCTCCCTTCTGAAAGTTGGGAGAAATCTGGCAACCCCCTCTTGAAGATAAGGCAAGTTTTTTTTTCTTTTTTCATACAGCTCAGGTCCAAGTTATTTGAATTTTCCCTTATGAACTGTCCCATGCTTGGGGATCTGCCGGGGAGGCCTTTCTGTCTGTCTCACCAACCCTCACAGGCACATCTGGTGGGAACAGGGAGAGGGTCTTCTCAGTAGCTAACCCTGGCTCTGAAACTTCTTTCCCAGAGAAGCTAGACTGTCACCCTCCCTACTTTCTTTTTGCAGACAAGTGAAGACTTTTCACTTAAGTGTTTGCAAAAAGTAAAGTCAGGCATGAGTTCTTGATGTTACGAGGTTCCTCAGCCTGCTGGAATGGCTACTGGATGACAGAGTGGGAAGTCCTCCCCTGTCCTCAGCCTGATAGAAGCACAACACACCACTGGACAGGCTGAGATAACAGTCTGTACAATGTCTTTGTTTCTAAGGAGTTTCTTGGCCCGGGCTCATTCCAGAATCCCAGCCCTCAGGCTCCTCTGGTCTAGTACAATAGTCTACCCTATCAGCACCTTCTCCTACAGGTCAAGGCCACAGTAAGCCTGAATTGTGTCACCCGTTTGTGGTTCTTGAGTTTTGCAAGCTCCTTCATCAAAGGATGTGTCCAAAGCGCCCTGGATTAACCACATAATGTGGAATTAATTTATGGAACTCGCTGCTACAAAGGTGGTGACAGTCACCTGCTTTGGTGGCATTCAGAGAGGGGTTTAGATGGATGCAGAGAGGATTACTGTATCGCTGGCAACTAGTCATGATGGCTACAGGAGACTTTTGGATTTACAGACAGAGTGACTTTGAAAACAAGTTGTTGGGGAGCAGAAACAGGAGAAGGTTTGTTGATTTCATGCCCTTCTTATCGGTTTCTCTGGGGAATCTGATTGGCCACAGAGGGAGACTAGATGCTCAGTTGAGTGAATTGCTGATTTGATCCAGCAAATCCGCACATACTTTCTATTCCTCATCAGTGTAACCCTAGGCAAATATTTGGCTTATGCTTGTAGGGAAGCTGTAACTGAGACTTTGTTTTTGTGGGAGCTGATCTAAGATTGTGCTTGCTCTTGTCAAATGTATTGTAATAAGAATCTTTCAACATCAGGGTCAGAAAGAAGTCCTGTAGGTTCTGATGCCCAGGAATTGAATATACAGCCTATCCTGGATACAGCTGGAACCTTGAAATAAGAAATATATGGTTTGGATGTTGATCCATCACTGCCACTTGAGGGTCAGTTGACATCACTGGCTAAGGAAGACTTTTAGTAGCTTCATCTAGTTCATCAGTTACTGTGGCTGTTCTGGACAGGGATGGTTGGGCACAGTAGTTCATGCTCTGGTGGTCCCTGTCTGGACTGCTGAACTGTGCTGTAATATGTTGTATGATCTGAATATGTACCCTAAAGGCACCAGGTCCCATCTGCCCTTGGAAGCTAAGCAGGGTCAGCCCTCGTTGGTGTTTGGATGGGGGACCTCTAACAAATGCCATGTGCTGTAGGCTATATTTCAGAGGACAGAACTGGCAAAACCACCTCTGAGTATTCCTTGCCCAAGAAAACGCTGTGAAATCCATGAGGTTGCCATAAGTTGACAGGTGCCTTGAAGGTAGGTACACACACCCACACACCCACACACAATGTTTTGTACCCAGGGTTGCCTTTGAAGACTGCTGAGAAGCTCAGGTAGATCCGAAAGTGGGAGCCATTGTTGTAGCCAGCACACGAGGTGGAATTTACATGAGGCCACTACTGAGAGAACTTCACTGATAGTCCATTCAACTTCACTGATTGCTTATTCGCTTTGAAGCCCAGTTCTGGCTTCGCAGTCTTGGCATCCCAACTATGGAATGCCCTCCTTATTGTAGTCTGACTGGCACCAACACTGCACTTGTGTGGGCACCAGCTCAAACCCTTTTGGGCATTTCAATTGATTGGTTCTATCTGTTCTGCTGCATCTGCTGCTTTTCTTTGTTTTTATTATGAGGACATGTTTGGCATGTGTTTTTGGTTTAAGTGTATTGTTACAGTGCCCAAGCATCCATAGCCATGGAGACCAGTTTTAAAATATTTCTGTAAGGTAAATAAATTAAATATTTAAGATCAATGCCCTTTGGTGACCTATAGGCTCTGTAGATCTGCTGCAGAGCAGTGGTGAGCAGCTTAGGAGAAGCAGTGGGCAGTGTGTGTTTGACCTTTAACGCTCCTTCTGTCCACCTTGTTTTTTGCTTCATCTTCTGCTTACTCCCATTTAACTGCTACCAGAGCCATTAGCAGCAGTGGGAAAGGTTATGCTATGGAGCCAAATATAAAGAATGCATGAGAACACCCTCAAACTGGGAAGAGCTTTTTGCTCAGTCAAACTTCCCATTGGTCAAACTTCCCATCCCAACAGGAAACCCTTCCTGTCTGGTTGGGCCCAGTAACTTGTAGCAGTGAGCCTGGCTAGCTTTGAGAAGAATTCCGTGCTGCCCAGGAAGATGCCCTGCACCTGATGCGTTATTGTTTAGCGGGTTTGTGCTTGAAGTACCCACTTCCTATGTGCCACTCCAGTACCTCCGGTCTCCCTTGGTGTTTTGCAGCAAAGAAGTGGTAGTCAGGTTTTCTAAATACACACTGACCGTCGAACGATGCATGTCAGCCTCGGCCCCTCATGTATATGAAGTGCCTCAGACGTTTAAGACACACTGTATAAATGCTGAGCATTGTTATCATTAGGTAACCGAGGCACACCATGTTCTGGAGGTGCGCCGTCTTCCTCTGTAAACAGATAAAAGATTTGGTTCTTGGCCCAACCACACTTGTTTCTTTGATCTCTGAGCGTAAACACACACACCAAAAGGCCCGCGAGCCATGTTATCTCAATCCCAAGCAAATAAATGCAGTGATAGCGAGGCGGGCTGCCGGCCAGAAAACCCATGTAATCTTTTTGGCCGTCCGACTCCTTGCTTATTCTGACTCTCTGGCTGTTGTCACAAGCGAGATTGCCTGAGCCTAGTTAAACAGAGAGGACAATGTAATCGTGCCGCCGTGTGCCTCTGAAAGGCTGGTGCTGGATTTCCAGGCTGTATGAGCTTTGTTTTCTGTAATGCAGAATATTTTAGAAGTAATTTTAAGGTAAAGTCTCATGTTCTTTGGTAGCTCATGACATTTTTCCTTCTTTTAAAAAGTTGAACTCTGTGGGCTGGGTCAGAGGAGGTGGTTTAGACTCTACACATAGGAGCCAGTGAGGGGCCAAGTCCAGCTCAGTCCTTCTGGGAACTTCCAACATGAAGTTGACTTTGTTGCTGCTTCTGTTGCGCATGCGGAGGGTACTTTTACCACAGAGGCAGGATAGACCAGAAGTTAGGCCGGGGTCTTCCAAACAGACAATGGCAGCTTTCCGTTTCATACCAGAAGTTCAGTCCCTTCTCCCCGCTGTCCTGCAGCATGATGATTGCTCAGCCAGTTCACGGACTGTGCCTGGCCTTCTGGATAACCATGCTCTTTAACCCTCTTCTCCTTGGTGTGCACAGCAAAAGAGACATTGGAAGGCTGGTTTCTGAAAATCTGGACTACCTTGTGTCTTCCGTGTGAGAGCTAAAGCACAGGTAAGAATGAGGGAGCATCCAAGATCACAGCCTTGCCTGTTGTCCCTGCTGAATGAGATGAGAATTTAAGGCAGGTGGCAGCCATATTTGCTGAGCCTTTTTAGCCAAGTTGGAGGGGAGAAGAACCAGCTGGCTCTTTAGGGGGACCCCGACTCTTCTGCTGGTTCCCACTGTTGCATCTCTGCATGAAGACAGGAAGGACCCTCTGCTGTTCTCACTGGTTCCCATGTTACAGCTTATCTGCTTGACTTTATGCTGCCAAAAGTACTCCAGCCTTCTTGACCATGCAGAAGAGGCCAGCCAACCGTAGCTTTTGAAGGGATGTGCTTGGGTGATCTTAAAGTCTTAAGCCTTAGGTCAGTTGATTATCCCTGTACGGGCAATCAAATGGAACAACCCACCTCTGCTCCTACCCTCCTCCCAATTTTTATGATGGGGATGAGAAAGATAACAGGGTACAACTGCAGGAGGCAATTCTACAATCCATGTCCGCTTCATCTTCTGCAATTCCGGGCTCAAGAAGATGTCTGTGATACTTGTCTCATTCAACAGAGATTGGCAACACACTTGCTGCGATAGGTGTGAACGCAGAACACTGGTTAAGGAGGCCTGAGCTGGCATTTTAAGGTACACCATAAAGGACCAGGAATTGCTCTGCTGAGGAGCCTTACGGGAAGCCTGTGAAGCTAGATTTAAGCCACCAGTTCACCTCCTGATACAGTTGTTTCACACTAAATAACTGAGCAATCCCTCACAGTCACTTGCACTGACCTGATGCCTTTGGTGAAGCAGAGAGTATCTGGCTTGGCATCTCCCCCACCACAGGATACTGGCGTGACTCACATCTCAGTCTCCCCAACCTTGGCCTGATCCTGCAGCCCTCAGACCATCTCTTCTTCCCTTTGGTATCTTCTTTCTTGTAATTGACATGGGAATAAAACTTTAAACGCGGGTTCCTAAATGTACTCGCTGTTGTGTAACCCAGTAGGTCTGTGATTGCTGAGTGTATCTTTTCACTGATCTTTAACGGAAAAGGTGATGCTATAATAAGCAGAGCTGCCTGGTCCGGCAGAAGTGCTGCCCTCCTCAGTAAAATGGAAAAGGCCTAGAGAATCTGCGCCAGCATGTCCCTATTTCTGGTAGCTGATGCACAGTCTCCTTCAAATCTTCAAATTGGAAACATGGGCACCCAAAAATACCTCTTGCAATGGTGAACTGAACTTTTACATCAAGTGTTTCAGCTACTGGGCCCAGCTTGACTTGTCTACAAATAGCATCCCTTGCCAAGCAAACTCATTGTGTGTAATATCATCCAGGGCTTCAGAAACAGTTCTGGTTTTGTACCCTGGGAAAGGAAGGACATGTCTCATCATCAGGAATACTTTGGATTTACGTTCGAAAGCAACTCCACAATTGTTGTTGTTGTGTGCCTTCAAGTTGTTTCTGACTTATGGTGACCCTAAGGTGGCCCTATCATAAGATTTTCTGGGGCTGAGTGTGGATTTCCACAGCCAAACCGGGAACTGAACCTTTGTCTCCAGGCTTGTAGTCCAGTGCTCAAACCGCTATGCCATGCTGTCTCCACAGTACCATGTTATAAAGACTACTATTTCCTCCTCTTCCAACCTGATGAAGAATACCCTATGGCCTTCTGCCTACTTTAAGGAAGGATGTCACAGCTTTCCAGGAGCAAATAGGTAGAAGAGTCTCTCTAGATGGTCAGCTAATTTACAGAGGGCTCATGTGACCCAGCCTAGTGAGCTACAGAAATGTGGTGCTTGGGTGCTGAGAAGGAGGAGTATACAGAGATGGGTCAGAGCAGCAAATCCTGCCCCCAATTCCCATGGGTGCACAGTACCTCCTCAGCCAACTAGGTTATTTTGGCATCTGAAGCAGTAAACCCAATCAGCATTTCTTGTATTAAAACTATTGCAAGAACAAACATAAATGACTAATAATTTTCTCGACCTTCATAACAGTGCAGATCAGTCCTTAAGTACCAAATGGTAGACCTGGACCTGCCTAAAAATATTAAAATGGACAGGTCTTGCATGAAAACTCCTTTTGGCTGGGGAAGAGTTCTCTGCCTACTGAGTCCAAGGCCTTTGCTTAATCTAGGAGAGAGGTACTGGCTTTGTAGCCGGGCTCCCATTCTGAGAAACCTTTGCTAAACAACTACCTAAGAAAGAACTAAATCTTGTCATTAATGGAAATCTCCAAGCCTAGGGCCATTAGAATCTAGTTGCTTAGACTATAAGTTCTATAAGTACTATAAGACTATAAGTAGGGGGAAAGAAGAGTTCTGCTTGAAACCCTAGATCCTGGTGCCAGTTGCTATTGACCTGATTAAGTGGACTGGTGGTATGACTCAGTAGTAACAACAAAATCAACAACATCAACAACATTTATTTATAACAAAGCAGTTCCCTCTGCTCTTCCTCTGTAAAGTGGAGCACTTCTAACACTTTACAACTTCATTGTACATACCAAATTGAACATGTATGTTAGAAGCTGTTCAATAGAAAATGGTACAAATTTCTAGTGCATTCGTTAGCATATTGTACAATTTCCCAGTGTCTATCTTAGAAAAGCTATGCACCAAAAAATTGTACATGTGCTGTAGAAGCTGTGCATTAGAAAATAACCACGTGCTTTGGTTTTGTGCCACCAGATGAAATCTAAGGGATGCGTTTGTGAAAGTTAGTTTTGCTGCCCCAGATTCTGAGCTATACCTGGGCTTGTATAGGCTCTCTCTGGGTAAACTGACCCTTTGATCGTTCTGTTATCGGAAGCTGATGTCCCCAGAGCAATTAACAAATCTGAGAGGGGGATGAAATTCCATGCTTTGTGCTTTTCGCGCAGCTCGTGCTCCTTTGGTTTGTTTCAGAACATAGGACTTGTGTGTCCATTTCAGCTCTGGCACATTTGTGTCACTTTTGATGCAAAAATACTTAGCAAAACGGTGGAATGGATGATTTTTAAAAAGCCATGTGGGAAAATGAAAGAAAAGAGGCAAGTGGGTGGCATAAAAATGGGAAGGAAGGCTATGGACACATGTTCCTGAATCAGGAATAGATCCAGCCAGTAGAGAATTATAAGGGGCTGTTCCTGCTGCCTTGACCTGACCATCAAACTCCATGCAAACTCAGCCTGATGAATGTCGGCTTCTACATAGCTTTGTAGTTGAAACCGGGAGGGAAAAAGATTAACAAAGACTAAGTAAGTGCACCTTAATAGTATAAACCAGGCATGGGTTGGCATATGTCCCTCTGGATGATGTTGGAATGAAGTTCCCATCATCTCTTAATATTGGCTCTTCTGCTTGGGCTGGTATGAGCTGCTGTTGGTCATATTTTCCCTGCTATAATGTCAGTACTGCCTTCTCCAGCTAGGATGACTGTTACTGGAAGCGTGATGAGATATGCAGAAAGGAAGAGACTATAGCAATAGTAGCTGACCCAGAAGGTGTTTGACTCATTAAACAAGATGTTACAGGTACACTGAGTACATTTGTGTGCATGTGTTGTTAAATAAACAAGCTTAGAGCTGAGGCAAAGATGCAATGTGGAGAAATGAACAGTTACCTGAACACTAAAAGACAGCCCTAGTGATGCTCTCTCTCTCTCTGTAGAGTGGCAGTCCTTGCAAAATAGGATGAATTGCTCCCAAGTTGATTTCAACTTATAGTGATCCTCTGAGTTCCCCTCTTATAAACAGCCCTGCTCCAGTCCTGCAGATTCACTGCCGTGGCCTGCCTAATTGAGTCTAGCCACCTGTAATGCCGTCTTCTTGTAATGCCTTCTACCTTACTAAACCTTGTTGTCTTTTCTAATGAATCCTGTCTTCTCATGGTATGGCCAGAGTGTGATAGTCACCTTAGTCATCTTGGCTTCTGGGCAGGATTCAGGCTTGATTTGCTCTAGGACCCATTATCTTTTTGTCAGTCCAAAGTATCTGTCACAACTCTCCTCCAGTGCTTTCAGATGAGTTGATTCTCTTCCTATCAGCTGTCTTTCACTGCCCAGATTTCACAGCCATGTGTAGAAATATGATGGCATTGATAATCCTGACTTTGCTATTCAGTGATACATCTTTGCACTTGAGGAGATCACCTGCTGCACAAGCTTTATTTACCCATATTCCTCATACGGTTGTTTTTTACTTCAGCGTATTGTTATACATCATTCATAAAATCCTGTTGTTTCTTGAAGAGCTCAGCGAAGATCAAAAATGGCTGAAGCCCCACTCTTGAGCTTATAAAAAGACAAAAGGGACAAAGTACAGAGAAAGGAAAAGAGGACATTCAGGTCCTTTGGCCCTCGGTGACTTCAGCATGACCTTGTTGGATTAGTTCAGTGTCATTGTGACGTAATTATAATCACAGCTGAATCTCTTATTTGGTTAGGAAGGTCTATAATTGGTTGGGAACATACAGAATCTATGGGGTTCCCCTCCAAACTGTAGGAAGGGAGGAACCCCAAAACAAAATGGTGCTGAAGCATCTGCAGATGTGGAAACAGTGAGAAGAAACAGCTTCAAAAGTGGTCAGCATATGCACCGTTAAAAGAGAGTTATAGGAAATACCTCTATGCTGGAACGGCATTTCCTACCTGTAAATCATAATGGCTTGGTCCTACAGTGTTCTCACTGGAGCAGGAAACTGCAAGAGAATCAACCAGTTTCAGCATTGCAAGGTCTGCGTAAGTGTTACTTGGCCTGAGACAAAGAAAGCATCTCATCTTGAAGTACGCCCAAGCATCCTTCATAAACCCAGTGACCAAAGACTGTTCAGACTAGCAGGACACCCTGTACTTGAGCAGTGCAACTGAGGCTGTTAAACACCAACAAGAGTTTGAGAGCAGCAAAAACTGGGGATTAATCAAATCCTTGCTGGAGGTCTACAGCCAACAGCACCACCTTCTACGCTTCTTTACAAACACCTTTTTTGGGGTCAGTATATATTGGTTTGGCTCCGGAAAAGTTCCTTTGCTTCAACTGCTACCAGATGCTGAGCAGTGGCTGAACTTCAAGGGAGGCTTCCAAAAGAAATACCAAATTGGTCTCATCAGAGGTGGTTGCTTGGCGCCAAAGAAGAGCTTTCCTTGCACATACAAACTAAAGTTCCTCTAAAGCCATATGTAGAACATCCAGGAATTGATTCATGTATTCAGATTAGGATAGGGGAATAACAACAGCAGCAGCAACAACAATTTCTAACCTGCCTTTCTCCCAAATCTGAGACTCAGGGCAGCTTACAGTTTGAAAAACAATACTGCTGAATTCCCTTTTTGGAGAAAGAAGTTTGAAAGCCGAAGATAATATGAGACGATCAGTGTTGGACACCAGAGCATGCTGATTTATCCTCTGTTTATTTACAATATTTTTTATTCTGCTTTCTTCCCAAAATCTCCCGCAGAAAATTTTGATGGGCCATAGAAGGCTCATCTACAACCTGTGAGCTAGGTTGTTCCCTAAAAGAATGCCTCAGACCATTGGTCTATCTGGTATATGACTACCCTACAAGGTTTGGAGGGGGGCAAGAGTGTGAGTCATCCTTTTAAAAAAAATCTTGGTAATTGAACCTGGGACCTTCTGCTTGCCTTGCAGTTGAGCTCTAAGTCTGTGTTCTGGTTGGAGATCATCCATGAACTACGTGGATGCTGGCCCACGTTCATTCCAATAGCTGAGTTAGGATTTGGACCCAGGTCACAACGATTTGGACCTGACTCTGGATTGGCCTTCCTCTAATAAACAACCAACTCTGTTGCTCTAAGAACAATGACAGATCCTAAATTTATCCACTCTACCAGAATGTAGACCACTAGGTGCAGCTGCAACATCACATCAACCGTCCTTCTTCACCGTCTGGCACTTAACTGTTCTGTTGTGATTGCTGGTTGGTTTCATTCCAGCAGCTGGTCTTGCCTGACTTAGGTGAAGAAAGCTCCTGCCAGGAGCAATGCTGAAGAGCTTCTTTTTAAAAGGTAGTTGCAGCTGCTAAAGATGACAGGGCTGGCAGTGATGATAATGCCCTTCTTTCCCGTGCTGCCCTCACCCCATTTCTGAGAGTTTGTGGGGTAATAGAAAAGTCTTGAAATGACTACTGAGGGGAAGTAAGGAAGAAAATGCGAATGCAGGATTACAGTTAAATATTAAGACAGCAATAATAATCACAAATGATTTATATAACATTAAAGTTTATAATGAAGAGATTGAAAATTTCCTGTACTTTGTCCTGGTCAGTAATCGAAATGGAAACTGCAGTCAGGAAATCCAAAGAAGATTAAAATTTGGAAAGGCAGTTATGAAGGAACTAGGTAAGGTCCTCAAGTGTAAAGGCATACAGTTAAATAGCAAATTCAGAATAATCCAAGCTATAGTATTTCCAGTTTCTGTACATGGTTGTGAAAGCAGTGAAGAAAGGCGACAGGAAGAGAATTAATACCTTTGAAATATTGTGCTGGAGAAGAGTTCTGCGGATACAATGGATAGGTAAAAAGACAAATGAAAAGGGTCTTAGAGCAATTCAGAGCAGGAGACAAAGCTCCTTGCGCTGATAGATGGTCACTTGTTTTATTCGTTATTTTAAAAAGCCCAATGTATTTCTGCCTCTATCAAAGCTGACCTTCCTCAGGGGCAACACTTTACACAGAAGTTTCTGGAGTTGCATAATACACTCTCCAAAGAAATGAACGGTTTAGCAGTGAACCTCAGCAGGGCAGTTGATTACAGGGGACCATGAAGTCTCTCATTCAGAGGGTTGCCATCAGGCAAAGCTGACTTGATGACAAAACAACAACAACAACAACGACAACAACACTCCAGCTTGGCTGAAAAGCTGCCTCTGCAGTGGAAAGTGTTTGTATGGAGTTTCTGCCTCCAACCCAGACCTTGGCAAAATTACTGATTTGTGATAGGTTCCTGGCATGCTGACCTGGGATTCTGGGAGTTGTGGGCAACAAGTAACATCTCTAAGGTGTGCTCTAATCTTACTTCACTTGCGAATCTATTTTTTCTGTTCACATCCAGATCTGTTTATGGGCCTAATGGGAGTCCCAGTTGTTCCAGCCCTCCTCTGCAGCATACTTCATATAACGGTTAATTTAACTTCATTCATTCCACTTTGGGAAGCTGAGCTGCTCCCAGGAATCTCAGCTTTGTGCTTGCTGTATCTCAAAACCTCCCACCCAGCCCAGGGGAGGAAAAAAAAAACCAACGATGGGGGAGTATTAATGTAAATATGTGGAGAAATAAAGAGCCCTGATGGATCTTTGCTCTCCAAACATAACCTCACAATTAACAACAAATGCAGAGCGATGTTATAAATAAATGCAACACTTGGTACATTAGCCCACAGGATGGTCATAAATTGGAAGGCTCTAGCATAAACTTGAAAAAGCCACTAATGGGATCCTGCGCCGCTTGTTCGTGACATGAGCGGCAAAGAACTCTGGCATGATGTATACCCTCTGTGTGGTGGGTGACAGCAGGCTCACATGTGAGCGTCCAAAATACATGCATGCTCAGCACCGCAGGCTGCTCTCCGTGACACCCAAGGGCTTGTCTTTTTAAGAAGTCTGTCTCTGCTGAGATTATGCATGGTGTTGACACCACTCTGCTCTGTGGGTAGTTTTCATATTTGTTGACTCATTTCATCGTATTTTGAGGGGTCCTTGCTGCTAAGAATTTGTTAAAAACGTTGGTCCTCTTTGTACATTCCTTCCATGTGTTTACTATGCCTGGGCTGGTCCAAGCATTAGGCCCCGAGGTATAACGACCTCAGGTGAAATTGCGAGGTGGCAGGAGGAAGGTGTTGGTGATGAAAACTCTTTGCCACATGATCTGCTATTCTGCACTCATTTCGTTAGCTTCCTATCGTCAGGCAGAGAGCTTCCTATCGTCTGCCATTAAAATTAAAGAAAGATTCAGTTGCCAGTCCGGTTGGCTTCAATGCATGGAAAAGGAGAAGGGGTGACATCTTGTTCTTTTCCTCAGGCAGGAAGTTGTCTTAGTTTTGACTGTGCACTGACCTTGCAGATGCAGATGCAGGATGATGCCTGCTGGATTTATGCAGATCTCGGTGTATGTGGTGTGTAGTTTCCAGATGACCTTGATGTCCATATGGTGGTTGTATGTTCATAAAGGCCCCTTTCACAGTATGTGAAGTTTAATGAAGAACCTGCTCAGTGGTCTTTGTGGTTTGGCCAGCAACAAGGCTTCATCTGGAGACTCTAGAGCAGTGAGTTGCCACCCCTCTCCTCCAGTTTAGAAGCATTGGTTGCTCCTTTGCTTCAGAAATATTTCCTCCACCTGGAAAGAAGCAAGACGGAGAGACCAGGGCAAGCTGTGTAAAGTCCTACAGCTTCTGGTGATGGGTCTTTGAGACTTCTAGCATCAGAAGAGAAACTTGCAGTGAGCAAGGTTGCTGTCTTGGTCTTTGCTGCTTCTGAAATGCAACTGCTGCCAATGGCTACAGAGAATATTGTGGCTTTTAAACCCAAGATGATCAAGTCACCTGAGGAACCAAGAAAGTCTCATCTGGCCCAGTATATTTAATGGCTCTGGCCTAGCTCCACACTTTGAATTGCCAGAGAGGCTCAGTGCCTATTAAGCTATTTTTTTTTCAGTTATCAACACAGCATAAATGATAATGTGCTTGTTAGCACAGAGACAGAATAAGAAAAACTAAGATCAGAATAAAAGAAGATTATAATGAATAATAGGGAATGTTAATGAATGAATCCATAAGCAGTGTTGTAGATTATGTTAGTTAATACTTTGTTTGACTTGCAGGTCAAGAGATGTGGTGTGGAAACAGTTCTCCTGTTTTGGTGCTTCTGGAAATTTGCCACTGGCAGATTCCTGTCTAGAATGTTCCCTGTAATTCTTTTTTTTTAAATTGTTATATTTTATTATTATATACAATTAAAAAAAAAGAAAAAATATGACATCAAGCAGTAGACATAGAGAGTTATTTACAGATATTACAATTCTGAAGGTCATTACATGCAGGTGAAACTCTTATAAGCTGTGGACAAGTCCTGCCTAAAGATGCATTGATGTCCCTTTTTTTCTCCCTGCAACATCATTTAATTCCTGGGAAGGTTGTGACTGGGACCCTTGGTTGTTTCTCTCCCATAGGGAAGGGCCACTGTCATATCTAGTGCTGCTGCCTCTGCTTCTGTCCTTTCCTGAGATAAGTTGCCACCAAGATGGTGTAGTCGTTTGAGTGTTGGGCTAGTACTCCAAGAGACCAGGTTTTTAATTCCCACTGAGCCTTGGAAACCCGCCAGGTGGCCTTGGGCAAGTCACATTCTCTCAAAGGAAAGCAATGGCAAACCCCGTCTGAATAAATCTTGCCAAGAAAACTCCGTGATAGGTTCACCTTAGGGTTGCTGTGAGTTGGAAATTACTTGGAAACACACAACAACAGTGGACTGATAGGGGAGGCAGTGAGGACAGTTCCAAGGATTTATGGGAACGCAGTCCAGTTCATTCTACTTGGAGCAGGGCTGTTATATTTTCCCCAGTGCTGCTTGTGGCTGAGGAGAGGCATTCTTCCTTTACAGACACCTCCTCTTGAATACTCATGATTTCCCCTGTATATACTTTCGGCCATCAAATGTATTTGCTGCCCTGTATTTTAGTTTTGCTGTAGCACAACCATAGAGTGGATGAATAGACAGACGGATGGATAATACTCTTGTTCTCCATTTCCTAGATCAGGTGCGGGAACCTTTGGCCCTCCAGATTTTTGGGCCTCCAACTTGCAACATCTTCTTCCACCATGGCCAGTGGGAAGGGGTTATAGAAGCTTTGGTCTAAAACATCTGGAGGACCAAGAGATGCCCTACCGCTTCCTTAAATATTGAACTCTTTGCCTCTAATCTGACAACTTTGATTCTCTTGTGCATGTTTCTAACATTCACTCTTTGTAGTGTAGGGACTGATAACATTATCCTTTCTTGGTAAAAACTGAGTCACTAAAGGTTGTTAAAATTGTCAGGTTTGTGGGAGACGCTCTTCAAAAATGGCAGTTGGTCTGTGCCAATGGAATTGGAAAGGGGTATGGCTATATTGGGGTGGAGAAGAGGGACAGAATGGAATGGGGACTGTTAGCATCCCATCAGGTGAAGTATTTCAGTGAGTGACAGTCTTTGTCTTCCAGGCAAACATCTTGTTGTAAATCACATAGTTTTTTCAAATCCCTTTTTATTTTAAAGGCTTTAGATATGGGTACTTACAGGTCGGTGAATCCTTGCTGCTTTTGTCTGGAATATTTTGAAGTACATTTCTGGAATACTTTTGTCAAGATTTGATGGTTGTCCTCTTCTAACATTGAGTGTCCCCAGTATTGTGAAAGCCAACTTTGTCAAAAGCTCTGCCGAGTTTCATTTTAAGCCCTATGCCATTTAATAATATAATGAAAGCTAATCCTTCCTTGGTTCTGGGTGTTTTTGTTTGCTGAGTTCAAACCCCATTCTCCTATGATGAGTTTATCTAAAAATATTTTCATTCAGTTGTTGCTTCTTAGGACTTTTCTTTGGGTAAATCACTTGAGTCTGTGCTACTTGAAGTGGTTTTGTCTGTTCTTGAAAGAAGAGGAATGTGATTTCCATCTCAGGGCTGTGTAAAACAGACGTTGTAAAAGAGTTAAATCCTCCCCTGCTTTAGCTTTGAGACCCACATAAGAGGTCATTATATAAGCGAGGGACTCTTGGCTTTGATGAGAATGTTACTGTGGAAAAATGAAACTAGCATTCAAGGATTCAAGGAGCCCAATTTGGCTGAATCCAACCACCGGTGGTTCTCACCCATTACAGTGTCAGCCGTGATTGTCGACATCTGTCTTGGCTCCTCTGTTAGAGACTTTGATTCCGTTATTCCCAGGCTGCGGGCCATGACAAAAATTGTTTGTGTGCCATGAGAAGGAAAGCACAATTAGTGTTGTCATCCTAAACACGCTTAACAAGGGTTGCCAGATCTTAGTGTCTGGTCCTGAGCCTCCACTTTTCAGAGGTCATCTCTAGGCAGGAGATGAGGGGGCAAATTCTCCAGGTTTGGTGGACTGAATTCTAGTTGAGAGGAAAGGGCCAGGTGCAAATCTCCAGCTCAGCTAGTGGAGCAGCAACTCACTACAGTTTGCACAGATTAATGGATTTGTTGCTGTAACTTGAGAAGACTCCCCAGGCAGTCTGTGTGTTTGCTTAGTTAGCTTCCTCCTTCCCTCCAAGAAGCTGTGCCAGGGCTTATCCTTTGCTCTGCTCTGCACCTATCTTCTACCTAGAACAAAGTGGGCTGGAGTAACTGCTCTTTATCCCCTCCTCCTAAGTAAGTGAGAAAGAATAATCCCCTTCATTCACCTTGGTCTGAGAATTTCCCCTTTGTTTACAAATTAAGAATCTGGTTAAGAATTTGGTTAGGAATTGTCCCTCCATATTTGCGGGAGTTAGGGGTGCAGGATCCCCACAAAAGTGGAAAAGCCACGAATACCTCTAGGGTCCCCCAACCATATTTAACACACACACAAAAGTATGATTCACGGATTTAACCCATCACAGATTCAAATGTGCAGTACTCTATGAAACCATAGTGAGGAGCACACCAGATGCCTGGTTCTGCCTTCAAAGCAGCAGAGTTCCTTTGCAAGGCAGGAGCAGGTGACTGGTGGGCTTGCTTTTTCCTCCACTCAAGTGTCATTAAGTGTTGTGCAGTAAGTACCAAACACAGTTGCTCACAGCTTGTCATTCAGACATACACACAATGTATGCCTCTTGTTACCCTGTGAACTGGGGGTCCCGGGAGGGACACCAAAACGTGCTCAACTAAAGTTGGGGAAGATTAGCTCAGAGCACTGCTTAGCGTTACTAGAGGCAGGGTAACTTAGCGAGATCTTGAACCCTATGTCTACGGGGTCGGGTCGAGTCAAGGAGAACACCAAAGTTGAAATAATAAACGATGTTTATTAAATACAAGCAAAACTGTGTATGCGACACACTCGTACAAGATAACTAAAGAAAATAAAGGTTGGAGTGGTATAGAGGGATTTTTAGAGGAATTGCTGGTTTGGGTGATACTTCACCTGTCCTGAAGCCCAGGAAAAATAAAGAGCGAAGCTGGGGTGCGATGTAGCTCAGCACGTGGAGCTGAGGGGGGGCTCGCCAAGCAAAGCGGCAGCAAGGCGGGATGAAACTCGGGAGCGTTCTGAGGAAGGTCTCGGAATCAAGGGTTTTTATAAGGAGAATTGTGACTGCAGGCTATGCCGTGCTTGGGGGAAAACAATAGATTTGGAGTTGGAGACAAAGCCTCCGAAAGGTCAGAATCTGCATGATTGAGTTATCGTAGCGGTGCTCAATAGAGTAGCCACTATGCAGACGCAGAGTACTTGGGTATTGCATAGTTTACCCATCAAGCTGCCATTGTGGGGCAGAGCCTCTTTTGTAGGTTGCGTGCATACTTAATTAGAGTACTTGCCTGGAGGTCTCCTAAAGCAGCGAGTCAGCTATTTCTGGCCTGCCTGTATTGTAGTTTGAATATTACGGCTATTAACGGCCGAGCTTGTTTACGTGCTTGTCCGGTGGCCTCACAAGCACGTGTAGAGGAATAGAGAAGGGAAGCTGAATTATGATATCAAGAGGATATCTTTTAATATCCCCAAAGCTCAGACTAGCCGGGTCAGTAACACTCTGTTTGGAAATCAAGAACCACAGTTGGCCCTCCACATTCATGAGTTTAACTTTTGCAGATTTGATTATTAGCAGATTATTTACTGCCGCCTCCACTTCTGCCCTACATCTTTTTAAATAGCAACTTACATGTCTTGCCTTGTACTTGCAGTCTCAGTCTTGCGATGTTTGCACAGAGACTGTGAATGTGAGGCGAGACTTATAAGTCCCTATTAAAAATAATCTTCTGCTTCTTTTCTCCTTATCCTTCTTCCTTCCCCTCCTCTTCTTTCTCTTCATCTTCCTCCTCCTTCCTCTTGTCCCCTCTGCTTCTTCTCTCTATTCCTCCTCTTCCTTCTCCTCTCCTCCTCTCTCTTACCCTCCTTCTCCTCCTCTTTTTCCTCTTGTTGTTCTTCTTCTGTTGCTTCTGCTTCTGTTTCCTTCTCCTCCTCTCGGCAGTTGGACACTATCATTATCATTATCATTGTTAAGTAGTTGTTGAATGTGGCTGTTCTAAATAAGTACATTGCACTGCATCCAAACTATTATCTAAGGTGTGTCAGTGAAACAATCTCTCCGTTTTAGAGGAAGGCAAAGGCAAGCCCCCTCTGCCTTGGGGTCTCTATGACTCAAAAACAACTTGAAGGCACACAACAACAGCAGCGGCAACAACAAACCATTAAAAAAACCCTAACCATCTGCTGCCTTTTCCTGACCCACTCCCACTCTGCTGCCTGAGCTAGCCACGCCATTCTGCTGGCGGTATGACTGACCCTACTTCCAAAAGTCAGCGCTCAAGATGGCTTAAATTGCCCCCCACTCTTCATGCAAAGCCACACACCATTGCCAAGTACAATATGTTTCTCATTTAGATGCCATACATTTAAAGTGTGCCTTGAGAGTTGTAGGAGCAATGTCTGCAGTTTTTTTTTTTAATGTTTCATAATTTCTTTGGTGGTGTGGCATGGCTTCAGAGCCTGTCAAATTGACTCACTTCTTTGGCTTGGCCAAGTCATCTTGGCCTCAGTTATCATGGAGAGAAGTGTCCCTGTTTGCCTCTCGGGGAGTTTGGAAGCTCTCTTCTCCCAAATGGCCCTCTGTGGAAAAACCATAACGGCTGGTGGTACAGGGAATATTGTCCTTGTTGCTTGCTTCTAGGTTGGGTTTTCTCTAGTTAAAGGATGTAAGAAAGTTCCCTTAATGCAGAGTCAGCCCATTGATCCATCTAGCTCGCTACTTTCCGCACAGACGTCTAATGGCTCCCCAAGTTCCAAGTAGGAGGCTTTGCCAGCTAAAACCTACCTGGAAATGCAGAGGATTCAACCTGAGACTTTCTACATACAAGATATTTTCTCTGCCACTGCAGAGTGACCCTTTCCTGCAAATGGTTGAAGGAGAAGTCTTAACACATACCCATCTTAACACATTCTGTTGCAGATATTTTACAGAACTCAAATTGAGACATATTTCTTTTGGAAATGTGTCTGCTGATTTGATCTAAACACTTTTCCTCACATTGGCATGCATTTCTTTTATTTCATGTACAAGATTAGCAAACCCAGGGCATGATGATTTTGCATTCTTTCTTTTATTTTTGAGCTGTCTTTCTTTAAACCTCAATGCTTTCTATTTCTTAAAAAAAAAAAAACTATGAATGAGCTATCAAACTCAAAAACCTAAAACTGTTGGAGCAATTGGTCCTCTCACCCAAAGAACTATATCCCTTCCTTTACAAAATAATGATGTCATCAGACCCCACAATAGAAAGCAGAGGGGTTGGGCTAGAATTTGGAGGAATGCTGCTCCAGATCGTTCACCTGAGGCCTTTGGATGATCCCGTGAGAGCTTCGTAAAGGTGATAGGATCTCCTACCTGGGTGCTTCTGGGTAAAGCTTTTATCATGTAGTCCTTCGTGGACATCCTGGGTCTTGATGTCTGCTTTTATAATCCTCTCTTGTTTCTCTGCATCTCTTCCCCTACCTCTTGTACACTAGATCCATTAAGGACAAATGACAGAATAGCTCCACAGTGTCTTTTGACTGGAAATGCTAGGAGCCCTGCTTTGGAAAGCAGGCCCTCATTTAGACTATGGAACTTCTACTCCTTCTTCTTGTTTGCTTTCAAGTCACAGTAGCCTTATGGTGAACCTATAACAGAGTTTTCATGGCAAGATATGTTGGAGGTTGCCATTGCCTTCCTCTGTGTCTGAGAGAGTGATCCAGTGGGTTTCCATGGTTGAACAGGAATCTGAGCCCTAGTCTCCCAGAGTCCTAATCCAATACTCAAATGACTACATCACACTGGCTCTTCCAGATAGATAGCTGTTACACTGTGCTCAGGACTAGTGGTCTTTCTTGCCCATCACCATACCCAACGTGTCACACACGAGGAGGCTGAAATCTACAAATGGTTGACAGGACAGTTGGAAGTGACTTGAAAGCAAAGAACAACAGCTAAAAGAGAGTGTAGTTCAGAGAGTCAACTTATGCATCACCACGAAAGAGAAAGACTTGACTTGCATAGAATTGGCATCTGGTAATTTATATGTTTAGATGCAAATTCATAAGTCACTGCATTAATTTACGTCAAAATACAGTGCATCTTACTGTAGTGAGAAAGACTGGGCCCAAATGGACTATGTGACAGTTCAGTCAGCTGTCCAGGTGACATCAAGACTCGAGTTCTCCCTTCTTCAAGCTCCTTGTCTGTAAACTGGAGATGGAGTAGAAGCCTTTCAGACTGAACAGGAGCGTAAAGCATGTGGCCCAAGTTAAGACATCAGCAGTGCTGGAGACCTTCAAACAGAAGTCTGTCCTCTGTAAAGTAGCACGTGTGGCCTCCTCGGCTCGGTGGCTGAAAACATTCTTTTGCATGCCAAAGGTTTTCGTTTCAGTCTCTGCTGTCACCTGGTATTGCTAGAGAAGATTCATACCTGAATTCCTAGAGAGTCACGATAGTGAGTTAAAAGGCCTCACGTCTTGCATTTTGTTCTGCCTTCTCATCATATGGGTTCAGTGCAGATTATATCTGGCTGTAAAGGTGTTTTAACTGAAGCAGACATAGAGCCAAAAGTGGCCAAAAAATTCTTCTAACTTAGGTGTCTACATACTTTAGCTATTTGCTGTTTTGCAAGTTCCATTTTTTTAAAAAAAAATTCAGATCAAATTATGGTTTCACAGACTAGATCCCTGGTAAGGACTAGTGTTTCCCACCCTTTAGCTCTGCATAATCTGCAGTTTTTATGCTCCTGTATTGAGAAGAAAAGTTCAGAGTTCTACCTCCTTATGGCCCCCTCTTAAAATTTTAAAAGCAGACCACATCCAAAACTTTGGCATGAATTGATCATTTTTGCCGACGATTATTTACCTCTCATTTTTCATGTTTCCTCAGAATGAAAAACGAGCAAGCAACTAATATGCATCTTGCCTGCCGTAAAAACTATCACTCGGGGCCAAATCCAATTAAAAAATTACACCAGGCTCCTGTGGTTTTTTGTGGTGATTTTTTTTCCTGCGCAGCAATTTTGCTTTATTGAGCCGTGGCCTTGATTTAGCTGGGAAATGTCCTGAGTGGTTCTCAAGATATTGAATTGCTTGATGCAGTATTAAATTCTCAGCAAAATTCTTGGCTTTATATTTAACAGGAAGATCAAACTTTCGACCCCAGAGATTGAACCGTAACTTTTGACCCATTTCTGAACCTGCTGCTTTGTATTAATAAATTATCTCTCCTATTTTGTATGAATACAACAGCACTAAAGTTCTGCTGCTATCCTCCTCTGGCTTATGAGATTGATTGAGAGGCAAGGATTGTCTGCACTCTTGTCTGTCCAGTATATCTTTCATAAAGACTAACCCCCATATTGTGCTTTGCGTTCCTGAAGTTGAATTCTAAATCAAGTACCAGTTTCTGTAGCTCTCCCACGTCAGCTTCGAGGTGCAGCTTTGGGCCATCTTTGCAGCCTAGGATTATTGGTGATGCTGCAAAGGGACATTGGGATACACCTTTGCCCTGGGCAAGCTTCTCTTTTAGCGACTGCACACAAGCAGAAAGAGATGTTCTTGACAGTCTGAAACTATGATACCTTTGTATCATACCTTGATACTTTTGTTCATAGTCATTCATTCATTCATTGTCCCAGTGGCTGAGCTGTGAATGGAAGAGTTAGATTATGCAGGTTGCAGAAATAATGGCAATCTATGTTTAGACGGGAATAAAAAGGAAGGTGAGAGCCAGTGGTTTGAGCATTGGACTATGACCCTGGAGGCCAGGGTTCAGTTCCCCGCTTAGCCACGTCACATACTCTCAGCCCCAGAAAACCCCACGATAGGTTCACCTTAGGGTTGCTGTATGTCAGGAATACCTTGAAGGCACAAAACAACAAAAACAACAACAACAAAATAAGGTTAGAGCTCTAAGTTATTCAGGAGAGACGCTTCCCTCTGTCCCACTACCTTCTCATGGTTAGCTGGGAATATAGGAGAGGGCCTTTGGTTTTTTGGTGACTGCTCCCAGACTTTGAAACTGCCTCTCCAGGAATGTTAGCTCTCCTTCCCTGGGAAGTGAAAACATTATTATTCCAGCAGGCTCTTAGAAATTGTCAGCAATAGGGTTTTGATACTGTGAAGTGCTGTTTTGTTGGGTTGTGTACAGTCTTTAAGGAATCTTAAGGGTTTTAACCTTACAGATTGATTGTTTGCTTTTATATTTACAGTTTTTATTGATGGTTTTTTTTTATAGTTCTTCATCTGTATTGTTTTTATTACATTGTAAGCCACCTTGATTTCCATTACTGGGAGAAAGGCAGGATGTAAACAAATACACTAATATAAATAATCATCATAATAAAATAGGTAGTTGTTACTTGATTCTTTTAGATGTTTATTTTTAAGCAAACTGGTGTAGGACTGGAAAAGGAAGCTAAAAAAAATCATGCTATGTAAAAATGCTGAGAGCAGGTAGGACATGATAAATTATTGGGTTCATCAATGTGAGGTGGGGTTTGATAGACAGATCAAATTACCTGACCTCCACGTTTTCAGTCCTGCCCTGGAGGCAATTGCTCTGTACCCATCACAAGTCTGTAACTGTTCCCTTTTCTTTCTGCCTTCCCTCACTCCCTACCGCAGGTACAAGACATCTCCTTCAGCCACGACTGCCGCTGGGTGGTGGTCAGCACTCTCCGAGGCACCTCCCATGTCTTCCCCATCAACCCCTATGGAGGGCAGCCCTGTGTCCGTACACACATGTCGCCCCGGGTCGTGAACCGCATGAGTCGCTTCCAGAAGAGTGCGGGGCTGGAGGAAATAGAGCAGGAGCTGACCACCAAGCAAGGGGGCCGTTGCAGTCCTGTTCCTGGCCTGTCCAGCAGTCCATCTGGTTCACCTCTTCATGGTAAGAATTTTTTAAAGAGCCTTCAAGAGCAGCAGAAGATTACCCACTGCAGCAATAATCAGTAACCCTTTCTGGGCCACTCAAAGCTGGGCAGCGTTTACAGCATTGTTGAGAACTGCATGGCTTGCAGTTTGCTGGCGATCAGCCTGAGCCTCCAGCCCTCCTAGAGTCCTCAGACAACCTCATACCAAAAATCATTTTAGGCCTAAAATGGCTAGTTAAAATCCAGAAGCCTCAAGGCAGCAGAATTAATTATTTAAAGGCTATTTTGGGAGTTCTCGGGCCTGTTTTTGGCTTGAAATAGCACTTGGGTGGTCATTTCTGGTTTAAAAAGGCTGAGCGGGGCAGTCTGTTGTGGTAGGGGAGATTAGAATGTGGTAGATACGGCGTCTGGACTATCAGCAGCTGATCACCACTGTTTTACAGTGTTATGAGGTTTTGTTTCTCTTTCTGACTGTGTGTCACCCTACTCTTGCACAAACACACACACACACACACACACACACACAACAGAAACTGCTCTCGGGTTCCAGTGTGCACCACTGGGCCCACAGTCTCTCGACACCTAGTTGGCCATGAGGTCCAGTTGCATGAGATCAGGCCAAGAACCACAGTGCTATAGTAACAACGGGTAGAAGCTATACTGTGATATAGGGGTGATGATGCAGAGCTCAATCTCAGTTTTTATTTTGTGGCTGTCCCATGGTTCGTGCTGTGGCCTGTGTTTTGAGATGATCATTGAACAAGGGTACTGTTTTCCAGTCAAGCGTAGAGCAATGTCTCCTCTGGACATCCTGCAGACAAATATTTATTGTTTTGTGAGGAAATGTGAAAGCTAGCTCAAGATGGAAGATGAGCTCAAAGGGAAGGATGGGTTGGTCACTTTTCTTTTTGTTTGGCTTTTGTGTTCTCTGATCTCCTGCACGGTTGTGTGGTGGGAGAGCATTCTGATGTGGCTACCTGCCCTGGGCAGCAACTTGTTTTCATTCACTGAAGCTTTTTTCTCCCTATTGTGTGTTACACAAAATAGGATTGGTTGCATATGTGTATTCTGTTTCTGCTATTTAGGGTGAGGGTGAAGAAAATACTCCTGGTGCTCCTGGTACTCCTGTGTACTATTTTGTGCATATTTTCTGTGCATATGCAGAAATGCACATGATCCTTCTAAAGCTTCTAGGGTACTGTGCCCCTACCTTGAAAAACAAAACAATCTGGTCCAAAAATAGGTGGCAGTGGCCAGAATGTAATTTCCATTGCATAAAAAAGACATTTTCAGTTGCAGTGTTTCTCTGATCTCCAGTATGTGCCTACCCTAACCTGCTGATAGATGTTTGGGTGATTGACCAACTAGGATTTCTGGATCCTGTCTCTTTAACAAGGGATAGGGAATCTAAGAGTCCAGTGGGTACTGAAGTCCAACATTTTGGGAGGGCCAGCAGTTCCCTGCCTGTGGATTAGTCGCAGCAACAAGTTGTAAGTTTACTCCCCACTCCCCATCAAGCTTTCGAAATGACTAGAGTTTGGGTGGAAATCAAGAATGATATGTTGCGTTGAAGGAGTGTGAGTTCATCTGTGATCTGTAAACAGATTTCTTGGGCCAAGCATATATTTGCAGACAACATTGTTGTTGTTTCTTGTCTTTAAGTAATTTCTGACATATGGTGACCCTACGGTGAGGTTAATCACAGGGTTTTCTTGGCAAGATTTGTTCAGAGTGGGTTTACCATTCCGTTTTAATACAGGTCAGAGGGTGTGATCCAGTAGGTTTCCGTGACTGAGTGAGTGTTTGAACCTTGGTCTCCCAGAGTCCTAGCCCAACCCCCAAACCACTGCTGGCTGTGCAGAAAACCGCGTGTTTCATTTTTAGTTCCTGCCCATTCCCCTGAACCACAGAGGTTGTTCAGCAGATGGGCCTTGGGGTTCTGCTGTAGACATCTTAAGTCTGCCCACTTTTCAGATGCCTTGATGGGCAATGCTCCCAAATTTTATTAAGAGCAGATCTTGGAGGTTCAGTCATTGGCATGTTCAGGAAGCTGTTCCCTCATCGTAGCAAAGTGGCCAGCGACATCCCTACCACCCAACTTCTCTTGAGCTGTAGCTTCCTCCTTGCATTACAATACAGCTGTCTAGTGTGACATGCCTGGAACAGACACCAGATTGCTGTAAACCATTATTATAACACATCCAATCATTTTTAACTACTGACATCATATAGAGAACAGGAAGGAACGATCAACGTCTGTAGCTTTCATCCCTGGAGTGTCTGTTTTTTGTCAAGGGGGAAACTACAGTAAGTTGTCGCCTTTATAGGTTTTCCAAACACATTTGAAGCTTTTTCTTCTTAAATAGATGTGCGTGTTTGATACTCAAGAAGTGTCTGAGAGTTTTCATTTGGTTTTGATTAGCATGACCTAGAAGTTTTCAGGGGGTGGACTGATTGATATTTTGAAACTGGTTGAACCCATGAAAGAAGATGGATGGAACTGTAAAAGTAATTTTCAGAAGTGATACATCAGATTGAAATACCTTGAGTTATCTTGGCCGGGAGAGTTGAAAGGAGGATCTGGTTTCTTCAGAACTCTGAATCCTGTTCACCTCCAAGTACAGCCAGTGATGCCTTTTACTTGCACAGGTTCTTATTTTTATATTTAATGACATTAGACTAAGATAGAAGATGTTAAGAACAAGCAAAGGAAGATCTTCATATTCATTCCCAACTTGTGTTTGGAAACAAAATTCATAGTGATATGGTCACCATAATCTAAAGTTCAATGTGGCCCCATAGCCTGATCTTTTATCTTATTACACATAATAGCAATGGAAATTCCATGTTGGGGGCCTGTGTATCTCACAATATCAGCTACTGGTGGTGGTGGTGGGGAGTTAAGAATGGGACACAAAGGAAGGCTATCCTCTTTCTGCCCCACATTTGATTACTACTGCTGTTTACAGAATGCTGGATGAGATGAACTTCTCACTTGACCTACCACAGTTCTTGGTGTCATCTTTGGGCCCCTGTTAGTACTTATGGCTCCCTTGAAAGGTCTCTTACCACTTACCACCTTTGTTCCTTAAAAGTCTGGGGCCCTGAGAAACTTGTCTGTGCAACATGACAAATGTTTACAGTCCACATGACTCCCTACTCCCTGGGCATCTTTTTATCTCCAAGTGCATTAGGTATAGCAGAGAAACAAATCTATTTATGGGTTTATTCTGGGCCCATTTCTAAATTGTTTACTTGTGCAGTATAAACCTTTTAATTGGGGCAGGAATCCATCTCACAATGAGTATATGAATGAATGAATCACTTTTGGCTCTGTCTGCATTTCGCCCTCTTGAACAGGAAGGCCGAGAAAGGAAATGGTTAACAAGCATCTGATAAGGAGATCATTTCCTTTGCACCTGTTTGGGCCCGTGGGGGTTGGTTCTGTCAGCATTGGGGGCTTTTTTATCCATCAAATCAAGGCGTGCTATAGGCTTGCCAGGTTGGTTTCGTGTGTAACTTTAGCACCATGTCGGTGTCCTTCTGTGGGTTTCTGCTCTTACAGGAACAATGCCATGGGATACCGGTGGGTTGCCTAAATGGAAAGAGCAAAATTAGACGTTCCCTATCTTCACTGTTGGCTGAGTACAGGCTGTGCAGTTTTTCATTTTGATTTTTATTTAGAGCTTCAAGGTGAGAATGCACACTTTTGTGGTTTGTCCCACTAAAAAATGGATGAGATATTCCTTTCGAATTAGACATGCCATTATCGTTCCTAAATACAGATGCAGCCCTATCACAGACCACTCCCTGCTGCTCTGTTTAGTTCTAATTTATTTTTACTGTTTTTTCATTCTGACAATTGCCTTGAGAGCTTTCAATCGCTGGGGGAGGGCAGGGACACATAGGTTGGCCCTATATACGAAATCAATCTATATGTGTAAACGCAATTGAAGTGCTATTCTCGGCTCCCCATCCAAATCAGGCTGGCTTTCGTTTTCATTTCAGTTAGCTCATCAACCTCAAGCTGTTTTTTTTAAAGAGAGTCTTATAATCAATTGTTTAAATAAACTGAGCTAAACATTTACAAATTAAGCAAATTCATACATTCAGATAACATAAATGAATACGTAGCAATTAAATAATTCAAACGAAACGTAACAAAACCTCAAATCCATAAACTATGAGATGAAGAAAATCCACAAGGTTATTGGAGTTCAGGAGGTCACTGTAAATCCACCAAGATCATTAGGCTCCACAAGCTTTAGCATAATCCACTAGGGTTGTGGTGATCCATAGGGAGAGTATTGTAATCCATTAAGTGAGGATTTCTACCTCATTAAAAAAAAAATACCTCCAGCTTGTTCTGGTCTGTCTGTCTGTCTGTCTGTCTCTTTCATTCCCCTGCATTTTCAAATCTCACCTCACCTAAGAGTCTAAATACCCATTTCCCAAACTGCTATCGCCAGATTCCTGTGTTAGGTTCCCCACTCCAAAAAAAGGAAGTTTATAGGAATTAATGCCAGCCTTCCATATATCCCATTATTTATTAGGTAAATAGATATCCCACATCTCTTTCACTTGAGCTCAAGGGAGCACATGTGGCTTTGTTCCTCTCCACTTTGTCCTCACAACAATCCAGTGAAGTAGATGAGGCTGAGAGAGTGACTGGCCTAAGGTTTCATGGCTCAGTGGGGGTTAGAATATCAATATCTCCCAAATTCCAGCCCAGCAAGGGGGTTGCCTGCCATGTCTCTGCATGAGTCCCTGCTGTATTTCCCCCCAGCCAGCCACTGCAAGGGCTGCCCGATTCTGCCCCATCCCTGCACCAGAGGTCATGGGGTCACTGAGGCAGATTGTACAATGTCCCACCCCCACAAAGGAGATTACTCATGGTGTTGCTGTGTCGTCAGGTGGCATTTCAAGAGTAGTAACCATCGCAAAAGGAGACGGGCTGGATTCTCCCAGGTCTGACGTTTCCCTCTGCTAATATGCTGGTGGGGAGGGAGCATGAGCTAGAAATTACATGTCACGATCAACACTTAAGCTGCTGAGCAAATTTATTTTTGAAAGAAGGAATGAAGGGGGAGAAAATCATTTGGAGCTTTGACAGGAAGCCTGCTTTTTGAAAAAGTATAAAAGTGGACAGGCTAAGGTGTGTGCCTGCACCTGTAAGTCAACTTATGACCACTCCATAGATTTCACAGGGTTTCCTGAGGCAAGGAATACCCAGAGGTAGTTTTGCCAGTTCCTTCCCCTGAAATATAGCCTACAGCTATTGGTGGTCTCCCACCAAAGTACTAACGAGGACTGACTCTGCTTAGCTTCCAAGATCAGACGGGATCTGGTGCCTTTAGAGTATTTAGGCCGTTATGGCCAGGCTAAGGACACTTTTGGAAAGAAGCATTTTCCATTAGAATGTCTGGTTTGGCCCTAAAAAAACCAAACACAGAAAAACATAAACACAAATTTCAGCATCCTGCAAGATAGCAGCAGAATATATTCTGAATGGCAAAGCTTCTCTTTAAGGGAAGAAACAAACGCCTTCAGCCTTTTCCCTTTGTGTTTGTGTGTGTGTGAGAGAGCGAGAGAGACTAGAAAAGAAAGAAAGGGGGAGAATATGAGAGAGTCTTTCACTGGGAGAATTTGAGGACAGAATCCAGAGGTTTGATAAATATACAAATCTCAGAATGCCTGCAATGTTTCTCTGTCACCGTGCCCGATTTCCCATCCTTTCCCTAGCAAGATTCTTATGGGAAAGCAGGGTCTGAAAGTCATGACGGCTCCTGTTCCCTCCCTGAGAAACAGATTGGCTTCCTATAAGTAACACTCACTTAAGAAACCACCTTTTAGATCACAGCAGACCTAAAATAGTCCTTGTGAAGAAAAGGAGCTGGAGCAGAACTTGAAGCCCTGGAGGGCAGTTCCTTTCCAAATTGCATTTAACATCTAAGCCTGCAAACAAGAGAAGCTGGTTGGCTGCAGTTTCTCAGTGCTTCCATCTTATCTTTTATTTCCTGCAGTGTTTACGGGAGGTTCCCAAGGCAAGTCTTAGAAGTGATTTCACCTCCTCTGACAATGACCACAGCCCAACGCTGCTTACAGCTGTTTCTTAAAGCTTCTGGGGCTATTTGCTCCCCTCTGTACATTCTTCCTTTTGAACAGCAGTTTCCCCGGTTCTCCAGCTGGTATATTCAGAACTCACCTTAGAAGATTCCTTTGTCTTTCAAAGCATCAGAAGTGAGGAGTGGACTGCATTCCAAGCAGCTATAGGTCCCTTCTGTGTCCCTTCATCTTTAGAAAGCAGTACAGCTGGCCTTCCGTGCTCGTGGTTTTAACTTTTTGTAGATTTGATTATTCACCCCCTCCCGTTCAAGGCTACTTTCCCCGGGGAGCCTTCCCTCTCAGCAGCTCCGATGAGGCTGTGCAGCCCTTTAAGAACCTGCCTCTGGTCCCCCACCAGCTCTTGCCTGGCCAGTTGACTTGGTATCCTCATTCCTCAGCACCGTGAACCCTCTCCTGACCCCCTCCAAAGAAAGAGATAGGTAAGATGGCCGAGAGAGAGGAAGTGTAGGACTACCATGCCAACCCAACCCCTTTCCCTCTCCTTTCCCTGACCTGGTTCGGACAGCTCTCCTCCCCACGCCTTGGCCCCGTTCCCGCGGACGCATACGCACACTTTGATATTTTCCACTTTTCACGGGGATCCTTCCTCCCAACCCTAGCAAATGTGGAGGGCCAATTGTAATGCGTCTCTTCATCCTTATCAGTCCTGTCCCCACTACTTTATTATGCTCAAATTGTTGTTATTCTTGCAACAGATAGCCCAGGGAAAATCTGGCCTTTGGTCTCTCAAGACAGGGTAGAAGATGGGGCTTCCTTCCAGGAAAATTTAAAATGTCTGTACATCTTTTATCCTGCCTGCAGGACAGAAACAAAACCTGAAATGAGATGCAAACAAGGCTGGGCTTTATGTGGAACCGTCCGTATTTCCAGTTTGCTGGTGAGAGGGCCGGAGCCCCACAGGTGATGACGATGGGTCACCGGCCTGCTCCCCCCTTTGCTCTAAATATCAGGCCCGTAATCTCCAAGTGCCTTGTTTAAACAGACAGAATTTCCCCTGTCACGTCTAGCTGAGCCTTAACGGTACACAGCAGACACGAAATAATCTTTGCTTCCAGCAGACTTTAGGACGGTTAAGCGAATGTCCTCTAGGGGGTGGTGTTTTCTCAGCTTTTGCCCCTCAGTGCCTTGGAGGAGAACGGGAGCTTTTCTCTCCGCCGGCCGTATGCGTGTGTTAGACTGACGGCCGATTTATGATGTATGAGGTAGCAATATTGTTTCATCTCACCGTTCTGCGATAGGGAAAGGCTGTCGCAGCCGCTTGTTGACTTCTTATTTGAAATGTTCTCGGAGCAGTTGTTTATACGTTTGCCTCGGAAAGAATTTGCCTCAGATACCTTCTCCTTTTTTAAATTCCAAAGGACGCTTAAAAAGAAGAAAGAAGCAACAGCGTTTCAAATCGGCAGTGCTTGTGACTCTGGCTCGCTAAAAGCTATCGGGGAAATACAGGGATGGGGGGGTAGAAGTCTGGATGATACCAAACTGCAAGAGCTGTGTATGGGGGGTCATATTTTCTTAATGCACCATCACATTAAGAAATAACAATGCTGTATATATCAAACACAGAGAGACTTAAGTGTGAGGGAAGGTTTTAGCATGCATGCATGCAGCCTCCACTGGTACTCATCTAGTACATGAAGTAAGAATTTTATATGGGGAAACAATTGAAAAATAGGAACACGCCATCAGCTGCCGCGATCTGTACATCCAGAATTCTGCCATTTAATTCTTCGTAAGATCTAGCCTCTTTACTGATGACACTTGTATGCTGCAGCAATCCAATTTAGAGCTCAAAAAGTAACTTTTAAGAATTAGTATCAGTTCCACAGTGGAGAGAGGGGGAATAGTTATTGTAACAGGTCTGAACTCAATTCCTAGTCCAGATAGAGAGAACTGTTGAATCAAATGCTGATGATAAGTCAACAGTAACAGAAAACCTATTGATCCAGTTGGTTTGCTCTGTTTGTTATGACTCAAGACAGCTTCTAACAGTTAAAGACTCGTAAAAATTGTTAGTACACAAAAGTTTAAAATGTTATGGAACTATTAAAAAATGAAAAACCTGTCAAAAACATAAACTATCTAAAGGAAAACAGCAAATATACAATCCAGCACATTATGCCAGACCCTTTCCCCCTTCAGGAATCAGTTTTCAAAGGCCTGCCAGCACAAGAAGGTCTTCTCCAACCTGTGAAAAGACAGCAAGGAGTGTAATTTCACTGGAACAGGAGTTCGAGAGCCTGGGGGCAGCCACTGAGAAAGCCCTCTCCAAGTTCTCACCAAATGTACCTGTGACAGTGATTGGATAGAGAGAAGAGCCTCCACAGAAGATCTCAGAGACACAGGCAGGTTCATATGGGAGAGCATGATCGATCAAATAGCCTACCAGATGCAACTAATAATAGAGTTTAGGCCATAGTTTTTTTTTTTCAAAGTAATTCTTTACTGTCTCCTTATTCAGAATGATGGCAATTAGTTACTTTTAGTTTCTTTGTAAGAGAATATCAAGTCTTTACTGTTTCACTATTCAAAAGGTAATACATTTTAATTATTATTATTATTTTTTTAAGAATCTGACTGCCACAAGCTGCTGGACCATGGTAGAAAAATATGCCTCATCAGTAAAGCCGCACAGCTCTCTGGCAACTAAAACAGTCAAATTATACTGTTGAAAGCAATGAAGTCATCCCCTGCTATGTTGCAATCATAATTTATCTTAGTTGTGCTTCAATAATTGGGAAAAAAAGAATTAATTACAAAGGACCCATTATTTGTAACTCGTTATGCCTGAATGCAGAATATGTTCTGTATGCTAAAGAACATTTGCACATTTGTGGGTTTCCTGTGTGCAGTTGACTCAACTGAAGGGACCTAAATATTTTTAAAAATTGTGAAATAATTTGCTTTTCTATGTCAAGCAGTCTGGGGAGCCATGGAGAACTGGGTGCCTGGTCCAGGAATAGTTGTTTCCCCTGTTGGCAGCATAGGATGTGATTCCTGTTGGGCCATGAGGGAGAGAAGCAACCTAAAACTTAGAGTGGGTGGACAGGTTGAGGCTTGGCCCTTCCCTCTACCACCCTTGGACCTGTTTCTCCTCAGCTGTGTTTGGCCTGACATTGCTTGGTCTTGGAGCCCTATATGGAGAAAAACCAGTGCTGGTTAAGCAGTTGCATGGGGAGCGGGTGAGAACACAGGATAGGAAAGAAGGGAATCAGAGAATTACAAAATCTTAGAGTTGGAAGGGCTGCAAGGGCCATCCAGTCCAACCCCCTTGTTGTTGTTGTGTGTTTTCAAGTCATTTCCAACTTATGGCGACTGTAAGGCAAACCTATCATTGGGGTTTTCTGGGGGTGAGTGTGTGTGATGCACTCAAGGTCACCCAGTGAGTTTCTGTGACTGAGCAGGGAATTGAACTCATGAGCTCCAGGGTCCTAGTCCTGCACCATGCTGGCTATCAATCCAACCCCCTACCATGCAGGCATTTCCAACTACGATCCTCCCTCCACATTCGCTAGGGTTAGGGGCACAGGACCCCTGTGAAAGTGGAAAAACCATGAATTACTCTAGGCCCTCCCAAACCATATTTAACACACAAAAAAGTACGATCACCATATTCAACCCACCGTGGATTCCTTTGAGGCATCAGGGTTCCTTCCTAAGGTAGAAATGGGGGACTGGTGGGGCTTATGACTACCTCCACTGCTGCCCCACACCATTTTTGAGAGGGACTTACAAACCTCCTTCACAGTTTCTCAGTCTCACGAGGCTTGCAGTCCCTATTGAAAATGGCATAGGGAGAGGACAGCAAATAATCATGAATAATCAAATCTGCAAAAGTGAAATCTGCAAATGTGGAGGGCTGACTATAAAATATTCCTCAAAGAGGCCCATCTAACTTTCTGTACTTCCTCTTTCTACCTGTTCTTGTTTTAGAGGCCTTCCTATGTTTCGGTATGAAGGGTGCCCTTTTATAGAGATTTGCCACAGCAAAATCGTCTGTGGATCTTGTGTGGTTGAGCTGAGCCAGATCTTAACACACACTTCCACCCCATTCTGTTGCCAGTCTGGGAAGCCCAGAGGGCTAGCTCCCTCAGCCCCCTTCCCACCAACCATAAAGCTCAGAATTTATGACCGATACCCTTCCTTTCCAAGGGTAATTTCTCCCTCAGTGCAGGGGAGGGCACCAAAGCTGTGTTTCCCCTGCTTTGTCATACTGTTGTTGATCTGTGCACCCTAATTCATAAATCAGCTCAAATACTGAGTACATAACCAAAGAAGAAAACGAAAGAAGAAGAAAATGAACCCATCTTGGGATGCAGGCATACAATTTTTTTTTTTCCTGATACTGAGAGAGGCTGATGAACAACGAGGATGTTTTCTCCTCCCTTTCTGTGTGTATAAATATGGTGGTGTCTTTGAGGGATCTTAAAATGGCTCCCTTTTCCCATCCAAAGGAGGGAAATGAATCTTTGACACTTCTCATGACCTGACTTATGATTTCTGACTTGGAGCCAGAAAAATATCCTTAACTGTAAAAGGAGAAGCTGCTGAGAGATGAGTGGAAAGAGAGGGGCCTTGGGCACCTTGGCACACCAGGGCGAAATATTAAAATAGATCTCTCTGCCGTGTTTGATTAACGCAGTCCCTACTGTCCTCTCTAAATTCACCTTCTCTGATTTCTCAGAGCTTGGAAGAGTTACTTTTTCGTACCATGACCCCCAAAATTGTTCAACCAGCTTTGCTGCGTGGTAACTTTGTTGAGCTCTGCCATTTTTGTTGTTTTGTGGTTGCTTAGTGCCATCTTCCCTCTTCAAGGGAAATCCAGCCATCCTTCATGTTGACACCAGTTGAGTTTGTAGATTGAAAACAGGCAGAATTGTGGTGTGCAGTCATTCTTGGTACAGGTGAAAAGTTCATTTTTAAAGAAACAATTCTTTAATTTTTTAAAAAATCATCCCATATGAGAGAGCTTTTTTTGATGTTGTTGGTCCTGATGCTAACTGGGTGAGACAGTCACTAGCCTATCTCACAGATTAGCCTACCTTACTGGGATGTTGTGAGGAAAAAGTAGGGACTGGGAGAAAAATATTAACCCTGCCCTTGTCTCCGTGGAAGGAGGTAGAAATCTTGATTGTTAATTATTAAATACAGAAAACTAAATCTTCAGAAGAATACAGTTTTGCAGAGCTCTGTTTCTGTGACACAGTGGTTCAGCCTTCACCAGCCTGGCACTCTCCAGATGTGCTGGACTGCAGTTCCCATTATTCCAAGTATACATGTCTGTACTGCTTGGGGTTGATAGGACTCGTAGTCACCTGTACCTGGAGAGTGCTAAACTCAGGAAGGTGTTACCAATTTGTTTATTTTTAAAATTGCTTCTTTGTGGTTTGGGTCCAAAACGAGAATTAGAACTAGCTTAGCCTTTAAAAACCCCAGTAAAGTGCAATACAGTTGAAAACAGAAGACATACCACTGTGGGTTAATCTTGCCTTTTGTTCGTTAGCCAACCCATTTACCAAATAACTTTTTCATTCATTGAATGATGTTTTTGCCCTTGAACTCTGCCATTAGCACAATAGCCAAATGCAAACTGTAACTGCCAAAATGGAAATACAATAGCATTTTGTTAAAAAGGAATCAACAGTGACCGGCATCGTCAGAGACCAGCTTTCTTCCTGATTAACAGGAGTTTCAATCCCCATTCTGGCATGGAAACCCACTGGGTGATCTGAGACAAGTCACAGTCTCTCAGCCATAGCCAAAGCAACCTCCTTCTGACCAAATCTTGTCGAGAAAACCCTGTGATAAGTTCGTCATAAGTTGGAAATGACTTGAAGGCACATAACAACAGCAGTTTATTCTTTTGTCAAAGTTTTGTATAGTTTTTAATCTATATTTTTTAAAAAATATATTCTTAGCCACCTTATCAAACAGGGCAGATGAGGCAGAACTTGGGGCAACCTGATCAACAAAGCCCACTCTAGGGATATTCTCTGATTGTTCCATTTTGCACCAGCTAAAGTTTCCAAACATTTTTCCAAGTCAGGCCCGCATAGGGCATGTTGAAACTAATCCGGTTTAATGGTGATGAAGGCATGTACAGTGGTGGCAGCCAGGTCATCGTGTACTGCCGGAGTGGGCAGCCTGGGCTACCAAGAATCTCTGGGTTGCAGCAAGAATCTAAAATCTGAAAATTTCACGTACTCTAGGAAGACTTGCAGTGCCACTAAGAGCTTATGCCAGGTGGAGCACCCATCCTTCCATGCTGAGTTAATGACCCTGATGTTGGGCATGCCTCAGGTGCTGATAGAGACGCCAGGACAAACACTGATGATCAAGGAGATGTGGAAAGGGGCCTGCAGAGAGGTCTCATATCAGTTCCTGAGTGGGGAAGAAAATGGTACGTGGAGTTCTCCATAATTTGGGCACGGCTGCTGTTTTATTAGGTACAGGAGCTTAGTGGCCGATGGTGCTTTAGGAGTGAGGAGGTGTGGATTCTCTGTTCCCATTGTGTGTGCTGGGGTGTGAAGCACGTTAGTTCCTGACACTGGAGCTTATTCACTCGAGCAACCTGCCTGACTGGCATGGAGTGATGAACAGAGGTCTCACTCATCTGCTTAGCCTTGTGGGCTTTCAACCTGACCTTAAATCTAGAACCCTGGCCCTCTTTTGGAGAATGAGAATCCCTATGATGCTTAAAGGGAATGCGACATTGATATCGAAAGGTTAGTGAGAGCCAGTGTGGTCCCTGTTTCAAGTGTTGGACCAGGGACTGGAGAGACCTAGGTTCTGCTCCCCAGTGAGCGCCAGACACTCACTGGGTGACCTGGTGTTCATCGTACCCTCTTGCTCTCTCAACCTGACTTAGTGCACAGGGATGTTTTTGGGAGGACGAAGTAGAGAGGGCAAGAGGGCAAGGTCAGCTGCCTAGAGGCAGAATATAAAGGTTACTCATAAATGAATAAATAACCAATAAGTGGACACCCAAGTGTTAATGCTGTGTTAACCATCTTTATCAAAACCAGGAATAATAAAAGCACCATTTATTTATTTGTTTTCTTACGTTTATAGCCTGGCTTGTCTTCAAGGAATTCAAGGTTCTTCCTCACAGAAAGACAGACATGCACACATACATTTTAATCTTCACATCAACAACCTGTGAGGGAGGTGAGGTGAAGAGAGAGTGGCTTGGGCCAGAATCATACAGTGACCTTCATGGCTGAGTGGGGATTTGAATCCAGACCTCCCCACTCCTAAAGCACCGTTGGCCACTAAGCTCCTGGCTCTCGTGGGCTTCCCGTGTCTGGCTGTGCTCTCTTATCCAACCATTTCCACCTCCCTTCCGTGCAACTCTCTGCTCCATCAAGCAGCTCGTTCCTCCTGCCCTGCTTTAAAAAAAACAAAAAAAACCTTCTTTTTGACTCTTTAAGACCACAATGGATGCGGAATCTGGTTCAGCTCCAATCCTGCAATGCCCTGAGGGGTTTCTGGAGCCCCAGTATTGTTTTGTTTTTGTGATTTTGTGTTTCTTAGAACTCCTGAAGTTGTTGTCCCAGCCAGCGGTTCTAGTTTGTGGGTTCTTAGCTGCAGAACCAGTTCCAGCCATTTTCAAATGAAGCCCTGAAAATGGGCTTATGCATGTAGGAAGCATGGTGGATTTCTTCTAACGAAAATGAACTGGCTGCAGCAACAAATGTATGTGTACGTTTCTTGGTGTGTTTGAAACACTTGGACTCTCCAAGTGTTTGCGTAACGCAACTATTTTGGTGAGCCAACATTGCTTCCGTCCAAATCCTCCATTTGGATCCCAAGCCCACCGTTCCTCTCTCCAGGACGCCACCATTTCCTCTTCCGACTTGCACAGATTTGCTGATTGTACTGGGTAAAGTCTGAGAAAAGGTCAAGAGGGGAGGGTGAAAGTCCTGGAACAGTATCTGGGAAGTTTTTTTTTCCCATTCTCATCTTGTGGAACTTTTTTTTTTTTTGCATTGGAAAAGAAACAAAACAAAAGTAAAGCAAAATAAACCATCATATGCCCCGTGCTTATTCTCCCCTCCACCCCATCTTTCCCCACTAAAACAACATCCTGGCCTATATATAGACAGAGAGAGATTTTTTTTTTGTTTATTTTCATAGGGGAAAAAAATTAGCAATAACTTTGACCTGAATGCAAAAGTCAAAGCAAGCTGCCCAACCCAACCCCATCAACAGTGTTTTAAAGCTGTATCTTAACTATACCTTACTAAAGTGGCAGTCTAAGCAATAAAGATATCTCTTGAGCATGCACAGAAAACATCTCCTTTGTCCTGCAACTTAGAACCACAGATAGGTGAGAGAGGACAGAGCTTTCAATCAAAATGTTTGCCTTTCAGACCAAATATGAGCTGTGAGGCCATCCTGTGTAAATTAACCAGCTTGTCTTGTAATGGCTGGACCTGGGAAGCTGGGACAAGTTAGATCAAGGTCTGACAGCATAGCCCTTGCCCAATTTACAGGACTCCAGGAAGCATCTCTATCCCTATCTGTTTAATATAGGGAGGTAGAGCTTGTAGACTTCCCACTGGGACATTTGGTTGGCTCTTCTAGGAACCAGAGTGCTGGGCTTAGTAGGTCTTAGGCACTACCTTGCCCCAGATTTTTGTTCATGGAAATTTAGGGTTATGCATTCATTAGCAAAAGGGAAGGCGCTTCATTACAGTTAGCTGCATGAGTTACATGTAACTTACTAGTTTCAAATATATACTCTGCTTGGAAATAACATGCTACTCTAGATGAACTCTTGATCTGGTCCATTTTGTCTGTGTGTGTGTGTGTGTGTTCTACTCAGGTTCAAAACAAACTTATTCTTCTTTACCACATCAGTGGAAACTTTCTACTCCAGTGGTCTTTTGATGATCACAAGGACTTTGCCTCTTCTCACCATAAGGGACATCTTGGCTAGGAAAAATACCCCCCCCCCCAAAAAAAACAGAAGCAGTCAACAGCTTGTGACTATCAAGTGATCTGGACCTGTTTTCCGTGTGTGTGTGTGTGTGTGTGTGTGTGTTTTAAAATTACTATACAAATTTCTGTTGTTTCTGCCATGGTACAATTTTTCAGCTTGACCGTCTCTCTTCATCTTTGTGCAACATTTCAGAAATGACCAATTGATACGTATAGTCCAGGTTTCTTGTTTCTTTCTATAAATAGCAGATTTAGTGCTGCTTTCTTTATATCCTGCCAGGAGAATCAACTGAATAATTCAGTGGCATTGTTACCCTCCCTCCAAAAAAAAACCAAACACACAGGAAAGAAATTTACTTAAGAAACTGCTCTTTATTAAGGTATACTACTGGTATGGTCAGCCAGATACATTTGGCTGCCTGAAGCAAAGGGCAAGATGGTGTATCTACCCTCTGTGGCACCACATACAGAAGTCAGCAAGAATCATAGTTAAATCTTATTTCAGTTCTGCCCGTAGGATAGAATCTTACATTGCTCCCAAAGGCAGCAAGCTAGAAGATGGGGCCGAAGAGAAGAAAGGTGGCATACACAGCAACCTAAACCAAAAGAAGAGAATGTCCACAGAGGGACTCAGAAGAAACAGCTGAAGGGTTACCCCAAGTAACTACAAGCTTTGGGAGGTCCTGCTTCCATGTTCCAACTGCCATTTCTCTGGCCTCTGAGGGAGGAAAGAGCAGCCAGGCCCAGCTCCTTTGTGCTGTGACCCGGTGGCTGGTGAGAGATCCTCTCTCCATCTTCCAGCTGGTATTGCTTTGGCCTGTAAAGTGAAGAAGAGCAACCAGGCACAGCTCCATCATGCCTGGACCCAGTGACTGGTGAGAGGCTCTCTCTCCACGTTCCAACTGCTCTTGCTCTGGCTTCTGAGGGAGAGAAGAGCAGCCAGCATCTGCTGGGCTTAATCCTGACCCGCACCACCATCCCCTTTTCCTTTTATGTCCTGTCTTGTTTAGGCTGTAAGCCTCAGAGCATGGAACTGTCGCATTAATGATTTGTAACTGGGCTGCATTAAAGTTTCCCTAGGTCCTAGGCACACTAGTATTCAGTTCCCCATCTTACCTCAGTGTACCACTAGGGATGTTTTCATAAGCCCTAAAGTCCTATTTTCATAGGTCCTAAATTTTTTGTAGGCTATGCACCGTGCCTAAAGTGCCTAATGGATAAGGCAGTCCTGATTGGTGGGCCACTCTGGGACCTTTCTTGACTGAAGGATATAAATAGTCTAAATAAAAAATAATAATAAATGCTGCTCATAGTTCGCAGAAATTATTTTTAGGGATTACAGCTCCTAGTATCCTCTAGCATGGTCAGCTGGCTGGTAGATTCTAGTTGTTGTAGATCATAAAAGTAACTTTTCTTAGATCTTCTGCCACTTGAGGAATTTAGCTCACTCTGCTTAATAGCAGGGCTAACTCTGCCCATTGGCTTAATCTTGTCTAAAAAAGACTGGCATTGCCACCCAGCATCTCTGGCAGGGGTGTTTTTTTCATTGCTTGCCATCTGAGACCCTTTCATTGGCAGGTGCTAGTTGAAGCCGTGGAGAACGACTCTGTTAAACCTGTGTTTGAAAATAATGTGAACGTTACTAAAAGTGAGGCAGGCATATTTGTCTAACCCCCCAACCGTCCCTCCTTCTGGCTTCCAAATTTTCACTAGGCATCGGCTGCACATTTTCAGCCGTATCTTTGGACTAGAAACTTGATCATTGTGAAAGAAAAAAAATCTCCAGAAGCTGCATTTTGTCTTGTCCAGGACCACACTTGGCACGCTTTTGGGACTGCTGTGTACACACCACCCAACAGCCCTTGTGTGATTTTGCCATGGTCTGATTGCCTGTTTTCAAATGGCTGCGTTTATGAAGCAGCTATAGAGGGAGTGGGATGTCCATGCGGAGGACGACCAAACTGAATGGATGGAGGCTGTGCAAATGGCATTACCTGGCTCCTGCTCCTGATGTCTTTTGCACAAACGCCCAACTTTGTCAAAACTTGTAAATCATGCAAAGTTTATTTTCTTTGCACCATCTGTGTTTTATAACGGCACTTTTTAATTGTGTTTTCCTTTGCCTGTTGGGATTTCCTTTGTCCAACATTTTCAGACCTTTCTCTCCTTGCTCCCGCTGTTAAGACGAGAAAAAGAAAGCCTTGAGTGGAAGCGAGCACATGAAGGATGACTAACTTGGGAATATTTCATCCACAAAGTTACTCTGACAAGCAGCTATCCCTTACGAAAGCCACAAAGGCAAGGGTTGAGCACCCCTCCCTCCTTTTTAATCTTTGCCTTAATCCATTTTTCCGATGTGCATTTGTGGTAGAAAAATGTCTGGAAAAATAAGGATTCTGAATATTGAATGGATGATACAATGGTTTTGATTCTTCTCTTTCCCCACCGCCACCTCTTTCCAGTATGCCCATCATGCAAAACAAACAATATGGGCTCAGATTTTTTCCCCCCTCTTGTTCTGCTTGTAAGTTTGTATTTTAGGGAAATGTTCTCCTTTGTAAAGAAATATCTGTTACTCTCAGTATGAAATCTAAAAAGGCAAATACAGGCCTGGCCTGTTGATGTTATGTGCCTTAGCGTTGATGCTGACCTATGGCAAACCTATCACAAGGTTTTCTTGCCCAGGTGTGTTCAGAAGGGGTTTGCCATGGCCTTGCTTTGAGTCTGTGACTTTCCAAAGGTCACCAAGTGAGCTTCCATGGTTGAGCAGAGATTTAGTCCTAATCCAGTGCTCAAAGCGTTACACTACACTGGCTTGCAGGAGATAGCTAGTCCAAGGCCATTTCTGCACTAGACTTTTATAGCGCTGTGATTCCACTTGAAACATCCTATGGAATCCTGGGGTTTGCAGTTTCGGGAGGGGCTGGCTGGCCCCTCCCGAAACTGCAAACCCCAGGATTCCATAGGATGTTTCAAGTGGAATCACAGCGCTATAAAAGTCTAGTGCGGAAATGGTTCAAGTCTCACAGAGGCGTAGGGAGCCAGACGAAAGAACTACTGCTCATCCAATTGCCACTGCACAGCCGGTTAAATGCGCACAAGGTTCATCTTTTGCGCCATTATGCTGAGAAGTGTAGTATTTCTGTTGAAATGATTATAATTGTTTCTGAATTTGCGTCAACACATGCAAATATTATGCAAATGAGTTTCTACTTGCTCTTTTGTATTGGTAATGTGTGTCTTTTTTTTTTTTTTTTTGGTAAGGCTTAAATGGCCACCCTAGAGTGAGCCAGCACACCTCTGTCAACCTGTTTGCTTGCTTAGATGGAAGCCCTGGTCCCCTTGGCAACCGGGCTGGTTGGTAAATGTTCAATAGAAGTTGAAGTAGGCAGAAGTAGATCTCAGCCCCCATCTTTTATTTTACATGTGAGATGCTAAAGCCTCAAATTCTAAGCTTACCAGGTCTGCATCACCACAAAATCTCTGAGGTTCATGGAATGAGATTTAGAGCTTATGAAGGTTATATTTTTTTAGACTGCAGCCTCACAGAATCTACCTGCATTCTGGTTTCTGGGAGCTGGCATTCACAAAAGAAACTTTCCCAAGCTCTAGTGAATCCCCAGGATTTCATAGGGATCCAGACTCTTCAGGCAGTAAAATCTGCAGCTAGGATAGCAAGAGTCTGACCTGCCAGTATAAAAGGTCCGGTGCCGTTAGGGGCAAAGCTAGAGATGTATAATAGCTCAGACAAATGGAAACATTCAAAAAAGGGAGAAAAGGTGGATGCCATTGTTGTTTTGATTTTATTTTTTAAAAGAGTGAGGGCTTGTGGGAAACTTTAGAGAAAGACAACTTATTTGTAGTAGTTTATCTTTCAGGATCATGAGTGTTTTTTTTAAAGTTGAGTTTCAAAATAACATTTCAGTTGGTGCCTCTAAACTCTGTGACTAAGCTTCAGAGAGTAAGAATCTGAGATGAAATGACAGCCTTGAGAGCTAAAACTTTCAGCACTGACAACCTTGAGTGTGGATCAAAGATGGAGGGGACTGGACAACTTGACAGAATCAGCTTGAAAACTGGGTAGAGGTTTGGACCTGGTGGCAGCCATGGTGGATCAGTAACACAACCATAGTTCAGGACATGCAGCCAGTCATTAAATGGGCTTCCTGTGGTAATATGGGAAGAAGGTAGGCCCTTCCCGTGGAACGTGATTTGTGATGCATCCACTCCTGGTAGAACACCATGTACCATCTATGGCTGGCAAATTTGTGTGATTCCTTCCCCTGGGAGAGGAAAAAAGACATTGAGGACAACATATTCAACAAAGGTGACCTTTGAAAGCATAGTGTGTGTGTATGTATTATGGAAAGGGTAAGTGCCTATGTTGTATGATAACTATCATGCCTAGAGAATTGTTGCCACCCAATGAAAGCGTGAAGTTGATCAAAAGGTTTGGAGGAAAAAGGAGGGACCATAGCTGAGTAGTAGTAAAAGGTCCCAGGTAACAACCTCTGCCTTTCCTGGGGAGGGCTGGCGAGAGGCCTGACTGAAACTCTGGACAGCTTGTGTCCGTCAGTGAGAACATCGCTGAGCTAGCTGGACCAATGGCATGAGGCAGCTTCCTATTTTCTAGGTCCACTTGGGGAATGTGTCTTCTGGATTTTGGTTAATTGTCAACACAGCTCCCCCTGGATTCTTTGAAGAAGAACTGAGGGCTTTCTAAATAGGGGAAGGAGTGAGAAAGTCCTGTTATGTTAAGGTCTGACAAAGCCAACAGAAGGACAGACGCAGTTGAAAGAAAGTGTGTTATATTTGCCTACAGGTCAAGAGTTAGATTTACGACAACAACATCAGTAGCGTATTAGATATGTTTCAATTTCAGTAAAGTTTTGCTGTTCTATCTGTGTGATATACAGGTATGTGTACCTGTGTGGAATCTGAGTGTGTGTTGTGCACGTGCGTGAGAGAAAGGGAGAGCGGTTTTGAGCCAGCGTCCTAAGTCCAGGGCATCTGAGAGATTGCGCCAGTTCATGAAAATGTGCTGATGTACTACGTTAAACCACCTTCCAATTAAGTAGCGTGTGGGAGGGGACGCAAAGACCCTCCCTGTACTCAGCAAAAGCAAACCTGTACCACTGCGGAGATGGGAGGGAGAGTTGCTTCAGACAAATGGTTAACCAGGAGTGCCGTGTGATTCGCTTGCAGGCTGGTTGAACTCTGGCACCAAGGTTAGGATGTTTTATATTGTCTTGAGGTGCTGTGTTCAGAACATGTGAAGACCGAGTGGAGACGTGATTTTTCCTTCCCATTTGCAGATTAGTTTTTTTTTAATTGAGGCTATCAGCATACTCCAAACAAATCAAAGAAGGTATTGAGTGACTATAATATGCACCTGATAGTTTTTTGATGAAAGTTGAGAGGAATGGTATGTGTGTGTGATACTTTTCAGCCTAAGACTGACAGTCCGTTCTCCTTTTCATATTTGTGAAATAGCAAAGATAGAAAACATCCGTCAGTGTTGGAAGACTGGGATGGTGGTAATTATATGTTGGTTATTGTTATTATTTTGCTCTTCTAAAGAAGCAGAAAGACAAATTGTATCAAGTTGATAGAATGAATGTATACTTCCTTGATGTTTCCAGCAAAATACATACTGAAACAAACTTTCTGAAATCATTCCCCCAGCTCCTTGTAAGTGGTGCAAAAGTGAAATGTGTTAATCCCCTTAACCTTTTCAAGTTAAAAATTAGTTGAGATCCAGTGACACAGATCCCCTATGACTTGGTGCATTGGCCTTGATCCAACAGAGGAGGTAGTTGTGCCAACACATCCTTTTACCTTGCAAGGATTTTCAGCATCCATACCACCATATTCATCCTGGTGTGTTGATGTGGGGCTGTTTTTGTTTTTTGTAGCAAGGGCTGGCCTGGGCTGCTAAAGTTTTGCCAGTTGGTTAATAGACAGAGGAATTGGAGGTAACCCATCTGCCCAAGGAGTATATGCTTAGGTGAACAGTAACACAAAATATTACTTGCTTTTATTAGAAGTTTATATACTTCTGAAAAACTAAATGAAGCTATCAGTACCAAACTTAGATGTTTTCATCCCAAAACACCCGATTGGTTTGTGGAGTGTTGGTTCAGTGTCACCCAAAGCCTAATATGGATGGAGAGAATATTTGAAACTATTTTTTTTAAAAAAGGTTGAAAATTGTATTTCTCAAATGTTGGGAAATGCTGAGAGGAGAATCCTGAACTGACATGAATCCTCAGGACTTGTTCTGCACAGAATTTGCACATGAGGGGTTTTTTTCCCCATTGAAAACAGCATCTTCTGTACAAGAGAGATTTTTCCATGCAGAAAATAATATCTAATTATGGAAAGCCAGGACAATGGTGTAATGGTTTGAGCACTGGACTACGACTCTGGAGACCAGGGTTTGGTTCCCTGTTTGGCCATGGAAACCCAAGGGGTGATCTCAGGCACATCACATACTTTCAGTCCCAGAAGACCCCATATTAGGTTTGCTTTAGGGTTGCCATATGTCCGAAATGACCTGAAGCCACGCAACAATGGCAACAACAACATGGAAATATTTTCTGTGCAGTAAATGCTGTTTCCTTATCTGCACAAAAAACTACACATTTTGAGCAGACTGTGTCCCCGACTACAGCATTTTCTGCACAGAAAGTAATATTTCTGCACAGGAATACTGTTTCCTATCCAGAAAATGGCATTTTCTGTGCAAACAAAGGCCATGTGCGAATCTACACAAAATAAGTTGCAAACTGCAAATACTGCCAGCCAGTTTTCAAACACTTTTTCACAGTAGGAAGACAATTGTTAAAATTAGCTCTTGATTCCATCAAGAATGAAATTAGAATTATATATCTATTTATTCTAACCAACCAAGAAAAATAAAGCCACCAGAACATTCTGAAAGATGACATTTCTAGCAGCCGATAGAGAAAACACAACTGACTGTTCATGGTCCTGAATGCACTTGACTTGGGATCATGATTTTCAGTGAAATTTAACCTTGATCTACTTTGTAGATATCTGCTTTGAAAATTATGGGGATTCATAAAACTACTGGGGAGGAAATTTATTGGAAACAGCCCTTGTGTTACTCACCTAGCTCTCTCACACCTGGCTGCCTGGGGTGCCCTTTTAATGCACCGTCCTTAAAACAAAAATTCTCTGTGGGTGAGAGCTTTGCAGTTGTTGGTGGTTGGTGGTTTTGGGAGAGTTTGGTTGTTTCAGCGTTGTGTTTTTCAGCCTCTTCTCCTTTCTCTCCATATGTCCACCGCCTCCTGGCTCCTTTTATGTGGCATGTTTTTATGGGACCACGGACCCAGACGTCCTCTTAAATTGCTATTAGCTGCTCCGAGTCAAGTCCTCAAACAAATGAAATAATTTTAATAGATATTTATCGCAGGTCTGTGGCTTAAGAGGCACAGCACGCAAACAGAGAATGCTCTCTAAGTCTGAAACTTCCTTTAGAGGTGTTTGTAGAAAATGAGAGTGATGAAGTGTGTGGAGGGGACCCATGAAACACCAGGTTCGGCCCTCTTGGAAGTCTGTCCCAATTGAGTACATATTATAAAGGTTTATCCAGGTTCTCTTTTACCTGTGCTTGTTCACAAACATTTGTACAACTTGACTCATTCCTGCAGGATAGTGCCAAGCTAAACACACACACGCGCGCGCGCGCGCAGGCTCACATGCACACCCCGTTTTCAATCACACTGGAGGGCTTCAGCTGTGGCGTAGTTGTTGCTCCATCCTTTGACGGCTTGCTTGGAACTGTGGAAAGACAGCTGACGCTTGACTTCACCCTTCTGGACTTTTGGCCTGTTCTGGAAGGGGTTGCTTCGGCTCTCAATCCCATTTTGTTGCAATGGGAGTTGCTTGCTTGTTAGAACCTGAAGGGGGGAGTGTAATAGGGTTTTTTTTCCCCCTCCCTTCCTCCTCCTCCTTTCTTTATTATTGAGTGTTTTCTCAGGCCCAGATACAATAGCATGCCATAAAGTCCCCCCCCCCCATTTCCCTTCCTTCCTTTTTTTAAAAAATTGACCTGTTAAATATAATCCGTGGAGCGCCACTTCATCCCGGTAGCGGGAACACAATGTAGCTCTTCTTGAATGCAAGATAAAAGAGCTGCCGGAGCGCATTTTGCTTGCTCCCCACGGCCATGCAATTAAGAAGTTAAGGTTGTATCTTGATGGTGCCGACCGCAGCAACATTTCTGTGTGTGTGTGTGTGTGTGTGTGTGTCTGTGTGAGTGAGTGTGTGTCTATGGTGCATCAGCTCCCTTCTGCAGTTAGATACTTTTAAAGTATTAAGATGTGGGAAGCAAGATAAGATAGTAGTGTTCACCACGCTTTGTGGAATGATGGAAAAGATTAAATGGCCAACTTTAAAACTTAAATCCATTTGGGAAAATGTAAGTGGTGCTATTTATTGGTTCCTGATCAACTGGTCTGAGAGTCTTTGCCCCAAACAAAACACGTAAGGGCACATAGAGGGAAAGCTCCAAAATTCCACTTTGGCATGTAGTCTGCTGCCTCCAGACGGGAGGTTTTGTTGCTTCTATGTTTCTAGTCTTCCAGGGGGTGGTGTTTTGTTTTGTTTCTTCGGCCTCCCAGAGAGACTAGAAACTTAACCTTCCTTCTAAGAACAAGTTCAGATTTTCTGGAATCAGACTTGACCGCAAGAGCTGCACAGAAGTGCTGTGACAGATAGGTTGACCCCACCTTCAGTGCTGTATCAAAGGGACAAAGCAATAACTCTTAAGCAAGACTCACAAAATAACATATGCATAGTATATTATAGTACAGCATATTCCACAATTATAGCATCCCAGGGAATAAAATGAGTTAGGAGATTAAGATCACACAAAAAAGGGGCTATCTAATATATAAAATGAATACCGGGCAGGTTTTCTTTTGCACTTATTTCAAGAAGAAATAATTCATGTACAGGTTACTTCCTGTTTAGCAGCCACTATCACCAAGATGACAAAATAACACTTACTGCTTCTCCTAACTTCTCAAAGCACTTTGCAAACATCAGAATTTGTTATACAGCAGGATGTATCTCCATTTGGCATAGCTTTACAAGTGAAAACGAACCTTGTAAGCTGGTGATCTAAAATTCAGTAGTAGGGTAATGGAGGGAGTTAACTCCCTAGATAAAAATGTTTATGTCAGAAAGGACAATGGTTTTTCTAAGGCCTACCTAGTGGGTCAAGTTGAATCCAACCCACAACCAGCCTATAGTTGTGAGAAGTGGGGGTGGATGCTTAAGTCTTTTCAACTCCAACAGTTTTCCCCACTCAAAATCAATTCCTAAATATTTATTAAGTTTCTTGAACCTAACCACTGTAGTAAATGGAACAGTTAGGGATTTCTTTTGGCCAAAGGGAGCTGTGAAAAAAATTACTGAAAACACTAAGGGAGCTGTGAACCAAGAAAGTTTGGAAATATCTGAGTTAAAGCAAATCTATGTATTAGTTTAAAGTCACAGGTAAAAAAGGGGGTGAGTGACTCTTTCTGTTTCCCTGCATGCTCCTTTTGCATTTCAGTCCTCCTCCTGCTTAAATTTGCATTTAAAAACCTAGTAAAGTGCGTACTTTAAAATGTATTCTCTCTCTCTTGCTATATTTGTCTGTATTTTCTATTCATTTTCAAATGTATTTGATATGCTTTTTGAGCCAAGAACTTTATCAGAACATCCAGGCAACATGAAAAGCTGGCGGATAACTTAAGTTCGAACTTGCAGATTAGTCCAGGAAGTGTGGATTGAGTCCCATAGTTTAGGAATTTGCAAAAATCGAATTCCTCAAGCATCCTGGTTGAAAACCTCTTCAGCTGTCCTTCCTTTCTCTGTCCAAAGAGCAGTGCCCCCCCCCCTTTTATCCTACCCAGAGGACAATCCTGGCAAACAGTTTCTGCGAACATTGGCATTATTTTTTCTTTTCTTTCGGTTACCCTGTATTTCAGAGTTGTTATCAGATAGTTTGTTTGCTTCCCCGTCTGGCTGGAATGTAAGGGGCATATCTAAAAATAATGATCTTCTGTGAGGTCAGTGCCACATGGAAAGGTGTTTGTTTGTTTGTTTTTCCCAAGTTCAGGATTGTGAGTTTTATCTGCTAAGATCTTAATTGTTCAGTAGCTTCCTTCTGGGAATGATTGGTTGTATTCCAGCCATTCATCTGTCTCTAGATTTGGATTTAAGCATGCCCAGGAGGCAACTGTTTGAGAGTGATGAACATTAGGAGTATGTTGTATACTTTCTTATTTCAGGGGAATGTGGGATGTTATGTTGGGGATGGAACTTGAGTTCCTGAGCATCTCAGCTTTTTTATTATTATTTTAATAAGAAAGGTCACATTTCCAGCTCTTCAGAATGCTTGAAGATTTGTGTTCACTGCCTGCTCCAGAAGACGAGTAAGACTGACAGTGTTTCAGCACAGAGTTGTGCATTTTCCCTATATCTGATTAGCAGGGGCAAAATGAATTACACAGGAGAAGAGAAATTACATCTGCTTATTTTTTTTCTAATACCATTTTTGCATTTCACAGAATTCCCCTGTTCTTGACGGAGCATTTTATCTTATTTTATTCAAAATGAATGATACGTGCAGCTCTGGCTCTGCATACATTTTGTCCTTCTCTCTTGTGATAGGCTTTTAACTTTTGGTTATGTATCACCAAGGTTTATTCAGTGTTTTTAATGAATAACATAAATTAATTAGCCTCTCTGAAGTGTGTCATTTATGCCACAATTTCATTTTGCAGACGGAGCTGCTATTTCAACTGTAAATTACAGGAGGAGGGAGGGAAGAAATTTCAGTGTTGTAGTCCTACCTGTTTTTTCAAGATACAGTCAAAGTCCATATATTCTTAGAGGTGTTTAAGGTCAAATTGCAGAAGGAAATCATGGGTCTCAATAAGAATGTTTGGGACCACCCTATTGTTTCTTGTACCCCTTTATCTGTATTATCAGCACATCAGCAGTTCAGAGTGATCAACTCTCCAATTGTTGACCTGGTCAGTAATCAGAAATGATTACCCTAAAAACAGCAGTTGATTCCACAGTGCTCAGAGAACATTCTGAAAATGGACTGAAATGGCTAAAATAGGAGACCGTATTCTTTGGTTCTTGGCCATCTGCTTCTGCACCAGCCCAGTGGACTCAGCAGCACGCTAGGATGTATAAAGCAGCCTTCCTCAACCAGTTTCCCTCTGGATATTTTGGACTCTAAATCCCATCATAGCTCTTTGTAGTCCAAAACATCAAGTGGGCTCCTAGATGGAGGTGGTCGGTGATAGACCGTATCAAATGAGACATAAGGAATAAATTGCTGGATTTCCCAATGCCCCTTCTCCTAATCAGCAGTTGTGAGGGGCACACTGGGGAATGGCACATGGGAGAACTCTTCCACATCTACTGATTCTCAGGTGGGCTGAAGGAGCGATCCACAACAGGTAGACTAGTCCCTTGCACAGCCAGTTGAGGCAAAAGTTCCCAAAGCTCCAAATCCCTTTGAACCGTTGACTCCTCTCTCCCTCTCCTCAGTTTTATTTTGCCTGGTTTGCCAGCTGGTAGAGACAATGCCCTGTACCTAACAAATTTTGTCTCTGCCACAAATAGCAATTCTGGGTGGGACCGTTTGTGTCAGTGAACTGGTGTGGATCACAGTGAGAATTCAAATTACTCAGCTGTCCTGCACTGCTTTTAGTAAAATAAAAAGATGCCGAGCAGTCTGTTACAGATTTCTTATACTGTATGTAGTTTAGCCCAAATGTTACGGCAGTTTCTGAAATTTTCTAAATTTCAAAATATAAGCAACAAAAATGACAAACACTGGTCATTTGAAAAAAATAGGACCAGTTCAACAGAGAAGAGGAGGATAAAGAGATTTGGGAATTCGTTGGCGCTTCTGTTTGAAGGTGCGGGAGACCAAATAAATCTCATTGAGCCCATAGGGTGCAAGGAGTAACGACACTTTAAGACTGGGGTACTGCAACCCGATTTTATACGTATTTATGTGAAATGAAGATGAGTAGCAAAATAAAAAAATAAAGAAGTGTTTGAGAGCCAGCATGGTCTTGTGGTTTGAGCATTGAACCACAACTCTGGAGACCAGGGTTTGAATTCTTGCTCAGCTATGGAAACTCACGGAGTGACCATGGGCAAGTCAGCATGAGAGGAAGGCAAAGGCAAACTCTCTCTGAGCAAATTCTGGCAAGAAAACCCCATGAGAGGGTCTCCTTGTTGTTGTGTGCCTTCAGGTCATTTTCAATTTATGGTGGCCCTAAGACAAATCTACACTTGAGGTTTTCTGGGACTGAGAATGTGTGAAAAATCCAAGGTCAGCCAGTGGGCTTCCATGAACCCTGGCCTCCAAGGTCATAGACTGCTATACCACACTGGTCTGCTTAGGGTCACCATAAGTAGGAAATAGCTTGAAGGTACACCACAATAACAGAGAAGCATTTGTATCGTATTGCAGTTGCCAAGGAGGGCTTAGAATGCAGAAAAAACATTTCAACCATTGCTAAATTAAGCACTGTTGGTAAGATAGTTCTACTAAATTGTGTTTCTGCTGAAGTGGAAATCTTAGTAGGAAACGGCAGAAGTAACAAAACAGACCAATTGGGGAGTTATGCGCAGTGGAAAGGGAGCTAAAGGAAACCATTGAAAGTACCTGGAGGCAGCCAATTTCTGTAGGAAGTAGGTGAGCAGTCAAGAAGCGTCTCCTAGTATCTCTGCGTCATCTCTGTAAGGTCTGTTGTGCTTTGGGAGCGATGAAGACTTCTTTTGGAAGAAGCAGCTATAAATAGAATTGGATTGTGATGAAAAGGTGGTTACTATGGTGTTGTAAACTGTATTTTTCTATTTTAATTTTTTTTAAAAAAAGAAAAGCAGAGTCCTGGCGCACGGCCTGAAAGGGCGGAAAAGCTTATGGGAAAGCTATGTCTCTTGCTTTTCATCCTAGCTTTATTTTCTTTTTGCTTCCCCATTTTAAATAATAGACTTAAATTCATTTTGTGGATAGTAATGATTGTGTTGTTTTTTTGCACAGATTATATGTGTGTGAGAGAAAGAGAGAGAGATTTATGGTTGTAACCTTATCTATAGTCACTTAGAAATAAGCTCTGTTGAACTCAGTGGGTATTCTTTCTGAGTAGGAGTACAGAGGATTTTACTGTTAGTCTGCAGGCTTAAATGCATGAAGAAGTACACTCTGTTGAACACAGTGTGGCTTGCCTCCACATACATTTAATTATCTTGTGGAAGTTGTATCTTGCTTTATGCTCCTCTGTCTTACAAACCCTCTGCTATTTCATCACTGGAAAGAAAGATGCCGTTGTGTGCTTGTTATAACACCCATTTTCTAACACCCAAGACCAACACCTGTGCTCCTTCCTCATTTAACATGTTGTGGGAGGATCTATTCCACCAATTGCACGTTGTATACACAGAGTGTTCAGTTCATCTGATAAAGTGGATTAATATCCACAAAAGTTCATGCTGAAATATATCAATTAGACTCAAAAGTGCTACTGGATTCCTTCTCCCCACCACCCCATTTCCCTACTTTGCAGGCAGGGAGGTGAACACAACACCAGCAAATTTCACAACACTTTAGACGAATATATTCATGATGGCATCAGCTTTCATGAACTAGAGTCCACTTCATCAGAGGCGTGAAGGGTGTAGGTATGTATACACAATTGGCAGTTATATATCCACATGATGGTGGGGTGTTTTTAAACTGTTGGTTCATGAGTAATAAAATACAAGAGTATAGCCTGTAACAACTGAATTAAAGGTAGGACGTATCGAAAACAAGTACTGTAATTATTTACAGTACTGAAGTAAATTCAAGCAACTACCTTGGGATTTCCAATAAATGAATGATTGCAATGGAATAAGAAGCTCTTATCTCTGTTCAAACCTAAGCAAGTAGAATCAAACTTCCATCGTTAATCTTGTTTTTGCTTTTTTGCACTTCTGATTCAGTTGCCTCTAGTCCATGAATGTTTCTGCCATGATAAATGTATTCATCTTTAAGGTGTTGCAAGATTATTTCTTGTTTTGATGCAACAGAATAACACAGTTGCTGCTTTAGAAAATTGTGAACAAGACAGGTTTCTCTTTTGGCAAGGAACGTAAAAAATAAATCTCCTTGAAAAATGTTGAGCTCACAGAAAGGCTAACCATGCTTCTTACTGCAGAAGAGCCGTGGCGCAAATACATTCAGTGGTGTTCTGTCATTGCAAAGACAAACCAGGATGTCGGTGGGTGTAGGGTTTCGCGAGGGAACAACCGCCCTGTATAAAAGGCAGAATTGTAGAGCACGAAATTTTGTCAGTCATGTCTTTGGGTCGGAACTTCATCAAAGAGTTTTGGGGCACAGACCAAGCAAAACTTGTTAGGTTTTCAGGTGCTGTCAGACTCCTTGTTTTTGCAGCCACAGAATAACACAGTGACTCTCCCTTTAAATTTGGCAGTAGAGGACCTCTAAATTTCGGGGATTAGTTGTGTCTGCTTTAGACAGAATCATAGTGGAGTAGATTCTGTTCAACCCTTTATAACCAAATGTGTGTGTGTGTATAAATAAATAATATGAACCAAATTCAGTGGTAATCCCAACTAGACTAGACCCATTGATATGAACAGGATTTTGCGTGATTGCAATGAATCTGCTTTAGTTGGGACAGATACTCAGTTTAGCCCAGTTATGTGTGTATAGTCTGTAAATTAGGTTTGGACTGTTCGGTGAGGTTAATGAATTGGATTACTTGATTAAAAAACATTTGGAACAATAGGAGAGATTCTTCCAATAAATTGCTCGGTTGATTTCATCCCCCTGGCCCCATCATTGTGTGTTCCGCTAGCATTCCACACCTCACACTCCGCACAGCTGAACTCCTTTGGTGGTGGTTCAAATGTTTAGTTTTGTTGGCTCTGTACGGTTGTTGTTGGGTGCCTTCAAACTGTTTCCAACTTACAGCAACCCTGTGGTGAATCATTTTCTTGGCAAGGTGTGTTCGGAGGGCCTCCCTCTGAGGCTGAGAGAATGTGAGTTGCTCAAGATTGCCCTGTTTGAACCCTGGTATCCCCCCAAGTCCTAGTCCAACACTCAGCTGGCTCTTTTCATTGTGTATGTTCCCTCACTGTATGCATTCCTGGGATGCGTTAAGACTTAATGATTAAGGAAAGCACATCCAGTATGGATCTCATGTTCACAAATGGTACGGCGTTGCATGGTTGTGGGGAGAGCATAACGCCAGAACTGCAGTGTTCATGCAAAAAGGTTTCCGTCACTCCATTTCTCCCAGGCTGTGGCCATCCTAGTGGGACTCACACATGTGCATATTACCATGTTCAAATAGCCTCTTAGTGCCCGTACTACAAACAGTACTAATGTTATTGTTCACAGTGAAAGCTGCTATTCTCTGACATGTCAGCTCACGAATAAGCAAGCCAAGAGTGCATCTGGGTGTGTTTTCCTTTGACATTTATAGCCACCAATTATTCTCGAATGTGTTGGTAGGCTGCAGCAGGTGAATCTTTGGCATTTACGAAAATCAGATTGGTTAGGTTTGCTGGTTAGGTTTGCAAAAGTTGGGGGAAGATTGGTGGAACTGTCCTTTTAGACCATTTTACCCAATTTTATTTCTCCTGGTTTTGTTTCGGATTTGGAATTGTGAGTTATTGGATCAAATACACAGCGTTTGATTGATGGGACATAATGATGAATATGCCAAGCCTGTATTCCAGGGACATAAAGCTGTTCACTGCATTTGCAAGGAGAGGAATATATGAAAGGATATGTAACACCACTTCTTCACTTACATATCTACTATTGTTACTTAGCAAAGTTCATTTCTGTTCTTGTTCGTTTGTATTCTGTGTCTCTCCCCCATCCCCACCAGGACTGACAGGCAACGATTCCAAATTTCTGCAGTTTAATTTCTTTTACCTATGGCAGTTCACCAGAAAATGAATGATATTTTTTTCATTACAAAGAGTGGAACACATTTTCTTGAGCAAAAGCTGTAATGACTACATAAACTGAAAAGCTACCTAAAGCCGTTTTCTGTATAGTACAAGATTAAAAAGAAGCTAATTAATTAAAAAAAACCCTTTTGCTTATGGGGGGGTTAATGAGAGGGTGGTGCCCTGGTTTTACTCCAAAAATATCAATTAAACCCCTCTCACTTTAGTTTCTTTCATATTTAAAATAATGCATGGTATTTTATAAACAGTGTTTCAAACTTGTTTCACTTTTGATCAGATTGCATTTTTACAAAACCAGAACACCATTTTAAGTCTCAGAAACCAAATCTCTTTTCTTGCTTTGCCGTGGTTTGCAATACAGGAATTCTGAGGTGGTAAGAGAACAAACATTAAATGCGCGTGCGTGCACACACACACACACAACCCTATGGTAATGGTTATGTGCAGGATTAAATGACTCAGAAGGAGAGGGGAGAGGGTAAAGGAAGCCTTGAGAGTCTTTAAGAAGATGAGACCTTCATTAAGACCTTGTCCCCCCTGCCCCGTCTTCCTTTTCCCTATCTTCAATCCATCTGAAGTACCATTATAGCTTTTCAAACAGCTTCCTGTGAGGGACCCTGTTCTCTGGCCTTGTTATTCTTCCTTGGGAAGGGAGGCAAAAAAAAAAAGGAGGCTGTTCCACTTCAGCGAGGAGTTTGAGATGCTTCTGCCTTAGGACTTGTATAATATCTCGACAATAACACAAGCAGTTGTTCAGGAACCCAATTTAAACATGGCTCCCTTTTGATTCATCTCCCCCCCTCCCGATCTTGCTCCGGTGCGCCGTCGTCGTCTTCTCCGCCTCCTCCTGAAGGGAAAAACCACCATTTCACAGCATCGGGCGGACGTAGAAAAACAAGTTAACAATCTCAACCTTTTAATTCAGGGGAGCTTGTTTCTTTTTGAGTGCTTTTCAACCTCCTGTCAACAGACGAGGCCCCTGCTTTCTTCTGCCTCTCTTTATGCATTTTTTTTCCTCCCTGTTTTTCCCTTTTTTTGAAATTTGGAGTTTGTTCTCTCCCACTCCTCACTCGCGACCCATGGCAACTAGAGGGCAAAGGATTGTTGACTGGAGAGTGATATATAATGGTTGAAAATGATGTCAGTTGAGGGCATGTGTCTTATTTTGCCTTTTATGCCTTCCGGATTAGATTTTCCTTGGTACCTAATTATTGAGGTGGATGGTATGTCGTTAGTCTTAAGATGGAGGAACAAGTTCAGCACGGATCCTCTAAAAAATATATTATTATAAAAGAAAACATTCAGATTTTGTACTACATAAACCATAATAGTCTACAGCAGACTGCTGTCTTCTTGCACGACAGTAAGTCATATTGAACTTGCTGGGACTTGCTTCCAAGTAAACATGAAGAGGATCGGCGGCAAGAACGCATAACATTATTCCAGTCCCTTCCTGCCCGTGCTTCCTTTGTACCGTTCTTTTCTGCCATTAATGAAGGGCTGGAGCCTTGCCTCGTTGCAATATAGAATATGGCCCTGATCCAGGCAAAGTTTAATGGTTCTAAGTGCCATTGATTTCCATTCAAGAGATTTGAGCACCAGCTTAACTCTCTCATTAAAATCAGCTGGTTATCAACAGTGTTTAACTTTGGATGGATCCGGTCATGTATAATTTATTCGTCCATGGTCATTGTATGAACAGGAAAGAGGGGGAAAACATTAATCTCGTGAGAGAAAATACGAGAGGTACACCAACAGTATTAGGTGGCCAGTACATCCAATACAGTGTTGCAGGTAGCCAAGGCAATGTTCAGCACACAGTTATGAATACACAACAAAACCATGTTAAAAAAAAAGTCTCTTGGGACCAAGATGAAATATTTGTGTGGTGGAGTAGGAAGCATACCAGAATGGGAGTACATTTTGTAGGATGATGTCCTCGACTGAGCCACAGATGAATTTACAGATGAATTTATCCTGAATTTACTGAAATGTAACAGCAAGGCCTAAGGGCAGACCCCAGAGGAACATCTGCTCTGAGGCAATCCTTTGCAAGTTTTCTGGGTTTTTTTGCCCCCCCCACACGATTTTTGGAAAATAAGTCTAGCAGCTAATAACTCAAGACATTATATATGATACTATATACAGTATATCAGCGGTGAAGGAAATTATCATTTCAGGGCTCAGAAACTGGTAAGGCTAGATACTGAGGAAGCCATCCATGTGTAATCTTAATTTCCTGAAAAATTCTTCATCAAGTTTGCAAAGATTTCTGTAAATAACAGGGAAATGTGATGTTAGAGAAAAATGGGAAAGTCAATTGAAAGCACAACAGTGATTATCCCGGTAATTAGGCACCGTACAATAGCAGGCTTTATTCTGGACCCTATATCGCCTGACAGCGCAATTTTGTCCTCTAAATTTCTGCTTGGGATTGGCCTCCTTGACTTCCATGGGTCTTACTCCCAAGTAAGTTTGTGCAGGACTGCAGCTTAAGTTAGCAGAACAAACCCAAATAAATAAGAAAGAAAGGAAAAAGGAAAATTGAGAAAATGTTAAGAGTGTAATGAAGTCAACCTTAACTTGATGCAAAAATGGTAAAGAAAGGTTCCTTTCCTTCAAAGTAATTCAAAGGTAAGATTAGAAAAGACTTTTGTCGAAGTGAACACATTTTGAAAATGCTTCTTAAAAAGGGAGAGGGAAATGGAATGGCCCAGATGTCGGTTTGGCCAAGTCGTTCAGCTATAAGGGACTGCCTGGGAAAACGCAGCAGATGAAAATGGAGGGGTGTAAATCCATGCTTGCGCGGGAAGAGTGAGTCCACGGAATGGAACAATCAAGGGGGACAAGAATATGAAATCAAAGAGGAAAGATAAGAAGGAGCAAGAGGGAGCAAATGCACTTAAGTTAATAATAAAATCATGGATGAGATTGTAAAGAGATGAGTCTTGATGCAGTGGGTGAATCAGAGGTCAATCGAGTGTGATGGGGGCATGTTCTGAGATACCAGGGAATTCAAGGCTGAAATGTGGATTGAAGAAGAAAATTGGAAAGAAGAGGAAGACAAAGGCACAGGAGCGACTATTTAAAGCACATTAAAGAGGTTGGCGACATCTGCCAACTTGAAGGAAGCCTGAGAAGAAAAGCCCGTCTTCGGAAGCCAATCTAGAGATTAAATGCACAGTAGGGATTTTTAAGTATAATTTTCGCATTTTGAGGGGAAAAACATTCAAGACCTAAGGCCAAAAGACCCAAAACAGAAAATAGCAATCGGCTCTCATTCATCTCAATATCAAATCACTTGTATCAGTTACGCAGCCGTTTCAGCTGAAAGACTCTTGTTTCTGTTGCGGCCATATATATATGTACGTATATTACCTTTGTGGCTTCACCCCTTATTAAGAAAGAACTTTGAAAGGCTTAGCCTTTCAAAGAATTTTCTTGTTCTGAGATTTAATTTGTGGTCTCCATTTGGCAAACAGCAAATTCTCCAGGTTTTTCTTCCACGTAGACTTAAAAGGATACAATTTCCTGTTGTCACGTAATTGTCAAAATACTCTTTTGATTTTCAGACAACTGGATCAGAGGCTTGGGTATCTCTAATTTTTGTAATTTTAACTCAGTGGATGTTGTGATTTTTTTTCATTAGATCCTAATCATTTTAAGAAATGAATTTCCCATTAAAAATTACACTGTTTCAAACTTTTTCTTAATTGTGGATAAGGATTGCATTCTTCAAATTTATATTTTCAGTTTAACATTATTTTATTGTAGTACTGTTTGGAAAATAGGTGATAAGCATGGGGAGCTAGACACAATTCTGTTTTCGAGAAGTCATCAGTAGTTTGTGTGGAAGGTTTGAAAAAAGAAAACCCAATCCATACAGATGCCAAAAATGAAGCTGACCGTAACTTAGTGTTTGGTTCTGTACAGGCCTGCTTGGGAAATTTGGTATTTTGATCTTACCAGATGAATGGAATGGATCCACAGTTCTTGAACTAATGTGAGATTGTCATTTAACTTTTCACCAGATTTCACACTTCTCAGAATGTCATAACATAGTTTTTTTCATTTTTAAATGAATCAAAAGTCACACTCCAGTATTTGGGGGAGAAAAACACATTTAAAATAAGTATTTAAATATTTCCCCCCTTTTTAAAAGTAGGGCCATTCAGAAATGAAATGAAGTGGAAAAGAGTTACAGCCGAAATCTGCAAAAGTAACATGGGCTAGAGGTAATTCATTTCAGCATGCTTAAATTCTGTTGATTTTAATGGAAGAGGTTTCATTCATTCCTTGCACCCTATCATGCAGTGAGCTGTAGTTCTCCCTGCCTGTGTCTAGCTTCTTTATTTGGAATTTATTTTTATTCATTTACTTTGATTTATATAGGAGCCCCAAAATGAAGTTCTCCGGGTAGTGCAAATAAACAAGCAAGCAAACAAACCTTGAAATGAGACGTCAAAAGAAAAAAAGACCTATTGCAAACTTTTTCAAATATTCAGCATAGCTTTTGAAGAAATGTGCCCTTCCATACTTATCTGTCCTGATCCTAAGATCTTCATCAGAGTGTCCCTCCCAAGTGCCTTTGGCAAATGAACGGGAGAAGGTGGCTAGGAGAGACAACGCCTTTTTGCTGATGGCACCCTGTGAAATACTTCCCACAGATAAGCTTTCTTGTCACCTACATTATGGTTTCTTTTCTGAGCCGTTTTTAATTCTCCCCTGGCATTTTAAGAACAGTTTCACTCCTTTCCTCTCAGATCTTTCCTATTTTTTATGTGCTGATGATTTCAGCTCGGTTTGATCATGTGTTTCTATTAGTTTTACCATCCCCACTGCTTTTACTTTGTGCAGTTTTTTGTTACTGTTTTATTATGATTATACACCAACCTATTTTTACTTTAATTTACTCAACACACTACCCAACAGTGTTTGCTTACTGGACAGCCTAGAAATATAACAAGCTCGCTGTTTTACAGAGAGGAATGATCAAATCTAGAAGGAGATCATTTTTGGGTTTCGGTATAGCCACTGTGCTTTCGACTGGGTTGTCACCATGAGCCTCAAATCAAAAGCCATGGGATTATATCTGCTTCTTTATTATACTTAACTGTCTTCCCTTTCTTGGAAGAAGCTTGAGGAGGAATAGATAGATAGATTCTCCCCCATTTTTAACTTCAAAGCTGCCCCATGAGGCTGTTATGCTAAGAGGGTAGGGGCTGGGAACTTTGTGACCAAGTGGGGACCTAAGCCCAGCTCACCCCAGTCCTAGTGCAATGCTGGCTAGGGAACCAAGCTGGTTCTCACTTCCATACTTTTCATTTTGGATAAAACTTAGAAACGAGCTTAGCGGATTTTACCCATGAGCAAGCTTTGCTAGCACTGAGCTGTAAAACTGACATGCAGAATATGCGTCGAGAACCTGCAGGTCTCAGCCGTGCAGACTTGCCTTTAGCGGCCTTATGCATGGAAACCCCGAGGCGTGTAAGTCCCAGGACGTGCCATACTGTTTGCACCCGTTTCAAGAATTTTGTGCCAGATCGCATGGGAGATGAATCCTCTTTAGTCCTTCTCCAAAAAGCTTTTTTCCCCCTCCCTCCTTTTAATTCTGTCTTTTCTTCCTTCCCTCCTTATTTTTTGGAGTTTCCCCCTTCATCTAAGCTGGGTGGAGGACAAGCTTGGTAGAATTATTGTAGACACTGCAGTGAACAGGAAGCCTGACTCCCTGGGTGCTCTGTGAGTCTTTGGACCTGCTAACAAAACACTGACTGGATCAGAGGTGCAATCTTGGAATGGTAGGGAACCAGTCCAGTAAATAGCCCCAGGCAAGTAGCCGTCTGCAGCAATAGGTGGCCTTTGAGAAGGAGGCACCTCCCCAACCGCCATGGAGCCTTCTCTCGTTCTGAACTGAGGGGCAGAGCAGCAACTCACAGGGTCCTGCTTCCTTTTCTTTGAAACACCCTCCCTCTGTTCCTCACTTTCTCGCTTGTTTTTATGAAGCAACTAAAAATACTGTATTTTTGTTACTTTATAAGGGATTTTAAATTGTGTTGCTCTAGTGGGCTGGCTGACTTATTGTTCTGGTATTTATCTGTGACTTTTGTGTTAGTCACTTCAATCCTTTTGCAAGTGGAAGACTGTATATATGTGTGTATGTGTGTGTGCGTGTGTGCGCGTGCATGCGTGCACATGCATATAGAAAATATATATTATACATGTATATGTGTGTGTGTGCATATATGTAAAAATATTACACACACACACACACACGCACGCACGCACACATAGACCAACAGTTCAGTTTCAGCTTCTTCATTAAGCCTGGGGTTAGCATCTACATCAGGAATGCAAAAGGAGAGTCATTTAATGGTATGATTCTTCCTTGCTGGAGTAGAGATGATGCGTATATGTCCAGCTTGACTTGAGAAAGTATAGTATCATTTTTGTCAGTCACGACTGTCTCATCCCCTTTCCTTTATGGAGCTATTAATTCTGGAGAAGGTCTGGCTTCCTAGGCAGTTGTTGTGCGTTGTTCTCCAAAGATGGCTATTAATTTTAAAAGGTGTAGTAGACACAGAAAGGGCTGGCAGTGGGGAAGATGGCCAATCTGTAATAAAAAGTACGTGTCTTGGAAAAGCAGCATAGAAATATTTTAGGTCTGGGGTAAGCAGAAAGGATGTCTGGATCTGCTGGGATATTCCTGGATGAACTGAACATATAGCAAGGATTTCCAACTTTCCTCAATTGTTTCCCTATTCCAGCAACAAAATAACTTCCTAAATGATACTGCCCCACTCTAAATTATATCGCTGAAATGGAGAGGTTTCAGGGTAACTGGATCTGTGAATGGAAGTGCTGTAAGCTCTGTTCAGTTTTGTTACTCAGAACAACTTCCGAGGCTGAGTATTGTTATAATCATATAAATAATGATACATATATTTTTTTGCACTCAGTTATGGTGTGTAGATCTCAGAGGTCTAATTAAAAAAAAAGTCTGCTCACTTCAGCTTTAGATATTTAAATAAAGCTGCTTCTTTGTGTGTGTGTGTGTGTGTGTGTGTCTTTCTCTCTCTCTTCCCCATCAAGGAAAACTGAACAGTCAAGACACTTACAACAATTTCACCAACAATAATCCTGGAAACCCTCGCCTTTCCCCTCTTCCGAGTCTGACAGTGGTGGTGCCTCTTGCCCAGATCAAGCAACCCATGACTTTAGGAACAATCACCAAACGTACTGGGTAAGTAAAATGTTTTTGATGGCAATTCCTTTCTTTCTCTCTCTCTCTCTCTCTCTCTCTCTCTCTCTCCCCCCCTCCCTCCCTCCCTCCCTCTCTCTCTCTCTCTCTCTCTATTTTCATTTTTGAGGCGTAATCTTTTGGAGCAAATTGCACCTTCTCCATTTTACAAATGAAGCCTCCAATTCTGCATGCCTTTTCTTATGAGAAAGCCTCCTTGAACACTGTAGGACTTACTTCTGAGTAAATTTGTATAGGGCTGCACTGCACTTTCTTTGGTGCCTGCGGTTGAGAAGAGAGTAGCATAAAGGAAGCAAACACTCAAAAGAACCCCAGGGCATCGCCAAACCAGATCTGTAAATATTTGTCCACAGTTTCCAAATTCTTTTTCTTCTTCTTTTATTTTTTCTTTTAATTTTGCGATGGCTCTAAACCATCTGAGAGATTTTCCTTTCTGCTTGAAATCAGAAGTAGTTAGTAACTCAAACTGAGAGCTTCCTGCCATGTCATTGCTGGTATGTTTTTAAGTAGTTTAATCAAACATGGCATATGCATGATGGATTTCCTTTATGTTTCTGAATTTTTCACTTCTTCGATTAGTATTTTTCAAATATTATGTTATCTATATTATTTTTTTTTAATTTATTTTATGTTTGCCTCTCTTAGATTAGCTGTCCATCCCAAGGGGCTTGGCAAATGTTACAGAATTAATAAAAGCCGTGGTCATAGTAACTGTATTTAATCGGTATCATTCTGACCTTTGAGAAGATTCACTTTCCCAGACCACTTTTAAAAACTCATTGGAGAACTAACACTAAAATAAAATCACAAGCCATTTATACCACAAGATAACAAAGCAACAATGTTCAGTAAAAGTTAAAATAACAGTTGCAGATAAAACCATTATTAAAACACCATGCAGTCAAATCACCCAAAAGTAGACTGGTGAGGGGAAAAAATAGTTTGGGGTCTATTCTAAAACCCAACAAAAAGGGTTGTGTGTATCTCCCTGGGGAAGGATATTTCACAGGTATCATGGTACTCATTAACCTGATACCTCCAACTGGTGAACCCAGAGAACAGGGCCTCTGGTGATGATTTTAAGGTGCAGGTAGTTACATTTGAGTGTAGAGAACCATTCAGATAGACACTGCGTTGGGTTTTTTGTTTCTCCAGATTTCCTTTTGGCAGTACACTCCAGTCCAGGCCCCTGACTAGGCTGACCAGCCACCAAATTCAGTGAAAGCCAGGCAACATAATAGAGGTCTAATTGAATATACTGTGCTATGAAACAGTTTAACACATGTTTGAGAGCAGAAAAAAAAAACCCACCTCTCTTCCTCTGCAAATCTGTCATCATTCACCATAGAGAAGAAGAGCGTTTGTTATATCCATCTGTACTGAAATACATGTTTTCAGAGACTGTTCCGTCTTAGACCTTTCAGGCACAGTGAAACAGCTTTATTGTCTTGACCGTCAAACGCAACAAACCAAAGCTATGGGGTTATTACAAAAGAGAGATGTGCAGCATAATTAAATACCAGTTTGCAAAGCAGACAAATGATATAAATGATCAGGCACACATCACATGGATGCCTCCCTCACTCATCGTCTTGCTCTGTATAGTGTATTGGTCTGTATTTATTTGTCTGGAAACTTGACATTCTGCCAATCCAGGGGACTGAGGAATGAACATGAAGCCTCTACCTGCACAATCAAATAAATAATGAAGACCTTTGACCCTGTCGGTCCCAAAAAGTGGTGTGAAGGCCAAACTGATGGTGGCAGCCATCTTTGTTCAGACCAGACCCTCTTTCTTACCTTTCCACATGTGGACATTTGACATCTGTTGCTGCCAGGAACATGTGGGGCCGATTATGTCATCCTCCATCTTGGTACAGAAGTACAGCGTGCGTTCAGCAGCAGTGTTAAGATCACATAACCATTCTGCTATTCCACTTTTTCAGCGGCTTTACAGTGTCTTGGTTCCTCTCTCTTGCTTTGACTTCCCCTGATGTCCTCAGCTTCCTTCAAGTGCTGGAAACTAAATTCAAAGTGCAAAAGTAGTTTGCGCTCAATTAGCTCAGCGTTGTGGAAGGGAAAGAAGGGGACAGAATTTTGTCTTTCCCAGCACACTCAGAGAAACCAAAGTGCCACAACCTTTCCTAGGTTGTCTGTTCTTCCACATTAAAAAAAAAACTTTTGCCATTTTGGCTGCACTGTGATGTTGCCTGGTCACATGTGTCCCAGTTTTCATAGGTGAAATATTGGACGGTATGAGATCATCTTGCATGACAGGGGCTTGGTTTAGATGATCCTTGGATTAGATGTCGTCCCTTCCAAGTCTTCGATTTTGTGCGTAGGCCATGGCCACTTCAGGACAACCACGATGTGAAGCACACGTAATGTAGAGATGAGCACTCCTCTTGCTGGAAGCCACACACTAAATCCAACTTGCAATGGAAATAATATTCAACCTAGCAGAATGCCATAAATATCAATGTGAGCACACAGTGCTCCTATCCACATACTAACTGTTTTAAGTATTTCATGTCCAGATTCCCACCTGGCTCCTTTAGCAATTTTGGTCATCCCGTCATGTTTCTGAACTTCACTTGTTTTAGCTACTTATGCTTCCAGTAATTTTTTTTTAGTCCTTCATTGTGCCTTATGCCATATCACCCTGTAAAAATAATTGAGCATAATATTAAAATCCTGACTGAGCATTAAGAAATGTACAGTGATATAATAATTACAAATAGCCACCAGCAGTACTAAGAACATCACAGCAAAGCCAGATCAGCCCTAAAGCTTGGTGGAATAATGTAGTCCTTGCAGCCTGAGAGGAGGCATGTAAGCAGGGCAGGGAGTACCACAGATTGGATGCCACCACTGAAAAAACCCTGTTCTGAAAAAATTAACAGAAAAGTCACATTGTTACTTTAGGAACATTAAATATAGTTTATATAATTCTGTAAAATTATTATGTTTAATATTTTAGAAGTACAGTTTTTTGACAGTAATTATAAAATTTAATTTAATTTTTAAAGAGATGAATGTTTGCTTATTTAGTTACAATTGGAACTTCAACATTTTGAGCTATAAGGAACACCTGAACTCGAAGAAAACTCTTTGGTTTTAACAGTTTCTTAGGAGCAGTCAAAAAACAATAAAAAGGGAAGAGACCATCAACATTTTACCTCCTTCAGTTTTCCGTAGTATCAGACAGATATAAATTACCCATTCCCGTAAAAAGAATTGAGAACAGAAAACCAAGACTAGGAATTACAGTGATCTGATACTGTATATAATCTTATATAAAAGTGTTCCTCTTATATAATTTTTAGAAAAAAATTGGGGAGAGTGAATATATAGACATTCTTTTCATTACTCTAAAAGCATATATTCATAAGCCAATTTTTCAGTTTTTTTTTTTTCAGTTTTCAGGAAAGAAGGGCCGCGGGAGGGAGGGGAGATTTTTTTAACTGATTTTTTCTGGTTTTGACTCCCAGGCCTTTGCTTCCCTACCTGCATGACTCATACTGGACATCTCTCTGTTGTGATAAGTAAGCTGTTCCATGGGCAGCTGCTGTTACTTGTCCAATTGAGATAAACAAGTATTTTACAATGTCCCAGAAGCCTCACTTTAATTATTGCTTAACGTTCAATGTTTGTTTGTTTCTTCTTTTTGCATCTTTTCTCCTTTCCCCTGCTTAAAGATGGCCATGGGAGTTGTATAGGAGTTCACTTGGAGAATTCTGTCAGGAAAAAAAAAATGTACATGCCAGGGGTTGTTTTGATGTCTCTCTCCGTGAGGGCAAGTATCATTTTCCGGTGTATTTTGCATTTCCTCCACCACCCATCTGCAGAGGGAGTGCAGAGAATGAGCTGGTGTTCATGTTTTTGTTGTAATTGAAGCTGTGCTTGTGTCCCGAATACCAAAATATCACGGTATGTATATGCAAGGGAGCTGAGAATGTGGTAGATTGACGTACCACTCTAGATCGCAGCGGAAGAGAGTCATATTTTTGAATGGACTCCTAAAGGGGAAAAAGTAGAATAGTAGGTTGTATATTTAAAATTTTCATGCCTTACCTTTCAGGCAAAAAGGCTCCCGGAGCAGTTCTAGCCGGAAAAAAATGAATAGCAGATTTCCCCTCAGACGCAGTTTAAGACATGACTCCTGAGGAGTGAATGCTGGGGAGGGAAGAATTTAAAAAAGGGAAGTCCCAACTAGCTAGGTGAATTGCTTGGGGTGGCCTGGGCTGTTGCTGGATGACTTTTGAGAAGAAGAACCAAAGGTAACACATCTCAGCAGAGAGATCAGAATGGCCGCTTTGCACTCTCTTTCTTTCTCTTTCTCTCTCTTCAGGTAGAAAACTACCATAGCTGGATGCTTGCTGGGACAGAAGTGTTGTCCCAGATGTGTTTCTGGTTTCTCATTTTTTTTTTAAACGTAAGATGTAGAAATGGAAGGTGGGTGACATGCAGCTGGCAGACCGTATATCACTGACGGCTTTAAGGTTTGAAGCCCCTCAAATCCCCTTTGCTGAATCTGAGAGCATGCCTTTTGCAAAATTTACCTTTGTAGGGGACAACCGTACCTTATTGTACAGGATAACTTCGGTCTCGAAAATGGTTTTCCTCAAAACCAGAAAGGTCACCCCTCAACACACACACACACACACACACTCTCTCTCTCTCTCTTCTGCGTGGCACTGTGCCACTGAAATTTAGGAAATTTGGGGAGCAGTAGGAAGGAAAAGCTTCAGCAGCAGGGTCTACGGACTGCAACTGTGCTCTCAAAACCTGCCAAGGTTTCTCTTCACTTGGCCCAAAACAAGCCCCGTGTTGTGGCACTTCAGTGTGGGATGCCAAACAGACAAGTTAAGCCCAAAGCTTCACAGTCATTGTTTTCCTCTTCCGTGCCTGTTCTGTCTCCTTTCAGCGTGCTCTCTTCCTCTAATCTGCTGTTACATTCTTTTTCCCCCTCTTTGTGTGGCTCTGGCTCTCCGGGAAGCCTCGTACAGAAAGCACTTTGTCTAGCTTGCCTCCCTCTGCCGTTCCGTGGCTTCGGCTACTTCCCCGAAGGGTGGAGAAGCAAATGTGGATTAAGGGGGAGCTTTTCTTCTTTGCTGGGTCACACAATATCTGATGTTTGCGCAGGAAGCCACAGAGCTGAAATGCCCCTGCTTCTCCGGGCTGCACCTCACAGGTTTGATTACGGTTGACTTCACCCTCTTGCCTTTGGAGATAGGCTAGTTAAATACTGCACAGCTTACGGTAATCTTTTGCAGATCTTTCAGGACTTCCAATGCTCGAGTTGTTATCCTTCAACATCTAGGAGAATAAAGAAACATCCTGGATGTTGGCTTGTCGGGCCTCCCTCTTCTCCTCCCATTGCACATCAAAGTGGATGCTGGCCCAGCAGCTCCTCTCTGCACACCCAGGCCCCAGTGCGCATAAACTCTCTCTGTACACACAACCCGAGGCTTGCAGCAGAGTACAAGGAGCCCCTGCTAAAGGTGTGACGCTTCGAAAAGTGGTATAATGGCACCCAGCCCTTGCAGGGTCAAAACCCTGCGACTTCCTGATGAGCAGTGGCAGTGTTTTAAGTAAGTGCTTTAGGCTGCAGTCCTTCGTGTATTTATTAATTTGTTTTTTTAAAAAATCTTGCTTTCCCCCCAGTGATCTCAAATCAGCTTGTGTGGCTCCCTTCTTGCCTACATTATTCCCACAACAACCCAGTGAGAGTAAGTGGGCCAAGGTCACCCAGTAAGTTTCGTGACTTTGTGTGGAACATAAACCTCTCTCCGTACTCAGCAGTACTCTATCATGAGTCTTACTGAACTCAACAGGGCTTGTGTCTGAGTAGACGTTACAGAATTTCATTGTTCCGTTGGAATCAATAGGACTTAAAAGCCTTTGTATTTTCCTGGATCATACCAACAATTTATTTTCTAATAAAAAATAACATTTAAAAGCTGCTAACCCTCTCCTTTTAAAAGTTTTATTTTTTTTTTAGAAGATAAGTAATAGTTGTGATCCAGGAAAACACAAAGGCTTTTAAGTCCTATTTAAAAACAGCTAACCCTCCCCTAAGAGAGCCAGCGTTGTGTAAGTTGTTTGAGCGTTGGACTACAACCCTGGAAACCAAGGTTCAATTCCGTACTCAGCCGTGGAAACCTACTGGGTGACCTTTGGTATGTCACACACTCTCAGCCCCAGAAAACCCTGTGATAGGTTCACCTTTGGAGTACCGCAAGTCAGAAATGACTTGAAGGCAGACAACAACAACAACTCTGTCCTCCCCAATATTGTTTCCCTGCATCCGCAATTGGCAGAAGCAGCAATAATCCAGACCAAAAAGCAGTTTTCAGAGGGAAGTATTTTCAAGCACAGTTCCATTGTATGTCCAAAACTGGGGCCATGTAAGAACTGTCCTGATGCTGCAGAATCTGAGGTTTTTTAGGCGAGGTGGTTGGTGGATCGGGCCCACTGACTGGAAGGAAGAGGAGGAAAAAAGCACCGCATCTCTTTGTGGAGCAAAGAGTGAAGCGGAATGCTGATGTTCCCTGAAGCTTGACGAGACCTAAAATGGCCAAATTGAGACAGCAGCCTTAACTTAGGCCTCCAGGGGGCAAAGCGTGTGTTTAACATATTTAACATCTGCCCTCCTATTTCTCGAAACACAGAGCAACGTGAGCCCGTAACAGAGAGACAGGACAGGGACCATCTGCCTGGCTCCGAGAAGTGGAGGGCGCATGGATCGCCACAAATGGCAAAAGACAGATGTATTTACACCTACATGGGCAACACCTTGAAGCGCCGCTCTGAGGAAGCATGCAGCCCTCCCTCCTCCCCTCCTCACCCTCCCCGCCTCTGCCCGTCTCTGGAAGCAGCTGCCCAACCTTGGTGGTTGTGCTTCGGTCGTGAGAGAAGGACTCGAAACCCCACTGGATTTTAACAACTGGCTCCTGTTCAGCAGCCGTCATGGCTTTTCTTCCCTTTCTCTGTTCACCTTTTGAAGTCTCAGCTCTCGCTGATGCTACCCGAGCAGGGCAAAATTGAAAAAGTGATACCAGTCCAATAGAATAGGATCAGGGAGAGCAGACCTGCCATTAGGTAGGAAGAAGCATTTGCTCAGGCAGCAGAGGACTAGAGGCAGCGGTAGCTGCCTTCCTGTGGTTATTCTTTGCAGTGCGAGCAATCGCCTTGGTGCAAACGACTTGGTAGTGGAGGTCCAGCGCAAACCTTTCTCCGTGTCAGCTTAGGAAATCAGTTCGGGTACCCACTCTTAACTGCTTTACCTAATCTTCTTTGGAGAGTGGTTATAAGAATCACATAGCATCCTTTGTTTATTTCTTAGTTGCGTTTATATCCCAGCTTTTCAGTTGCGTGTGGCACACTTCCTTAATTTATCCTGTCTTTGAAAACAAACCTTACCAGGGTAAGAGAATGCAACTGTCCCAGGGTCACCCAAATGAGTTGCATAAATGGGAATTTGAACCAGACTCTCTCACTTTCATGTCTAATCGCTATTGCTGTCAAGTTGACTTCGAATTATGGCAACCCCATGACTGGAGACCTCCAAGTTACCCAGTTGCCAAGAGCCCTGCTCAGGTTTTGCATATTCAGGGCTGTGGCTTCCTTGATTGAATCTGTCCACTAGTAACGCAGTCTTCCTCTTTTCCTGCTACCTTCTACGTTACCAAGCATTATTGTCTTTGTAAATGGCTCATATCTTCTCATGATATGTCCAAAGGATAGCATTCCCGGTCTAGTCATCTTGGCTTCTAGGAACAGTTCAGGCTTGATTTGCTCTTGGACCCATTTATTTGTCCTTTTAGCCATCCATGGTGTCCGTAGAACTCTCCTCCGCCACCGTGTTTCAAATGGGTTGCTTGTCCTCCTCTCAGCTTTCTTTGCTACCCGGCTTCTACAACCATACCTAGAAATCAGAATTGTGATGTATGCCACATGTTTATTTGGAGTTATGCCATGTAAATGTATGTAAACCATTTTTGAAACCACCTTCCAGTTTGAAAGTTCTTTGAAAGGTGGAATGGAAGGTGGCTGGTTCAGAAACACAAGCCCCAAACTACCATTGGGCGCCCAGGCTTTGAATCCCAGGCCTGGGAAAAGAAATGGTTGTACAAAGTGCAGATGATGGAACACTTCTCAGTTGCATTTGTTTTTGCAGTACGGAAAGAAGAATGCAGATAACACATTTTTTTGATGTGGGATCTGGCTGAGATGTTATCGTCTCGTGTACGATTTGTTCATAAAATCACTGATATCCGTTTGATCTCCTTTGAACTCTGAAGACTTTAATCCTTTCCAGGACCTATTAGTGGTACAGACACAGACGGAAAAAAAAAGGAAGAAAAAAAGAAAAAGAAGAGCAATACCAGCTGAATAGGAAATAACAAGAGAAAACCAAAACCGAACTCTTGAAAAGGAAGGCAAAAATCTGAATTCAAGCACCGGCTTTCAAACGCACAGAATAAATCAAAGGCAACACATTTGTCTAAATTATTTTCGCAAATAATGTTTCTGGAGGCTGGATTAGATCTGTGGATTCCAGTCTGTAGCCTGCTTTATTCCAGAATCTGATGGAAGTTATAGAAATAAGTGATTTGCTTTCCTGCACTCCCAGAGCGCACAACAGAGTTAATCTAGGAGGAAGGAGCCAAAAGAAAAAAAGGAGATGTAGCCAAACCCAAATGCTTCCCAGCTATCCCAAATTTCTTAAATTGCTCCAGAGGACTAGACACTTCTGCCCTCTCTTCTGAGGAGAAAAATGTAGGGGAGGACCCATAGTTTAGTGGAATTCATACATGCAAGGAAAAGGTCCCCTGCTATTCTTCACATTTCCTTCTTTCTATGACCTTCCATGAGCACCGAGTTTGTTTGTGAATACTTCTGAACTCCTTTCTTTTTCAGCTTGACAGTGCTCTTGGATGACCCCAAAATACATATTTTCCCCATCTTTAGGTATGGATCTTTATACCAAAAGGAAACCAGTCCTTTATTAAATTACAAGCTTGGCTTTGCCATGTGTTGTCTTTGAATAGTGTGGTGGTGGTAGGCCAGGGAGAGAATTAGAGGCTGTACTTCCTAGATGGAACTCACCAGCTGTCTTGAACGAAGCCATAGTTAGGAAGAGGCAGTGCTTTACTAAACTGAGTTAAACTTTGTTAACTTGCTGGCACAAGATGACCACCAAGAATAGCTTAAAATGGAAATAGATCATTTCCTGGAGACTTATCCGTTCGGTGACTATTAGACTTGTCTATAGCTCGACTGCAGCTTTCACGGTTTCCCAACCAATATGCCTGCTGGCTTTTCTTTTTTCCAAGTTCCAGTCGTGATGGCTACACGTGACCCCAGGTATCAATGGAAAGTATATGTCTCGACCCCAGTTGGTGGAAGGTGTGAGGGTAACAGTCTTACTGTGCTCATGCCCTGCATGTGAGTTTCCTGTGGACCACCAGGGAAACAGAACAGTGGAACAGAACCCCCACTGGTCTGATCTCGGAGCATTCTTGTTAGGTTCTAAATAAAGCTGAACATTAGGCCAAGTGTCCAAATGCAGAGATCTTAGTCAATATGCCCAACAAACTGTAGGAGCTTTCATATACATTAGTGAACACAACTGGATACATTTTCATGTGAATAAAGCAACAGCATAGAGAGCCAGTGTGGTGTAGTGGTTTTAGGATTGAATTAGGACCCTGGAGACCAGGATTCGATTCCTTGCTTGACCATGGAAACCCACTGGGTGACCTTGGGCATGTCACATACTCTCAGCCCCAGCAAACCCCCTGATAGGTTCACCTGAGGATCACCATAAGTTGGAAATGACTTGAAGACACATGACAAACAATTGATTAAAATAGCACATTTGGGGTGAGTGGGTGGGCTGTGTATATATATATATGTGTGTGTGTGCGTGTGTGTAGATTCATTGCTTTCTGGAAGATCCCCTGTGGTACTTGTGAGCAGAAATACCTTTTACCAGTTCAGGCTATTTTGCCAGTGATAGACCTATCTGGAGTAGCCTGGCCTGGACTCAGTTATCCACATGTTACTCCCCTCCAAACTGGGCTGCAGTAAGGCACTATTTGTGAGAATTCCTCTTGAAAGCCTTGGTGAGCATAAAAGGCAGCCACCTGGATGCTAAGAAGAGGCAAAGAGACGTTGTCCCCTGAGATATAGCAATAAGACACTGAAACAGCGGCAGAAAGTCAAATACTGCAAGAACAGTTTTAAAAAAACTGCAATATTTTGTAAGAGCATGTAGGTAAAGGAAGATTTTGGCAGCTTCAGGGGAAAAGGAAAAAAAAAGAGGAACCAAGAAGGGTTGCTCCCATCAACTAATCAACTAAATGTTGATGAACTAATAGTACTAATTCTAGATTTTCTATAATCTTCCCCTTCTCTTGGGAGTTTAAAAAGTTCAAATAAATCAATTAAAAAAACCAAAATCTCAGGCTGAAAATAGCAGTAATCTGTCATTCGTGCACAGTGAAGCCAGTGGCCGTTGGACAGCACTGAGGGTTTCTTTGGCTTGACATTGCTGTGTTATTGTCACCCAACAGAGCCATCTGGTGCTGTCGATTCAAGGATGGGTTCTCTTGTAAAATTTGTACAGTGTCCTTTTTTATTAATGCACACTGAACCACGCCATGTGTGAAGCAGCCCAGAAAAAAACACGCTCAGGGGGTGATGCCTGACATGAACTCTGATGGCAGACCTGTTCCTGATCATATTTCAGTCAACCTTTTGCAAACAGTTGGCTTTCCTTTCCTCTCACTCCACTCCAAAAAGGCTGGGTGAGGGGAAATAATTCCCCCCTTCCCCATCTCCCCATTTTAACAGATGTCAGAAAAAGTTTTTTTTGGCTTTGGTTTCATTCTTTCTGAGCCTCATCAGCCAGTCCTGAGTGCTTTTGTACTTTCCACATCTAATGACATTCCTTGCCTGGGGAATCCACTTACCCCATACAGATTAAACACTTGTGCAGCACTGTGTATAACTGTGGTTTCATACCATTCAGTTGTTTCAGTTTGGTGGGCAGAGTTCCAGTTCATCCTCTCCTGTCCCACTTTTTCAGCTGCTTTTAAAATGTCCCAGTTTCTCTCTGCCCCTCCCACTGCCCCTCCTTGGTCTTCAGCTTGGTCTTCTTGTCCATGCCCAGAGGCTCAGGCCAAAGCCAACCGCTGCTGGGTGAAGTTCCTCCATGTTTTTATAGCACAGAATATATAAGAATATATAGAATATATAAGAAGAGAGTTCAATATGAGGCTGCTCTTTTCAAGTGGGCTCCAGTGTTTCTTGTGATACATTTTTAGCCCTCTGTTTTCTTGGGTGAGGGATGCCTATAACTGATGGCGTTAATTTTTTAAAAAAACAAATGGTCTGATTTGACACTGTTGCTTGTTGACCTCTTCCATCTAATTTCTGTGCATTTTTTCCCCTCGTTTCCCACGAAGACCTTACCTGCTTGGAGCAGGATGTTTTTCCATAAAAGCTCCATGGTGAGTTCAGTTCAATCCCAGCATGCCTTCTAATTATTTTTCTGTACTCACTGGAAATTATCATAGATTTGTCTTTTCTTCTTTTTAAATTGCATGAGCTCATCATTCCTTACATACAAGAGCAGAACTAAGTGTGATGCCCAGGGTAGCTTTCTCTAGCCTGGGCAGAGTTTCCCATTTCCTGTCCCTGTAATGTCTTGATGTGATGTGTTGATATTGTTATGTAGTGTGTTTCTTCAGTGCTCCTCCCAGTGCCAGCTCCAGGATGGTGGGAGCGCTTGCTAAAGAACCTCGATGGGGCTCTTCCTACACTGGTCCCCTTTGGGCAGGTTGCGACTTCCTGTGTGCTGGGTGACAAGCATTGTAATGCCCCAGAAAAGCTCCAAAGTGATGCTATCTCAGGAGCTTCATGGGAATTTGAGATGCTACCCCCCTCTTCACTGAATACCAGGGGGAAAAATCTGAATGTGGATAGAGGGAATCAGACCTCAACAGTGGTCCCTCTCAGCTGCCCAGGGTGCCACCAGAGTCTTGTGGTCACATTGGGGTCCTTCCAGGTGAGGCTTTTATCATGCAGCAGATGCCCTTATGTGACCTATTGTCGTTGTGTTGTGGAAAGCCACAACACAGTGATCATATGTCACTGATCTCCATAGCTACCCCTGGTGGAAGCAGGGTGGGAACTTGACCTGGAGTTGCTTTTTTTGGCAACAACTACATGTTTTCCCTCACACTTAGTTCTGCCCTTAGAACTGTCAAGCCACTGTCCTCTGTTGTGCTACATGACTGTTTCTGTCCTGGGCATTTCCTACACTCATGGCTGGCCCAGATAGCTTTGCCAAGACTTGGAGAGTCCTCTTTAGCTGTGCTGCTTAAGTTCCTTCACCCCAACTCAGTCTATCTGTAATCTTTGGCTGGGGCAATGTCATAGAGGAACTTATAACATACCCTCCAACATTGTAAACTGGGGCAGGTGAGGCTGGACAACATCAGAGTGTGGTTAAGATGGCCAAAGTTATAAATAAGGAAGAGTGCACAAGCTAGAAGAGGCCTCACAAGCTTTTGCCTGAGCCTCCTGGGAAGGGAAAGATTCCACTTTCGCCTCTCCTTTTGCCTCTACCGAGTTGATGGAGTGCAAATGACTTATTTCACTTTGAACTCAGTTTGCTGCAGTTGAAGCAAAGCAAGGAAAATGAGAGGAGGAGAGGAAGACTGGGACATTTTAAAAGCAGCTTAAAAATGGGATGGCAGCGGTTTAAACAGGATTGTCTCTGTCAGACTGGGACAGTTGGAGGGTATGTTGCAATATGCTGGCTCATATCAGGGATATTGCAGGACTTTTCTGGATATTTCTTTTACTTTGACAATAAAGAAGTCCCAAATCCTTCAGTTCTTTCACTTGGAGACATGAACATCAAACACAAATACAAGATTCTCTCTCCTTGTTCCACAAAAGCAGTGACACCTGATTGCCTTCAGTGTTTTTCTAATGAGTACAAAGACACTGGGATGGCCGGTGGCTGCTCACTGTTCAGACTGTGTAGTTAACATTCTTTAATATGCTTTTTGTAGGTTTAACAGTTTCAGCTTGATTCATAGTGCCCACTGCTCACCCATCCCAGAAAAGTCTGACTAAAGCTTTGGTTTCTGTTCCTGCAGATTTTTCAGAAGTCTGTCAAAAACTGTTATCCACCCCTGGTAGGCCTGTGGATATGCTGAGTGGCAGATGACAACTGTTTATGTATAGCATTCAGGAACATCGATGTAGTCTGCACGAAGCACCACCTGTGTGGCAAAATGAAAGTTAGAAACTTGTCCCATAAATTAGCAGAGTGGTTCATCGAGTGTGTGAGGCCAATATTGTGGTTAGCCCATGTGATGGGTATGTTGCCCTGCTGCTGAACCAGATTTGCTCTGGAGTAAGCCAAGCCATTTCGCTCATAATCAGAAGATCCTCCTGTATCATGGCCAACTCTTCTTGTGGTGGGGAGGATTCCCTCATGCTCCTCTCACAGTTTTGTATCAGGCTGTGTGCTCAACAGAATTGCTTGTGGCAGCCTGTCTCTTCACCCCGATCGTATCTTGAAATAATTTTCAAGTCTCAGGGAACCCCACAATAAAAATTATCATATCAATAGCTTTTAAAAAAAGTTGTTTTTTTTTTTAAATACCAATCTGTTGTAGAACCCTAGGATTCTGGAAAGCCTTGGTTGAGAAACTGTGATTTATGATATTCTTCCCCCTAAAAATAGAAGATGCTGGTGGCATGGGGTGGAGCAGAAGTTGCACAAAAAAAGGAGATTGCAATTCACTGTTGTGCTCATAAAACTGTGCATCACATCTTCTGAGGATTACGTGGCTGAGGGGAATGAATTTGGTAGCCTGGAAGTCCGTGAGCCAAGCCGATCTTTCAGCTTGCACTGTGCATTACCTTCCATGCTTATTACAAAGATTATTGAGATGTGAGGAGCTTGGAACGCTCTAAATTGCCATCCAATGCTATTACTATTTTTTATTAGAGTATTCTTGGTAGATACAGCAGGCCCTCTTTCATTTCATTAAAGAAAAGGAAAAGCTTGAATGTGGATTGCTTGTCAAATACCCATCAGTGGCTTGCACTGGGGAACATAAGTAGAGATGCTCTTCGCATCCGTCAGAACAAGCACGTTCCCTCGTCAACCGAGGGATGACGTTGGCCCGAGCCGAGATTAAAAGCTCTAGATTAAAGTGAAGAATATATGGAATGTAATAGACCTTAAATCATTGAATATGTGCTTGCAAAAGTCTCTTGCGGTCCGTTTGATGCCCGCGATTATAGCGCGTTTGAGAAAATGAACCTCTGTTTGCTTACGCAGCAGTGGGAAAGATTTTAAGAACTATAGGGGGGAATGTGATTTTATTTTTTTTCTAAGCCTGCATACTGTTTTCATTAAGCTCTTAATGAGACCTAAAATAATGTCAGCAAAATTGAGTATAGATTTGTCAGCTCTGTTTGCTTGTACTGAGTAAAAGAATAATAATATGGGGGCTTGTAATTATTTTTAGCAGTTGATCTTAAGCTTGAAAGAAACCACTAAAAAGAAATCTCCTCAAGGAAGAATTTGGAGTGGAGCTTAGTTTGGAAAAGTCAGTTACTGGTTTGCTGAATACAAAGTTGTGAATGAGTTATGTGTTGTTCCAGCCACAAACGATTGGGAATGCTCAGAGAATAAGCGGATATTTGCACAAAGGGGTAGCAGAGCACTTGAGCAGCTGCTATGTCAAAGAAAGCCTACAACTCAGTGGTTGAAAACCATGCTTTCCACCCAGAAGGTCCTCCATTCGATCCTTGACATTTCCAAAGAAGTTTGGGAACTCTCCTGAAAACTGGGGGTGGATAAGATCCTGAGATACACTTTCAGTCAGTGATTTGGGATGGATTACCATGCCCTCCAACATTTCACAGATCAAACTGGGACACCTGTGACCAACAACATCAGAGTGAGATTAAGATTCAGGAGAACACACGTGCTAGGAGAGGCTGCAGTAGTTTGCTTTTGCCTGAGCCTACTGGGAAGGGCAAGACTCTACTCCCTTCTCTCCCCACCTCCCACTGCTATAACTGAGTACAAAATATTTTTGCTCCTTGAACTCACTTTGCAGCAATGGAAGTGAGCTGAAGAGAAAGGGAGAACGTGGGTGGAGGAGAGAGAAACTTTTTTACATTTTAAAAACACATGAAAAAGTAGGACAAGAGTAGATTAATTGGGACTGTTCCAGCCAAATAGGAACAACTGGAGAGTGTAGATACTTTCGGCCCATGAGCTTCTGGTATCCTTTAGCATCATATCACTCAGCAGACCGGTCCCTCTTTCATGCCTTCTTCTGGTTTGTAGAGGTGTCTCTGAGTGAGAGGCAAAGGTATTAAAAGGAAGATTTAGAAGGGATTGGGGCTGATACAGGTAGAAAAAGAGATGCCTGGCGTGGCAGTCTGAAACCCCTTTGGGTCCTTTGTCTACCCACTTTGGCTCTAACCCCATCCACAGTCAGTGGTGTCCCTCTGATCAATTCCCCCCCCCCATGAGTCAGCAGCACTCCTTAGAAGAAAGCTGTCTGGCACTCTGAGCAGCCAGTGATGAGCTTGGTGGACCCAGGGATGCTGAGCCTATTTGAGCTCAGTTTCTGGAAGGTGGACATTCTTAGGGTCTTTTCCAGGATTGATGTCGATAGCCATGATCTTTGGGGCAGCTGCTTAGTCTCTCCCGCCAATGCTGGCACAGCCCTTTACCATCTTTACCTTTTTTAAAAAATTCATCAGTACTCCGAAAAATACTGATTTGAGCAACTGTTGTTATTCCCATTCTAGCATCACTCTGGAACAATCTGGGAAATTAAAATGGTGGCTAGATCCTGGCACAAACAGCCATATAGAAAACTGTCCTCGCTAAGTGAGGAAGATGTCTGCTAGAGGGAATTTTGCCCAGAACCCCATCAGACCTGGAGCTGGCCCAGGCCTCTGTTCGTGATTGTTTTGCTTTGTTCAGGTCGATTTTTGGCATGTGAAAATTCTCACAATTTTTGCCTGGGTTGCATTTCTCTGAATTTCACTTGCATTCTCATCCTGTCCCAGTTCTGCATGGCATTGTGAAATTCCTCCCCCTTCCTTTGTGGTAATATGCGTGTTTATTTTGTGGACCTCCTCATCTATCCATTTTTCCGCACATTTCTGTACACACATTATCCCATTAACGGAGGTGTGTTTATCTCTGGCATCTTTCAAATGCGCACATTATAAATTGTCCAGATCTTCCAAATGTACGCAAGGTTCTGTACTCAGTATTTTTTCTTCACTGAAATGCACCGCAGACCTCCGACAGTGGATGGATTTCTGAGGCTAGATGTATTTCATCCTTGTGCCAGTCTCAGAAGGTGTGAAGTGGCTGGTTTTTAAGGGAAGTGTTAATCCAAAAGACTTCTTTTTTGCGAACATACCTAAGATTTTTCTTCTCAAGCGCCTGCCTTAAGATGTAAATTGTGAAAGACGTAAGAAGCCTTCAGTTAAGAATGTCAGTTGCCACCAGCAGGTACTTGGAAATTGATTTGGCATACATCATATGGGCACATGATATCGGAGCATGACAATTGCTTGCCTGTCCAAAAGAAAGGCATGTTTAGAAGCCTGTGACTGGGTGACTGGCCAAACATGCCAGCATCTGGGTGTTTTAAGGATGAGCTTCTTTCTCGTGTACCCTCCTGTATCTTCAGTTTCATGTTTGAAGTCCTGCTTCATGTCCAAGGCTGGCTAAGTATCTCAAGTGGGCACCTGGAGTTGGGCCAAGGAGGCTCTCAGGAGAAACTGATCATCTGTCCTTTTATAATTTATCCCACTGTTTGAAGTCTTGTCTCTCTGTGAAAGAAGAGCGGGAAGGACAATATGTAAATCAGTAAATTCCACCATGATTGATGCCATTACTGCTGCTTGGATACCTGCTAATTTTGCTGGATTTTTACCCCATAGAACTCATATAAATGGTCATATGTAAAGAGAACCTTTGAGCTTCCAGGTGTTTTGGCTGTCAGCTCCCAGAAACCACAGCCAGTACAACCAGAGTCCAAAATATCTGGAGAGCCCCAAAATTCCTCACTCCTGGTCTATTGCATTTTGGCGTAGGGACTGGCTTCGTCTTTGTCCTGTAGTGCCTTCGTTTGTGTTTTCTGAGTAGAATTGTAGAAGGAGTGAACTGAAATTTGGCCTGTAGACATTCACTTTTTTCCAGATTCTGCTAGCAAGGAGGAACACTTTTGTCATCTCTTCTCCTCACAGTCAAATATTGAAATAGCTTTAATCCTTTAGAGAGCATAGTATTCTCTCTCCCTTTTTTCCCCCTTTCAAGAATATGCCGAACAAAACCAACATAACCTTGATAACAGAAGTGGCTGTTGTTACAAATGAATTATTGTAATCCGTAATGACTTCACATGGCCTAATTTGCTGTTACAGCAATTAGTAAGGACTCTGCGTAATTCACATGAACAGGAAAAAAAATTATGCACGATTCTCAGTAGTGGCATTACTTACGTTTTAGGATTTGAATAAATAATTCCTTATTGTGGAGTGAGAACAATGCCTGCAGTATCTCACAAACCAGATTGCTACAGCTAGGGTGTATGTTGCTAGACCTGTACAGTTTTGGCCATTGCATGCCGCTTTTGTACATATTTTAATCTGTGAGCAAATTTCTGTGCAGTTCCAATTGATACATCATGGGTCTGGCTTCATGACATCACTGGGTCCCTCCCCCTATGACATCATAAGGGGACATACCCTACGCTCAGGTTTGGCTCCTGAAAAACTGACCTGGCAACCTTAGACCCCACAGGTCCTCTGTTTGTATCACAGAATATGCACACGAAGATCCATGCAATTAATGTGATGTTTACTTTGGAACTCCACCACATATTTTGGAAAGCAGTTACATTTCTTTAAAAAAAAGAGAGAGAGAGAGGGCAATTTGAATGGGAATTCCTTAAAGAATTGTGGTGTTGTTATGTGCCTTCAAGTCGTTTCCGACTTATGGCAACCCTAGGCAAACCGATCACAGAAATTTCTGGGGCTGAGAGTGTGTGAGGTGCCAAGATCAACGTGGCCAAGTGGGGAATCAAACCCTGGTCTCCAACACTCAAATCGCTATACCACACTGGCTCCTTAATTGAATACTCCTCCATAATGTTAAAATTAAGAAGCTAGGGCGGCAGCAAATGTGCCTAGGAGCAGCTATATTAAAAGCTCTGATGTTATAAAACTTCCTATATGGAGTTAAACGATCGTGGTATATTCTCTCCCCTCTCCTACGCCAGCTGAATATGTTGAATATATTTAAAATAAAGATAATATCCCCGGTTGCTCCCCTCTCCCTCTCTCACTTAACGTTTAACCACAAGAGTAATCGTGTTTTACAAGGCTGCCTTTTTTCTGTCTACAAAACATCATTCTTGAACTGAAAATGTTTTGGCACTGGGAAGCTGGGGCTTCAGTGCGTGCCGGGGAGGACGTTTGTTTTAAAGACATGGTGTAAATAGAACATACTTTATTCCATTTCCTTTAAAACTGTTTAGATCTGTGTTGTGAAAAGTCGTCAGTCTTTGGGCCGTGGAGGGCTTGGGAAGCGACTTGGTCAGAGTGACCTTTCTCCTTACTGTCAGCTCCTGGTTTACTGCAGTAGATTTAAGGAATCCACCCACACCCTTGCTGCTGCTGCTGTGGAAGACTGTGCACTTTCTGGTTTCCCAGTGGTGTTAAATTTTCTGTCGTCTGCTCAGGAGTAGAAATGTAAATCTCAAATTGTTTCATCCTATTGCAGTAAATGAGACAATTTTTTAAAAAGAATCTCCTTGATTCAAGCTGTTGTGAAACAGTGGGCATTCTTTTTAGCTGGTCTGAAAGAAAATAAGAGCGCTCATCAGCAAAAAATCTTTGCTCTTTTTCCTTTGAAATCAGCTGTGCACTCCCTGTGTACGTTGTTGTTTATGACTCCAGGCAGATTTCCAGAAGGTTTCTTGAAGCGTAATGTGGAATTGCCTCCTTTCAGGGCTGGGCCCTAAGTCTCTCATTTTTGTACTTTATCTTCAGGCGGGTGCAAATTCCCCACCTTTAGTGGGCTTACCTCCAGTCCAAAGGAAGGGCCTCGGTGCAAATCTCCAGCACCGCCAGTAGAACGGCAGCGTACTAACATTTGTAAGGCTTATTTCATGTGTCGCTGCAGCTTGCAAAGACTTTCCAAAGAGTCAGGTATTTGCAGTATGCCTGCTGTACACGTGGCAGTTCTGTTCAAGGACCTCCTGTGTAAAACAAAAAAATGTGAGTGGCGAATCCCATTGTAGTCAATGGACGCCTGTTGCGTGTGGAGGTCATGGCAGAAGAGGGCGCGCTGTACAGAGTTAAAACTTCACTCCTGCTTGTTACAGGGCCAGGGCACACCCTCCGCTTTGCTCTGCATTCACCTTCTGGCTAGAAGCAAGTGGGCTAGATTAAACGTTCCTTATCCTGTCTCTCTAAGGAAATGAGAAGAGGTCTCCTTTCACCTTGATCTGGAAACATCCACTTGCTCAGATTTCTATCTTAATTTACAAAGAAGAAAATGCATTCTCTGTGTACCTGTCTATGTGTGTGTAGCTGAATGACCAGTTGGTACTTAATTGTTGTTGTGTGACTTCAATTTATTTCTGGTTTATGGTGACCGTAAGGGGAACCTGTCACATGGTTTTGTTGGCGAGATGTGTTCAGAGGGGTTTGCCTTTATCTTTCCCTGAGTCTGTGAGAGTGTGACTTGCTCAAGGTCACCCAGTAGGTTTCCGTAGCCAGGCGGGGGCTTGAGCTCTGTTCTCCAGAGTTGCAATCCAGCACTCTCAAGCCGCTACGCCACACTGGCTCTCTTGGTCCTTCATGGCACAGAGCTTTAATGGCACCGCCAAGGGCTGCCCCAAGTCTCAAGTTCTGGACTGGATCCCTCAGGGCCTGGCACGAACTGGCAACCTTAGTACAATTTCATTTTTAAGCAAAGGAGGTCAGTCCCCCTTTTACTGGGCTGTTCTGCTTCTGTGCTGCTGAAATTGAGGAGCAAATCAAAACTGCTCCTGTAAAGCCGTGGTGGGAACCAGGTGGGAGTACAGACACAAAAGCAGCGATCTGTTTCCCACCCCAGTTGCTCCACTCTAGCCGCTTACTCCCGTTCGCTCCTGTCCTACTGGTGTGAACATTTTTGTGAAGAAGCGAGAGATTAACTGCCTCTTGTTTTCCCAGCCGAGAGCGGAGTAGCTGATATCTCATACGGTATTTCTAGAGTTGATCCCACCGTACAGAGAGCTGCTGGCTGTGATACAGAGGACTGGGAACTTTGTTTGGCGTGGTGAAATGGAGGTAGATCTCATCCTTACCCCTGAAATATGAGAGAGAGCAAGAGAGGGCTTAGGCCATTTCCGCAATTCCGCCGGCCGGCCCCTCCCGAAACTGTAAACCCCAGGATTCCATAGGATGTTGCTAGTGGAATCATAGCGCTATAGCAGTCTCGTGCGGAAATGGCTTTAGACTCTTTACCTCCTCTGTCAGCCGTCTGAGCTGCTACTGTTTTTAGAGGGCAGCTGCATATGTGTGTGCGTGTCATGATTTGGCTGAATTTAGGAGTCACTGTGTGAGTTTGTGGGTTTCACTTGAGCACCGTCAAGCCCACCCCTCTTGCACAGTCCCTCCGGAAAACCACGCGCGAGCACGGCAGCGCTCACAAGGATCGCCTGGCAAAGAGAGCAGGTGTCAGTTTGTAGAATCACTTGGCTTCTTAAATGCGGTCTTTCGTGTTACTTTCAGTCTATTTGTGCAGATTTTCACACTGCGTGAGTGAACTGGTGCTGGTGCTTTGGCCTGTAATATTTTAGCTCCCCTCATTTTCCTTTTCTTGTTGTGGCAGTGGGTAATTTTTTCTTTTGTTTGGTCATCTAAGAGGATTTGCAGTGTTTCACACTTTTTCCAACACTATCTAGTAGCGCAGTCCCTTTAATAACGCCGATTAGGGAAGCAGATACAACATATCCGTCACAACTATCCTTTGGGCGCCTGCGAATCGTGAGTGAGCCCTGCCGGGTCTGTCTGTCCTGTCGAGCCCAGCTGAGTGTGAAGGCAACGGCGCACTCCTGTTGTTTGCAGACTACCAAAGACGGGTATTCCACCTCTGAAGATTTGGCAAAGATCTCTCCACCCGCCCCGTGCAAGCGGGCTGTTAAAACGTAAAGTTTTTTAAGAATGAGCTGAGGGTGGTGTGCTGATTTGAACAGAACTATTTAAATTGCTTTTTATCCTCTAATGGCACTTTGTCATTTCAAGTCTAGTTTTAAATCGTCTTAATATTTTCAATGGTTCCATCTCATTCCTATGTTCACTTTTTCGTATATTTTTAGCTGTATTGTTTTTTAAAAAATTGTAAGCCGATTTTGAGTCACAATTTTTGGGGAAAGGAAAGATGTTGTGTTTGTTCTTGTTGTTTTAAAACAGCGTTTCAGCCATCATGACTGGCAGCCAAAGAGTACCTCATATTTCTCCTCATTCCCAGCTCCCTGTTTTTCTGTAGTCTTACTTAATTTATTTCAAGTCCACACTGCAGTACCTACAGATCTTTTCAGCTTTACAGCTGGAGCACACACATCTGGGCGCATGATTTGGGGACTTGATATAAAGATAAAAAGATGTCACATGCACATTCCTAGCCAGTCAGGGATCTGACTTGCTCAGGAATTGAGTGCAAAGGCATCTGTTCTCTATATATTACCTTTTTGTGGCCAACTTAAATCACTCCAGGTGAATAGTAACTCAGACAGCTTCAAATGAGTACAGAAATATAAGGATGGCATCTTTTTGGAAGCCAGCCACTCTTGCATTTTGTACCTAGTGGTATTGGCCACCATTCCACGTGTATTGGCAATTCACAGAAAGATCTCAGTTAGCATTGTTTGGACCGGAGATGTTGGGGACTGGATGTGGGACTTTTTGTAGACAAAGCAGCTGTCTCTCCCCTTTGACATGGGCAGGGAGCTTGTCTTCTTCTCTGCCTTCTCCTTCTATGGCTACTGTGGAGCATATAAGGGGGTGCCTACAGACACATCTAGCTTTTTCTCCTCTGATTAAACAGATAGGAGCCTTTGCCAGCCCTGTTAAACTGTGACACCAACAGAAGTTGTGACCTTCTGCCTACAAAGCATGCCACAGATGCTTTCTGGGCACTCACACTTTGAATGGCTTCACCTGAAGCTTGAAGGAGGTTTCATACATCATCCTATACCTTTCATTAATGTTTGCCTTCAACTAGGGTCTAGTTAAACACGCTCTTTTTCCAGAGAAGCCAGATAAGAAGAGATTAATAGAATGTGACATCTTCCTTGCATTTTGCTGAATGGTTTTGGAGTGCTTCTGGGTCTCATTCTTTGAGGCGTGCTTGTTTTTACCGTGTCATTGTGCATGTGGATGCTGTCTCCATTTCTCATACTTTTGCATGTTAGGTCACCTCGTGTTCTCACTATGTGAAAATTTGCTGTATATTTCAATTGGTGATGTAAGAAGGTTGGGGGGAAAGGCCCTGCTTACGAGGCCTAACGCTGCACCTTTGAAAAAGAGGTCTTTGGAAATGAATTTCCTTTGAGCTGAGCCCAAAGCACTCTGAAGTTTGAGCATACAAACCTCTTTGGACAAAGAACACTGTCCTGCTGAATTGGCAATACATACTACAGGATGCAACTCCATCCCTGGGTGTATCAGAAAAGCAGTTTGAATTCACATGCAGCAGTGTGTGTGTTCTTCTCATGTTACTTTCAGATATGGGAGAGTCCTGGAATCATAACATTAGAAACTGCCTTCAGAGTCCAGAATTTTGTCTGTTTGCATCCTGAAATTTGGTGTGTGTATTTGTTTTGGGTGCTCATTCTGGCAGAGGCTGTGACCAAAGCTCCCGTTGAGGGGTTGCCTGGCTTTTCAGTTTTGTTTGCCAAATGAGAAGTGTTTTTGGTTGTGTTCTGTTTTCGCTCGCCAGTCAGAAACCTGTAGGCCCTCAGAGGTTGATGGATTTTAATTTTACACAAATTTGAGGACAAAATCAGAAGTCATCCCATCCAGAAGGAGACTGCTAGTGTCACTAGCAGATCAAAGTTATTAGAAAACCAATCACAAATTGTGAAAGATGTGATTAACAGTGCCAACTTTGTTGCCTGCCAATCTGCAGCATACTCTTAGGAGTTCTTGATTCCTAGCGTAGTCACGAAACAGCCATTCAAATAACCCAGGCTATTTTTGCCTTATGTGAGGAACATGTTGAAATAACTTTTCTGAAATGCTGAGAAGCCACTGTTCTGTCTTTAGGCTGTATTGATTCTTGGGAGTTCTGAGAATGCAGTTTCCCTGGCCTTATATTGAATATAAAGCAAAACTCACTTTGGTGGACTACTAAATAACAACTCAACTTTGATCTCTCTTTCTCATTCTTTTTTAAAGCAAAAGCAAACCAGCTCCTCAAATTTCACCCAGCAAATCTGTGGGAGGAGAATTCTGTGTAGCTGCCGTCTTTGGGTCGTCCAGATCTTGGTTTGCAAGCAACCCGGGTCTTAAAAGAGAGAAAGGTTTGTATTTTGAGCAAACAATTTACATATAAATGACTTGTACAACAATTATGTCCCTATATGTGTAAGTTAGACCATTAATACAGCTACTGCAGTATTAACTATTCTGACTAGCAGTGGCTTTAGCAGTTTCCAAAGAGGGGCTTTTCCTAAACCTCCATGCTCCAACTGCAGTTGGTCTGTCCTCAGAGGCGAAGAAGAGCAGCAAGGCACAGCTCCATCATGCCTCGATCCCGGCCGATGGTGTGAGGCCTTCCCTCCATCTTCCAACTGCTGTTGCTCTGGGGTCTGAGGAAGAGAAGAGCAGGCCCCAGTGCCTGTTCATAAGCCCCCTCCCCACATTTCAGCTGCTATTACTCTGGCCTCTTAGGAAGAGAAGAGCAGCCAGCATCTGCTGGAGTTAATTCCCTCCCCCACTGCTGTTCCCTTTTCCTTATTTGTCACATCTTACTTATATTGTAAGCCTGAGGACAGGGAACTGTCAAATTAATAATATGTATGCTGCCCTGGGAGCCTTTTTTGTCTGAAGGGTGTGGTATAAATGTCTAAACAAACAAACAGTAGGAGATAGCTGGAACTGAACTTGGGATCTTTTATGTTTGAAGCAGGTGCCCTTCCATTGAGCAGTGGTCTCTTCCCAACCAGTGCTCATTTTCCACTTTTGCCTTGATTGTGAATAGCAGGCCATGGATTTTTGTACAGTTCCCATCCCACAGGGGAAATTGCTAATCGTGGTGTTTCCAGAAACAGCTATTTCTGCTTTTGGGACATTGACAAGAACTAAGTGATGGCAAAAAAGTAAAGAGCAACTTGTGAACTAAATAAACCAGGAAAAAAGATGCTCTTCCGTCTCCATCCTTTTGGATGCCCTAAGAAAATGTACGATCGAGATCAATGGTAACACTTATTTACTTCATGCCTTCAGTGAGCTCTTTGCAGAATAATGTCTGCAAGAGGTTAGAAGAATGCTCCCCTGTCCCAGGGAACTCATGATTGATTCCCTGTTGGTGGAGGTGTCAAATGTTGAGAATGGTTAGATGGTGAAAAGAGTGAGGCAAGAATAACATGAACTGCTCACTCACTGAACAGTGCTGTACATTTCTACCGCCCTATATACATGTCAGAAATAAGCCCCATTAAGTTGAATCAGGCTTACTTTTAACCGAGTATCGAATTTCAAACAAAAAAATGTATTGAGAATAGTCAAGACTTTGTATTCAAATAACCTGAAAAATTTAGGAATAAATGTTTATTCTGCCTGATGGATGGTTGGGAAGTAATTGCTCAGAAGTTTATTCTGCTTTCGTGATTACAGAGCTATGGGAAATGGGGGTTGAACACACACTTCTCATTCTGTAAAATATTATTTGCATTGAACAAATCAGGTGATAAACCTACTGTTTGGAAAAGCATTTGTTACTGTTCACAGAAGTGTTTATGTCCTTTTGAGATGAATTGTGGATGAAAAGCAATTAGGCAAAATCTGGGAATGAATACAGTGAAATGAAATATCTTTCCATATTCTTATTTGTGGACAGATCAGTCCAGACAATTTGTGGTAGAGTCTCTGTACATCATCAGCTGCTACGGTACTCTAGTGGAGCATGTACTGGAACCCCGGCCGCTCAGCACTGCCCCAAAGATCAGTGATGACACACCGCTCGAAATGGTCACTTGCCCAAGGGCCAGCTGGACGCTAGTCAGGTAGCCCAATCTTTCCTAGTTTCTGGGCTTATTTCATTTTGTAGATGTAATAGGAAGCTAGGGACAGAAAGAATATTCAAAAAATAGTCAAAAACATGTTTGTTTGTTTGTTTGTTTGTTTGTTTTAATGTCAAGAAACTCTGATGAGAAGGACACTGAACTGGTGGGAATCTTCACCATTAAGGACTTATTTTGCACAAAGATTTGCACATGGTTGTTTGGTGCAGAAAACTTTATTTTCTACCTAGGAAACAACTTTCTATGTACATAAAATAAGATATATATGCAGAAATATTATTTTCTGTGCTGAAAATGTTGTTTTCTGTGCAAAACAACCATATGCGAATTTTACACAGAGTAAGGGCTGTTACAGTGCTATTATTCCACTTTCAACGTCCTGTGGAATCCTGGGATTTGCAGTTTACGGAGGGGCATTAAGAATTCTCGGCTAGAGAGCTCTTTGGCCTCAGTAAACTACAAACCCTGGAATTCCACAGGAGGTTGAAAGTGGAATAAAAATGAAACATGCAAAAAAGTTGTTGCTCTGGGGATTCTGGAGGTATCAAGGGCCACAAAAACATCTTTGGGGGCCACATGTGGCTCAGGGCCAAACTTTGCCTACCTCTAATATAAACTGATGAGTGGTGAGTGAACAGGTACTTCAGTCCTGCTGGTTTCAATGGTTCTGCTGCTGTTGGGACGAGCAGTTGGATTTAGGCTTGTGTCTGCATCTCTTTGCCTTGCTGTAGTCTAGTTGGAAGAAAGGCAGAGGAAGGCGGCAGACAGGTTGGCCCCATGGAAAGGTCCCCTGGGCCAGATCGAGCTCAGGAGCGGCCCACTTGCTTCTTGGTAGCGTGCCGTGAGAACCTAGACCGCTTGTCCCAGGCAAACCTGTCAACCCAGTGTATTCTGAAGGCCATTTTTTTTAAAAAAAGGGCCTAATACAGAGAATAAAACAAAAGAGGGATTGCTGAGGGGAAAAAAATTGTCTGTGCTTTTGACATTTTAAAATATTTTTGATTGATTTTGTTGAAGAAGGGATAGGCTCCAATCTTCATCAGGGCTGGCTCATTCCTGGCCTCTGCTAATCAATACGTGATTTACCAAGTGACTGACGAGAGGCCAGCCCTAATTAAAATGACAACAGGCAGCCTTTCAGGGCCACGATTGTCAAAACAAGCAACTTATAATGGGATTGCAAATTCTGGCTGGATCAATATCTTGGAACTTTGCACAAACACCCTTTCGCAGGTTGGGCACTGTTTGGAGACACTGCAGTGGTGTGCAGTGCGTCAGCGGAGGAGTAAACAACGTGTTACGGGGGGAGATGTGTGGGCCCAACAAACCCACGTCCCCCTGTGTGGGTGACTGTGTGTATGTGAGTGTGTGATTTTCGCAACTTGTTCTGGTCACTTGTTCCCCTTTTTCCATGTGCCTTGGGGATACTCTGTGCCTGTAGCAAGCGACTTTAAATAATTATACACGCTGCGCTGTCTTGCATAAATAACTGAGATGCGATGACACATGCGATGCTGATTTTTCATCCAGCTTAAATATTCATACTCTTGTGTTGTTTCCGCAGAACTCCCCAGTGGAATGAACTGCAGCCGCCCTTTAACTTGAATCATCCGCTCCTCCTGGCCGCAGATTCCATGCAGTGTTACCAGTATCTGCTTGTTGGTTGTAAGTAGCTTGGAATGTTCCCTTTGGAAGGCTTGGCGCGTGTAGGTCTCCATGACAGAGCCTCCAGAATAGAAGCTGTTGTGGTTTGAGTCTTTTGGTGATGACAAATACATGAGTTGAGGGGGTGTCCAAATGAAAGGGGGAAATGAAATGCTGCATGTTCAAGGTACTGTGGGCCTCTAAATGATCTCAATGTGGCAAAACCTCTATTTAGTTAACAGAATAGTAACTTTCTGCCAAGACTGGGAGTGGGGCCCTTTAGTTGTTTCGCTTTGCTTTCACTGCACCCTGCTCTTTCTCAGAGAGCCCAAGGTAGGTTGATGCTAGACTGCAACCTTGTTCGACTGCTGTTCTCATCAGACCAAACCAGGGGTGAAAGATGACATGATGTGCAGTCCAACAACTCTGGAAGGCCATATATTTCTCCATACTGCTCTCATCATCCCCAACCACTGGCCAGTGTAAATGCAACAGATTCCTCACTCATCCCTAGATACTGGGCCAACTGGATCTTTCGTCTAAACTTCCTCTGGTTGACAGATTTTATTTTGTTATTATTTTTCTTTCTTCTACAGTTGCATCCCAGACCTTTCTTACCTAGATCTTTCATCCAGTCTTCCTCTAGTTGATAGAATTTATTTTGTTTTTATTTCTTGTACAGTCACATCTCACCTTTTTTGGTTTACTCTCTTTTGGAAAACTGATGGAAGAAAATCTGTATTGCACCCTTCATGTCAATTTAACATTAACTTTTTTTTCATTAGAGCCAGGACTGCAATTTCTGGGGTCCAGTCCTTGTTTGTCCGTGGAAATTATTGGGTGACCATAGGCAAGTCACATTCTTTCCACCTCAGAGAAGACAATGTCCCACTCCCTGAAGCCAGTGCAGATAAGACTGGTCCCTAAAATGCATACCCAGCACCAGTCTGCTTGCAGCAGTTTACATAGCTATAGCTTTCAAATGCTTTTGAAGGGCAGCCCAACACAGAACACATTACAGTAGTTTAACCGGGAAAAAAACCGGGAACACACTACAGTAGTCTAACTGGGAGGTAATTAAGGCATGATTCACTGTGGCCAGATCTGCTTTCCTCAGAAAAGGGGGCAGCTGTCATACCAGCTGAATCTGGGCAAAGTGTGGCAGACCACCAGAGCAACAGAAACTAACAAAATATATAATAATGAAAAGTTTTGGTGGTAGTGATGTGCCTTCAAGTCATTTGTATTTGTTGGTATTGGAAGAAGCTTGTATGAACGGGCTGAATATCCTGTAATGAGCCCCAAAAATTGGATATGTAATTGAAAAAGGGATGGAAGAGATGAAGGAATTCAGCAGCATCTTTGAGGCTGATTTATTTTAGCATGAACTTTCATGGATTTCAATCTATTTCGTAATATTTAGCTCATGCTAAAATAAATCAGTTAATCTCTATGGTGCTGGTAGATTCCACACACATACACACTTTTCCACTTTATGCTAAAACAGACCAACATGGCTATCTCTTTTGAAGAGTGCATGTAATTGAAAGTCTGAGTCTATTCCAAGAAGGCTGGGTAGGCACAGCATTTGAGTGGCTAGCCCCAAAATTCCCAGGTTGCCAGGAGGTTTGAAGCTGCTGTGACCAAGTGATGATCTGAGATTAGCTCACCTGTTTGGAATTGGCTCTGATCCACAAAATCACAGGTGTGACACCCCTCTTGGACTGCGGCTCACATCATTCCTAGCCAGCATAGCTAATGGTGAAGAATGCTGGGAGTTGTAGTCCAGCCACAGCTGCAGAGTCGCTCTTTGCCTACGCCCACTATAAGTCCTAGAGGTTTAGAGCTCAATGGGACCTTGAAGAAGGAAGGGATGAGGTCATGTGAGAAGAGAACTATGACTCAGACCACAGGGAAGATTGAAGCGATTTGGGTATATTTGAACATCAGTTAGGCCAAATGTGTAACCTGCTTTCCTACAGATTTATAGATCCTTCCTGTTTACTGTCAACGTTACCATTTTGCCAGTGAAGTCACTTTTAAGACCCGATTTTGTCCTTCATATGACTGCTCTGTGTGTGTGTGCGTGTGTGTGTTTTCTTTAAATCTCTCGAGAATTCCTGGCTTGAGATGTGCAAGTTTCATTTGGCTCCCCCAGACACTAATTTGCGCATGAAAACCGAAAAAGTGGAGACTCTAATTTAATATCTCTAGATCCCAGGCAGCAAAGTGGAAGCGCTTAATCCCATCAGCTTGGTTGATGGCAAGCCTCCCATAGTAAGTTCTCGTGTATAGGCAGACGTCTTTCGTGCTATCTGGTGCGCGTTGCTATGGGGAAGAGGACTAGGCTTGTAAATTAGACTCACTATTAAGAGGAGAAGGGAAACAATAACAATAAAGATGCTGAACTGTTTTGGGGGCAAGGGAAAAAAAACCCAGAGGCGCTTAGAATAACCAACATTGCTGTTCCCTTGGAAAGGTTATTGAACACTTGATGTTATTTTCCTCTCCTCTCACAGCTTGGACCAAAGGTGACCCTCAATTTTCAAACAAGGTTGTCCTGCCCTTCCTCTTCATAAAACCTTCCTGCTTGTCCAGGAAGCCTCAGAAACACTTTAGTAATGGATGAGCTAAAAGCAAGGTCTGAGTTGGCGTCCGAGATAGGTTCACCAAACACCATTGGCAGACCTCAGAATTTTAAACCCCAAATGATGTGTGTAATCAGAGAGGGAACTTGAGCTGACAATCCATTGGGAACTCCATCTGTGAAAGCCACTTTATTGAATGACCATCGTTCAAGAATGCAGATATGCTCTTTTGCAGCTCCTGTGAGGAGTGTCTTAGGGAGCTGGATATGTTTAGCCTGGAGAAGAGAAGTTTGAGAGGGAACATGATAACCATGTTTAAATATTTGAACAGATGTCATGTCGAGGAGGGAGCGGGCTTCTTTTCTGCTGCTCCAAAGACCAGGACAAGGAGCAACGGATTCAAGCTGCAGAAAAGGAGATTCCACCTGAACCTCAAGAAGAGCTTCCTGACGGTCAGAGCTGTCTAGCAGTGGAATATGCTGCCTCCATGGAGTGTGGGAGTCTCCTTCTTTGGAGGTTTTTAAGCAGAGGCTGGATGGCTTCTGTTGGGAGTGCTTTGATGGATGTTCTTGCATGGCAGGGGGTTCGACTGGATGGCCCCTGGAGTCTCTTCCAACTCTGTGATTCTATGAGTCTATGAACTCCAGGGCTTGTGCAGATGCATTGTCAGGTGAGCTGTGCTCACAAGCAGAACCAGATCCCTATAAAGTAAGGCTTTGCAAGGCCTTTAGATATACCAGCAAACACCCTTTCTGTTATCTGAGTGGGAGATCTTTTGTTTTTGGACTATTTTTTTGAAGCTTAACTTTTCACCACTGTAAGGCAATGCACCATAAAAGTGTGGATAATGAGAGCCTAAGAGGGCCCTTCTGGGAGCAGATCAAAAGCTTATCTAGTCCAATAATCTGTTCCACAGTGGCCAACCAGATACCACAGTGGGAATTGGAAAAGTAGGGCGTGAGCCCAGTAGCACCCTTCCATTTGGGTTCCCAGCAAATAACACTGAGAAACATACTTTCCCCTAATCCTGGAGGTGACGTTCCTTACCACAGTGGACTATGGAAGGATGGTTTACATGCTAGTATGTCCACACCTGCAGTGAAGCACTCTGTTTCTTTCCCATCTTTTAGTATTACAATACACCAACTGCTGAGATGCTGCAATACGTGTATTGCTGTGTGTTGCTTGCTGACTGTCTCCATTTTTTCAGAGTTGGTAATGAAATTTATTTTTAACTTGTACTGAATAATATCAGTAAAAGTACTTGTAAAAAAGTCAAGCTACTGCTTCTGTCCTAATAGAGGAGGACAGTGGGAACATGAAGGCTCAGGCTTTAAGAAGTACTCTATCCATGTCTAGCAGTGTCCACTGCAAAGACTGTTCTTCTTCGTGACCTCTGTGACTCACAGCTGTGGGCTGTTCTGTGTCTGTGCAGAGCTGTTTGAGGCCTTCTAGCCCTAGCTTTAATGTTTTGGCCGGAGCCTTGCCCCCTCAGCACATCTGTGTGCCCAGGTTCCTAACTAAATCCCTCAGTTCCTTTCTGCGCCAGCAGCAGCTTGGGATGGAACTTCTGGCTTTCACCTTAGAGTTAGCATTTTTTCCATCAACTTTTTGTATTTTGTTTGTTTCTTCTTTCACTGTTACACTCGTCTTTTTCTTCCAGTCTATTTCATTATGTTTCTCATTGCTGTTTGTTAGTCTTCAATGTTGATGGTTCTTTGCTAGACTAAAGGGCTTATGGCCTGTAGGAAATATTTTAAAAAGTGCATTGGCTGGGGAGGAAAGATCCAATGGGCACTCCCACGACTTGATTTGTTTCAGAGAGTCCCACATAGTTCATGAATGCATTCGTTGCCAGTATTTTACAAGGCAAGTGCTTAGAAGCAGAGCAGCCTGCCTCAAGGCTTTGGAGAATGCTGTTAGAACTGTTGCTTTTCAGATAAAGGCGTATCAGAAGGCCTTCTTCAAGAGGGATATTTGCTCAAGGGCACCTTGATAGGAAGAGGTGGCTCCTCTTACTGAAGAGTTTCCAGAGGATCTGCACAAGGTGGCCTTCGTTCTTCAAACTGAAGCCCATGGTTGGGCTCTTGGCAAATTAAGGCTGCACATCACGGTGCAGACAAGGCTATAAATGGGGTCATTGCCCTTAGATGACATGTTTGGCTATGGTCATCAGCACTTGGTTTAAACATGAGGGCCAAGGTGGAGTATCTGTCCTTTGGTGAGAAGGCCTGTTTAATGCTAAGATGGATGACGAATTAGAATACAAGCAAAGGAAGAAAACTATGGGCAGGAAAATTTGGCATTACTTCATCAAAGTCATAAACTTCTCACTCCAGTTTCCACTGGTACTGTCAAACCACAGCACAAAAATCTGGCTCATACGCCCATGTGCATCTCATCCTTCTTCTGAGACATTTGATTCTTCTAGACATGCTTTTTCCTCAACGAAAGTACTGTTTTACAACCTCTTCAAGGAAAGTCTGCAAATTCCTTTTGCTGTTGTCTTTGGCTTCTTGGTGTTCGTATCCTCATGCTTCTGCATTTTGAGTACAAGTTTCCACTTTCCTTCCAGCTTGGAACCCTATAACTACAGATGTCTGGATTGTTGGCTTAGTCTCTTAAGGGTACACCATAGAATTCTATGCTGTACCTCCAGCCAGACATCTTCAATTTACAGTTCCATCCAAGGTTGTTACAGAAAGACTAGTTTCTTGCTGTTGAAGGAAGATATAAAAACTGTCTCCCAGTGTGACCTTCTCAACAGCTTCTGTTTTCATTATTCTACCTTCCTCAAGAAGGATGGAGGTGGAGGTGTTTAATTAATTGTTGGACCTAAGAGACCTGCATTTTTTCATCACACCTCAAAAGTTTTGGATGACCACCCTAGCAACCAGTTTATCTGTTCTACAACAAGGAGAGTGATTTGCCATACTGGATTTGAAGAGTTTGCGTTTCCACATTTATGTCCTTCATTCCCATATCAATTCCTGATACAGATGCAGAATAATCAATGTTTATAAATTCACAGATGACCTTTCAAAACGCCTCAGTTCAGGTAAGCAGCCTGATCTTCCGGTGGTTACTGGTGGAAGGGAGAGGGGCCCAAACAGATTCCTTTTAGGTTGGCCTGGATTCAAGGGTGGAGTCTGCTGTAATCGAGATCAGGTAACTTGGCAGATCCATGAAATCTGACAAATGACTTCCCCCGATTTTGAATTCCGCGCCCATAACAAGTTCTCTGTGAATTATGTCATTTTTACTGGCGTGGCAAGGACGACTTGAAAACGGATGCTCTCATTTTCTAATACTGTTGTTCCGCAATCATCTTAGATGTTAAAAACAAAAAAGGCCCTTGATTTGGCTCTTGGAAAAAGAGCAACAACCATGACATACAGCCTTTAGAAATCGGTTATTCGGCGTTATAGAGTGCCTGGGCAATTGGATCCCATTGAGTACAAGAAGATGACATAAGCTGGGGGCAAGAACCTTACCTGTGTTTCCCTCCCCCCCCCTTAGGGAAGTATCTGTTAAAACACAAACGCTCTGCTTACCTGCAGCAGCGATGTAATGGTCTCACATTAGCCGTGGCGGCCGGCGGTTTGATGCGCTATCGCTTCCGTCAGTATGTTTAATTGCCAGCAAATAGCTAAATGGGAAGTTGGGGGGTGAATGGCTGCAGCTGTCTGCCATGCAGAGCGGTAAAAGGAATTCTGGCGCCATTTCAGGGTTGCGATTTGTATCTGTCTATCAGGGTTCAGAATGCAGCCGTTTTCTCTCCGCCTCAGACCTCTGGATAGCATTTCTGCCGATTGTTTGGCTCCATTAAGTGTGCAGCGGTGGGGTGGAGAGGTGGTGGTAGCGGCGCAAGGGGGGGCGGGGAGGAATGAAAGCCTGAATGGTCTGAGCCGCAAGGGGCTACGGATAAGCCCTTTCTTTGTCCGGGCTCAGAACACTGCATTAGGTCTCATTATCCATTTATAATAAGTGACCTTTGCCCCTGCAGGGTCATTGAAGAAATACTCTGTGTGCTTTTCGAACAGAAGATACCCCTCCATCAGACGACAGACTCAACAATGAACTGTCTGATGGTCCGGTCGAAGGGTATACTTTGGGAAGAAAGGGGTTTATAAATATACAGCTTGATGCCAAAGCTGCCTCTTCTTTGCCTTTCATTTTTCCCCCCGTTTGGACAATTCCAAGGCAAACGGGAAGCATCTCAGCTTCTGAAGGAGGACAAGTAATTTTTTTAAAAAAATATTTGTAATCTCTGGTGAATTTACTTGAGTGTGACTTTTCTGCGGTATTAGAAAAAAAGGAGATTTTATTTTTTTAGAAGGAAGACAAGTGTGTGTCGGGGGGACTAGCGGAGTTGGCAGGCTCGAAGGGTGGGAACAAGGGAAGCGTTGTCTGTTGTCTGGATGGGCCAAGTGTCCAAAAGCCATGTCCCAAGGGGGCTTGTAATTGGGCTGGCCCAGCTGGGCGTTTTGCTTGTGGGGATGGAGGGATCGGTGACATCTGCTGCTGAGATGCGAAGGCAGAACACCCGGCTCGTAACTTACCTGGACATTTAAAGATTATTTTCTGACCTTTTCTCCTCTGATGACACCCCCACCCCCAACCAGCTTCTGAAATAAGCCATTGTGTTCAATTTCTATCAGGTTATCAGGGTGGCATTATGGGACTATAACGGCTTAAGAACAGCCCTGACGGATGAGACCAAAGAGCTGTCCTGTTCCAAAGTTTGGGATGGGGGGGGGATCACATTTCTGGACTACAGCTCTCCACATTCCTCAGCCAACATGGCTGGTGCCCATAATGGCTTTGGGAATTCAGGGAACTGGAGTCAAAGGCAGGAACATTTCCAGGCTCTGTATCAGACCTGTTTCCCACAGTGACGACAACCACGTGCCTCTGTGAAGCCCACAAGCGGAACGGAAGTGCCATGGCCTTCTCCAGCATGCGAGCTGGAGAAGGCATGTTGGAAGCCTGTTTCTCCATGAATACATCTGAACATCTTTTAACGCTGTCTAACCAAGTGGCTATCACCACATCTTGTGGCAATAAGGCTCAAGTTAATGGAGTGAGTGTTGATATTATGAAAACCAAAGACAGAAAGTATAGAACCGAGGAGTGGTGGCACAATTATCACGTTAGAAAATGTGATAAATGAACAACTAATACTACGTCAGACTGTCCTCCTTTTAGCCTGCTGCTGCCTGCCCTCACAAGTGGCAACTTTCTAGGGTCCCAGGCCGAGAAAGGTCTTTCCTATCACAGGTATGCCTCAGTTAATGAAGTAGGTGTGCTTCTGGGCCTCTTATCTTTAACAGACAAAAGTAACAGGGAAAGGATAGGGTTAGATTCCTCCATCACTGCCTAAAAAACCCCCAAAACAGCAGATTTTTTTTCCAGAACTAACAGTATGCATGTGTGAAATGAAACAACCAAGTCAGGTAATCCAGTAAACAAAAAACAAAAAAACAAAAAAATTGAACTTCTAGAGCGCACTTGGAAGAACCTTCCAAAATACCTCCGGGGATTGTGTTTTCTTACCCTACCCTCCATTTTTCTTATGCTTTCTGTTTTGATGACCAAACTTACAGTTCTGTGCTTTTTTTAATATGCTGAGAGGAGCTGGTGGGGTGGGCTTACCTGGTTTCTCCTTTTCTCCATCTTTTATTTTTCATGAATGCTCAGGAAGGGGTTCTGGAGTCAGTGGCTGTTCACCTTGCCTGTTGTAGTTAGGTACCTACAACTGTAGCAGGCTAAGCTAGAGTAGAATCCCATTCTTTCCCAGTTCAGGCTTTACTGTATTCTTTACTACAGACACACTGCTGCAACTGGGCACCAAAAGTCTGTGGTTTTTCTATCCCTCCTTCACCATTCTCTCAGTACTGATACTGCTAAAAAAACCTTTCAACTGTTCAGAGAACAAGAAGGAAAAGGAGGGGCCAGGTGGGTATAAAAAGGAGCTTCTTTCTCAGGGGCTTTGTTAACTGAGGTATGCCTGTACTTCCTACTGAACCTTTGAACTGTCAGTTACTGAACCTAGGACCTTGTTCACACTGAGCATGGGCTTTGCTGGAAAGTTTCAGAACTTCCCAGTCCGTGGCTTCCATGCTGTAAATGCTCATCCCAGTACCGTATTATTATTGGTCCTTTGCAGTAGCGGAACCAAGGAAGCATTCAGCCTTTCTACAAGGACAAAATTCTTCTGTCACTGACCAGCAGCCATTCCAGCGGGCTACGGAATAGAGGACGGGGAGGAAATCAAGGCTATCCCATAATATCTGCTGAGGGACCAGCTCCTTTTGCTCCTCCTCATCCATCTTTGCCTTTTTTAAAAAAATTGTTTCCCAGAATCCTGTCATAGGGAGAAGGCACCTTCTGTTTACGGGTATTATCTTCTCTGTCTGAAAATATTTATGCATATATATATATATATATATATATATATATATATATAAAATTTATGGAGAAGTCCTACAGAAATTAGGAGGAGGCTGATAGCAAGAATTAATATATTAACTCGTGCGCAGCATTCTTTGACAAATTGCTTACTAAATACATCAAAATTGATTGGCCATTGTGTGTTTTTTTGAATTGACAAATGAGTGCATTAAGGCAAGGAGAGAAATCCATTAATTACAGCTGCCCTCGACCGTAGGAAATGTAATGATATAAATATAGATTTTGTTAAAACAAACAAACTGCTCATCTCCACTTCACTCCCTCTGGACTTTATTGTAGTGTTTTCTGGTAAGCTTACCTGGCAGATCTTCACTATGAAATCTCTGTGGGGAGGCCTTGGAGACTGGATATAGTGTGATTGATCTCAAAATGATTACCAAAAAAGAGAGGGGAGAGAGAGAGAGCAGGGAGAGCACCTTCTGGTTGTGTTAAGAGGAGACATCACACTCCACAATGCAGTTATTTCAAGCTTTTTGGCAAAAAGGGTCTCCGCACCGATTGTCTGGTGTGGAACCGAAGGGTTTCCGAGGCACCGCAGATGTAGGTGTGACCTACAAAGCCCTGTATGGCTCAGGCCCGGGCTGTCTAGCTGACCGTGTCTCCCCGTACGAGCCTGCCCAAACTTAAGAGGTCTTCAGGAGAGGCCCTTCTCTCAGTCCCACCAGCGCCACAGGCATGGTTGGTGGGGACACAACAGAGGGCCTTCTCAGTGGCTGCCCTTGGCTCTGAAAGCCCCTTCCCAGGGAAGCCAGAACAATCCTGCCTTTGTCCTCTGTCAGGCAAAACCCTTTTTATTCCAGCATACAGAAAGTTTTAAAAGAAAAGGCTGAGGGGTTCTATTTTGTTTTACACGCAACTGCTTTTAATAGCTTTTTCTCTTTTTAATTGCATTTTATGCTTTCAGGCATAGATCTGAACTGTTTTAATATTGTGATTATTTCAATTCCATTTTAACAGTCACTTTTTGTATGTTTTTAGTAGTGTTTCTAAATTGTATGCCGCCTTGAGTCCCAGTTTTGAGAGAAAGGTGGGATATAACAGCAGCGGCACCAGATTCCTTGTTAAAGAAAACCTTATTCAGGACCAAAACCCTGAGGGATGAGGGAGTGTATTCAATACAAGGCAAAATTATAGTACCCACCCTGCAGGGCATGTGGGGGTATGAGTGTGCTTTGAGCAATTTTGTTTGGGGAAAAAATGGAAATAAACTTGGGGCAGGTGGGGGGCACTAGGGAAGCAGAAGCAGTCCCATAGCCCACGTGCCTCCCCAAGGCTGCCTCTTCCCCAACCCCGCACCCATTCAGTAGGAACTGAGTAAGTTGGCTGTTTGCAAACTCCATGGATTCAGTGAGTTTACTTTAGTTGGGACTAACAATCGGATTTATTGTGCTGTCGTTTACTGTCTTTTACAGGTTAAGCAGCAGCTAAGGGGGTTGTTTTAGAAGGCATCTAATAAATCTCAAGAATAAATTTATACACAGGGAGGGGGAGGCAGTCCAGGGAGAGTAAACTGTTCCTGAAGGCCAGCCTTCCCCAAGCTGGCATCCGCTAGATGTCCTTCCCGGCTAGTGTGGCCCACCTTGCCTCGGTGGGCGTTATGGAGGGTGCCAGTCTGAGGAAGGCTCATTTAGCCAACCTGTGGCTAACGTGGCAGATTGACTATACCAAAATGCATAATGTGGTAGTGAATGTGAAGGGGACTTTCCTTACGCTGTAAGTCTAGGAAAGATTGGAAGACCAGGCCTGGTGAAACAAGGACCCAGCTTTATTTAGGGAAGGGACGTTTGTGTCTCCCACCCTGGAAGACCAGAATCTGAACAGAATGGGAGCCCTGACCCCAGAAATCTCTCTCTTTGGATGGCATCAAGGTTTCAACCTTTTGCAACTTTTGGTAAACAGGGGAACAACGTACACCTTTCCTTGTGTTGCCCAAGTGGGAAGCTGAATGTTCATATTTTCTCAGCTCTCCCTGAGTGGGTTTGGGATGTGTGTGGGTTTTTGTTTTTTTTGTTTTTTTGAGTTTGCTGTGAAACGTTGCCTCCAGCTAGCACTGTGTTCTCTTCCTGGCACAGCAATTAAGCCAGCCAGCGTCCTTGTCAAGATGACTTATCAGCTGTTGGGAGCTAATTGAAAGCCTAGCTTGTTTCTAGCAATGCTGCATGGGAAGGCCTCACAATACCTTGAAAATGGCAGGATGGAATTTGTCTCCTTACTGCAATTTTACACGATGCACCTGATAACCAGAGTTCGCTGGCTCACATACAATACCTTATATAGGCAAGAAAAGAATTAATAATGAGAGCTTATAATACAAAGTTAGAGCCAGCTGGTACAAGTCGGCCTGGGTCAATCAGATGTAGAAAATGAGCTGAGGACCCAAAGGAGCTCGGTGCCTTAAGGTTGTCCTTGGTTAATGTCAAGTAGACCCAATTTTCGTAAACACATTCCCCCGCAAAGTTATGCGGTGCAACTGACAGGTGGGTCTCCCAGCAGGACCACTAGTTTCCATGGATGTAAAAGTTTCCTTACTTAATTCTTGCAGGTCAGGTTTCTTCCCTGATCAGCCAAATTCACATTGGGCTTTTTTTGCAAAATTTTATTCATGCAAAGAGATGTGTCCTTTGTGCAAAACTTGCCAGAAGAAGAAGAGGGAGGGAGGGAGGGATAGATGAACAGATAGACAGATGGATGGACGGATAGACAAACCTAGGAGAAAAGAATGGTTTTTTCCCCTTTTCGTGAAGACCGTGACAGCCATCAATGCTTTCAGCAGGGTGTCTAGATAGATCAAACCCCTTTTCATGTCAACAAAGAGAAAACATATGAATCTTGTTTACAGTTCTACCCTTTTCAGGAAATCCTGAGCCTGAGCCCAAAGAAGTTCCTTCTCACAGAGTCTTCTTATGCCTGTCTCACCCACTTTTCCTGCTTTTATACTATCAAGTTGGAAGATTTTTAACATCATCAGCATTGGGAGTATGGTGAAGAAGGGCTAAAGAAACAGCAACTTTCAGTGTTGGGGTGCTGCAACATGTTTGCAGTTAGCGACACTGTAAAGCTTGAACTGGGACAGGATGGGGTTCTGTACGTGCCTGCCTGCAACAGGCAAGGTGAACAGCAGCTGTTCCCAGGATCTCTTACTGAGTATGCTGAAAAGTAAAACATAGAGAAGAGGGGAAAACAGATAAGGCTTCCTCACCAACTACTCCCCCCCCCATTAAAAAAAAAAAAAACTCAGGGATTTATATGTTTGGCCTCCAAAAAAATAATCCCTGGGTACATTTTGGAAGCTCTCTGGTGGTCTTTCGAAGGTACAAAATGTTTCTGTTTACTTATGCAAGGCTTATCCGACCTGGTTGTTTCATTTCATATGTGCATATTGTTAATTTTGGATTTAAAGAATTGTTGAAACCTGTGGAACCATTTTTCTTTGGTGGTGTTGTGTGGGGAACTATCTCTGTTCTTGCCATGTTATTTCTATTAAATTTTCTTCTAAAGAAGTAATACCCAGGAAAGTAATACCCAGGAAAAACGTCAGCTTTGTTAATTTACCTGTGCCGTCAAAGCAATACAGAGATGTCTGGAGAAAGGGGAGCCACTTGTGGATACTCAGCTAAATGAAAGTGCTACAGGCCTAAATCTTATTAGTCAGGCCAACTTGAGTAGACCCACGGATTCAGTGGGATTTACCAATGTGTTGACTGGCCCTTCAGTAGTTGACGCAGTGGATCTGCCCTCTTTGGGACAAGCCTGTAGGATTCATGCCACAAAAATCAAAGAAGCATTTTTTGCTCAGCTCATCTTAGAATCTGTTGCCTGACAAAGAACCCTGAGCTGGACAGCCTTTAAAAAAAAAATCTTTAAAACCTGTTTGGTGAAGGCAAAAGTGATTGTCTCAATCATTCTCCCCCCATCCGCCCAGCTGCTTTCTGTAGACTTAAATATATGGTAATTTCAAGGGGAGGAAATCTGCCCCCATGTCGCTGCCCAAGCCTCCTTAGATGAAGTGCTAAGGTCACTGCGATAAGCATTTTCATGTCTTAACATAACCTTTCCTAAGCCAGCCTGTATTACCTCTCTTTTACTTGAAAGGCCTCTGTAAGTGGAAACGTCAGCGTCCGCATTCCGTGGGGAAACGTAAAGGTTGTGTGTAGGTGTGTGTGTGTGTTTTGTTCCCCCCTGTCTTTAAGACCTGACTGGTGTTGGCCTTTTCCTGAAGACAGGAAGGTTAAGTGGTGAAAGGGAAGTGCAAATAATCATTCCATTGCCGAGCCTATGGGACGAGGAGGAGAAGGGCAGGCTCCCCCTGCTCCATGGAGCTGAACTGTTTTGGACAAGCGACAGCTCTCTGGAGGCTCCAGGACCCTCTTGTTGCCTCTTGTTACCTAGCAGCTGAATACATTTGAACATGCCGGACTGAAGTGTCGTAATCAACCCGGGCTTGTTTATGTGGGTGTGAGAACGTTCCTAGGAACATTAAATGTTGCTCTGCCTGTTGCTCTCTGGGCACCCGTTTTAGCCGTTTCTCAGCCGTAAACACTGGCCGTACCCGTGCACCTTTCAAACAGTCCCGACACTGGAAGTGGTTCTGAAGGCAGGAGAATTAAAATAACTTTCAGATGCCTACAAACAATAATAACACGCTGAAATGGTTCTTTTTGCTGGTCTCGCTTGGTCATCTGGAACTTCTTAAAAGACGGTGGTGGTTGGAGAGAGTTTCTGGGGAGGGGGGATTCCATCAACACGGAGGGGTCAGTTTTCAAAGCGGCATGTGAGGATTTAGCCGTGCGAGCCCTCCTGACACTAATGGGAGTCAAACGGCTAAATCCCGGCGCTCAGCTTTGAAAATTTACTACTAAGCCTCTTGACTTCTCACTACATACTTTGATTGTAACAGTAATCCATGGTTAACATAATTTTCCCGACAATAATGTCAAACATACTTTTGAAGTCGGTGAATTATAGAAAGAGTTACCTCTTCCGTAACACTTTAAAGATGGCCCCATCAGGCCGATTTCACAGTTGGTCCTCGCTGCTGAATTTATTTCTTGAGCACAAGAGGAGACTGGAGTTGTTGCCAATGTTTGGATCACCGGCTGCAAGGCTTGCTGTGTTTAAAACTGACGCTGTGCCTGGTCATGAGAATGCTGACGGCCTTAACCAGGCGGCTTTTGGACAGAAGCTGTCTGTGTCATTTTTGTATTAGGTTTGTTTCTGCGCTCCCCCCAGATGCTGTTAAAAATAGCTTGTTAACATTGGGCCAGGACTGTACACCTTGTGACCCATCAGCCATGCATTTTATGTGGAAGTGGTTAGGAGATTCTGGCAGTCCAGGAAAAATAGGGTCCTGTTCAGGAACGATGAAATCATAAACCAGACTTACAGTCTCATAACTGCTGGGGATCCGTGTTTTCTGTTGTTAATGGCAGAACACCACCCTCAAAACCTCCCGTTTCACCTTGGCATCCCCCAAACCAAAGGGTTTCTGAGGCACTGCAGATCAGGATGCTGGGAAATGAGATCTGCTGTGGTGTCCCGGCTGTGAGGTGCATTGAGAACAGGCATCTGGAAAGACCCCTTGGGATCTCAATGCACCCTGGGACCAGGAGAGTTCTGCAGACGTCCTTGCCCGGTGCCGTGATCTGGAACTCCTCAGAAACCCTTCAGTTGGGGTGACGCTGGGCTGGAAAGGTAGGGTTTGGTGTGTGTGTGTGTGTGTGTGAGTGAGACATCATCAGATGTAACTAGAATGACAGACCACCATCATCCCGGTTACGTCTGATGATACAAGATCCAGCCAACTTTTTCAAGCACTGCTTATGTATTGCTGCTATACCAGGCCCAGCTCAGTTGTCATCTTCTGACTGTAATATTAAGTAACGCATGTTTGACTGAGCTCTTCAAAATTTCAGGCTCTGCAGACAGAACCCTTTGCGTCGTCACACCTTGTCAGCTCGGTGCCAAAACATTTCAGTGGGAAGCAGCTCATATCTTTGGCTGAGAGCCATCTGATGTTGCCTTGATCAAATAATGAGTCACGGACCAAACGGCATCCGCGCCTGTGTGAACTGGGACTCTTTGTTTCTTTCTCCAGTTCTCTTGATGAAGCCCTGGACAAAGTTCTGGGAAACCACAACAGATCAGGAGCAATCGGGGTTAGAGCTGGGAACGTTAGCTCTATTTGCACCTGTTCCAGTGGGGCAAACCGCAACTGAACCAGTTTCTAGGCAGGGCTGACCCAACTATTGGGTACAATGAGGCAGATGTAGGAAATGGGTACGCATAGTATGGATTGCCTAACTTGGGGAGCGCTTTTGTTTTTACAAAATACACAACTGTTGTGTTTTTGACATTCTCTTGACCTCTTGGTATATTGTATTTTTGATTAGAATAGGAATGGATACATATCCGTGCCTGGTAAAGTGGAAGGCAGTGGGAAAAGAGGAAGATGAGCCAGCATGGTATAGTGGTTTGAGCTTTGGACTGTGATCTGGAGGCCAGCGGTCGATTCCCCACTTGGCCATGAAAACCCACTGGGTGACCTTGGGCACATCACACACACTCAGCCTCAGAAACCCCTGTGATAGGTTCGTCTTAGGATTGCCATAAATTGGAAATAAATAACTCGATAAGCCACACGGCAACACTAACAACATTACAGATGGATTGATTCAGTAAAAGAAGCCATGGCCCTCAGTTTGCAAGACCTGAGCCAGGCTGTGGATGACCGGGGCTCATGGACGTTTCTTATCCATAGTGGAAGTTGATTTGATGGCAAAGAATAACAAATAGATAAACTAACCACACCCACCCCACTTTGTATATTAAAGGTACTGGCTGGTATTCTGTATTGCACTTACAGATACATAACCTAGAGTTATGGAGTAACTTGTCTGTATTTAGTAACACTTCATAGCCACGATTGTCACAATTGTAAATTTCCACCCTAGCCTACTTTAACAGCCAGCAACCTCACTAAATGAAGGAGATCTGTTCAGTTGATGAATGGAGTGCAAGGAGGAGGATGTTTCCACCCTCTTTCTGCCAGCAGGTGAAGCTGCAATAATTAGAAGCAGGACCTCTGCCACAATTCCTTATTACAACTTCGCTTGGCGAACATCTCAGTTCAGTTCAGTTCACCAGCTGAACAGACCTTCTTCACTCAGTGCGGCTGCTGCCTGTTAGGGTGGGCTGAGCCAAAAAATAATACTTAGTTACACATTCATGATTAGGTAAGTGATGTCGAATATCAGCAAATGTTTTTAAGCACAGACTTAAAAGTATGAATCAGACATGAATTATACAGGTGCATGTGTTCACGTTCAGGACTCGGCCCTCACTCTTTGTGGAATTACAGTTGGTGGTGACACTAGAGTTAGTGCTGTCTATTGTACAAAAAGATTTTAGTTTATTTCCGTGTTTTCTAGTCTGTATTCGTGCAACTGCTGCTGTTAGTGTATGGCTTGTGTGCACATATGCATCCTGGGTCCTGGAAGTTTGAAATAGACCTCTTCACTGGAATGCCATCTTACAAAATAGGTGAAGGCAGGAGTCCATCCCACAAGATTGAGTTGGTTGTGTGTAGGGGGCGGGGAAGCTAGGTACCTGTGGTTGTTGAGAACCCAGCATGTCAAAGATCTCTCTGCAGCACACAGAGATGTCTGTTTCATAATTACACTCTGTCTGTGACTGTTCTCTCGGGAGGAATGTAATGAGAGGAAAAGGAAACCAGATCCCCGCATTGAGCTGCTGATAGAAAACCTGAAAAGATTAATAATTGAACATCTATTGTACCCTTGCGTCGGAGGGCAAGGAAGAGCATTGACAGATAGCACGGGCAGAAATTGCTGGTTTGAGAAGTTTGGGGAGTTTCTTTCTTTTGTTCAATTGCTGCAGTGCTGTGGCTGGGCCCCTACGGGAACCAAAAAATTATTGTTCAGTTCTGTTATAGCTGTTTATGCTGCAGATGCTGCTGTCCTGCTCTTCTTAAAATCTTAATTCCTTTAATTTACCAAGAGCCTTTTCTTCCAAGGTGAAACCCTGGAAGAGCTTTGCTAGAACAAACCTTAGACTAAAGATAAATCTACTAAAGCAGTGGTTCTTAAAGTTTCTTTACCAAGAACCCCTGTAAATGTAATTTGTTGCCAGGGAAACCCCAAGACTTAACTCAATATTTAAATATTTAAATTTAGATATAATTATTCAAATATTCATTTATTTTTTAAAGGCTTCTGGAGACTAGGGTTCACATCCCTGCTCAGACACTGAGTGATCTTGGGCAAGTCTCTGTTGCTGCTGCAGCTGTTGGTATCCACAAGCAGGGCTTCACGGACCCCCTCTCAGGTCTCCACAGACCCCCACTGTAAGAACCAATGTACTAAAAAGCTAGGTGAGAGAAGCCTTTCCTTCCCTTCACCTGATGCTTGGATCCTTTTCAGTGGATTGAGCTCTGGAGCATCTGCCTTCATGCCATGCGGTGTAACACTGGGCTGCTGTCCCTGCAAAGATCTCTAAGACCCAAGTCCTTAGAAAAGCAGTATCGCAAGTGACTCATGCTTGGAGGCCCATTTCCTCCTTAGAAAAGCAGATTTTGAAGCCTCAGTTCTTTGCTGGGTAGGACAGGCGCTGCCCCTAGCGCAAGCTCACTTGACACTAATTTTAATGACTCTCAAGGAAAAGCGGCTTGGAGCCAACTTGGAAACTTCCGTCTTTTTTTCCCACAACCCCATCATTCTCTAATCCCAATCTTTCCTCAGTCTGGCAACCCTCTGATGCCTCCCGGTATTCCAGCACACAGTTTGTACTTTCTGATTCTGGAGGTCCCCCAACTGCAGACAAATCCCCCAGTCCCCAAAGTGTCCTGACCAGGCCGCGTGTGGATGTGAGTTCTGTGCCATTGTTCCTCCCGCCCAGTTACAGATTTCACTTAACGGTGATAAAGGGTGGCTGTTTGCTAAAACAGCTGCTGCCGAGATGTAAATCATCCACTCCCACCTGCCAAAAAGATCTCCGCCAACTTAATTGTCGAGGCAGCTTCAGATAAGTTGCATTAGCGTCAAGGCAACTTGATGGTTGCGGTTCCTCAGGCCAGGCAAAGGCCTGCTGCGTTTTGAAGGGCAACTGTGTTTTCTGCCTAATGCTGCCTGAGGAGAGGTTTTGTCACTGTGGCTTAGCTTGGCTCCTGCATCTCCTAAAGCGGACAGTTTCTTGAAAACTTTGCAGCAAGGAGCTATATCGTTGACCGTGGCGCTTGTCTAAGAGATGAGATGCCCTGGGAATTGTCAGCTTGTCTCGGAGCTGGGTTTTCCAGTTCTCTTTCATGCTGCCAGCTGAAAGGTGCCAAAGGCTAGTTGGGTTTTTTGTGGTGTGCATCACACGTCAATTCTGATGAAGCAATTTCACGGGAGTCAAGATTTTCAACAGAAGTATACATTTCACACATGTGTCTTGGGATCCATTGTTAAACAAAGTGTAGCTTGCCCCAGGAATTTGCAACCTGGAGAGGGTGTGTTTTGGAAAAGGACGTATTGATGAAACTATCAATAGTGTTGACAAGTGTATAGAATTAAACAAAATACATGGAAATGTACTTTAGCTCAGGTGACACCACACTGCTAGCAGAAAATAGCAAAGACTTGGAACAACTGCTGAAAAAGGTCAAGGGAGAAAATGCAAAGGCAAGTTTACAGGTGAACATTAAGAAAACAAAAATAATGACCACTGATGTGTGTGTGTGTGTGTGTGTGTGTGTGTGTGTAGTATTGAAATAGAGATTTTCCATCCTTCGCACAATCATAATCAGGATGAAGATCATTGTCAAGAAATCAGGAGACCAGAACTTGATTGGAGGGGCTGCTGTAAAGAACTAGGCAAGTGTAAAGATACGTCCTTGAGTACCAAAGTCAGGATTGTCCATGCCATCATATTACTGATTTCTCTGTAGGGTTGTAAAATATGGGCAGTGCAGAAAGCTGACGGGAAGAGGATGAAGTCACTTGAAAAGTGGTGCTGGAGGAGGGTTCTCCAGATACTGTGGACTGCTAAAAGGACAAATGATGAGTCTAAGAACAAATTGAGCCCAAACTCTTTCTAGAAGCCAAGATCATTAATTTGATACTGTTGTACTTTGGATATTTCAGAAGACATGAGTTGTTAGATTTGCCTCCTGGTTTCACACAGTGAATGGGTGCAGGAGAGCCAGAAAAGGATCTGGGAAGGCTACAGCTTTCCAGATCCATGGCTGCCTTCCCACCCACTGCCAGTGTTTCACAGGCCAGAGAAAGTAGAAAGGAGCTGAAGATCTGAAAGGCTGTAGCCTCCAGATCCCCAGCTTTCTTCCCCACCCCAACCTGATGTCATGGAAGGTGGGCGAAGGGAAAAGATGGCTGAGGATCTGGAGATCTATAGTCTTCCACATCTGTAGCTGCTTCCCATCCCCCAATGCCACAAAGGAGTGCCAGGGTGATTTCTGCTCCACCCCCAGCCCCACTGCTGGAGCTTTTCTCTTCATGCAAAGTCTTTTTGAAAGCAGCATTATTGTTGTAGATATCTGGCAGTGGGGAGACATTTGAGTAATGTTCCTCCTTGCAGGACCAGTAATTTAACATAGCACATCCCTAACATTGTCATCCACTGTTTACCACAATCATTAAATTGGAGCTCCATATTAAGAAGTAGTATACCCTTGAATATATTTTTCCTGGGGGCTTGCAGTGAGAGTGGGGTCTTGCCCCCTCATGTTCTGCCTCTGAGCTTCACCTGGGACATTGATTTGCCAGTAGCAGAAACAGGCTGATGGACTAAATGAATCGTTGGTCTTATTTAGCACATCATTTCTTCTACTGGTATACGTGGTTCACAAGGGAGCTTCCATCTTGGAAAATGCTTAGAAAGGTTAAACTTGCTTACTTTGAGCAGTAGAACTATACCATACAACTTCTAGTCATTTTCTTACCCATATCTGATTTTTCTCCTTTTGCTTTTTACACAGTGGTTCCACTTGGAAGTCCTGGACCCATCACTCGGCATGAATCCTTCGATAGCTTAGCCTCTGACCACAGTGGGCAGGAGGATGAAGAATGGCTTTCTCAGGTAGGGGTGACGGCATGCTGAGCTCTAGGGTAACCAAGCAGATCAAGCACAACTTAATTCTGTGCATGTCCACTATCTTTGCAAGCAGGTGAAGCAGGTGAAGAAAAACCTTTGTCACAGAATCATAGAATTATAGAGTTGGAAGGGGTTGTGTTCTTGTAGTCATGAGGGCACTGTGATATAAGTTAATCTTAAATGAAAACAAAAACTTGTCTGTGCTTCAAGTATTTTTTCTTCTGTTTAATCATAGTTGGCAAACAGTTTATTCTGGCTGTGGCTGATTTTTTGTTCTAACAGAGCAGCGAAATAGAAGCCATTGTAAAGCAGGGAATTGCACATGGGCAGAGAAATTTTCCTTCAGTAATTCACCAATGAAGTGTGCTTCATGCATGGCTGTCTAAAAGTATATATGCGGCTGGGAGAAGAACTCAAGTGCAAGGCCTAACATTTCCTGGATGCACCAGTGTCTACCATATTATTCCTGTTTTGTAAGAACTCTGCACTGTGCAAGGAGATCAGGATTTTAAGTGATTTGGAATAGAGTGTTGTGGCAGGAAGCTTTTTGGTGGCTTACACTGTTGTGGCTATCACATGACTTTTTTACTTGCTTGCAAAAGGAGGTCTCCATACCTCCATATGCAAGTGTTGCCCTGGCCTGTGCACCAGTCCATGGCTCTTCTGGAAAGGCACATGGACACAGCTTTGCCTTCCCCTCATCAGTGTGGATGGTTCACTCCCTTGCAATCCCACAGGATCCTGTCTGTGTGGCATTTCATTGTGTCAACTCTCATCATGATGTTGGCCTCAGAGCACCAACTGGAAGCATCCCTCACACTGACACAAGAAATAGCCTGAGTGAAAATCAGGAGCAGATTTGCTGCGACAAAGGCCAAGTTTTTAGTGGTAGCAGTAAAGTTGTGGTCAAATTCTAAATTTCTGTGGCTAAATTTTGAAGTGGGAAGAAACTGTAGCCCAGTGGTGGGGCAGTTCTACAAAGTTAAAAGATCCTGGTCCAGTCCCTAGCATCTCCAGTTAGGAAGGACCAGATAACGGATGATGAGACAGACTGTTGCTTGGGGCTCCGAAGACTGGTTGCCAGTAGCAGTAGTTAGTACTGAGTTAAATGAGAATTTAATTATGAAACACACACACGTACTGGGCTACATGGACCTGTAGAGTCTGGCCTGGTAATAGGCAGTTTCCTGCTTTCTACGTGTAAGTTAACCACTGGTGTCCAGAGGGTTGACCTCAGGGTTATCTCATAAAAAAAGAGAGTCAGCCCGGCACTCCTGATATTTGCTACCCATGCCTTTTTGCTTTGACCAGAGATATCAACCACTGAGGGTTAATAATATTCATGGAGTGAAAATTCCCAAGTAAACTTCTAGTGGCTGAGCTGAGGCCACACTTCAAGATAACTCCAATAAGTTCCATAAGCTGAATTCTGATGAATGTCTGGTATTGGCCAGTGTGTCTCTGCTTTCCTGGTCGTCTCCCAAAATGTTGGAGTTGATTTTCATGTGTGGATACGGATAATAAACTGCTTTGGGACCTCCTTTGGCACACTATGTCAGCTTAAAGGAGAATCCCCAACTGAAGCGTCTCAAAGGGGCTTATGGCATATTCAGGAATACCTCATTTTTGTTTATGCGATAAGAGCAGTTGCATCTCCGTGGAACACCAAAGACACTCTCCATCCCTGAGCCAACCACTTTAAATTAAAGCCCACAGTGCCTCAGTATGTTTTTCCCCGAACGCGAGTGTCGTTATCAATGGTAACAGCATGCGGCGAAGAAACGCTGCCCTTCACTTCCACTTCTCAATTAGACGAGTGTGTAATGCGTGCTGTCATTGGGAAGTAGATACAATATGTTTGTCCTGCGCACGGCGGGGGGAAGGAGTGGGGAACATCTGGCTCGTACCCTTGGTGAAATTGCAGAGGCATCTGTTTACCTCTCGGCTCTGCGGCACTGATGGTTTGGAGCTGAAAATACACAGAATGCTTTAGTCGTGGCCTAATTTGCATAGCGGTGCAAAAGAACCGCTTGCATCAGAAGGACAACCTGTGTTCTCCTCCCCCCTTCCCCCAAGAAAGGGAAATGTGGATGGACAATCTAGCGGCCTGGGTGCTCTTCGTCCTCCGAGGCTTGAAAAGAATTGCCCAACAGAAAGATGCAATAAAAGAAAAAAAGAAGAAAAAAAGAGGAGTAGGAGGGAGAGGAATTACTTGTTATAACAATCACTAGTCACCTAGAGCACTGATGTTGGAAGCGTCTGTAGAAACAGTAGCTGAACCAAAGAAAGGCATCTGTGCAGATACAAAGCCAGCACCAAGAGGGACACAAACGACTTTGGAAGGCCATATTCTGTGTCAGTTTGGATTTGGCGGCCCTCTGCTTTTCCTCCACTCCCCCCACCCTCTTTATAAGCTTGACAGTCCCCTCACCACATCAGCTCCCCCTTTTGTGATGTTGGATCTCATAGCCTTTGAAACCCTCTGTTTCCTTCCCCCTCTCGAGTACAAGATTCTGGGAGCCATTTTAATTCCGCCTTCATTTTGAGCTCTCACGACCTGAGAGGTGTTCTGTGAAAGGCACTGTTAATAAGGTAATTATCACTGTTGATAGCGTTCTGCGTTTCACTTACCTCGGACCTCAGCATTGGCAATTCTTTGCCAGCCTTCTAGCTAAGTTACAGGCTGCTGGTTACCATCTGTAAATTACAGGTTAACACATCATCCTTCTTTGTGTGAAGCATGCCATATAGTATGCTGAAGCTTATGCCCTGATAAACTGGTGCTCTTTAAAGTGCCACAAGAATCCTTACTGCTTCTTTTGCTGCAACAGATGAACAGAATTGCCCCTCTGCACTTAGTGAGCTTTGTATCAGATGTTTCCTGCTTTCAAATCTGTGTTAATATTGCTCCAGATCATGTTAGAATGTATTTATGCATTCGACACATGCAATGCAGACCTTCGTCACTGATAGAGTATTTTAAAAAGCAAACAAACAGGGTCAGGAAGTAAATAAATATATGTATACATTACCATGGGCACATGGGTGTAAAACCTGGAGTGCAAGCTTGGACTCGATGGCCCTTGTGGTCTCTTGCAACTCTGTGATTCTGTGAAGAAAGCTAGGAAATCAGTGCATTTGAGATGTGGCGCTGGAGGAGTGTTCTGTGGATACCGCTGACTGCCAGAAAGACAAACAAAGGGTCCCAGAGCAAATTGAGCTTGAACTCTCAATAGAAGCCAAGATGACTGCAGTGAAGTTGTCATACTTTGGATGTATAATGAGACAACATATAATGTACTGGAAAAGACAATAATGCTGGGAAACATGGAAGATAGTGGGAAAAGAGGGAGACTACACTACAGGAGGACAGACTCAATCGAGAAGGCCACAACCCTGAGTCTGCAGGTCCTGAACAGGGCAGCTGAAGACCAGGGATCATGATGGTCTCTTGTTCATAGGATCTTCATAAGTCGAAGTCAACTAGATGGCAAATAACAGCAAAATGTAATAATCAGATACCAATATTAGAAAGTTACAGTCTGTCTACCCAACAATCTGTACTCCATGTATTAAAAATACAAAGTCCAAACAATTTTTTAGCACCAGATGTAAAGCTCTGGTGGGCATGGACCTTTTAACTCAAGGGAAACTGATGATCATGGATCTAAACAAGCTTCCAGTAAAACAAGAGCCAGACTCATTTCTTCGGTGGTCAATATTACAGTTATTTTAATCTTAATTCTTCCCACCAGACTAAGTCTAACACGTTCTTCACATCCCTCACAAATCCCTCACAAAATAAGAATCCCTCACAAGAATAAACGTGTCCGCCAAACCTGAGGTAGGGTGATGTGGTGTATTAAATATAAATTTAACAGACACGTAAAGCGCAAAAGACCCATATAATAATTAAAACAGCAGAAAGAATGTGTGCAAGTCTGTGAAAAACCCCTTTAAAAAGCTATGAGAATAAACAGAGTTTTTACTGGGCACTTCAAAGATAACAAGTTGAGCAACCGAAACCAGAGCCATCATAGTGTAGTGGTTTGAGTGTTGGGCTGTGATGATGGAGACCAGGGTTCAATTCCCTACTTATCCATGGAAACCCACTGGGAGATCTTGGGCACATGTCACACACTCTCAGCCCCTAGAAAACCCAGTGATAGGCTAGCTTTAAGGTTACGGTAAGTCAGAAATGACTTGAGGACACCCAACAACAATCCGTAATTATGTAAAGACTATGGCCAATATGCCCTGCCCTGAATGCCCCAGCATCTGACGGAAGCATCACATGTACTCCGATCATTGGCAGAATGGACTCCCCTCCATGCAGTTGATACCCCATAAAGGGGGAGGGGAGTTACGATTGGTGCAGTACTGTCACAATTGTGACTAAGCAGTGGTTGTGACAACAGAGCTATTACAGATGAGTAAATCTAGGTAGCTGATGTAGAAATTGGTTATTGTGTAAGCTGTTGTGGACAGGTGGGCAGCAGCTGGGTGTCCAGGGTGCCATAACTGGGAATGATCTCTGTCTGGTCACCATCCACCTAACTTTTAATGTGGAGGCACCTGGAGGACAGTGGGGACAAATGAAGGCAGCGCACAGTCAGGTCAGTGAGGGATAAGGGGTTCCTTTAATTGAAAGAATGTCAGTTCCAGCCCAAGAAATGAACCAGAACTTTGTCAAAAGGAACAGAATCTTACAGTACAACTTTATGCATCTACTCAGAGGTTTGTTTTGTTGAGATAAGTGCAGCTTACTTCCATTTCATGGTCATTCTATGTACAGTACTTTTCTATACCTTCCAAGAGCTGGTTCTTCTGGGCATTTCACAAAAATAGAGCTGAAATTATTTATACAAACTAAGAAAATATGTATTTTTGTACAGTAATAATACTGCTGTGATGAAGATGATAAAGAGTAATTATAGATCCCAAACAAAACCAGCACCAGTGTCAATATCTGAAAACAAGAACATATTGCACAGAATTCTATCCGGAAGGCATTCAAGACACAGTGCTTGCGCTATCACCTTCACTGCCATCTTAACTTCATTCACGTGCTTCTCTTCTAGGTTGAAATTGTGACCCACACTGGACCTCACCGGCGCCTGTGGATGGGCCCGCAATTCCAGTTCAAGACCATTCACCCCTCAGGCCAAACCACAGTCATCTCCTCCAGTTCCTCAGTGCTCCAGTCGCACGGCCCAAACGATACCCCGCAGCCTCTCTTGGACTTTGATACGGACGATCTGGATCTAAACAGTCTCAGGTTAGAGACAACTTTCTTCATTTGTCAGGAAGGGGCTTCTTAGTATACATCCCGCTGGCCCTACTCACCTGAGAGTTAACTGACGAAACAAAATAAATGGGGAATAAATCATGGAGGATAAAGCCCCAGGTGGCTCCTTGTCTTGGCAGTGACATATCCTCTCCAGTATTAGGAGACATTAGCATGCCCATCGACAACTGCTGTTGCAGTTGAGCATGAGGGTGTTACTGTGCTCAAGTCCTCCTTATGGGATTCCCAATGGGGCATCTAGGTGGCCAGTGTGGCAACAGGATGCTGGACTAGGTAGGACTTTGGTCTGGTCCATCCTCCCCTCCCCTATCCTTATTTATTTGTTTATTTATTTATTATTTAATGTACTTTATATCCCATCCTTCAGCTAAAAAACTTCCCAAAGCGTCTTGCAGATAGTTGACATGACAGTTCCCTGCCCCGTAGGCTTCCGTTCTACGTAAGACAGGGCACACAAGCAGAATCGAACATCAACAGGGAAGTGGATTAAGTTCATCTGATGCTGACTGCTCCCCTTCTCCCTCAGAGGCCAGAGACATGGGAACTGAAATATGGAGAGGAGGTTCTGACCAGCTTCTTGCGGTCCAGACACAATGGAGGTGTCTTCTTTTCCTTCAGAGGATAGAACAATGGCAGTTGCAATATGCAATACCCTCAGGGCCCTTCCACACTACAGTGTTATAGTGCTATTATTGCCCTTTCAGCATCCTATGGAATGCTGGGTTTTGAAGTTTAGGGAGGGGCGTTTGGAATTCTCAGCCAGAGAGCTCTTTGGCCTCAGTCAACTACAAACCCGAGAATTCCACAGGATGTTGAAAGTAGAATCATAGCGCTTTAACAGTGTAATGTGGAAAAGCCCTCAGTCTCTCCCTCTCCCTCTGTCTCTGTCACATACACACACGCCACTGCAGTGTCCAGGGCAGTACAGGTATGAACAGCACCATTACGTATTTAAAATATTTTTATTCCAGTCTTCAGCTGAAAAGGCTTCCAGAGTGACTTCAAAATATCTGTGAAAATGAGGGGGAAAAAGACAGTCCCGATCCTCAGACTTGCAGTCTAAATAATGTGACACAAACGGAGAAAAGGGGTGGGGAGGGAGAAGGACAAAATCTTGCGAAGTGCCAGTCCTTCGATTACAGTTCCTACAATGACCGGGTGGTACAAAAAGGGTTCAAAAGGCCTGATGGGTGGGGTGCTGCTAGGTGATACTTGGTGTGAGCCAAGGGCAGGTGAACCCTCAGCAGATCTGGTGGGGTAAGAGCAGCTTTCTTTCTCTCCTTTTGCTGGAGCCTCTGCTACCAGGTGGTCCCTTAGCTTCTCACTTCCATTTCCACCTGTTCTGACTGGTGCAGTTAACATATGTAATAAGTCCAAAGTTGTCCAAGCTGAGTCTTTTTTTACTTGTGTTTCTCCTTGGACAAAAGAGCCAAAGGTGAATGAGAGAATGTCCTTAAGAAGGGGCTTTGGGGGTTAGGGTCTGCACTGGGGACCACATAGGATGCCTTCGGTGGCCAAATTTAGCTCCAGGACCCCCAGTTTGTTCCCATTTTGGCACACAGACTCTTTCTACCACCATGCAGTGAACTGAAAGCCATTCTTGTGATGTCCACGGCCCAGTGAGCCTGCTCTCGCCCCTGTGCTTTCATCCTTCCTCTTTCCGCCTAGAATTTGCTTCGATTTTGTGTGCATTGTCGAAAGGGAAAACACCCTCTGGTCCTCGAGCTGAACTTAGCGATGCCTTGAATAACCTTCTCATGTCTAATCCATCCCTCCCCCTGCATTGCTGTTGTTACTGGACAAAGCTAAATCATATGGTGGAAATATGTTTTTAGCTGCTCCTTTGCCAAGAGCAATAACATCCCAGGATAACAAAGCAGAAGTGAAGGCTAGTTCACGACTTCTGTTCCTCGCCAGAGGACTCAAAACTTGAGGAGGAGGAGAAGGAAAACATCTCTTCTTTAACCTTACTTGTCTTTCATAATGTAGAACCATATGCAAGAATCGTTACCCTAAAACAAGGGGCAGCTGATCTGTTGAGAACATGGCCAAAGGCAGTCTAGAGGTCTGCTTAAGAAAGGATTCAGACAGCTGGATCTGGGCTAACAGCACAGTCCACCAAAAATGTCTTCTCCACAACGCTTGGTCCCATGAATGGGAATTGTGCCCGAAACAGATAGGCAGCCAGTGAAGTTACTATAACAAAGAAGTTGTATTTTCCCCATACCCAGCCCCACTTAGCAATCTGGCTGCAGCTCTTTGGACCAGTTGAAGCTTCCAAACCCTCTTCAAAGATAGCCCCAACCAGAACATATTACAGTAAAGTAACTAGGATGTAACTAAGATGTATGTCACTGTGGCCAGACCTGCATCCACTAGTCCACTAGTCTTTCTGTGTGTACAAATATCTTTGATTGTAATGTTTTTTTTAATACGGCAACCATTACTCCGCACTTCCTCCGTCTAGTGTGCTTGTTTTCACAAGAGCGCCTCAAGCCATAAATAGGCTGCCTGAGGAAAAGGCATCCCTGAGCATATACAAAGTACTGCTGAGATTTCAGGCTCCATCCCAATACATAGTCCAGCTCTCAGGTTACCTATGATGGCCCTAGCGCCTCTGTTTTGGCAATTTAAGCATTGCAGAGGCATTAACAACAGACTGTGTTTAGTTCCAGCAACACGTCCTCCCTTATATTTCAGGATCCAACCTGTGCGTTCCGAACCTGTGAGCATGCCAGGGTCATCGCGCCCAACATCTGACCGCCGAGGGATCTCAACCACGGGCGATGCTACCTCAGGTAGGAAGTTTGGCCTTCTGGAGGTGCCCTTGTTGAATTGCATCTCGTTGACTTAACTGCTGTTTAACTCATGCGGAACTGTTGCGGAACTCAAAATTTGGGGGATTTTTCTCCCCCATTTTTGCACTGTGTGATGGTAACGTGATAGAAAAGGAGCATTCTTTTCTGCTGTGGCTTTTATTGTGAAGAAATGAGCCTGGTAGATAGCACGGGGAGTTCATGCGATGCCAAGACGGCCAGGATGACCGAAGCGGATGTTCTAGGAGTTTTGGCTGGTGACTGTGTGAACAAAAGGGAGGGCGCCGTCTTCTTAAGTGATGTATGAATGCATTACTACCAGTGTTATTTTTAACTTTTTAATTTTCTTTTCAGTGATTGTGCTTTTAACTGCTTTTAATTTTATTGATACTTTTGTGATATTTAAAACTTGTGTGATGTAAATTTTTTAGCTGTATCTACTTTAACTTTTGCGCACCGCCTTCAAATCCGGCCTGGGAAAAAGGTGGGATAAACATCTACTGCTGCTATTATTATTTAATATTTATTATTATTAATTATTAATTATTTCACATAACAGTGCCACCCAAAACATCCTTTCTGTCAAATCCCCACGAAAGTAATGCTTCTCCAATAACAACCAGAGCTTACTTTTTCTGGGAGAAAAACTCCTAGTGTTTGCCTTGTTTTGCTTAAAATGTCTAAAATTAGCCTCATTTGCCCTTCTCTTCTTAGAAGAAGAATGAGTAACAGGGTTATTTGGATGTAGTACTTATGGAGTCTGCTTGTAAGCTGTCTTGGAAGGGTTTGTATTCTGAATAGTGGGAATATAAACCATTGTAGTAAGGACTGAAGTAAATAAATTAACATGGCAGGAAGGCATGTGTGGGGTGGGGAGAAGGACTTTTGGGGGGGGGATATTGGCAGCTTTAACCAACTTGTCTCCTCCCCTAGATTGAACAATTCCGTAAGTTTGACGTGCTTTTTTTGAAAAAAATTGGTATCAGCAAAATGAAACCACAATACTTGGAGAGTTGTTACGCTGGCCTATATATTTTTCTGTCGGCCATTCCTGTCCCTGCAAAGGAAACGGAACGTTTATGTAAGCAGCGGCTGGGACTGGTCCCTGTGTATCAGTCAGTATAACTGGATCTTCCCCTTGTTTGGAGCCTAGCTTAGGAGGAACCTTTGGAGGCAGAAGAAAAGCCAGGAGGATTATGATCAATCAGCCAGGTCCTAATCAACGCCTGATTGACTAAAATACACATCTTGCTTGAAAAGAACATGCAGAAACTCTTAATTCTCAACTTCCTTAATCTTTAAAGTCTCCATCTATGAGATATGGAGAGTTTATCCTTGATTGGAATTGACATGTTAACTTTGTCGACATGTGGTGATTTTCCTCACTGCCCTAAAAGTGCTGGCTGCTGTTGCTTTTGGCTTTGTCATCCATCCTGGAGAAGTGCACAATGCCTGCTTTGCGTGCAGAAGGTCTGAGTCTTAGTTCTTCACCCTTTCCAGTTAAAAGAGTCAAGTGACAAGCGATGTGGTTTCCAAAGACTTTCTTGCAGTAGGAAGAAGATAGCTGAAATTGCTAGTTGCAACCTTTAAGAAGTAACTTAATGTAGAATTACCCCCCTGGTTAGAGTCTGAGCAGGGAACCAGTGTGGAAGGACCACAGGAGTGATACTTTGTTGAGGCTCCCTTTAACTCTAGAGCTGACCCTGGGTCTCTGGCTGAAATCATAGAAAGCTGTTGCCAGCTGGCCTTGGTGGACAAATTGACTAATCTGGGAAGGCAGCTTCCACGGGGTGTCGTTTGGCATTGAGAGGGGTCCGTGGGTGTGTCTGTATAATGCACCAGTGCCCAGATCAGCCAAGATCCGTGAGCCACTCAGCTAGAAAGGAGCAGCAGTGGATAGGGCCAGCTCCAGATATGTTGTCTCTGGGAGCAAAAAGCAAACAACGTTCCTCCATTCCATGTTGAAAAGCCACCTGGACTCATAGATGAGTCTTATTGAATTATGACAGCTCAATAGCCTCTCCCACCACACCTGAAGACTGCTGCATGGCACATCTGGCCACGTCCTCCAAGATAAGGTGCTGGCCAGGAGGAGCAGCTGTGAGTGTGTCCCTGTCACGCTCCCAGCCTTTGCCACCTCTGCTGGTCAGTAGGGCAGGCCTTGCCAGTGGGAGCGTTGGGCTTGTGGTTATCCAGCTGGTGGACCTCCTTTGAAATTATGGGGACCCACCAAAGCAATTTGCAGTGCTGTGTTGCGCTTCAGATGGGCTGCCGTCTGCTGGTCAAAGTGGACAGAAGATGAAAATCCACCAGGCATGCCCATGGTGTTATGTGTGCCTCCAATAGCTCCATGGAATTCCTCCCTTTTCAGAAAAACAGCAAAATAAGCGCTTTAAATCAAAACCTTCCTGCTCTGACGGCATCGTTCAGCTAATTTAATTCGGAGACGTTCAGCCAGAAACCGAGGGTTGTGTTTCTGCCAGAACGTCTGTCGCTGTACAAAAGGATGTCTGATGTTCCAATCTGTAAAGTATATTATATTTCTTTAAGCTGGACTGTTGACCCACTCCCATAATAAATGTCGTGTTTGGTTCTGCAGTAGTCGCTTTTCCTATTTCGATTTCTTAACATAATCTGACCGGGTCTTCTGTTGCTCAGTGCTATGCTTGTCATCAGGAATTCCTCACTATTTATATCTTTTATGGCATTATTAAAAAATAGCCCACAAGCTTAACTTTGGTACACAGTTTAATTTCGCCCAGGTGACAGGAGACAGAGAAAGAGAGAAAAAAATCTCCCCTAACAGGCCCTTTTCCAAGGCTTCTGTGGTTCATGACAGCACCTTTACCATATTTCTCCAAAGACAAAGGCAGGGCAATCTGAACATTTTAATTCAACTGTAGATACTAGCTTATGGAGGTTTCCGCACCGGTGGATTTTCTCCAGCAAAATCTCTCACAAGTGGAGTTATTAAACACACAGCATTAGCAAAAACACTTGGGGCTTGAGGAGGATTTTAATCTTTAGTGATTCGGAAATCCCTAGAGACTGCTGATTGGATTGAGGTTTAAACTGTCAAAGGAAACTGAACCGCATAGAGAAAATTGATTTGTGAAAGTTGTTTAAAGGGGACAGAGGAGGGGAAGCTCTCAATCCCTAACCCCCTCTTCATTCTCTCTTTCTCTTGTCCCCCCCACCCCCCCACCCGCTCTGGGTAGAAGCAAAGTTGTAATCCAAGCATCGCACAAGCTACCAAGTGTATTTATTGAAATGTTTTAATAATTGCTTTTTAGTCTAGTGTTTGAATAATGACTGCCCAAGCCTTGTGGGCAGCTGCTCTAAGCCGGTCGCTCCTAGGGTGAAGTGCATGTTACACAATGAGAGAGTCAAGGTGGCTGGGAGGCAGACAGGCAGGCTGAAACACCTCTGGTTTGCACATCTTTTCCAGGCCGTGAATCTTACCTTAGGCAGGCCAGTTTGTGCTCCGCTCTGCTATAGCATGGAGAGACAAGCAGGCAGGGCCAGCCCATGCTGTTTTGCAACCTGTAACAAAGGCCAAGGCGCATACACCTCCTTATTCTGCCGCAAAGGTTGGATGGACTATTTGTGATAGGGAGCAGCTCTCTTTGCGTGCCTTCGTATAAAGTGGCAAAACAGGGATACAAATGCCAGAAGTGCTGAGGCCAGAACTGGCAACCTATGCCTCTGGGTGCCCCCCTCGGTGCCCTGTTTATCGTCCTCTAGGGCTTGGTCACCCATGAGTGTCACACCAAGAAACAGAATCCAGTGATGTGCAGTTGAGAGGGCAGAGTGGTTTGGCTCCTTTGACAAATGCTCTTGTGAAATTTTGTGGCCTCACATGTACCACCTGCAATCTGTTCAACAATTAAAAGGGGGTTAAAAAAAACCTTGGGGGCTTGCTTTCATACACGTTACTTTATTAGCACCTCAAAACACGGGGGTAAACATGACAAGCAGGAGTGTGTAACAACATGGGCTATCATGGGTGGATTGGCCAAGGGCGGCCTATCAAGTGTACTCTCCTTGGCCAACAGGGGTTTGCCTCTGCCTCGGGGATTCTTTAATTTTTTCCAGTCCAGTTGGGCTCCAAATGTCATTGGCCCATTCTTCCAGCAGTGCAGATAACCAGGCAAGAACAAGCAGCTTCCCCATCGGTTCTGGAGAGCCCTTCGGTTTCTGCAGATGCTGTGGAATTCTTCCTGTAATGCTTTCAGCATCTGTTTCTATATTAAAAATTGCCAAAGCCAGTAGTCGAGGTTATGACAAGGAAATATATGTCTGCGCTCCCGCGGCAATACGATGCTGCTGTTACACCTCGTAAGTTTGCTGGAGACGATATGGCCAAGGTTTGTCAGTTGACCTTCCGATCGCCGTATTTCATCGTAACCCAGCCATCCAGCAGACTTCGGAATGGAGTTTTGATTGGGGAACTGGTGTTCTGCGCTTTTTGCTGTGATAGTATTATTCTTGCAGTATAGTATTTTTTTTCCCCAGCTGACTTTAATATCCAGATCAGTCCAACTTACACTATAATGAAGCTGAAGTTACAGCAGGTCTGCAGGATTTGTGCCAAAAGTATTTGAAAAATGGTGTTGGAGCCTACTCAAGTGTTATTCCAATTGGAGCTCTTCAAGTAGGGCATGGGTGGTATGTTAGACCATAAGCTGGTGGTGGAGGTGATGGGAACTGCAGTCCAACAGCATCAAGGGCTGTGCTGCTCTCCTTTTTTTCACTCCTTCCCCCATTCAGTACCAGAGTCTTGGAATCTTGAGCAAGATGTTCTCCTGATGAGTGCCCTCCTTGAGTAACCTTCCTTCTCCTCCTTCCTCCCCGTTTGCTCCCTGTGTCTCATCCTCCATGGGCCTCACTTGCTCAGATCATCACTAAATGGCTGCAAACAGTTAAGCAGAGCTTTGAACGAAAGCCTCTCATTTTCATAAAGCTGCCTAACACTGTGTTCTACAGTAAATATTCCAGCTTCCTGCTGGGCCTGCCAAACACACGTCTAAAAATGCCTTTAATGTTCCTCGCAATGACCGGTTTATTGGGAAGCACCCCCTTCCTCAGGGCTTTATTTCATTTTGTAAATGTTTTGCGGAGGGTTAATAGGTCATAAATTTTTACTGCCCATCCCTGAACCAGGAAGTGATTCTTCTCTTCTGACCCGTGTGCTCTGAGCCTCTTGCCTGGCTCTGAAGATGCTTATCAAGCCCTTTGATTGCCTGTTGAGCCCAGAGATACGGCTCTGGTGGCGCCTTCCCTTATCAAGGCCAATCACTGGGTCTTGCCGTCAAAAACTTGTGTGTGCGTCTGTGTGTGTGTGGTTTCTCCCCCCCCCAACTTTAATTGATCTTACAGCACATTTGCTGTCCTTTCCTCCTTCCCTCTCAAAATGGAGAGCATTTCTACTTTTATGTTTAAGTCAATGTCTACCTCGCAGATTCAAGGAGGGGAGGGATGGAGATTTATTTTAGATTAGGTTAGCTTAGTTTTGCTTTTTAATGTAGCCGGACTGTGGACGTACAGATGTATATTTTATGACAATAGCCACTGTGTCGGAAGACACGGAAGTTAATTGATTGAAGGACAAATGAGCCCTTCTCATTCTTAGTCAGCACTCTCTTCTACTGTGATCCACATAAATCCTCAGCCTTAGAACTTCTTGCCAGCACCCAAACTAAGCCTCCAACCATGTGAAATATGTAGGGTTGCCAGGTGTCCCTTATGATAAGGGATTGTCCTTTGTTTGAAGGCTGGAAGGCTTGTCCCTTAGAGAACCGGCAAGTCTCCTTTACTATAAGAGGTGTCCTTAAAGGTCCAAAAGTTTGTCCTTCATGGGACTGGCAGGTGTGACTTATTATAAGGGATGTCCCCTACCTGTGGGCCAGAAAGCTTGTCCTTTTTAGGGCTGGCAGGTGTCCCTGTTGTAAGGGGTGTCCCCTATTTGAGATCTGTAATGTTTCCCTTTTATATACCTGGAACAAGATGCCAAAAAATCCTGTGTCTTGGATTGCAAGGCCCTTCATAAAGACAGAAAGTTGTGCATCATGTAATTTAAGAATGTGGGCAATGTGTTCGCTTTACAGATGAATACATGCCTAGGTTAACTGTTTTCATTTGGAGTTTAGGTAGAACACAAACTTGCGAAGAGCTACTTCCTGATTGTCAGCTCTGCACATCATGAATTTCGACTCTTCTTTGTTGCTATTTTGGAAACCTGGAAACACTAAAAGTGTACTCACACTTGTTTTAAATGGAACACACCACTTCCCTGACATCTGAATTAATTTTGAAGGCATATGCTCCTCTTACGCCCCCAAAAGCTTATTTTGAAGTTATGGGAGCAGGTTGGAGCTACCTACTTTGCTGCTCAAGGCAAAAACAAGGTGACGGGCCCCTTTTCCTTCCCAGAACAGAAGCTGGCAGTTCAGTCTTATTTCAACAAGGAAAATACTGTCCTCCCCCATGTCCGAGAGCAGTGTTTTACTTTAGAATCAGAGACGGGCTGTGCGACATACACAACTCTTCTCTCCCAACTGAGGAGAAAAGGCAAAGAATTAAAGAAGAACATCTGGGAGCCTCTTGCTGCTGCCCTACCCCTTCACTGAGGGACGTAAATCATTCATTCTTTCATTCCTGCTTGCAAGAACAAAGGATTTTTAAAGTCTCCCACCCCAGCAAGGTTACAAGAGGTTTTGTACATTTGTAATGATTTTTTGCATTTCACACTTTCTTGTAAAAAAAATTGTTTGCACAAAAATACTCCACCTTGAATTCCACACTTTCAAATAGGTGTGAGAGGACTACAGGCCTTCAATATTATTTCACCTATCAGGGAAATGGTACCTTCCGTTTTAAGAAAGTACAAATGCAGATTTTGCATAGAGAACAATAGCTTTTGCAAAATTTTCATTTTTTTTTTCACAAAAGAAAAAGCCCCCAAATTCAAGACACTTTGTGACAATTGACCATTTTCTCAACTGGATGTCTCAGGGTGCCAAGGCACCATTTATCCACCACAGATGTGAAAATCTCTGAGTATTCTTTACATCCTTTATATCCCTCTACCTAATGGCAAGACCAGTTAATCTCTGGAAGACTTTAAGGGCCTCATTCGTACTACACAATTCTAGCACTATGATTCCACTTTAACTGCCATGTCTGCATTGTGTGGTGTCCTGAGATTTGTAGTTTGTTAGGGTATTAAAGCATTCTGGGTGAGAATTCTAAAAGCACCTCTCTCAACCTAAAGGTGCTAGCCCTGGGAATTATTTCTAAAATTTCCCACAGTGCTCCTGAATGACATTGCACTCGGGGCATGGGGAGAGTAGTTAAAATGGTAGCTTTGAACCCAAGCCATTTTCACTTTAAAGGAGATCTTGTAGGGGACATCTCAACATTGATCCCCCTTGGCCCTTCTTTTCAGAAGGATCCATTGGGCAGCTGGAACGGACAGAATTCATCCAGGTCTCAAAGGTTCTTAGTTGAAAGCCTGTGGTGAGATAGGCTTCCTTACATAGTAAGGTAAATTCATCAGGAGCAATCGAACAAACTTGTGCTGCCCATTTCAAGGGAACAGAAAGACAGTTCCTACCCAAAGGAAAAGCGAACAGGAAGAAAGCAAGTTAGAAAGTACGGATCTGTGTAGTGACATGGCCTGCAGGCTTCTTCAAGGGCTGGGGATTCTGTGGCGATTCCCCATCAGGAGTGATTGACATTCTGTCACGCTTGATAAAGAGAAGTGGTAGAATTCCCTGTCTGCGGCAAAGGCTAATTGTAAGGAATTCATCCCCAGAGGGAAGTAATGGAAACCCCCTCTGAAAAATCTTACCAAGAAGAGCCCATGGTGGGGTTGCCATAAATGGGAAATGATTTGAAGGGGGGGGAAAAAGTGAAAGTGAACTGGGTGAATTATCTGGATGAAGACTGCTTCTTTTCTATTCTAGATGTTACCATGGGCCCAAAGAGCCAAGTCTGACTAACTGGGAATGGAAGCAGCAAGGTGTAGGGGTCAGATTCAAGGTCCCATAGGCAACTTGTTAGCTTAATAGAGATTTGTATCTTTGACGCTTGGACTCCACCGTTGTGAGTGTACATGCCTTCAAGTTGTCTCCTGGCTTATGGTGACCCCATGGATTTCATAGGAATGCTCAGAGGTGGTTTTGCCAGTTTGTTCCTCTGAAGTAGTGCCTATGGCACCTGTTATTCATTGGTGTTCTCCCATCCAAGTATTACCAGGGGCTGACCTTGCTTAACTTCCAAGATCAGATAAGTTACAATGCTTTCAGGGTGGATTATGCATGCACACACATGCCATCACACGTATAACACTCCCCTACAAGTGTCCTGGAAAGGGCGTGCCTCACATCTGCCTTGTTATGTGGTGAAATGTTGTGAAATGTCAATGTGCAAACAGTCCCGTCCATCAGGTCTTCATAAACAAACACCAGGCTTGTAAAAGCACTCAGCTGACGGAGCTCTGACAGCCTTCAAAGGGCGCCGGCCTTCCACGTCTAGCTATTTAAAGGCTGAGCCTTACAGGCAGAATGTAAAAAATGGCAGGGGAATGGTTGGGCACCACCGTATTGTATTACGATAATATTGACATTGGTGGGGCGGGGTTGGGGGGCGAACATCATGCACAAAAACAGGTTTTAAGCTTGTGGGCCCTGAGTGGTTTGTTTCAGATGGAGAGAATGGTTTCGCTACCTCTCAGGAAATAAGACCAATGCAAAAAATTCCGTGTAGAGTGGATGGAGCTGGAAAAAGGCCGGTGGACACATTTTAGAGAATGGAGGGATGGAGGGGGAAAGGCACTTGGGTAAGAAATAAAAACTATGCATCACATGGAGGAAGTGGATAGAGTTACGATTTTTTCCTTGTGAAATATGAGCGTTCAGAGTTATCCAGGTACAGCCCTGCTATTGGGCAGAATAAAGAGGCTGCCTCATGCTGGGAGGGTATAGCAAGGTGTGGAGGAGAGGGTTGTATGCTTCACAGCTTTTTCTGCACCTCCTAAAGTAGCTGGGTGGTTTATATGCAATGGAGAATGCTTTCCCAATGGTTCTGTTGTAGAAACTGAACTGCCTACCTGGTTGGCTGTAGAACGGACTAAGAAGGGCGCTGTGTTTTTGGTCGGCCATAGTTATCAGTGAAAAAGATTTAACAAGATTTGGAATAGACAAAAGGTGAACTTCTTCATACGACATGCAATGAATGTCTTTCATTTGCTGTTAGAAGCAGTGGAGATGACCCTCAAACTTGGTTAGACAAAATTGTGGGTTTTGATATTTTAAAAATTTTAGAGAAACATAACCAACAAACAGTGCATATGAGATCCAGTACAGTGAGGTTATCAAGTTTGCAAATCTTGACTTTGTTATTGTGTGTCTTCAAGTTGTTTCCAACCCTAAGACAACCCTATCACGGGGCTTTCTCAGATTTTGTATGTGTGAGACACCCAAGGTCACTCAGTGGGTTTCCATGGGCAAGTGGGGAATTGAACCCAGGTCTCCAGAGTTATATTCTAATGGTCAAACCACTATTACTAAAAAAGTCTGCAACTGATTTGTCAAAAAAAAAAAAAACTCTCCAAAAATCGACAAGGAGGCGGGGAGAAAAAAGACTGACATTTTCATTTTCATAGTTAATAAATACATATCATGTTGCGTAGAAGTCTTAGGTATCTCTCAGAGCCCTTACCATTTCAGTTAATTTTGGTGGCGCAGATTTGTTGAGTCTAAGGCTGTCAGCAGCTAACAGTTCGGATCATTATGTGGGAACTCTTGTTTTAGAGGACATACCAGTTCTGGACTTTGTAGAAAGTTCTTGAGTGTTTGGGGGAACAAAATTAAAACCAGTTGTCATACCCCTCCAATTTTGTGGAGGGAGGCACAGGAAGCCTTGGAGAGGAAGACACAGTGTCAAGGGCCCAACTTTCCTCACCCCTGGCTTTTATTGTACCACAAATTCCATTTGTGTGTATTAGAGACTTAGATGAAGAAAAATTCAGTGGCCTGACTTACGGGTCTTTTGTATGTGGGGTGTGTGTGTCCAGCAGATTTCACTCTACACTGGCAGGGAAGCATTTAAAGGTTGTTTATCTACCGTGCTATGGTCCGAAGTCTTATATGAGATGAGACCATCTTTACATCTTGGTCATGTCACTTGTATGAACTGGCCCTAAGGCCTTAGATATGATGAAACAGAGAGGCTAAGGATTGATCCCTCCCTTCTCCAAAATTTTCATTTTGTTTCTTTTATATGCCACCTTTCTTCCAGAGTGGGACCCAAAGTGGTTCGCAAAAAGGATCAGCTAAAAATACAATTAAAACCATCCCATTAAAAAATAGATTAAAAACAGTATAAAATCATTTAAAACATGTAAAAGTTAGTAACAAGGCACCCCATCGTTAGAAGGCCCCCTGCAAGTAATGGCACATTAAAATCCTGTTAAACAAAACAAGTAGAAGCAAAACAGGGAGGGGGCAGCCTGGTCTCTTTTGGAAGGGAATTCCAGAGGGCCGAGAGCAGCCCCTGCGAAGGCTATCTCCTGCGTCTCACCAAGCAAGCAGGAAACTGATTCCAGGCATGTCAGCCACGGCACAATGTATTGCAAAGGGATCTTTGGGATGCAGACTGGTTCAAGCAAAATGCAAAGCAAATCTGTTATGCCTCACAGTTGCTCTTTGCAATCTCCAAAACACACCCAGTGCTTCTGTGTGGCTCCATGGCCCCAGGAGGCATTGGTACTTGAGGGGTGTAGCCTGTACTTTAGGACGGCTGCTTTCTTGCTGCATTTTCTGACTGCACGACTTAGAGAACCTTCAGGGAACCACAAGCTTCCAAGGACATAATCGTTCAACAACGTCAAAATATGCATTTTCCATCGCATAGGCCCATCTCTATTGTTCAAGATCTTTGGTCAAAGGAAGAAAAATTGCCCCTAGGATTTTGTTTTAGCAAATGGTTGCGGTTCTGAAATTGTTTGTGAAGGGGGCAGTGGCTGAGCTTGGTGGGGCTTGAACTTCAGAGGCGTGCGCAGCAGGGGTCAGTTTGTGGGTGGCGGAATCGGGAGTCACCAGTTTGGCGCCACGGCTGTCCCCTGCTTGGCTCAAAATGTTATTATGGCCCTGGATAAGTGACAGAAATGATAGCATCAAAAATGTGCACTAGTAAAACCTTGTTAAGGAAACGCCACCCTCGGAGGAGTGGGGGAAATGGCCCTTGGAGGTGATCGCAAAGGAGGAAGCTGGTACGGGTGGAAGCAAAGTGTTCTGACGGGTGCATCTGGATAATAAATTTTGTCGCTTTATGCGACGATGACCACGAAACAACCCCGGACGGAGTGCCTCTAACTGAAAATGCTGGCAAATATGGCATGGGGGATTTCTGCCTCCTTAAAGAGGCAAATGTTAACTTTTAAAAATTGCTTGTGTTAAGTCTGTGAAGGAAATGGTCTTTTGAGGAAGAGCATGGAGTTTTGAATTGATGCCTGTCACCTCCTTCTCCCCCTCCACACTCGGTTTGCTAATAGGCCCCGCAAGCTTTCTCTGGAAACAACAGGGAGTTCATGTGCATCAGAGAAGACTATCCCCCGGAGGTAGGAGAGGCATGGAAATTCCAGATGCTGTTTCAGACTGACAAAGACAAAAATGCCAGGCTTCAAAATTTAGGATTTTGAAGACAGATACACATACCTACACATGAGATCCATAACAACAACAGCATCAAGCTGTTGGCAGTCCTAATAGGGAATGCTGCTGTTTCAAAGAAGATTGGAATCACCGTGCTTGAGTGGATGTACTGCCCAGCCAACACCAATACGATAATCGCTTTCATACTCATCAGTTAGCCCACCTGCAGCCCTTTTAAAGTGGTGGTTTTCAAGCTTCCTAGTTTTGAGGTGCTTTCTCCATCATGAGGAGTATTTGCTGAAGAATTCCGGCCCTTCTCTTATGGGACTGGGAGCTGCAGAAGAGTTGAGAGGTCCAGGACCCATGCCCGGTTCATAAAGGGTGGGAGCCATCACGACTGGCTCTACTGTTAGGCAGATGCCTCGGGTGGAAGATGCTGAGGACAGGGTAGTAGGTTCCCACCATTTCCCTTGAACGTCCTAAGGTATATCCTGCCCTTCAGTCCATTAAATTAGCTCATGGCTCTAAAATGGGGTAGAGGAAACGGTCCCTTCACTAGACTAGAAGTAAGATCCAACAGCCACTCTCGCTAGCTTCTGTACACGGACAGAAGAGGGCAGAATGCCATCATGTCCCTGGCCCGTAAGTCAGGGTGGAGGAATTAGCAAGAGTAGGCAAGGTCAGGAGCTAGTATGTGAGCTACAGATGCAGCTGCTCTGTAATGAAGTTTAATTTAGCTCACGGGCACTAGAATGGACTCTGTCACTTCAGATACTATGTTGAGGGGATGCTGTCTTGTTCCTCCTGTAAAACAAACAATCCTGCCACTAAAACACAAGGAGTAGAAAGGCTGCAGTCCACCTCATTCCTTCCTTTCTGTGCCAACTTTATACTTGCATTGACTCCTTTTGTTGTGGTGGGGCCTTTAAAAATAGGATGATCACCCTGGCACTTGGAAATGTTACAGTCCGGTTTGCCACCTGTGGACTCACCAATCTCGTTCTCCCTTTGTTGTCTCCTTCATGGATAGACCGGGCCAGAGAGGATAGATGGCAGTGGAGGGTACATTAAGTCCAAGAAAGATAGGAGCCCATCAGATGCAGCAGGAAAGGACGAAGGTCTTTCATAGTCATAGTTAGATGGGATCAGAAGAAGGCATGGCCAATTAAGACAGGAAGAAAAGAAAAGCCCATTAAACTGGTTTAACCCAAGGAATATTTAAACTGGTTAAACCAAGGAAGGCCTAAAGCTCTTCCTAGGCCTTTTCACACCATAGGGTTCTAGTGACATATTTAGCTGCATCCTGTCGATTTGCAGTTTAGGAAGAGCTATTTTGAAATCTTAGGCTGAGAAGTCTAGTGCTTCCCCCCAAAACTACAAACCCCATGATTCCATAGCGTATTACCATAGCAGTTAAAGTGGAAGTGTGGCACTATAACTGTGTAGTGTAAAAGCACCCAGAAACATAGGTGTGGCCACATAGTTATCCGCTCAGCTCCCTGCAGGCCTGCAGTTCAAGTCCATTGTTGGTTCCAACAGAACAAAGCGCTCAGGAGCTTGGTCCCATTCCTTCTCCCCTGCCAGAATTTCCTCTACTCCTCCTGCCTGCATCAACACATAAAGCTTCTGCTACCCCTTCTCTCTTGGGCACCATCAAATATTTAGCCCCAAACGCTGTACAGTCACTCGAAGTGCTGCCAGGGAGCACAGCTCTACTCAGATAGCACGGACGTGTGAATGCAGCCAGCCGATGGAAGCCACCGGTGTTAGGGAATTCCCGGACGGCCCTGCTTGCCGCTGGCAACAACTTGACAGGCCTGAGCCCCCGCTGGTTTCCTATTACTGGCACCGAGAGGGCCAGAGGCGGCCTGGCGTCACAGACCAGGAGGCTGTGGCTGCAAGAGAGAGAGCCGTTGCCTGCGGAGGCTTGGCTGACTGTAGAGCCCGTGTAATTAAGATGTCCTGAAATCCTTCACCTGAACCTGTAATTACCTGGATGCTATCAAGGAGGCTGGTTGTTACAGACAGTGGCTTCATTCAGGGCGCTCGCCTCACATTGCTGACCTAAGAACCAGTGACTCAGCACAGGAGAGCAATCTGTCCCATTTTTGAGTGTGTGCATCATAGCAATGCAAAGAGAACCGAGGGAGGGCCAGAGCTCGGTGGCAGAATGAGTCCTCAGCATCTCTAGTTAAAGGTGCTCCATGCTGGGAAAGGCCAGACTTTTGTGAAGCACGTTCTTTATGTGTGGAAATGCCCAGGTTCAAATGTCCAGTACAGCTAGGAACCAGGGTCTTCAGAAAGAGCCTCTGCCAGTCAGTGCAGGCAGTACTGAGTTAAGTGGACAATTGGTCAGATGCAGAAGAAGTCATCTTCCAGACTTCCAAGGTGATGCCCATAGATAATTTTGGCTCATCATCTTAGTTTGTTTGCAACAGAGGTGGGAATCATTTGGCCCCCCATAAGTTTTTGGTCTGCAACACCCAGCAGCTCTTACCAGCATCGCCAGTGGTGATAAAAGCTGGGAGTTGTAATCCAACACCTCTAGAGGGTCTCGTGATTTCCATCCCTGGTTTACCTGGTATCATATCAAGGTAAGCTGTAGCTCAGAGACAGAGGACTTGCTGTTCATACGGAAGGTCCCCGGTTCAGTTTCCAGGATCTTTGCTCCAGAGCGAGAGCGCCTGGAAATGACTTTGTATTTGGATTAGAATATTGCTTGAGCAAGAGTGGTCTGAATATTCTTTTCATCCTGAATTCTGACAACTCCTGGCCCCTGATTCAACTCCAATAACTGCCTGTGGCTGGGTTTTGATGTACCCTTATTGCCCGAGCTCTCAGAGGAAGCTTTCTACATCTTCCACTAATACTGGAGCAGATAAAGGAGGCACCCTTGCAAAGATGACTAACTTTGGTACCTGCCTCTGATGGCTTGAACCATGAAGCCTTCTCCTGTCTCCATCTGTGGTTTTTGACCACTTTACAGTAAGGTGGAACACTGGAGTAAGCTTTTATATGTAGCTGTAGCACAACTCCATAGGCAGCTGCTAGCATTATTGTGACTTCTGGACCCAAGGGCATCCTAAGCTTAGACACGTAGGATGAGAAGCTATTGGTGCTGATTCCCCAGCAATACCAATATTGTAGTGGCTGAAGTTCAGCTGGTGGCAACCGTTTCGTTTTTCCCAGAAGCAACATCTTGGAGAACGTAGGAAAATCAAATTTGGTGTCCCAAGAGGCTGCTTTCTAAATGGCCTCTGCCATTTTACAGAGCAGTTCCTTTAAAAAAAAATCCACCATTCTACAAGGGTAGGAGGCAAAACCTAGGGGAGCTTTGCCTTGTTGGAAAATACCAAACAGAGAACCTTTTGCTGAGGGTCTCTGTCAACTCGGAGTTGACCCTGTTTTTATCCGGCTTGCAGGGCTTGAGATTGTTTCCGCTAGGCTTGATGAGAAAGTGGAGTGTTGGTTGAGAGCACCAGCCCTGACTTTGGTTAGCTTGGCATTATCCACCCAATTGCCGGGAGGCGAGGAAATTAATATTCTGCGGTCTCTAAATCAAGTTGAAATGGGAAGACAGTGACCTGTTGCACGTGCAAACGTTTAGAACAGGACGGCTGAGAGAGCCTCCTGCAAGGAGAACCTCATCAAACTGCTACCGTACGTCTTCCATTTCTCTAGCAGGAGCTGTCTCCTATGATTGATGTCTTAACCAGCTACTGGGGCTCAGGAGGAGGTTGTGAGTGTACTATTTTCTTCTTCCTCTTCCTCCTCCTCTTCCATAACAAACGTCTTAACAGGGTCTGTTGCACAAGAAAATTTCACTATTTTCACCTGGGGGTGGCAGACGGCTGGGTAAAGCCACTGCAGAATTTAGTCAGGCGTGAAGCTTTGGAAGGAAGCACACTTGCGAGAAAAAGTGTCTCTTCACAGGTATTTGGTGCCAAGATGCAAGGGAGCCTGCTGGAAGACCCTAGGGTGAGCCACAGGGACATGAGCCCCAAGCAGACAACATGGAACCCTTGGAAAGATGGGTTAGAGGCAGAAATGCAGTCCAGCCAGGCAGAAGGAAGAGAGGCCTCACAGTTTGGCTAGGCGGCTCACGCTGAGGAGCTAGCTCTAAAGTTGTGGGTTTATTGAGACTGATGTGCTGGGACTGGCACATTGAGCGGGGTCAGCTGGCTGGTCTTGCAGCTGCAGTGGTCCTTTAAATGCCCTCCTCCGGGCATGGACACACAACCCTTTAACACTGGGTGGAAGGGGGTTCTTCACAACCCTTGGTGGCCACAATCCGATTGCAGGGTTGTTGGCTCAGATGAAGCAAGCCAAGAGTTTTGCCCCCGTCACATATTCCAAGGCAGTGCCAAGTGTTTACTTGATGGTCGCTCCTTTTCCATTGAATGAAGCATCAAAGAAGTCTGACATGATCTGTGCTGGTGAGCGGAGTGGCCTTGCTGCCCGAGTCTACAGCCTACCAAAGAACCCCTAGTAGGTCTTGGGGCTGTGTGTTTGGGCCACCAAGAGAACACAGTCGTGCGGAGGAGGTGGTGGTTTCAGGAGACCTGGAATGGGAAAGGGAGGAAATAACGGAGGCTGGCAGGACGTGCTAAGGGCCTCCTCCAAGCTGATGTACAGTATCAGGACCTACTATGATGGGGTTCCGCAACAGGCAGCCTGCTTAAAAACCTAAAGTCAGCTCTCTCCCTTAGCCAGGCTATGCCTCAAGAGAGCGGGAGACAAAGGTCTGAGAACTAAGCGTGTTGCGAAAGCCTCACAACCTGAATGGCATCTCTGGTTATCTGGTATCCCATTGCTTGAATATTGCTGGAAGCATTCCACTGCAGGATGCCAGTCTCTACTCCTCCAGCCCATAAAATGGCTGTAATCTTTCTTGGAAGGGACAGAGAAGACCACCATTAAAGTGATGACATACATCCTAATAGCATGAGAGAACAGTGGACTGTGCCAAGGGCAGAGATTTGACCGGAAAGGTGTCTGAGCCAATTCCTCTCACAGAGATGAGAAAGACGGACCAAGAACTAGGTCTGAGGATGCGAAAACTGTCCAGCTGGCTCCTTGTGAGCTTCTCTATTAAGTTCTCTGGCCGAAAGGTGAGGTATAAATACATTAGAGAGCCAGCAAAGGTGTAATTGTTTGAGTGTTGAACTAGGGCTTTGGGAGACCAGGGTTCAGTCTCCCATTCAGCCATGAAAACCCACTGGTGAGTCACACTCTCTCAGCCTCAAGAGGAAAGCAATGGCTAACTTCCTCTGAATATATCTTGCCAAGAAAACACTGTGATAGGTTCACCATAAATTGGGAGTCAGCTTAAAGGGAAATAGCAACAACAAGTAAACAACAAAACATAACAAAACAAAATAAAATACAGGGGCATGAATAGGAAGAACTGAATGCAATTTGCACAACAAACCAAACTTTGTTGCAAGATTGCTGAGAAGAACAGTGTGTCTCTCTCTTACTGCAAGGTAACATTAATAGCTAGGCTTCAACTCAAAATATCCTTTTTAAGAAGCAGCGGTGAAAGATACATGGAAATCTTGCAAATGGCAGTTACACTTTACTTCTCTTACACACACACAGACACACACACTTTATTGTTTCAGCTCATGGCCACTGCAGTTCCATCTCTGTAAATAAAACATTTACAGGAAGGCAGGAGTATAAGAAACATAACCAGCAAAATAATGGGATGACAATTGTCATGTTTGCTGCCTCCCCCCACCCCGTGAGACTCTGCTGAACTTTTGAACCGCCATATAGCCAGCCCGCATTTAGGAAAGGCTTTGGAAGGAAAGGAAGGAATGAAGCTGTCCCCACTGTCTTCCTTTTTGGTGGGGAGGGACCTCCAGCCCAGATGGAGTTGCAACCTTATTCCATAGCCTTTGTTCCAGTGAGTTGGTGATCTCCATCTATGTACCCCCACATTCCCTGCTCTGAGAGATATTCAGGGGTGGGAATGCGAGCTGCCAAAAGATGCGGCAAGTCGGCTACCAATTGGGGCTCACCAACCTGCTCAGGCAGTCAAAATGCCCTCCGTGTCATAGTCTGCCGTGTGACTTTTAATATGGGTGGGAGCTTTGAGACCAGCCTCGCTCTCCAAAGCCTTTGGATAGTCCTGACACATACCCTTTCAGAAACCAGAAATCTTCTCCTACACATTCTCTATTGCAAAGTTGAGTCCCACCGCATTTGCAGTCGGTCCGCCACTTTTGTGGATTCAGCATTTGCGGATTTGATTATTTGGGGGTTATTATATTTATTTAATTCATTTTTTAAAAAAATCTTACTGCATTTGCCTCTCCCATGGGAAAAAATGTGTTCTGTTTAGGAATCCCTAGGTCCTCCAGTGCAATTCCATAGCCCACTTCTAGAGTCACACTAGAGATTCTTAGAGAGAACACTTCTCTAGGTGTTGCTAGGTTCTCCAATGTCACTCTATGGCACACTTTTACTGGAGGTTAACCATAAAATCACACTGGAGGACCTAGTGATTCCTAGAGAAATGTTCTCAGGTTAAAAAAAAATCATTTGTGATTTTTATTTTTATTTGCAGTTTTCCCACTTTTGCAAGGTTCTGCATCTCTATAACAGGTGCAGGTACATGTAGCTCTCCATATATCACAGAATTGCAACTTCTATAACCTTTTCCCATTGGCTGTGCTGGCTAGACCTGTTGGAAGTCTGTGACTGGCTGGCTGGCTGCCTTTCTTTCTTTGTTTCTTTCTTTGTTTCTTTCTTTGTTTCTTTCTTTGTTTCTTTCGTTCTTTCTTTCGTTCGTTCTTTCCTTCCTTCCTTCCTTCCTTCCTTCCTTCCTTCCTTCCTTCCTTCCTTCCTTCCTTCCTTCCTTCCTTCCTTCCTTCTTTCTTTCTTTCTTTCTTTCTTTCTTTCTTTCTTTCTTTCTCTCTTTCTCTCTTTCTCTCTTTCTTTCTGCCTGTTTCTGTAAAGCACGCTGGATGAGGACATAACAAGAACCCTGCTTGATCAGACCAGCTTGGCTGGATCTTGTCCACGTTCCTGTTTCCCACAGTGGCCAACCAGATAGTGCCTGGTTTTTGGAGGCATGGTACTATACCAGAATACAGATACTATATAGCAAAGCTTGGAACGTTTTGGATTATAGGTCCCAGGACTCTCCCATGCTGGCTCAGAGATTCTGATAGTTATAGTCCACCAAAAATAATTTATTGAAACTCTAGTATACAGCTATCACAACCAGTTGCTGTTGATAGTGCAGTCAAGCAATTTAGAAGAAATTAATGATCATCTTCTAGACCAACATTCAAAATTCCTTGTGCCTAAATAATTCCATTGGAATTGCATGGCACTTTGTCTCACGGAAGACTTGCTGTGCCTCTGTTGATACCAAATGGATGTTTAAGAGAGCTACCTTTAAAAAAAAAAAAAGCAAGGGTATTAACTCTTAATGGAAGGTTATCATTTCCCCCTGTCCTTAACCAACAGAAATCCCTGGGAAGCACAACCTCTCATCAAGACGCCACTGTGAACCATAACGTGAAGCACAAAGGCAAGGCTTTGGCTGCCTTTCAGATGCCTCCTCCTCTTTCACTCTGGTGCTTTTTTGTCTTTTGCTTCCTCCCTTTGGCTTCTTCTATGATGAGTGCTGCATGACTTCTGCTTAGGCTATACGTGCAAGTTGGCCACAGCATCTGGAGAGAGCATCAGAGCTTGCATCTTCACCACAGTTCTCTATCCAGCTTTACCTATAGGGATCATTTTCTGCTTGACCATATTTCTGCCTATGGCTAACTCCTGAAATCTGCACCTTGCCTTGGATTGGTGATTCATTGGTGGCCTAGCAGACATGCAACAGAAGTCTGTATACTAAGTGGCCTAAGTTGTTGTGATGGAAGCTGGGCACAAAGGACTACACTGAGGAGCTAGCATCAATGGTATTAAAACCAATAAAGTGTTAACACAGTCAAAATGGAAAAACCAAATAAACAGGGTAATAGTCATTCAGCTCTACATAACCAGTTCACCTGGGTGCACATTACACACAGGTGTAAAGATGTTTGAAAAGTTCACTATTGCAGATGAGCTCAGTTTTTTAAAAAAATGACTGAAATCTTGACATCACCTGTTTAAAAATGAGTCTGAAATAGTTGGGATTTAAGAGCAGAGAGTTAAAGAGCCCAACAGTTTGGCTCCCTGTAAGGCAGTTTCTCTGTTCAGACCAAGATTCACCAATTTGTTACCCTTTAGATGTGTTTGACTGCAATGTACATCATTCTCCAGCCAGCATGGCACACTGCCAGAATTATGTGAGCTGTTGTTCAGCCCATCTTGAGGGCAGCAAATTGGGAAAGGCCACCCTCGCATGCGGCACCATGACATCCTTCCAGATGTGCTTTCCAGTTCTTTTAAAGCTTTCCTTTTGACCTGTAAACCGAATGATGGAATGTGGATTGCAAAAACTTGGTGCAGCCACTCTCACATTTATTGTTGTGTTTCTTTACAAGATCTGCTGTCCTATACATATCGAAAACTTGGTTCTGTGGTAGATAAGCCGGAACCTATAAAAATACTTTTGTCCTTTTGTGGTTGGGTTCTTCTCACAGTGTAATGTTGCTTGTGTTGGATATCTCTGCTTTGGTTTGGTCTGAATAGGGAAAAAGGCAGAAGATTGTATCGTAATACTGTGACAAGCCTTCTGTATTAGCAACGCTGCACGTTTTATTAGAATTGCATAGGGTAAGCCCAATCTGCTGTGAATCTTTACAGAAGATCTGATCATCTTCCTGGGCAAGGATCCAGTGAAACTGGAAGCCTACCAAATCTGAATCTCAAGACATTCTTGTTCATCCATTTAGATTCCATTGGCTCTGGAAACCAATCTCTGGGGATGGACGAGAAATTCATTGGCTTTACATTTCCCTATGGAAATATCCATTGCAGAACTCCTGAGACTGGCAGTGGAATGATGAGCATGTAGCCTTGGAAATCCATACATATCCAAGGCTAGCAGTACACTTTGTAGGGAAAGAAGATGCACATAAAATGAAAAATGAAAAAAGGCATACATTTGAAAAGTATGCACAGATATATTCCATTAAGAGGGGAAGTGTGTCACTTGGAAAAATTTGTACAAACATGTGTGCATTCAAAAAATGAAGGCAAATATCTTGCAGTATAGAATGAGAGAAGAACAAGAATGCTGGTGGAATTCTGAGTAACATGACAAAAATGAGACTGACAGATTTTTACATCCTTGCCAGTTCCATCTTAAAGAGCCACTTATTTGCCTCGTGGGTCACTCTTTCAGTTCGTGACATGAGTGAGTTCTTTACAGATGCTGAATATCATGGAGCTTGAATGCTGCAGGTCAGGTTGTGATTTCTTGCCCTTTACACCACTGACCAGAGGAAGGCCCTATAGCCATCAATCAGCCTAGATTTATATCTTGCCCTCCAGCATTTCATGGAGGAAAAACCAGGGCCCATGTGGCCAAGCAATGCTAGCGTGTGGCCAAGATGGCAAAGATTATTAATGCGGAAGAACACTCAAGCCGGAAGAAGTTGCAGCAATTTGCTTCTGCCTGGGCCTGCTGGGGAGGTAACACTCAATTCTCCCTCTTCTCCCGCTGCTGAGTTGAGTGCAGACTGCTTTTGCCCACTGAACTCAGTTTGTAGTAATTGAATTGAGCTGAGGACAAAGGGAAATGTGGAAGGAAGAGGAGAGAAAAACTGGGACATTTTAAAAGCAGCTCAAAAAGTGGGATGGCAGAGGATTGACCAGGACTGTTCATGCCAAATCAGAACTGTGTGTGTGTGGGGGTATTTTATATTCTGGTGTAGATAATTATGTGACACTTGCAGGCCAGTCCCATGCCACAGGGTAAAATAAAACCCACTCGTTGCCAGTGTTTCCGAGGGACAGGTGAAGCCCTAGAACGTGGGGCATTGTTCACAAAAATCAGTCTTGCCAAATGCAAAATAAAAGGGTGCGGATAGCGAATGCCACAGATCATCAACGATTCTTCTTTGTTTGCGGGGAATAATTAATACCAATGCATATTCAGAAATGTACTTGTCCAGAAACAAGAACAGGATTCATCTCGGTTTTGACGTCGGCTGACTTGTTTTTTTGTTTGATTGAAGCCACTGTTGATCATCTCGCGTTGATAGGGTTTGAGATTAAGAGAGGTGGAAAGTGTTGATTCTAATTAGATCTGACACCCTCATCTTCCTCTGCAGAGTAGCGCAAAGCTCGGGGTTCCCAGTAGGCTCCTGTCGAAAATGCAGTATTCATTGTGCTCGAGATAAAAAAGCTCCCGGCAGCTTCCAAAGAGGTCCCCATTACCAGCTTCCTCCCCCTGTTTTTGCAGACTTCACGTAATGAATATCAAACATTGGCGAGACTGTTAAGTGTCTCTTTACAGGTTCCCTTCTTTTTGCTCAGCATCTTAACTGGAAGCTTCATCTCCAGATCCCAGAACAAGAGGTGGTGGGTTGTGGTTATCCAGTAGAAGGACAAAGCCACTCTGTTTATACTCCGGAGCACTGTGGTCTTTACAAGTGTGAGCGGGAGAACAACACAGGATCCTGTTCAGTGGCCACATGCATCTGGTGGAGACATCTCTGGGCAACACCTTCAGACAGCGTGTGAAGTGGCCCCACATGTGTAGACAGTGGGGATTCTGCTAGCCATGGTATCTCCACATCACTCCACACAAGATGATGAAACAGGCACGTAGGACTATTTCACGTATTGGATAAAAATCCTAGTGAAAGCATGCCTTCTGTGTACAGGAGCATCAGGGAGCATGGCTGCTGAACACAACCTCATTTCCCCTCTCAAAATGGCAATTGTGTGCCATGTACATTTTGGAAAGATGAAGAGCAGTTTCTGTTCTGCTTTCCACTGGGGTTGTCTTTCAAAAACCACATTTCTGCCTCAGCTCCTCCTCCTCAGCTTTTCCTTCTCAGCTCCTTCTAATGATGTTGGAACATAATCCCAACTCCTTCCATTGGTTCCAGGCATCTGAAGTCATTGCTTGCTTAAGCGTTGATCGTTTGTCTCTGCATTTGCAATTGCCCAGAAGAGCCTGGATTGTTCCCCATCCCCAAAATGCCTACCCTCCAAGTTTTGCGGATGAAAACTGGGATACATGCAGCCATGCAACATCAAAGTGTGGTCAGGAGGGCAAAAGTTATTAATGAGGAAGAATGCACAAGCTAGGAGACGCCGCAGCAGTTTGCTTTTGCCTGAGCCTCCTAGAAAAGGAGAAGGAATTAATGATGGATGCCAGTTTTTTAAAAGTGAGATATTAAAGTCATAATTCCCATTAGAAGGAAAATTAGATGTCTAAAGAAACCAGGATTCATATCTGAAGCTCTCAGGTGAGCTGAAATTGAAAAGGGGCATTTATAAGATGTGGAAGAGAACAAGCAAGTAGCCAGTATTTTTAGGGAGGTAAGGTCAGAAGGTCAGGTTGAATTAGACTTGGAAGAGGCATTAAATATAATAAAAATGGAGTGTGTGGTTAGGTTGGCTGTGTTTGGAGAAAAGGGAAGAATAAGGAAGTGGGAAGCCTACATGGAGAAGATGGGGAGATGTAAATGGATAACAAAGAGAAAACAAGACTGCTCAACATCTACTTTCCCTCTGACGTCTCCAAGAAGGAAGACAGTGCTCAGTCTGGTGAAATTAGCCTGAATGATGAAACCCAAAATAAATAAAGAGGGCATATGGGGAAACTTAGCTATTTTAAATGAATTCAGGTCCCCAGGACCAGATGAACTTTATTCAAGAGTACTAAAAGAGCTTGCACATGTAATCTCATAGCTTCTCTCTGTAATCTCTGGGGATGCTTGGAGAACAGGTGAGATCCATACAGACTGGGAGAGGGCAAATGCTATCTCCATCTTCAAAAAGAGAGAAAAAAAAGGACCCTGACAACTATCAATCAGTCACTGATGCCAGGAAAGAATCTGGAACATCTCACTAAGCAGTTGGTGAGCATTTAGAAAAGAACATCAAGGTTCTTTGTGATGTTCTTCCAGGCAAGCGGGTCAAGTAAGAGCAACATGATGCTCCCGTTAGCTGTATTTGTAGCTGGCTGACAGATGGAACCCAAGAGTGCTCGCCAAGGGTTAATCTTCGTCCTGGAGAGAAGTGATGTGGGGCGCTGCAGGGTTCTGTCCTGGGCCCACTGTTTTTTTACGCCTTTATAAATGATTTGGAGGAAGGGAATATTCATCAAATCTGCTGATGACACCAAACCAGGAGGGGTGGGCTCAGAAAACTGAATGAGGTTTCAAGATGGCTTTGGAATACTGAAGAGCTGGGCCAAAACCAACAAAATGAATTTCAGTGGGGATAAATATAAAGCCCTGTTTTAAGACAGGAAAAATCAGGTGTACAAATATCGAAGAGGTGACACCTTGGCTTGACCGTTTAGGTCTGGGAAGGATCTAGGGGTCTTAATAGAACACCAATTAAACACAGGTCAACAGTGTCTCAGTTTCGCATGTGAAATTTTGGAGTGTATGAACTGAATGCTGGAAAGCAGTTGACCCTCCTCCATCGTGGGGGGGGGGGGTTGCATGGAATGTAAAGGAGAGAAGGTCACGTGTTTCTCTGGCCTTTACAGATGAATTTTGACCCTGCTTAAATATATAGAAGAATTTAAACAGAGTTCTGTTCTCGTACAGATCAGTCAGTCCAAGGCCTTCTCTTAAAATGCAGTGGAACTAACACCAAAGTAATTTTAAAAAGAGAAGGAAAAGAGGAGGGGGGAGATCCTCACATGCCACTGTTCTATTTTTTATCTGTTTCCCTTTTTGTTTTCAAATATAGCATATTGTAAAACACAGAGAAGTACATTTTTCCCTTAAAAACATGGATAAAAAATTCACCATATCCTAAGTGAGCCGTTTCCCCTTTGATTTGAGTCTAAAACATGGGTAAAGGAAAATTGTGCTGCAGCTGCATTATGCATTTTACAAAAGAACATATGCGTACATTTAAATCATTTAAATTTTTCCTTTTTGGTTTCCCTTATTCTTAAATCTACATGGAAGCAAAACAGCAGCCACTGTGCAGTGCCCAGAAAGAGCAGAAACTTGAAAGCACTGTTTTTAAAAGTTTGATGCAAAATAAGGTGAACTAAATTGGAAGTGATGCTCTTCTTAGCTTAAGATTTTTTTTGTTTTGTTTTTATTGCAAAGTTTTCAGCCTGGAAAATGCCACCAAAACTTGAAAAACTGTTGACTGGTGTGCATTTGGATGCTGGGAAGCCAGATACAAGGCCGGCTGAAGGTGTGACAGTTTTTACCCTTAGTTTTTACCCTTAATTTTGTTCCGACCTATTTCCAGATTAATCTGCAATTATTCATAGACATGTAAATATGTATGATCTCTGAAAATACCATGCCCTCCAACCGTTCCAGTTTGTCAGGGAGGATCCCTGTGAATCTTCTGCCATTCCATTTTTTTCCACTGCTTCGAAAATCTCCTTGCTTATCTCTTGTCCTACTGTTTTTCCCCTTTCTGTCCAATTTACTTCAGTTGCTACAAATTTGCTTCGAAGTGCAGAGGTGGTTTATGCCTAGTTTGCCTCAACAGGGACTGAGAAGAGGAAAAGGCAAAATCTTACCCATCCCAGTAGGCTCTGACAAAAGCAAACTGTTGCATACTTTCCCAGCTTGTACGTTCTTCCTCATTAATCACTTTTGCCATTTTGGCTGCCTTCTGATGTTTCTTGCCCGCAACGCGTCTCAGTTTTTGTGAAATGTTAGAGGTTATGAAATACAAATTCAAAGGCAGGCGTCGATTGTGGCTAAATAGATAAGAATTGTGTTGCAACATTTGAAGAAATGACAAATCCGACAGGATACTTAGATCAACAGCTTACTCAGAAGAGTGAAAGCCAAGTCATTTCTACATTTGGAGACAGCTGGTAACTTCCAAGTCCTTTTTTCAGTGGCAATGGTGTACTGTCTGAAATGCTGGAGGCTAGGAGATCTCAGTGCACAAACTCTCTGCTGTAGTCTTCTGTACTCTCAACCTTAGCTTTTGTCCTAGGGTGAGTATATCTGTGAAATGTTAGAAGGTTACAACAATTAAAAAGAAACAGTTGAAACCCATAGAATACAAAAGTTAAAACATAATTAACAATAAAAAAGAATTAAAAGAATGTTAACATACAGAATTAAAAATTCACATGCTCATCAGCAACACAGTGTCCAGCCCTTTCTGTCAGACAGGCCACATATAATCATGGTCGAACACTTTCGGAATACAAACATCTTTACTTGACCGGGGAAAGAAAGCAGGGAGGGTACCAGTCGGACTTCTCTGGGAAGGGAGTTCCAGGGCCTGGGGGCAGCCACTGAGGAGGCCCCCTCCCGCGTTCCCACCAGATAGACATGCAAAGGTGGAGGGACAGAGAGAAGGGCCTCTCCAGGAGATCTCAAAAGCCCAGGTTGGTTCATAAGGGAGAGGATACTGTGGGGTCTCTTCTCCTCTTTGTGGTGAAGGAAGAAGCAATTTATATGTTTGAGAGGATTGACTGGCAAAGTGGTTTGCCTGACTATATTAACTGGGGAGAAGAGCTTTATTTCCTACAAGGAAAAAAAAGTCTGTCTAAATCAAAAAACCAAATAACTGTCTCTGAAACATTAGCTATTTTTTGCTTTTTTTGCCTCTCTGACCTGCTTGTTTTATAACTGCTGGGAGTTGTTCCGTTATTGTTTTTAATGTCAGAAGAATTCAAATGTGATTTTTTTGATTTTTATTTTTTTTGCACCCAGTCGCAAGTGGTACATTCTGGGTAAAGCTGCGCTGCTCGATCCTGCCAACCATCTCACACACTGGCCCAAAGTCAAAGAAATTCTATATAATGCTGCACACAAAACCGCTGCTGCAGAACATATGCTTGGAGGCGGCGGCGGTTGCATTCCGCCTCTCCGAAAGGTGACAACTCCTGTGTTTGTCATTTACTTTAACATTCTATCTATTTTTTAAAAGGGCTGTAGGGTTGGGAAACCTCTAGCTGCCACGCTTTAAGCTAAGCGGAGTTGGCAGCCCGGCGGTGCGGAAGGCCATTATCTCACCTTTGTGCTTCTAACTGTAGCCACTTGCCTCTTCCTGTTTCATAATACATTCCCCGTGTGGCTGCCGAGAAACTTTTTAACACCTATTGGAGACATTAAATAATCAGTCGTGCCACAGCAGCGAGCCGATGAAAATTGCATGAAGGGCAAATCAGTTTGCTCCTCTTTCTTCCTTTCAGGCCTGCAGATCTGGTCTCTCCCCTCTATTCCAATTCTCCCTCTCCCCGTATATTAAGTGGTTACGTTTTCAGCTCACCCTTCCTTTGATGATTTGAGTGGGACGTTCCCCAAATGAGCCTCTTTTCACATCCTCGTAGCCACCCTGTAAGGCAGGTTATGCTAAGAGCCAAGGTAAGGCTACCTGGTGACCCTCGTGGTGCAGAGATGTGTGTGTGTGTGTGTGTGTGTGTGAGAGAGAGAGAGAGAGAGAGAGAGAGAGTTCAAACCTAGATGTCTCAAGTCCCCGTTTGAAGGGGAAGTAACAGAAGACATAAATCTTACTACCAGTGTATCTTAGCCTTAAGGTACTTCACTAATACAGCTCTTTGCTAATGCAGCACTTTTCAATTATACAGTTGCTGGCCAGTCTGTATTGTATACAGTCCTCTATGACAGTTACCAGTGTGTGGAATTTTTATTATTTATTGTTTTTACTTTGCATCTTTTTTAAGGCCTAGTGCTATTGTGCACTTAATAAATGACTATGTAAATATATTTCTGGTATTTTGTATGCCCTGGCAAATGAAAAAAGGGCTGTGATTTGCCTTAGGGTGATACTCACTTGACAGTGGATTAGTGAGAGGAGGAAGAGGAGGAGGACAGTGATGACGGTATGCTTTAGCCGCTATGTCAGCCTTCCCCAATTTGAGTCCCCAGAGATTTTGTACTATAGTTTCCGTCAGCCACAGCCAGTGTCACCGGTGGTCAGGGTTGATGAGAGTTTGCAGGCAAAAAATAACTGGAAAGTAACACACTAGTGATCCCTGAACTGCATTTTTGTTGTTGTGGGCCTTCAAGTCATTTCCAAATTATGTTATGGGGTTTTCTTGGCAAGATTGTTTCAGAGGGAGTTTGCCTTTGCCTTCCTCTGAGGCTGAGCGAATGGGACATGCCCAAGGTTACCCGGTGGGTTTCCAGGGCTGAGCAGGGATTCGAACCCAGGTTTCCCGGAGTCCTAGTCCAACGCTCAATGCAATACATTACTTAGAGCCAGGCTGAAATTTACCCCTCTTTCCTGCTTTTGTGGACTCATTTTCAGGCCACGAAATTGGGATGCCATTTTAGTTACTTTTGGGAGCCAAGGCACATGAGTCTGAGGAGTAGTGAAATGCGCAGTTTCTCACACACGCGATCGGTTGGTGGCTACCGTCTCCCCAATTCCAGGACGCCCTCGGACGGGGAGCGGCGAAGAGCCGACCCTTGAAAGAGCCACGTGCCCGAGGCCTCCGTCTCTTTCTCTCCTGAAGAGGGCGCTGTGGCTTGGTAAGCACGCTCCCGGGGAGCCGTCTGGGTGAAGCGTGCCCAGTCTCAGACGCGTCCTAAGGTTTCTGCTTTGTATCTCTGCGTCCCTTGCACCTGAGCTGCTGCGCTGTTCGAGCCAGACATTTCCGTCGCTTACGATCTGAAAAGCACATTTTATTCTGGAGTGCCTACCGTCAAGTTAGAACCATGACATGTTCGTCTGCCTCGTGTGTGTGTGTGTCTGTCTGTCTCCCTTTGGGAAAGCTTGGAGCTGGGTGATCTTGAGTGCGCACACCTCTTTCCCTTTCTCTTTCTCCCCTTTTTTCTCTGAAGTCCCGTGAATGTGACTCCTCGATCACCCGCTCACCGCATCTCCTGAGCGATTCCAGGTGTGGGATTGCACCAGGTAATTTCCTCCGGCCGCCTTTCGTTCACCACGGCTCTCTCTTCTGTTGGAAGATTATATCTGCTCACCTGGCCCAGGTGGTGACAGAGGGGCCCTTTGTTTATTCATTTAGGAGGCAGATTAACCCTAATGAATATGGTTTCCTGGAAATGGATACAGAGGGCAATGGGAAAGAGAAGGGCTGGGGGCGGGGGGAGGAGGGAGGGCAAATTCCCTTCTCTTTCTTCACCTGTAAATAATGCCCACCTTTCATAACAGAGCTTTTAAAAAAAAAATCAGGAAGGCATGCAAAATATGTCAACAACAAAAAATATATCTTCTCCCTTTTAAGGCACATTCTTGCTTTTTGCCACTAAAAGCAGCAGGTTGGAGAAGTTTCTTTCAAGGGGGGACCGCCCCCATTTGTTCCTATATAGGTAGCATATTTAATTCTCCTCCTGCCATGTGCTTTGCAAAATCTTTTCTATGTCTGCCTTTCAAAGAAGATTTTGCAAAGCACATGCGTGTATAGGTCCGAATACATAGATATAACCTTGTAGTTAATAGTACTCCCAATTGTGGGGGGAGATACGTAAATATACATACACACTTGTTTTACAACATCTGAATTTTTGTTTGGAGGGTTCACACTATTGTGATTTTTATTTGGGAGGGAAAGGCTTTTTGATTTGCGGAGGAGGCCCATGGGTGTCTTTCTTTGGGAATGCCTTTAACTTTTATGCTTCCTTCCTGCTGAGAAACACAGGACACAATAAATTAAGATTTATCTTTTTGGCTGCTGTTCCGTGGAGCTCCAAATGCCTCCGTTGCCACCTGTTTGAGGTGTTGTATTATGTTTGGAGGCCCTCTATTGTTTCGCTGGTGAAAGTAGAGACACGGGTGTGTAAAAAATAACGTAGCGTCCAGTATTCCACAGATGAAAACTGGGACACATATGGACAAGCAGCAATCGGAGTGTGGTCACAGTGGCAACAGTTGTCAGTGAGAAAGAACAGAACAGTTTGGAGAGGCTTCAGCTGTTTGCTTTTGCTTGAGCCTGCTGGGAAAAGCAAGATCGTACCCTGTCCTCTCTTCTTTCTCTGCTGGGTTAAGTGAGGGCAAACGACCTTTACATTTTGAACTCAGTTTGCAGTAACTGAAGTAAGCTGATGACAAAGGGGGAAAGTGATGGGGAAGAGAGAAACTGGGACATTTTAACGGCAGGTGAAAAAGAGGATTGATTGCGGCTGTACCTGTTAAATTGAATAGTATGAAACGGCTGTATTCGCACATGCAGAACGACTCTTTGACGGCCCTCCTTTCCCACTGGTATGCCTTGGAAAAGGTCCGTTTCTACCCTCTCTGTTCATTTACTCTTGTAGAAAACTGCAAGTTTGCCCCAGAACCTGATGATATCTCTGTTAATTGGATTGAACACTAATATATGTAAGTCATGAAAATAACCTTTTTAAAGTATATTTCATGGTGTATAAGAGATATTTAAATATTTTTCTAAACGTTGGCATTAGGCTATTGGGAGTGATAGTGAAGAGGCATTTTTATTTTGTAAAGATCAGGATACTAGTGTTGATAAGCAGTGGATTGAATTTGTTTCTTTGTAAATATGTATACTTTGGCTATCAATATGATTACATAGTCCTTTCACAATATTTCCGCCTTTTGTCTGGCGGGGCTATTGGAGAGCATAGGAATTTCATGGACCACTGATGAAAACTGGTAGTCAAAATGTGTCTGGCTTCTATTTGTATGAAGAATCTGACAAGGTCCTATTCTAAAACTAGGCAAGCCTGTGTATTAATACATATAAAGTACCAATATTAACGATATAGAAATGAATTTACTTTACTGTTAACAACAGTGCTACACGGTTAACTATAAACATTAAAGAAACTGAATACACAATACAAAAATTATAGTAACTCTATCCAGAGCAGAAGTAATGGTACAAGGTTTCTTAATATCAACAAATATTGTAAACAAAACTGTGAAGGAATCCTATAATCCTGCAGAGGATCCAATGTATTATAAGAAAAGCTCGTAAGCTATATATCAATTACTTCAACAATGGTCATAAACTTCCAGCGATAGATGCGATTTCTTGGACTGCTGATTTTGAGAAGTATTAAATCCAGTTATGTTCATGCAGTATATGTCCAGTGGTGAACAGAAATGTTTAAATAGCTGGTAGCCAGAGATTTCCACCCAAATACAATAGCTAGGTGTCTTGAGATTTTGTGTTCCAGCCAAGCTTCCCATGGGAGGAAATTTCCCAACCCGGGAGCAGCAACCATGAAGTCTCTCTCTCTCATGTCCTCACCAAACAGACCTGTGATAGTAGTGGGACCGAGAAAAGGCCTTCCCACAAAGATCTCAAAAAGCAGGCAGGCATATATAGCGAGATACAGTCTTTTTAGACAGTCTGGATCTAAGTTGCATGGGGCTTTCAAGATCGTGACCAGCAGGTTGAACTCTACTCCAAAATGGACCAGTAGCTAGTGAGGCTGTCCTGGCATTGCTGGAAGGGTGCATGAAAGATGTATTGCACAGCCTGGCCTTGGCACGTGATAAGGCTGGGGAAAAAGTGTCATGTAAGTTAGCAGTTTAATCCACAATCGTGAGCCACAAAACCAGGTGTAGACATGAGTAGAAGCCCTCCCTGTCTCTGCTCCACTGAAGAGGGAGGAACATTTTCTCACATTTTTTTCAGTAAGCGGAACATAAGACACATTATTCCCAAGGCTGGGATGTGTAGACACAGATGTGAAATCCTCTCTAACTTCCAACCAAACTTTTCCAGATCTTATCAGGATAATTTATTCTTTTGCTCCCTGAAGACGAGGAGGGAGGGCAGGTTGAGGGGAGGAAATTCTGACATGTTTTCTTGTGCATAACTTTATATGTTGGAGGGAAAGGGCAGGGTTTTCTCTTTTGTCCACCACACACACTGGGTTGAAGGGGAATACGGTTGGCTTTCACATGCTGGCTTTTCTGCTTACACACACACACACACACACATACACAGGCTCCTTTCGGGCAGTGAGCAAAAAAACCCCAGAATTTATCTTTGGGGTATGGAGGAGAGAAAAAACAAACCGCACTCAGGAGTTCCTTCTTGTCTCCCAAAGCACATATGTGTTGTAAGAAAGGACTTCCAAAAAGAAGACATCATTTTGTCGATAGCAGTAAATCCAGAATGCATTTGTTTGCTTTAGAGCCGGAGATGGTTCCCATCTTTTTGAAAGCTTGTGTTTATCTAACCTTTTGCCAAACCCGAGAGTCTCCAAAATATTTCCAGAGGCGTGAATTGTTCCTCTGGCGAAGTGTCTTGACTCTCGTTCGGTCCAAGTGTGTGATGCTGGGGGCTTGAGCACTTTGTGTTCTGCGGCCGGAGAGGCGGCTTGCCAAGGAGGCTTTTAAAAGCTGGAGTTGGGCGGGAGAGGTTTGGTCCATTTTCCTGCTCGAAGCGGCCAACGTGAGAGTCAGACGTTGAGATTTGGTGTGCCTCTGGGTTGAGTTAGGTTTGAGGCCTGCCAGTTGGCTGTCTCTCCGTGGTCACAGCCGTACCATTTGGTGCCCTTGCTGGCTGAAGGATTCTGGGAGTTGTTGCCCGAAAAAAGCGAACAGTTCCAGTACAATGTGTTAACCCTCTTCCCATGTTCTTTGACCAGGGTATCCAGATTGACCAGGAACCCCAGTCGTTTTTTGAGGGAAAAGAACACGTAGCGAGGCTGTACGTTCCACATCCCTGGATTATGGTGTCACCCTCCAATTGTCACAGTTTGGCAGGGACAGTCCCAATTATTCCTCTGACCTCCCATCTTTTCCAGCTGCTTTTCAGATGTCCCAGCTTCTTGCTCCTCTTCCCACTTCCCCTCTTTGTCTTCAGCAAGCTGAGTTCAGTGTGTAAGAGTAGTTTGCACTAAGGCCATTTCTGCACTACACTGTTATAGTGCTATTGTTCCACTTTCAAGATCCTGTGGAATTCTGGGTTTTATAGTTTCCTGAAGCCCAAGAGCTGTCTGGCTGAGAATTCTAAATGCCCCTCCCTAAACTGCAGATGCCAGGATTCTATAGGATGTTGAAAGTGGAATAATAGCACTGTAACAGTGTAGTGCGGAAATGGTCTTAGCTAATTCAGCAGGGAGGGAGGAGAGGAGAGGAGAGGGCAGAGTCTTGCCCTTCGCAGTAGGCTCAGGCAAAATAAAACTGCTGCAGCCTCTCCAAGCTTCAGTCTTCTTTCTCATTAAAAACTTCTGCCCTTTTGGCCACGCTCTAACATTGCTTGACTGTATGTGCCCCAGTTTTCACTTGTGAAATGTTGGAAGGTATGCCCCAGTCCTCTGGTTCCATAACCTAACCGAAGGATGGTGAATGTGCAGGTCTCCGGTTAATGTGGGGCTGGATCTCCCACCAGCCCTGGAAAGTATGGCGGTTGGGTCATTCTTACGCGTTTTCAAGTTGCCTCTGAGTTACGGTGACCCTGTGCTTGAGTTTTCTTGGCAAGATTTACTCAGTGGGAGGAGGTTGCCATTGCCTTCCTCTAGGGCTGAATGTAACTTCCCCAAGGTCACCCAGTGTGTTTCCACGGCTGAGTGGGGATTAGTGAGAGTTAATGGGAATTGCAGTCCAGCAGCATCTTGGAAGCCACACATTTCCCATTCATGTCCTAATCCATTAATCCCTACCACTGTTCTCCTTTAAAAAATACAAGTTGTTATCAGCATCCAGCTTAGCCCCCACGTTCCAATTTTGTTTGATCAAGAGTAGCATGCAGCAAGATAAATAGAGTCTATAGTTCGTAAACTTTCTGTTTGATTTTCTGAGGTTTTTAATATTGGCAATTCATAGTGTTTTGCCACTGCATTTTACGGGTGGCTTTTGCTGCTTTGAAGAGCAGGACAGGATTGGACAGAAAACAGAGTAAAAATACAAATAATGAATAATGTTCTATAATAGTATAATGCCTTGGCAACCTACAGGACAGTTGCTGAGACCCAGGTAAACAAAATTATTTGATTGCCAATGTTCAGCAATTGGTGATCATTCCATTTATAGCGTTTTCATTCATGAGGGCAGCTTGGTCCATCCCTCTCTCTCTCTCATTCCCTCTCTTTTTTTTTCTTCTCAAGAGTTCAATTTTCTTTTCTTTTAAAGCAAACCCCAAAGACAACAGTGATTATACGATTTTGTATTTTAAGTATTTTCATAATCCAACATAAATTGGCCCACCCAAGGATTATGTCTGTCTTCTAAAGATGTGTTTATACAGTCCTTGGGTGAAAGATTGCAGAAGCCGAACCACTAGTTTGGAAAGCTGAGCCAGACCAGGAAAAAATCAGCATACAATTTGGCACTTATGGAGACTAAATGATTTCCTTTTTAGCTGCTGATTTCTACTGGGAAATGTATCCTTGGACTGGAAATTACATCCGGAAAAATGTTTATGTAGTGAGGTTTTTTTTCCCCTTCAAATGAATGATTATTCCTCTAACCTTTAACACGCACTGTGTATAATTTTGTCCCCTTGTTAACTCTTTCCCAACTTGGGCATTTAGCTGTTTACTTTGGAAGGGAAATGCAGCGAGTAAATTTGGTTGTGTCCTTTTTCTTTCTTTCTTTCTTTCTTTTTTTAATGTAGCATTTCCGTTCGGCTTATCTGCTCCAGACCCTTCCTGCCAGCTTGCTCTTTGGAAGTGGGAAAGCTCATTTTGTGATAAGACTAAACTAAACTCAGCTTATGGACAAGGCCCAAGGAAATGAGGAACGAGAAGCATGGTCTGTAACGTGTACTCTGCAGGCCTGTGGATTTTTTTATACCCTTTGCAAACCCAGGGCCTAATTTCACACTGGAGCTGCTTTGTGTTTTGCACTGTATTTCAACCCATCTCCTTCCTCCTCTCTTCTCCTTTCTCTTTCTTTTTTTCACTCATGGTGGCATCCCCCCCATGCATTTTCGCCAGTAGTGTCATTCAAAATAATTAACAACTCCTTCCTTGCTACTCCTGGCTCCCCTTCTTACCTCCCTAGGCTCTGCATCTTTTAACATTTTACCAACCACTTCTAGAGAACTCTGGCAAACTGGCTGAATGATACCCTTGGTGTTTTTTTTTTAATGGAGTAGTGTTGGTAGAAAGTTACCTTCTCCTTCTTTAAAGGCAAGTTAAGCAATGCAGCAGACTGAGGAATCAGGCTTAACTAAAGTCCAGGATCTCACTGAACCGTCCTAAGTTCCCCGTAGTGCTATAACAAAACTATGTCTCCCAGCAATACTTCCTCCTGGCCAGTCTGGTGTACTGGAGGAGGGCGGCACAGTGAGAACCGTGAGTTAGTGGCTCCCCGTCTTGCCGCAGAAGTGCAGAAAGCAAGTTTCTTAAACCTGGCAGCCAGAATTGCCCAGTTCAAGACCTTGGTGTGTTGTCAGTGCCGTACAGTCCTTTACAAGTCTGTGGATATTCAGTGAAGTAAAGCAACACTGGCCTCTGCTGAAGGTTTGTTTTTATTTAGTCTAGCATCTATCTTTTTTAGCCTAGCCTTCTTAACATAAAGATTACCTGGTTTCTCTCTGCTTCCTGGCTGTAAGGGACTTGGCCTGCTTTGCCCTGGATGGAGACAGTTCTGAGTTTACAGCTGGATTTTGGATTTTCAAGAATGGAGGATCAAACTTTTCTGCCTTGTGTGCTTCCAGCATTTGTAGGGATTATTCCTGGTAATACCTAAACCCATCCCGTCACCTGTGAGAGCCTCACTTGATTGTCTACCATCTCCTGGCTCAATAATATATTAGGGCATCATCAGGCACAGACCATGACTTCACTGTTAAGCCAGGTTTTAATCGCAGCTTCGCTAACTTGTTCCTTGTAGCATCTTGGCTGATGAAGAGCTTTGGGGATCTCGAAGGCACGCGTGTATTTTTGTGCTCCTGTGGTTGGCCTAATGAAACCGTTACAGTGATTATGATTTTTCTTATGACCAACACAGGTACCTTGGCTTTTATAGAGCAAGTTCCAGGGCTGAGATTTAGGCAGGTTTCAGAGATGAGCCAAGAAATCAACCTGGGAACGAGCCGCAAGTCCGAAATAAAGGAACATTCAGATTCCTGCCAAAGCCGAGAGGATCTGGTCCACGCAGACAGGAAGCCTTTCACAGCCTTTCCTGTCCACAGGAGCCCAGTGACAGCTTGAGCGGGTGCGGCCGTTCATGCTCCCCTGAGCCATTTACTGGGGAAGCAAATGCTCCATGCTGCAGTTCTGGGACTTGCCACGTGGGGCAGCTGCACACAGACCCAAAGTTCCTTAGTTCAGCCTCAGAAGGAGGTGCTGAAGAGGCGGGTAACAAAGACTCTGTCACGCCAGAGAGAAGTGGACAAAATGCCACGGGGCAGCGCTTCCTCAAGTGAAGCAAGCAAGTGCATTTGTTTGTAGGACAGTAACACTTGCTCTGCACACATGCATTTTCTCACACAGCCTGGCAGCATCCCACTTTAAAAGAAAAAAGGACAGAAAGAAAGAAGATCTTCTGCTTACGCTAAAGAAGGTCCAACTGCACACCTTTCCCCCATGTAATATTCCGCATTGGTCGCTTCTTGCCATTCCCATTACTGTGGTCACAAGAGTGTTAATACCTTCTCAGGTTTTTTTTTAAATTTAGGTATATAAAGCTATTAGAAAAACTGTACGGATATTACAGTTCATGGGCATGATTAAAAATCCTAGTAAATTCTTTAGCAAATCCCACACCTGGGTTCTCAGTTTGTTGACCATTCGAGATCATCTAACCTAATCACGGTCTGGAATTTGGCCGAGAAGAGGAAGAATTTTTCCATTTGACCCCTGTCTTCTTCTAAATAGCTCGACAGCTGTTTAAAATGCTCCGGACCTTATAAAATCTGGTAATTTGTCTGGGCTGCTTTTTCTCCTTTCCCTTTTCTTTCTTTCTTTCTTTTTCACGTTCTTCTTTAATGTGGAACCCAACAGGATCACCGGTGGAAATGGTTGACCTTCTTTATAACTGTTACTTTTACCATCTCCTCAAACATCTGGAAATCGGCATGTTTGCTAACCATTTCTCTACATGATTTTGCATTTACATCATGCCACTATCTGGTAAAACTTTGCTCCTGAGGGGGGAGAGAAAGGAGTCTCGGGGGGGGGAGTAAGCTGAGGGGCTGGGGGGAATGATCGACTCCTGGGGCTGTCAGAAGGTCAAACGTTGATGGTTGATACGGCCTGTGCTTTTACTAAACACATGTTTAGCTCAGAAAAGCTGAAGCGGTTCCCAAAAATTTGGTAATCATTAGAGTACTTCCGAAGTCAGTTCCGGATATCAAACCTAAGGTGGAAGGGAGGGGAGGGGAGGGAGGGAGAGAAAGGAGAGGGGGCTCGGACCGGACCAAGTTTCCACGAAAGGGATTTCGAAGTCTGGCAGCCGGACGCGTCGGAGCAGCAGCTCACGCAAGGCTGAGCAAAGCAGGAAACACTTCGGAAGGGGCTGTTTGGACAGCGGATCATCGGCTCAGGCCTGGAGCTGTGAACTTTTCATGCATCTGAGGCCAAATAGCGCCGGACAAGCTACCTGAGGGCTTCGGAAGGGGAGAGGAAATGAAAGGATCATTTAAGTGGAGCAGGACCAGACAGTTTTTTTTTTAAAGCGGCCATCCCCTCCCCATCTTTGCGTCAAAGGAATGCTGAAAAATATGGAATTCTTTGAAGTGAAGGAGCATAATTGTCACAGGACAGAGGCGGTGGAATCTCCCCCTTCTTTTCTTCGCATTCCACCTTGATTACAAAACCCGATGTTCCAACAGCCGCTACTGCCTTCTTCTTCTCCTTCCCCTCTTTCTTCTTCTTCTTCTTCCTCTTGCTCCTCCTCTTCTTTTTAATGTGTGCATGCATTAAGACCACAAGTTGTGGAATGTACAAGTTCCAGGACAACTGTTCCAGAGCAAGGGAACCACCTTAGATGGAAATACTTATCTTCCTGATCATTTGTTTAAATCTACAAAAGGGTTTTTTTAAAATGTATATACAGAGATAGAGGGAACAGAAGGTCTCTGATGCCTTCCCAGTTTTTTGAATTCGCACTTCCAGCAGCCCTGGCCAGCGTAGCCGGTGGTCAGGGCATTCAGTAGATCTGGAAGACACCAGCCTGGAGAAGGCTGAGCTTGCAGTCTTGTGAACTATTTAAAAGGCAGGGTAGAAATGTAACAAGGACATAAATCATGGCAGCTGCTTGGTTAGCAAAGGCAGAACTAGACATGATACTTCATATAGGCGAGGCCAACCGCATGGTTAGGCAGAGTGGGGCAGTAGCATACTGATGAAAACTAGGACACACGTGGCCAAGCAACAGCAGATTGTGGCCACGTAGAGATGGTGGCCGGAGTGCCAGTTGACTCTTAATTCGACATGCTTGAGGTCAACAACTGTATGATTCTATGATTCTGTAACATCAGGCCTGTTTAGGGAAGGAGGCCATGCTAGTTGACACACCCAACTTCATTGTCCAAGACAGCAGAACATCTGGGAGCCTCAGGGTAATGCTGTCAGTGTAGTTGCCGTTGTCCCCCAGCATCTGCCACCTGAGGTCGTTGCATCACTTTGCCGAACAGAAGGGCCCGACCAGGCACTTGCTAGTGGCTGGACAATTTCATACCCTCCAACTCTTCCAGTTTGGCAAAGGCCGTCTTGTCCTCCCACTTTTTCAGCTGCTTTCAAAATGTCTGAGTTGCTTCCTCCTCCTCCCACTTTCTTCCTTTGTCATCTTATTTCCATTGCTGCAAATGGAGTTGGGAGTGCGGAAGTAGTTTGCACTCAATTATCTCAATAAGAGAAGAGGAGAGGAGGGTTGAATCTTACCCATCCCAGGAGGCTCAGGCACAAGCAAACTCCTGGAATCTCTCTTAGCTCGTCTTGTTCTTCCTCATTAGTAACTTCTGCCATCTTGACCACACTCAGATGTTGCTTGCCCATAGGAGTCCTGGTTTTCATCTGTGAAACGTTGAAAGGTATGCAATTTAAATACTGTCATGAGAGCCAGCATGCTGTAGCGATTGGAGCATTGAACTATGACTCTGGAGACCAAGGTTTGATTCCCTGCTTGGCCATGGAAACACACTGGGTGACCTTGGGTGTGCGTCAGACACTCTCAGCCCCAGAGATCCGCACAATAGGTTTGTCTTAGGATTGCCCTAAGTCGGAAAGGGCATGATGGATTGATTCAATAAAGGAAACCATGACCTTGGGTTTGCAAGACCCGAGCAAGGCTGTTGATGACGTTGATGAAACGTTGAAGGATGTGTTTGAGTATTGGGCTATGATCCTGGAGTCCAGAGTTCAGTTCCCCGCTCAGCCATGGAAATCCACGGGGTGACCTTAGGCACTCACACATTCTCAGCCCCTAGAAAACCCCATGATAGGTTTGCCTCAGTGTCACCCTAAGTTGGAAATGACTTGAAGGCATGCAACAACAGCACTGTTGGACAGCACAGGAGCATTGGACCAACCGGTTCACAGTTTAACCAGTGATCCCCCCACCACTGAAGGCCAGTGCTCAAGTGACCGTCTCGGCCGCACAGACCACTTAAGGCTGAGCGGCTTTCTAACATTCTCTGAGCGTGCGAGTCCTGTTAAACCCAGAAGACCGTGACAGCCGAACAGCTTCTCCTTTCCAACAGAGACCTTCCTTCCTTCCTTAGGGCCGAGCGAAGCCTCCGGGTTTTCTCCCTGCCCTTCGTGGTCTGCGCTTTTAGTGTTGTTCTTTCCCGGAGAGTGCTGATTAGTGACTTGCGGTGGGAGAAACTGATTTATCGCAGCCGAGAGCCGCCCCTCGGGGGCTGGGCAGAAACACTCATGAAAGAACCCTGATTAAAAAGAGTGGTAATGAAGACAAATGCTTCGGAGGGAGTTGTGAGCACGCCGGGCCTTGGCGTTCCCAGAAAACTCTCCTCTCCACTTTTGGAGTGGCAGTAACAGTGGCCAAAGGAAATATCTCCTCTCCCCCCCCCTCCTTTCCACGACTTTCTTGTTGTTTATTTCTCATGGCATTGGAAAAATTTTCCCTTTCCTCCTGGGTGTTCTAACTCTCACTTGTTAACTGCTGTTCATGCAGGGTTGCAATTAACCCTTGGCAAACGCTCCCCCCACCCCCCTTTACGCTCCCTCTGTACATAGAGGAGTTTTTATGCCTCAACCCAGCTCAACTATTTTGAGATTTTTTTTCCCCCTCCTTTTTAACTTGATGGCTTCATCGTCGTTCTCACGTTGTTAAAAGGGACTTTATTTTTCCAACAGTCTGTTCACACCAGCCTTGGCATTTTGGTAACTGTTCCCCCACACATTCTTGGACCAAAAAAATTATAATAATACTAAAAAAAAAAAAAGATGGGAGAGAGAAAAGAGGGCAAGAAATCTGAAACAATCTATTTGCTGGAGTTCAAGATTTAATCATGAGAGCAATCCACCAAAGCTGCAGCCTGATTTAGGCTGCAAGTCTTACGTGCCCTTTCTAGGGAAGAAGACTCATTAAATTTAGAAAGGAGCATGTTTGGGACTTCAGTGTGCATGTTGATTGTTCAATAAGGAGGGGATTTCAGTTTTAAAAAAAATTGAAAATTACCAAATGTGTGCTTTCTGAATCGATGTCCAAACAAGAACACAGCTATCTTTTGCTGTTCTCCCTTTTCTGCATGTTCTGTTGCAGTTCCTTGCATGAGAAATATATGTGAAAATACATTTATTAGAGAACAGAAGAGCTTCGTATAGCTGGACACTGCTTGTGAAAAACCGCTTCTTGTATATATGTTACACAATGGATATAAGTACACACACAGATGCATGCAAATGCATATGTATTTCCATGCTCTCTTTTTGGAAAGAAGACTGAAGGAGGTAACACATTTATACTCTTTAAATACCTGATAGGCAGAAAGGAAGAGGCAGACCTGCTTTCGAGTCTACCGGTTTGGAGTTAGAGGAGGGTAGATTTTGATTGAACATTAGAAGGAATTTCTTGACAGTAAGAGCAGTTTTGCAAGGGAGCCAGTTGCCCAGAGGGTTGGTGGGGGTCTCCTTCTCTGGATGTCTTCATGACAAAGCTGGATTTCCACTTGGTGGGGATGGGTTAGCTGAAGATCCTCCATTGAGCAGGGGGTTGGACTCGGTGGCCCAGGAGGCCCCTTCCAACTCTGTGATTCTGGTGACCCTGTAAAGTTTCAAATTAGTGTGGAAACAGCATGGAACAGACAAAGGACCGTAAGAAACTAAGGAAAAACCAATTGGCAGATCTGTTCTCCGTTAATCAGTGAGAACAAATTGAAATCAACCATTCTGCACTCACGAGCATGTTTAGTTCTGCCACGCTGGGTGGGATTTGCTTCCATTAATGGGCTTATAAGATAATCGACACGTATGCACAGCCCCAAAGTTCTAAACATCCGGTGAGGAGCCGATTCAGGACTTGCTTGCGGGACTCTTCTGCCTGTGCCACTTCACTGCTCTGCAACACTTGGATGCAGATCTTAAAACTCAAAATAAATACGAAATAGGAGTGGACGCAATGTAGAAATGACACTGCAGAGAATTGACCCTTCTGTTTCTCTCCTAAATAACCACATTGGAAACATCATGACCTTCTTCAAGGTGGGAAGGCAACTCCTTCGCCCCAGCAACTGCCACTCTTCCCCAGCTCTCTTCCTCTCCTTCTGATCTCAACCAGAGAGTCCAACCCCTTCCGTAAGGTTTTCCCACCCAGCTGGACCAAAACCAATACGCAGAGAGGTTACACCGTCAAAGGGAAGGCCCTGAAACTTTGGAAGTACCATTTTATGCTTTTAATGGACGTCCCCTGCCCTCTCCTCCCTTCGCTACCTGTGGAAAATAGGAGGTGGCGTTTCTCCTCAGCTTTACAAAACCGAGTGGAGGATTTGAGTTTCGGCCAAAGTCAGAAGAACGGCAGGGTGCTTTGGGATGGAGAAGCTGGGAGGGAGTGGGCCGTGAGAAAGTCCCGGCTTTTCCCTCGGCGGGCGTTGTGTGGCTCCCTCCTTCCTTTTGGGCCACTCTACCCGAAGTTCTTGTGGGTGTCAGAGAGCTCATTTTCAGGCTAGCGTCCTTCTTGTTGCAGTCATCGGAATGCATTATTGTCAGCCACCCACTAATTATCAGGAAATTTATAGCTGCATTAGGTAAATGTCACTTCACCGCAGTGGCCTGGAATAAGAGTGTTTTCTGCTCTGAGTTAGCACCATCGGCACATCACAGAGAGAGTCTCGCCAAGTAAGCTACAGGCTTTATTTATGCACAAGCATATTAGTGTTTGGAGAAAGAGAGTGAGTGAGTGCATGTGTGTGTGCGCGTAACTAAAAGATGGTGTGCTGTTTCCTTTCCTTTGGCACGGCGAGGCAGGGGGGCAGAGAAGCGAGGATGGCAGAGCAGAACACTTCAAGACTCAAAGCCGTATGCTTCTCGGTTCTGTGGCGGGCTAAATATGCAAGGTCGGAATGCCTGCTTGCCCAGTGGCTGATGTTTCACTGGCCCAGCTTGGTAAAACAGTGTTCTTCTGTCTGGGAATCTGTTTAGGACCTGAAAAGAGAGTAAAGTTCCATTCCAACCTAGCAGCGGGCATCTTCTGCCAGTTTCCAACCATCCGCCGTCCGTAAGGCCCTTCTCAGCCTGACGCTGAGCACCGCTGGATCCATGGGGAACTCAGCCCCGTTCCCGGAGGGCGCTGTAAGGCCGCCAAGGTAGCACGTTGTCGGTTGACTCACTGTCAGACTGGTGTGTGGCACCATCTCTGCAAGCAGAGGCTCCAGTGTGGCTGACGTGTGCTAATTGCTGGTGGCCGTTGGGTAGCTGTGGGCTTGGCCAGTGCTGGTTTTGCAATGGCCACACCCCCCTCCAGTATCTCACCCTAGTGGGAGTATTGGGTTCCCCCAATACAGGGACTGACTGTCTCCAGTGAACTGCCACGTGAGCCACTGCTAGATTTTACCCATAATTCCCTCAGGTTCTGAATGGTTCCACCCTCAGCTCACCAAGTCTGGCACCACTGATTGATTTTAATGTATTCATGTGAATGAGAGTTTGATAGGAGGAAGAGATGCTGTACAACAGGGGTACAGGCCATGTGGGGCAGCTTGTGGCCTCGCAACCAGGGTAGTATAGTGGTTTGAACATTGGACTAGGACTCTGGGAAGCCAACTTCCTGCTCAGCTGTGGAAACCTACTGGGTGACCTTGGGCAAGTCACACTCTCTCAGCTTCAGAGAAAGGCAGTGGCAGCCCTCAAGTCTTGCCAAGAAAATGCTAGGACAGGGTCACAATATTTTTAGGGTTGTCATGTTGTAGTGGTTGTAAAACTCCAAGAGACCAGGGTTCAAGTCTCTGCTCAGCCATGGAAGCCTGTTGGGTGACCTTGGGCAAGTCCCACTCTCTCAGCTTCAGAGGAGGGCAATGCCAAGCCTCCTCTAAATAAATCTGAGCAAAAAAAAACCAACTCTAGGATAGGCGCACTATAAATTGGAGTCATTCTGAAGACACATACCAACAGCAAGGTATTGCAATTGCGTGTCACCTCAGTGGAAGCCACTATCAGTCATGGTGAGGACTGATGGGAACTGCAGTCTAACAAACGTCTGGAAGGAGAGACATTCCCAAGCTAACTGTACATGGAGCAGGCTTTGTGTGGAACTCCCTGCTCTGGGTTCTTGATCCTTCATTCTCTTAGATTTTTACAGATAATTTGGATGAGGCTGTAGAGAGGACACTTAGCACATTGGCAAATGACAGTGAACTAGAGCTAACACTGACAGAATCAAGACTCAAAACTGTCTTGACAGGCTGGAATGTGGGGCTGAAACCAAAAAGATGGTGTTCAGCAGAGAAAAAAAAATCCTGCATATACCTATTAGTAAATCAAAGGCACGCAGGAGGAAGGCCTGGTTCGCCCTGCTAAAAAAACAGTCAGCTGCTTTGAAATTTTATTTGGCTTGATTTTTGTTTGCTTGCTTGCTTGTTTGTTGCATTTTCATGCTTTTTAATGAAAAAAAGTGTGCAAGGAGAGTGTTGTTGCACAGAAACATGTCTGCTGTCCATGTTCTCTGGGCAAAAATGTTGAGGTTTTGCACAAAACTCCTCAAAGGCTTTTACACCATTTTGTGTGGTGGTGGTAGAGGGAGTAGCCTTGAAACATATAAAAATGTGCAGAAAAACCCTTCTAATCTTAAATGCTTGAAACTTTTTGTTCTTGTTCTTATATGAGAAAGAAACCTACTGGTTTGGTAACAGGGCTTCTGCAAAGAATTTAGCAAAAGCAGAGACAAGTAGCAAGGTCTCCTTGGTGTCTGCTCCCAGGCAGTAGCCTGGCTTTTTTCTTTTTACCCTTCCACCAGTAGAGAAATACCTTCTTGTTCAAGCAGACCTTTACTAACTGGCTGGCTGGAAAGGACAAGGCTTTCAATGGATGGGTATCTTTTCTCATTTTGTATGTTCTGTTGTACTCTTAAAAAGTGTTTTCAACTTGCTATGTTTCTAGTTCTCTGATTTCACTGAGGTTTAAGATTGTATTTCATTGGGGTTTTGTTTGCAGCTGATTTAAAAATTATGTTTTGAGCCAGCCTGGGTCCCAGTATTTAGAGACAAGCAAAATGGAATTCAGTTCAGTTGAACAAGCTCCAAACATGAGCCGGAAGTGTGGTGCATTTGCTGGCAAAGGGAACACAAATCTTAAGCAACATGAGTAGGACTATCGTGTCCAGATCACACAAGAATGAATAATTCTCTCCTATTCACTGATGGGCCGCCTTGCTGAATCCAGTTCAGGATGCTGGATTTTGAGGAGGACTTTGGCTAACTAGAGCACATCCAGAAGGAGTCAACCAAGAGACTGAGAGACCCAGTTGAACAGTTGAAAGAGCTGGGTGTGTTGGGCCCGGAGAAAATAAGATTATGGAAAGACATAATAGCAGTGTCCAAATTTCTGAAAGGCTCTCCCAGAAGATGGAGGAGGCTTGTTCTCCATCGTTCTAGAGGGTGGTTCTAGAAACAGTGTATAGAAACTTCAGGGCTTTTGGTTTGGGGGTCGGCATGGAGAGAAAACAGGTTGCCTTGGTGCCGCGGGCTGTCCTTTGCTGGAGGAGATACAGATAGATTCCGGATGCCCATCTACCAGGAATGTAACTGCAGCAGCGTTGTGCATTTCCGATTGTGCACAGAAGTGGGGTTTTAGACTAGAGGACCTCTAAGGTCCTCTGTGATTTCACGAGTCTCTTCGAAACAAAAGAGAAGGGCCGTCCCTGGGATTCAGCAATCCACTGCGCGTGTCCTTACAGCAATCAGCATCAAACTCATCTGTGTTTGTAAATTAATAAACAACCAGCCTGTTCTTGCATGAAAGTTTTATCCCTCTGCTTTTCCATAAGAAATGACCTTATATAATTAGGCACACTATGGTGGTATGAATTTATAATAAATATAAGTATACGACAGCCGTCGAGGAGTGCATGATTTAAAACCCCATTATGTTCTAATATGGGAGAAGCCTCCTGACAAACGCTGACAGAGCAAAAGGTCCTTTTTCCCCTCTAAATTTAATCCGATCGGTCACTTTGAAGATGTATTACCCATTTGCTGTAAACAAGAGGCAGACGGAAAAATGAGATAATACAGCATAAAATAGCTCTTCTTCATGCAAAATGGATGCTGCTTTTTCGCTGCAGTTTACTGCTAAACTTGGATCATTGGCAGAGAAGCTGTTCAGGTGGAGAGTGTCAAGAATGGCTGAGCCCCCTGATTTTGTCCCAAATGGCGACGTAAGCCAAAATTGTCCGTCTGATTTCCACCATGGATCTGTCCGGACTGACAAGGGTATATATTTTAAAAATGGAGCTGCGTTCAGTCTCTGAATGTGCAAAGTCGCCAGGCCTGATCTCTTATAACTGAAACAATGACCTTTCCTGTCAGACATGCTGAATTAAATTTTAGTTGCCCTTCCTGTGGAGAGATACCAAACTGTTGGGATGAATAGTATTTAGGAGAGTGGAATGCTATACTGAAGTGGGTCATCTCTATGGCAAATTCTGGCTTAAATTCTGTTGTTATTCCTGACTAAAGAAGACCTGTATTGTCCGTACAATTTACCTGTGCGTTGACTTACTGTTCAACAATTGATTGAAGGGGTCTCCACTAATTAGATCTAAGCAACAGGATTCCAGACTCAATGTAAATTGTGCTTATTAGTGAAATATTGCGGGCAATTATTATGGGGGGGTGGGTGGAATCCCACTCTTGCTTTGTGATGTATAGGTCAGGATCCTGAAGAGATGTTTAGGCTGACAAAAAAAAAAAGGCTTGTGCTGACTTCACAACACAGATGTATCACATGCTGCTTGTGCAGTTGGACTCATTATCTGATGAGTCTTATCATGAGCTAGAATGGTGTTGACGCTTTTCTTAGGGGTTAAAAAAGTGTGATGCCCCCTTCTGTGTTACTTCAGGTCCCTGATCTCTGGGCATTCCAGGCTGTGGTCATGCTTGGTCTTTTTACTTGTCTTCCTAACCAAAGGTTTACCATAAAGGCTCTGTTGAAACCTTTTTCACAACCCCTCCTCATGTGTTCACTGAAGATACAAGATGGGAGAAGGAACTGTGTTCACTGTCCCTGCCCTTGGTGTTGGCATGCCCTGGGGCTGTTCCTTTGTCAACATTGTTGCTTCCATTTTAGTCTACGAAAAAGACTGATACCATTCATTGATTTAAAATAATGCATACATTATTTGGTTACTCTAATTCACAGGTCTGATTTCAAACCACAGGTGGCTCGTAACTCCCCCACGTGCTTAAGGAACATATACATGGGGAATGGAATCATGTGAGCCAGTTATAAGTTAGGACTAGTGCATGCCCTTTCAACATATATCCTGTGAACTAAATGCATTAAAAGCATATCATCCAACATTTCACAGATGAAAACTGAGATGGCCAAGCAGTGTCAGAATCTGGTCAAGATGGCAAAAGTTATTAGAGACGAAGAACACACCAATTTGGGACAGTTGGAGGGTGGGTAAAAAGCCTGCTGCAGGTGTAGAGCTCTATGTGTGTAAGAAATTCCCATGAACAGGATTCCAGTCCAGTTGAAGTTCCTGATCACACGGAAGGCTGTGTGCATGGAGGGTCTCCGCCGGGTCGGAGAGGTCGATCCATTCTGGACAATACGTGAATCAATGACCAAGGAAGCTTTGCTACACATTACATAGGGGTAAGAGAAGACATAACCTGGGGCTGCCATTTTCTCATGACGTGTAGATCCAGTTTGGGCCTTCTAGCCACGAAGAAAGCACAAGGATGTTGTCTCCTGTCTGCCTTTGAGTTTTGGACTGCCTGTCTCCTTTCTCTCTGCGGATAACCTCGTGATGACATTATTCATGAACTCTCCAGCTCACCCGCCTTGTTCTCCTCTCGGTGAGGATGTAACTGGTAATTGGGCCCAGATGCACTGAAGTCCTTTCAGCTGCTCTGTTGTTTTAGCCTAGACAAGTAGAGTTTTTAATACAAGTTTGACCTAGGGTTGAAACATTCCCAAAATGCCATACTTTAATATCAATTTATGCACTTTTTTTTTATTAAAACATGGCAGAATACCCAGAAAGTGAAGGAATGAGAGGAAGTTAGGAGGAAAAAAATGTATTAATGAAACACTTGTGACCTGCAGAAACAGTGGCTGCCTTCTTATTTTCAAATCCTCTTTAAATGTCTGAAGAACATGCAAGATGGTCTGTTTTTCCATGGATATCCTCAAGAATGGTTTAATGTGAATCAGTGACTATTTGACAGCTTTAAACTGCTCTTGCAGATGGGATAGATAATGAAGGATAATGTCCGATAGATACTCGGAGATACAATCAGCCCTCCATATCCACAGATTCTGTATCCACGAATTCAACCAACCACAGCTTGAAAATATTTTTTAGAAAAAATTCCAATTTGTGTATAACTCTTGTTCTTGCAAGCCATTCCCAATGATTCTGCATCCAAGGGATGAACTGAGTCCACCTGTGCTAAGCTTTTAGCGGTGTTACAGCTTCAGCCTGGTAATTTTTCTAGAAGTTGGGTTTTTCTAGAAGATAAAGCATGCAGCCACTGTTAGACCTCACTTCCATATAATTTCTTTTAAAAAAAAAGGCATTATTTTTTGCTGCATTTTTCAGCCCAAACAGGAGGCTTACAGAACAAAAATAAAAACATGTCCGGATGTGCTTTATGTCTATAGTTTTTTCCCTTGATTCCACAAACTGGCTTCTCCCAAGAATACACTAGCAGAAAGTGGAAAGGAGTTTTCGATGAGGAAAGGACCAACTCCCTTCTACCGTGGCAAACTGTTGGTTACCGAAGTCCCAAAGAAGCAGCTGGTCTGTGGATTACTGAACCCAAATCGTCTGTCTTTTTGGTCAGACCATCAAGCTGACTGGTTCACCTTGTCCAGTTCTCAGCGTTGTCAACTAGGTGAGCTAAAATGCCTTTCCAGTCCTGTGCTCGTTTCTCCGCACTGCCGTCTGATCAGTTTGTCTGGCTCCAGGTCTGTGATTCGACTCATGTGATCGTCAGCTCATCTGTAGCGCTGTGACATCTTGCCAAAAAAAAAACCCCTACCCCGCATGTCTCACCCCATGGGATGAAATGGTGAGGTGGGCAAAAGAGGCTGAGAAGGATGACAGCAGAGGAGGGAAAAATGGCACCAAGTACAACAACATCAATGGGACTCAAACAGGTTGCGTGACAAACGTAGTCCAGTCCCTGTAAACAGGAGGCACTTTTCAACGCTGGTAAAGAACCGGTGAAGCTCCTTTTTTTTGGCACAGCCAGGGCGGAGAAGTGGCTTTTAGAGCAAGCGGCCAATGGACGAGGCAGCTCGCCCCACCGTCTCGCGAGGCCCCGTTCACGCGGATGGAGGGCCGGGCGCCTAAAATCTGCTTTGCTCTGGGCTGTGCGGGGCCAAACTGTAGAGAGAGCGAGAAATCAAAAGTCTTTCTTATCAGAAATGTTCACTCTGGGTCTAACAACTGTGAGGCCAAGATAACAACTCCAGGCCAGCTGTCAAATGTTTACCATTATCGTAACTCTCCCCAGGGTAAGATGCGACTTTGGCTCTCTTCACCGGCAGTAATTTAATTTTTTCTTCATTCTGACTCGGAAATGGCAGCCGGATTTTTTTCCCCCTGTTTTTGTTTTTGTTGTTTCGTTTCAAAAGCTTCTTCCCTCGCTGCTTCCCCCACCACCACCAGCACCACCGCTGCCGCCTTTCTTCTGATGGCTGAAATTTTCCTTCCAAAACGATTTCCACCCGTCTTGAATCCGTCTTGCTTCTCGCAGTCTTCACCTTTTTAACTGACGGCTCTGCGGCTCGTCACCAGCTATGCAAACTGACAGTTCACATCCTGGGGCGGCCGCAGAGCCTCTGGCCTACAGAAAGGAGCAGCCTGACTAAATTTACGCTTGCGAGCTCTCTTAATTCACAAAAGCGTTTGCTCTAGTTCCTGTTTTCCGCTGCAGGGGCTATTGCAGTGGCGGGGGGGGGCACGTTTGAGGGTGCGGGTCTCTGTCTCTGTGTGTGTTTGTGCGCCCTTGTGTAGGGGGGAGAGGAGCAGGAGAACGTTCAGAGCCAGAGAGGGGCTCTCTTAACACTCTACTGAGTACACAATCTTTGGAGATGAAAAGCAGACGGAGACATTTCCAGCCATCTTGCTGATGGAGGCAGCGGTTCATTGAACTGTGCAGTTTTACCACCAGACCCGCTTGCCGTTTGAACGTGCTAATTTACTCCCCCCTCCATTCCTTTTCCCTTTTAATTGCCGACTGTCTTCAAAAGCTCAGAACCCATTTTTGCATGGGTAGGCTGTGAAACACATATACGCTAAAGCTGCAAGTTCATATCTCCCCCCACCCCACCCCACCCCACCCCACTGCTGCCCCTGTGAAGAATTTGGGAGAAACATATTCCACACAGATTTTTCGAGGGGGGGGTATAGTGTGAGTCCTCAAGTGTGCCACGGAAATCTCACCGCAGTCATAACAGGTAGTGAGAAGGGTTTTTACAAAGAAGGAGAGAACAGGCCAGGTGCTCTTTTTACCTATGAATGGGATGTGGCATTTTTGTTTTTTGCAGCTCTTCTTGAGTGGTCTTCTCCAAAGCCCGAGGATCTGCAGAGATCTGTGCTTCATACGGGGTTATAGAATTAGGAAGGATCTGAACAGACTGGCTTTTTTCCTCACCGTCACAGAAAGCATTGTTTTCCACTGTGTTCAGAGGCATGAAACTTTGCATGTAAGGCACTGCAGGTACACAAGAAGAGAGGTTCGTTGTCCTTATGTCCTACCCCCCAACTGTCTTGATTTGGCAGTGACATCCCACTTTTCCAGCTGCTCTTTAAAAATCTCAGTTTCTTTCTCCCCCACGTTCCCCCTTTGTCCCCAGCTTACTGCAGTTGCTGCAAACTGAGTTCAAAATGCAAAAGTAGTTGGCGCTCAGTTCACTCAGCAAGAGGGAGAGGAAAAGAGAGAATCTTGTCCATGCCGGTCAGCTCAGGCAAAAGCCAACCGCTGCAGCCTCTCCTCGCTTTTGTGTTTTTCCATGTTAATAACTTTTGCCATCTTGGCTACACTCTGAGGGCCTGGAGGTATCTGATCAGCCATTGCTGGAAACAGCAAGTTAAACCAGGGGAGAGGCAACCTGGCACTCTGAGGATGTTAGGATCTCCAACTCCTTCACTATATTGACTTGACTCTATGCAAGATGTTGTCCAAAATTTTTGGAGGTTGCTTACCAGTGGCACCAGATAGACTTGTGGCTGCAGATTTCATGTTTAGCGCATGACTCCCTCTGAATACCAGATGCCAGAGACAGAACCACAGGGAAGGGCAGATGTCGTGATGTCCTACTTTGGGGCTTCCCAGTGGCATGGAGCTGACCGCTGAATGAGATGAACCTCAACCAGCGGCATGCCGCTTCTTCCACTCTTATAAGGAAATCTGCTGAGTGTGTAACCGGAGCTCAAAATGTAAAAGTATTAAAATTTTAGAACGTGTTTGAAATTACAGTCCAAACCTTCCCCTCAATGGGTTACCTTGATTTCTTGTACCTTCCAAGCATCCCAATTTGGCAGGAACAGTTCAAATTAATCCCCTGTCATCCCACTGTTTCAGCTGCTTTTAAAATGCCTCAGTTTCTCTCTTGTTCTTCCATTTCCCCCTCGGTTCTCAGCTTCATTTGCTGCAGAGTGAGTTCAGGGGGCAAAGGGAGTTTGCTCTCAGCAGGAGGGAGAGGAGAGGAGGGGTTGGTGTCAAGCCCTTCCCTGTAGGCTCAGGCCAGAGCAAACTGCCGCAGCCACTCGCAGCTTGCGTGTTCTCCTTTCTCAGTAGTAAATTTTGTCATCTTGACCGCACTCTGACATTGCTTGGCCAGATGTGTCCCAGTTTTCATCTGTAAGATGTTGGATTTCCCATTTTATTCTGATTTCTTGTTCTTCAAAAGTAAGTGTAACAATTACTTTAGTTTCTTTTTTTAAGTTACAATGTTACATTGCTGGTCTGTACTGCGAAACATACCAATACAGTGTGGCCACCCTCATATAACTCCTATATAAATAAATTTTAAAAAATCCCCTCCATCTATTTAAAAAAGAATTTAACTATACTAATAGGTGAGAATGTAACAATGCAAAAATTGTAAAAATCATTGCAGTTACACTACAAAAACTGTGGAATGCATCCCTCATTACTTTACACCCATAAGGTGATTTGTTTATGCTTTCATTATTGCAAGGAAAAAAATTACAAATAGCTCATTATTTTGTAACGTGTCACTTCCAAACTCTGTGCATAGTCAGTGTTCTTTTGCAAGTTGTGGTAGATGTAGCAGTACTGAAAATCTAGGGGGAGGAAAGGGGGAAATAGGAAATGTAGAAGCAATGAGATGCGTTTTGCTTTAGTTACGAGTGTTTTGCTAGTCTTCCTATAAGCTTGTCCTCACTGCTCTCCCTCCGTATTAAGGGCGGCGGGTGGCTCTAGGCCGTGATATTTTATGTGGAGTGGTTCATTGGACTCACCCATCTTATTAGCACAGCCAAGGCACCCTAGGATTTGTTTTTGGATCACTGGAGAAAGGTGAAGGGTCTGTACCAGCGTGGAGCTCGTTCTGTAGATGGGCAGGGCATCTGCTTGGCTGCTCAGAAGCACTCGTGTGTTTTTCTTCCCTTCTGGGTGACTGGGGAGACAAAGGAGGAGGGTGAGCACACCCTGGACAATCACCAGGATAGTTTTCGGTCGGCCAGAGCGCTGTTGCTGGGATTCCAGAGGTTTCGGTCCCACTAAAAGGTCAGAGTCAGCTCTGAGGGAGGCAGAGCAAGGCAGGGCCCAGTGAGGGGATGCAGGCTCACAGATGGAGAAAATGGAGATGGGTTGGCCACTGCAGAAACTGCATCATGAGCGCCTCTTCTTGTTTTCCTTGGTGTTCCAAAACCTGAGTGTCACTTAGAAGGTGAACCCCAGGGGGAAGGCTGTCACGTGGCCCACTCTTGCCAATGTGGGGGTCAAAGGAAAGGATTCTGATACAAACCTGTTCACACACACCCCAGTCTACCGTATTGGTTGATGGCACTCCAGTTTTACCCTTTTTTGAAGACCACTTCAAGTGTTATCCGCCGGCGAACAGCTTCAAGAAGTGCATTACCTCTGCAGGCCATTGGATTTATAATCTTCCTGAGGATTAATGAATACCTCACCCAGATTTACAGTCAAAAACAGGACATTTCTCAAGTTTTCAAGTGGGCAACCATAGCTGGTTGGTGAGCAGAGTACCGTGGAGACCTTAATATACCCTTTTAAAACTTATGGTAGAAGTTCCACCCAGTTCCCCCTCTTTGGCACGAGTAACCTGTGAAGATATCAGAAGGCTGCTTTGCATTTGCCCTGTGTGGATGTTGCTTACATGTGATGGAGGCTGTAGGACCGTATACTTAAGCACTACCCAATAGTCTCAACCCTGATGCCCTGGCCTTCAGAGAAATGTCAGGAGGGACCTGCATTTGTCACTGGTTTGGCTTTTCATCTGTTTGGGAACTCATGTTTGGAACAAATCTGGGTCCCAATTTGTTCTGTGTCCAGACAAAAGGCAGCAGCGTTTGGTTCCTATTTCCCCTTCCATGTATAAACGACACACATGGAGGCTGAAGGCAGACTTAACATCGTGGCCACATGTTATCCTTGGAAGCGCTCGTATGAAACGCTTTAGGTGTAGCCTCATAAAAAACGCCAAATGTGAAGCGGCCTTGGAAAAAGCCAAGAAGTCTGATTTATGTGGTGATATGGGGTAGTGTGTCTGTGGGTCATTCCTCCCGCAGGCCGCAAGGGAAGCACACAGGCACCGGCAGGGAGTTCTCATAGGGGGTCCCATTGCGGAAGCAGGTTGCAGATGGGGCTTTGTTTCCAGAACCAAAGAGTGAATCAGGTATGCGTGCGTACTTGGACACTGAATATTCCTTGGCTTTGTGTTGGAAGCTCCTTTTCTCCCACTACCTCTGTATTAAAGAATAGCTATAATTATTTTTGGAATGAAAGGGGAAGGAGAAGTGCACTAACAACATCTGAACGGATTCTACCACCCACTACCCCGACACCTTTTTCCCCTTACAAGGCATGAAAACATTCCACGAGCCTCCTGGCTGCCGTCTTCAAGTACGTTGTCTTCTTTCATGGCCTGCCAGTGTTTCCTCAGATCCCAGAATCTCAGGCGTGAGGACCGCTGCCTCTGGTCAGCAACTACTTTTCGTCAGAAGCCAAGAAACACAGCCGGGCAAGCTAGAGGCATTGGTGCCATATGTGTGTGGCACAGCGCAGAGGAAGGAGGCTCTTACCAATGTGCAAACTGAGGAAATGCTTTAACAGAGCCCCTTCCCCTTCGACCAAGGGAGGCAACCGCATGGGAGCCCAGGGTTAATTTTCCCCCACCGTGGAAACATTCCGCAGCAAACCCACACACCTCTATTTTCCTTTCAGACCTTCTCAAAATGGAGACAGAAGTTCCTGTCTCCAATTTGAGAATGACTGCAGAGGAAAACAGAGGTGTTTCCTCTGCAGACCTTCTCAAAATTGTGACAAATGGGCCTTTCCGCACTACACTGTTATAGTGCTTTTATTCCACTTCCAACATCCTACGGAATCCTGGGGTTTGCAGTTTAGGGAGGGGCATTTAGACTTTTCAGCTGGAGAGCTCTTGGGCCTCAGCAAACGACAAACCCCAGAATTCCACCCGATGTTGAAAGTGGAATAATAGGACTTCTAACAGTGTAGCGCAGAAAAGCTCAGTAAGTGAAGATGTGTCTCTTCCTCTCACCATTTTGAGAGTGACTGCAGAAGAAAACAGAAGTATTTGGAGGTAGTAGGGATTTCTAGGGTTTCTAGAGTATTTGTGGGAGCAGAGTGGGATCCCCCCCCCCGGTGTTTTCATGCTTCGGAGGGGCTTGCTGAGGGATTTAAGTGCAAAAACTGCCTTAAAACTGCAAAAAATTGTAAAAACTTTTTTTCCAGGGCTCAGGTGCAATGACAGACAGGTAAAGGGCAGGAGCCACAAAAGTGGGTTCCAGGAATTGCGTGTTGCCTCGGCAGTTCACTTTCCCACCCTTGCCTAAACATATACCATTGCTTGGCCCCATCTGTTTGTATCAGGAGTTGCCAGATGCACCGTGGTTGGCGGCTGAGTTACGTAGTGAGGGCAAAGAGCTTTAGCAAAGCTAGAAAAACTAACTGGAATGGAGGTTCCAACAAAACATAAAGAAGGACTTTCTCATGGAAATTGCTGTTTGGTGGTTGAACGGACAACTTTGGAATGTGATAGTGTCTCCTTTGTTGGGAACTTTGAACGGAGGTCTTTGGGGATAGTGCTTTAGCCATGAATTCCTGCACAGTCCAGGAGGAGCTTTGACTTTCCTTCCAGCTTTATAATTTTCTGAGGTTCCTACTCAGGTGACATATCTACAGAACTTGGAGGAAAGGAAAAGAGGTCAGATATGTGGGTTCATAGTGGTGGTTGGTGAGTTTCCCTTGACCTGTTGTCAAAAGGGAAGCTTCATGGTGAATTGGGAGTTATGTGTTACAAATAATGTACTTCTTGCTATTCTTTTTTCCATCCTACCAAGATATAACCAATGGGTGGATCCAGACTGATGGAAAAATCCCTGATTTTGTTCTTCTTTGTTCTGATTTCATACCAAGTTAAAATAAGCTGAGCTGGTTGGTATAAAAAGTCTCTGATTGTATCAGGAGCTGACGGAAAATATTCTGGGATAAACAAATCTTGTATGGATCTCCAAAATAAAATCAGAAGGAACAGGATCAAAATCTGGGACTTTTTGGTGTTTTTAATCAGCGTGGATGTGCCCTAAGTTACCTCCGCTCTTTTTGCAATGTAATATCGAGTTTTTAGTCCCTTTGATAGGAAAAGGGAGCGACTTCAGTGGTAGAGGAGGAATATCACATGGCTCATGTGCCGGCTCATGCCGCTCCCTCACGCTCTTTGTAAGTGTTGAAGCGATGGCAAGGCAGATGTAAGAGAGTGTGTTTTCCACAACAAGTTACCAGCTTGCAGCTTTCAGATTTAGTACTAGTTACTTTTGGAAATTAGAGATAGCAGTCTGACTTTTAAAAATTGTACTGATGGGTTGTGGAGATGTTGTGGTGGTAACCGGTTACTCTTTAAAAGCAGTTTCCCAAGGTCTAACTCCTACTCGGACAACCTCAGAGAATTTTGAAAGAAACCTTTGTTGATCCAGCAAGTTAAATCTTATATAGGATGTGGGGGAGTCCATATATTTCTAAGCCAAACATTTCATGCCTACTTACACACACACACACAGACACACACACACACACACACTATGGGCTAGTGATCCTTGTTGAATTGTTGGTTATCCATTGAGCTCAAAGACCCTGTGATATTGTCCTTAAATAATAGGTAAAGGTTTAAAGTGGGACTCGGTGAGTTTTTTTTCCAGAATGTGGAGTTTCTTTAGTTGTTCACATTAATTTTACATCCATTTTTTTATCCCCAGATTGTAGATGATTTGGAAAGCTGTAGGAGAGATTTGCAAAGAGGGGCAAGGAGGGGTCAGACGTATCAAGTGGTTGGATTCCAGCAATTGTCAGGATTTCTGGACCAGTTGAAAGGAACATATTTGATGGGGGGGGGGGCGGGAGGAAGCAGAAAATAAATTTTGCATCAACACCCTTGTTGCCCCCCTTCCTTTTTTGTTCCCTTTACATAACTGAGGATGAAAGCGTTTGAAGGAAAATCCGAAAGGAATCTTTGGGTAGCTGGAGGAGGTTAAACTCCACCGTTGTTCCCCTTTGAAGTGGATGGCCGTGAGGTTAATTGCTGAAACTGCTGGTGGAAAAGGTGGTAGCAATTTAACAAGACTGTACGACTCGCTTGCGCTCCGATGAATATCAGGTGTTTGCCTATTTCTTAATAAGAGAAAAAGCGGGAGGGCCCACCTCCCCTCCCCAGACTGCGTCCCAGAATGAGAAACAGGGCCAAGGGCTGCCGGGCGGGAGGAGGGCAGGAAGGAAAGCCCAAATATGCAGCCAATAATTCTTTGTTTGCTTAGGCAATCATCCTGTAATTGGCCAGGAAGTTAACCGGAGTCTATTGATTGGCCAGGAGGCCGGGCTGCCGGTGAGATTTTTTAAGAAAGTTTTACTTTACGCTGCTCCGGTACTTCCAGGAGGAGCCCCACTCTTTTGCCTCTCTTCTTCCAGCATCTCTAGCCCTGATTTATGAATCTTAGTGAATATTGGTATTTAATTCATTTTGATTATATTTCTGAGTTCGCAAGGGGAGAAGGGCGGGAGGCTTCTGGGAGTTTCTGCCTCGGGTGCAAAATAACTTGACCAGTCTTGGGTACTGGGCTTCTTCACAGGGGGCAAGAGCAGGGGACACCATTCTTGATTCTGCCTTAGACAGTGCAAATCTTGGGGTAATAGTGAACATGCCTGATAGAGAGGCCCTGGACCCTTTCCCCCTAGTTGTAGTGCTATGGTTCTACTTTAACTGCTGTGGCAACTTCCCATGGAATGCTGGGATTTGTAGTTTGGTAAGGCACTAGAGCTCTCCAGCTGAGAATTCTTAAAACCTCTTAAAACCCCTCCCTACACAACAAATCCCAGCATTCCATAGGAGGAAACCAGGGCATTTAAAGTAAAGCCATAGTGCTGTAACTGTGTTGGGTGAAAGGATCCATAGTTCTGTCTTGTAGAATCCTGGGATTTGCAGTGTAGGGAGGGGTGCTTAGAATTCTCAGCCAGAGAACTCTAGAGCTTCACCAGACTGTAACCTGCAGGATGCCATAGGATGCGGCCATGGTAGTTAAAGTGCATAGCACTATAATTTACTAGGGGGAAAGGATCCTTGGTTCCATCCAGTGGAATCCCAGGATCTACAATTTACAGAGGTGTGCTTAGAATTATTGGCCAGAGAGCTCTAGTTCCTCACCAGGCTCCAAACCCCAGGTTTCCATAGGATGCAGCCATGGCAGTTCAAGTGGCATCATAGAGCTACAACTGTGTAGTGTGAAAACGCCCCCATCAGTTTAACATACGCACACACACAGCAAACTGACCAGCATTCTTGCCTGTCTACAGAATTCCTAATTCTTTTGTCCTTACACCATTACTCCTGTTTTCCAAGTGTAGCATATCTTGCTGCATCCTTTCCAAAATGGGTTCTTTGAGCATGGCTTCCATTGGAGGAAAAAGTGCTCAGGCCAAGAAGAACGCAATTTGGCCACTCTCCCTCCCCGAAAACCCTACTGTCAGCCAATGCAAAATGGCTGTTGCTGATGTTTCACCACCAGAGCACTTAACTGCAGTCCTTCTCCTGGTCTCTTCTTTGCAAACCACAGTTCCTTCCATGCGCTGGGTACGCATTGTAGGTTTTGTTTGCTTTTTAACGACCGTTGGCATTATTTATATCCATTTAACAGATTGAAGTGACTTTGGTTTCCAAGCGGTAATTGAAAGAGAAATTGTTTTTAATATCTCTGTCTTGCATTGCAAAAGGCAGAGAGCATCTGGCTTTTGCAGAAGCGGTCGGCTTGCTAATTTCGAGCCTCTCCATTTTGGGCTCTTTGTGTCCCTGCCCACAAAGCCCTACTGTTTCTTATTTCTCCCCTATAAACGCTGTCCTTCACACAATTCCCAAGACTTGGAAACAGGGCTGCCTGTTTTTTCGTTTAAGCCCCGCTCTTCTCTTGTACAGGAAGACGTCTTCCTCAAAAGGCTAATAAACATGGACTGTCACTCCACTCGAGCTTACTGACAAGATCTCTTCTGCGGCAGACTTGACGAGTCGCCGATTATATATTGGCTGAGCCTGGCCAAATTTTTGAAATAATTTGAAAATCCAAGCTGTCTAAGAAACACTGATGCTTCTAGTCAGGTGGGGCCCAGCCAGACGGCAGCCTAGCTCTGTGTCTCCTTTGTTATCCTCCCTTTGTCAGCCGAATGAAATAGCTAAAAAAAATGGAACTCTTCTCCTCCTGCAAAGTTGACCTGGACTTCTAAAAAGGGAGAGCTTGCTCAGTATTTGCCATGAGCGTTAAGGGAAGAAACGAGGGCTTGTGGCTCGGATGGTAATTATGATTTTCCTCGCTTTGGATCTCACACCTTGCAACTGTCGTGATTTGGAAGGGAAAGTCCTGATTAATCTTCCGTCATCATACTTTTTTCAGTGGCTTTTGAAATGTCCCAGTTTCTCGCTCCTCCTCCCACTTTTCCCCTTTGTTCTCAGCTTCCTTCAGTTGCTGCAAACCGTGTTCAAAGTGCAAAAGTAGTTTGCACCCCATTAACTGGGAAGAGGACAGGAGGGGGCAAAATCTTGCCCTTCCCAGGAGGCTCAGGCAAAAGCCAACTGCTGCAGCCTCTCCTAGCTTGGGTGTTCCTCCTCATGAATATCTGCTGCCGTCTTGCCCACACTCTGATGTTGCATGGCCACATACCTCCCAGTTTTCATCTCTGAAATGGTGGAGGATACGAAATCTCCGTGCATCACAAGCCCTCTTCTGTGGTCTTGTTTACTCTCATCCTTAGCCTTCTCCTAGCATGAGTGTAACTATATTCTGATGTACTGGGGGCTCTTGGTACCCATCAGGGGTTGGTTCCACCCACCCGCCATGGATACCAAAATTTGTGAATGCTCAAGTCCCATTATGTACACTGGTGTACTAAAATGGTATCCCTAATGCAAAATGGCAAAATCAAAGTTTGATTTTTGGATTTTTAAAAATATAAAAGGGATTCCTTTTAATACCCTTTACACCAAAGAGTGGAACATCAACATATAAAGTCAGGAACAAAGACAATAAAGACGACACTATAGCAACACATGGAATGAAATCTCCAACATCCCTCCGGTTGTTACCCATCTTAGCACCTTACACACATCTCAGTGGCTTAAGATGGTGAATCAAAGAGGAAGGTCTTCAACCCTTTACGAAAATGGGGAGGCCCTCCTCCAGCTGGAGGTCCAAAGGAAAACTGTTCCACAAATGCAGGGCCAGATCTTGAAAAGGCTGCAGCCTTTACAGAAATGTATGAATATTTTCAAGTTGAATCCATGGACACAGAATCTGGGAATCTGGAGGGCCAGTTGTATCTCATTAACGGCACACATCCCCACCTAGACAGATTTTAAGGAATCCAGTATCACCTTTGACCCTGACTGGGAAGACATTCCTCTCAAAAGTGCAACTAGATTCCTTTATTCCTTTTTATCGCTAAAACTGAATAACACAGCTATGCATTTGAATACTACTGGAAAGGTTTTGTTAGCTTTATCAGAATTATTTTAATTTTCCTCCATTTGAGGAGGAAATTGCTTTGTTTATAAATTTGTTTTTATTTGTAATTGCCTATAATTTTATTAGCTGTGACGAATTTTATATAAACTAATACATTTTATTACAAATATTTCCAATAACCTACAAATGCAATGCAACATGCCAGTCAATTCTTCTTCTACCCCATCCTTCCCTCCCACCTCCAAAGTTCGTTTACCGGGCCTAGTTATATACCTCTGTCAATCACCATGGGTATATTTCTATCTTCAGAGTGCTGATTAACAGATCATATGTTAACTACATTGTTCAAAATGCACTTTTCCAGAAAGATTTTGGAGAAGGGCTGGTTTAAGCCCAGAGTTCGCACACATAACATAAATGTTGAAAGGCCTCCATTTTTTTTTCCAAATGTGTTTTCTTTAATTTCGTCTCTTGCTAATCTGACTTAATATCTTAACTTTTCTGATAATGCCGTGGAGTATGCTCTATCTTCGCCGTCTTTGAATAGGGAGACTCTTTAAAATTTTCCATGATTTTAGTATTTTCTATTCTTGCAATGCTTCACATGGGGTCTTTCCTTAGCTATTTTTCACTTTGGTTTTCAAATGTGGACAGTAACAATAAAGCTTCTTTATAATACAGTTGATCCTCCACATTCTCTAGGGTTAGGGGCCCAGGACCCTTGCAGAGGTGGGAAAATTCCCAAATATCAAAATGTGTGTGGCTATGTCTGTGAGAAAGGGGCTGAGGCACGGTGGAAGAGCGGGCGTCTAGAGTCCAAACCAGGTCAGAGAAAGGCGAGGGAAAGGATGTAGGTCAGCATGGCGCCCCTATATTTCCTCTCTCTTGCCCGTCTCCTTCCTTCAGTATAGGGGACATTGGGAGAGGATTTGTGGTGCTGAGAAACTGGGCGGTCATCCTTCCTTTGCTGGCCAGGTAGCAGCTGGAGGAAGAAAAAGAGAATCAGAGGCAGGTTTTTAAAGGGCTGTGTAGCCTATTTGGAGCCACAGAGAGGGAAGGTTCCCTCAGAAAAGAAGTCGGGGGGGGCAGGGGTTGAAGAAACTGGCAAATAATCAAATCCATAAAAGTCAAACCCACAAATATGGAGGGCCAACTGTATACTGCTTGGCCTAACATTTGGCTTCTCCAATCCAATATTTTCTCCCCGAAATTAACCACTTTTGGACAGGTAAGCTGCATGTGTTGCCAATCTCCTGTTTCACCACAAACTCTACAGCACAGCTTTGACAGAGCTTTATTTATTTTATGTGGTTCAGCGGGACAGTAGTGCCATTTTAGGAGAAAGTGATTGGCTTTGTAGTAGGGTCTAGATATCCTTGGGATATCCTTCCCTCCATCTAACAGCAGTACTTCAGATGGCTCTGACTTTCTTGTTAAAGTCAACAGTCAGTTTCCTCCCAAACTCTGCTTTTAAGAAGGTAACGGTAACTACTGCTGTGTGTCACCATGTGATTTGGTTACTTGGGGTTCCTGGAAAAAGATAGTACATCTTCTCCAACATCCCGCCCCCAGCAGTTTCTTAACTGAGCATAAATAAAGTCCTGACCATCTTTTTAAGTCCTCGAGGATAATCCCAAGCCACTGAGAAACAGGGTTGTATTGTTGTTGATGTGGGGTTTTTTGGAAAGACATTCAGAACTACCTTGCCTGACCCTCCTTTTGCTTCATCAGACCCGCCCCAGAGACCAACCATTCATTAAATTGTAAAGGCTTTTTACATGAGTTTCTTGCAACGCCAGGAATGACTGGAGTGGCAGAAAATTGTGGAACATCTCCAGAATTCACCCTCTGCTTCTGTGACCAGCTGTGCCAATGGAAGTTGTCTGCAGAGATTCTTCATTACAGCTGCCCGAACCAGTGCCATGAATTTGGAGCAGGCTGGGCTAAATGCTTGACCAAAGAAGATCCAAGTTATGATTTCTTTGCAGATGCTGTCTTTAAAACAGCAGCCATTGAGCGCTAAGAACAGCACAGTTCAGAGGCCACACGTTTTATGATGCGTGACTTGGGCCACCATTCACACAACGAAATTGTAGCGCTCTGATTCCACTTTAACTGCCATGGTTCCATCCCGTGGAATCCTAGGGTTTATAGTTTGGTGAGTCATTGGAGATTTCTAACTGCCCCTCCCTAAACTGCCAGTCCTAGGATTCCATAAGATGGAACCATGGCAATTAAAGTGCTATCACAGTGCTATAATTCTGTAGTGTGAATGGGCCCCCAGACCTACCCTTAGAACAAAGCAATGTGACAAATGCTGAGGAAGAAAGAGCAGCGGGCCATCTCCTCTTGTACGAAGAAGACCAGCCTCTAAGTATCAGTGGCAAATCTCTTCTACAAACCTAGTAGAAGAGACTCAGCAGCGCCTTTTCTGTGGCTGTGGGACTCCCTGCCTCAGAAGAACAGGCTGGCTTCTTGCTAATTGGTTATCCCTGCCTTCAGATTTTGGGTGCATGTTTCATTTATGCAGATAGCCTGATTGGGCTTTTAAAACATTTGCTGTCTTACCTGCGTTTCACACTTCGAGGTCTTGGCTCGATTGGGACTGCTCCCTACCTTGTAGCCCCGAACCGCGGTGTGCAAGAGGCAGGGGAGACATGTGCAAGAATAAGCAAACAAATCTGTCATGAGTGTGGCCAAGGGGATCGGGCTTGATGCTTAACGGCTGGGGTCAGCCGGGGCAGGCAATGTGTTTGCCTGCTAATTTGTTTAATCACTGTACATCCTGCCCTTTAATGTAAAACATTTCCAGGGTGGCTTAGAAAGTCAAATTTAAGTCAACCCCAGCATTGTGGTGGAACTAGGGCTCTCAGGGTTGAAGCACTGGGTCATTCTGGTTAGCAGAGGCATAGATGTTTTCTCCCACTTCCACCATCCTTGGCGGGCCCATTGTCCTTTGACTGTTGGCCAATCCCAGTAAATGGGGTATTGTGCTAGACAGGCATACCTCCGTCGATGAAGTCAGTAGGTTCCTGGGCATTACCTCTTTAACAGAAAAATTCGTACCAAAGGTAGAAATAAGAAGAGCAGTTCAACAGGTTTCAGTGAACATTTTGTTCAAAGCTAACCATCTGCATGTCTGAAATGAAACAACCAGGTCAAGTGAGCCTTGCATTAGTAAACAAAAACATTTTGCATCTTCTAGAGAGCCCTTGAAAACTCCTTCCAAGAAGGATTCTGAGATTATAATTTTTTTCTTTCAACAGCCTCCATGTTCCTTATGATTTCCCTTTTGGTAGCAAAGCTTATAGATTTTTGCTTTTTCAGCATGTCAGGGTATTTGGTGCGGCAGGCTAAACTCTTTCCTCTTTTCTTTCTGTCTTGTTCTTCACACATGCTCAGTAAGTGATTCTGGGGCCAGCTGCTGTTTACTTTGCCTGTTGTACGTAAGCACACACAGCTACAGTAGGATCAGCTAAAGTAGAACCCCGTTCTTTGCCAGGTCAAGCTTTATTGCATTTTTTACTGCAGACACGCTGTTGCAAACCAAGACTGAAAACCTTAGTCCAGTCCTCCCATACCATCCCTTCACTGTCAGTGCTGCAGAAAATGTCCCAGCTAGACAGAAGATAAGAAGGGAGACTGGACAGATCAGGTCTCCCATTAAAAAAAGAATAAGAGTTTTGGTCAGAAGCTTTATTAACTGAGATATGCCTGTATACCGAAGCTCTTTGGTGTAGGTATGCAGACGGATGGATGGATGGATGGATGGATGGATGGATGGATGGATGGATGATGGATGGATAGATAGATAGGTAGGTAGGCAGACACTCCCATAGATATGGATCAGTAGAGCTGTCTTTTTGGACTCTCCTTGGAGGATATGATTATGGCAACTCTTGCCTTCAGAGCTTGGAGAATTTACTTTTCTGGCCTACAACTCCCAGAATATTCCAGCTAGCGTGCCGCCACCCCCCCCCGCTCAAAAAATGCTACCAAGGTCTGATTATATTGAGCACCTGTCAGTTACCACTACACCACCGGACAAAATGGAACAAAAGTAAAATGAAACAATAACAGAACTGTACATAAATTAAAACTGACATAAATGAAATCAATTCCATTGCAGAGGTAAAAAGCTCAGATATTAATGTGGTGTTTTAGAAAGGCTCAAGGAAGGGGTCTTTAAATGCACACTGCTCATTTTGTCCCATAAAAGGGAATGAATGCGCTTTGCTTTCCAGGGGAAGATTAAAGCCAGTTGCGGTAGGGTCAGAACTAGGAATGAGTAAAAATGGTTTCATTTTTTAATAAGAGTTTTCCAAATGTACAGGTATCTTCATAATTCAGCGGAAGAGATTTTAAATTTGGAAACTGTGAATGAGAAGTAAACCACACCTTATAGATTGACCCATCCAAACAGAGAGCTTTGAGTGTGTAACTTTTCAAAAATTTGGTATTCAATCCTCATGTATTCTGATATTACCACTTCTTCTTCTGTAAGAGGCTCCTCATCTTGGATAGCTTCATGGCAGGCAGGTCCAACCGGATTCTCTCCGGGTTAAGAACGGTACTTCTTGGATTTGAATAATTCGGGAGGCTGAACATTTTGTTTGATTTGTTTTCAGAAATACCTTCATAAGTGGAATACAGAGAATTTTGGCCCCCATCTGATTAACACTAGCAGAGTGAAAATCCCTGCTAGTGCATTTGCACAGATTTAGAACGCTGCTTTGCACAGCCACTAATGCAACTTCGAAAATGACTTCTCATGCAACAAAACTCTGTGTTGCACTGAATCTGCAAATGTGCCACCACTGCAGCCACAGTCCTTGTGTTAATGCAATGGCTGGAATTTCAAGAAGAGAAAAGAAATATAGATAAAAGTAAAGCTGACAGATTCGTCCTTTTCCTTGACAAAATGAACCAAAACTTCTGACTAGGATTTCATGTGGCATTGCTTATTATATCTGAAATATTCACCTTTCTTTTTTCATCTTAATAGCGTTTCACAAAAATATCATCATAGTTTTTAATATCTTTGGTTAGTGGAACCCATTGGCAACAAAAAACCCCCACTGCTTTGAGGGTCAAGATGCACAGGTAAATCTCACCCTGCCTCTGCGTGTGTGTGTGTGCCCCATGTGCCCAAGGAAACTGCAGTCCCGTTGGCGGAATTTATTTGCTGGCGACAGACGAGCGGGGACGAACGTTTCAATGACTCCAGCTTGCCTCCTGCTTTCATTAGGGTCGGGCGAGCCAATCCCAGATGGCGTTATGGAAATCGGTAAATGAAAACCATATTGATTTGCCTGGCGAACTAATGCGAAAAAGCTGCGCCGAAAGGGGAAAAGGTGGAGAGGCGTGTGTGCTCCACTGTTCAACCCGATAGCCCCTCGTTAAGGGCCTTTAATCATTTATTAATGTAAACCCACTCCTTCCCTTTCTCCTCCTTCCCCTTTTCCTTTCCACTCAAATTACCTCGGCCATAGAGCATCCTGTTCCATTTATCTTTTAATGTTCCCTTTATTTAATTTATTTTTAAGTTACATGTTAAATTTTATTACAGCGTCAAGTGTGGGTACTCTCGGAATCATTTCTCTTCTTTCCTCCTCTCTTCCTTTCTTTCCTTCCTCTTACTGGCGGGCAGTTTCAAACGGCCAGATAGCTGATGGACGATTCCATTGCACGCATTTGAAATGTTAATGCCCTGATATGCTCCAAGGTTTCCGCAACAAAGCTCACAGATCCCCATGCCGCAAGAAAGTCGCAGAACGCTCTCCTGGCTTTGGCCCCTCTGTTTTTTTCGGGACAGACTGCATTGCAAGATCAAACCAAAGGTCCAGGGAGCAAGGGGACGGCAACCTACTGTCTTCCAAATGGTTTCACCAGCAACCAAAGCCCCGGCTAACATGTCCAGTTGTTGAGGATTCGGGGAACTCTCATGCAAAGCACGTGGACAGGACTGGGTAGCTTACCCTCCGTTTTCCACCAGGAAACTGCACCTTATGTGGATTGCCAGGGAGAATAATTTTTATATAAATCCTGTGGTTGAGGTCTTGACCCGTCCCATGCTACCATAGAATCATAGAGTTGGATGAGACCCCAGGAGCCATCCAGTCCCACCCCTTGCCGTGTAGGAACACGCATCAAAGCACTCCCAACAGATTTAAAAACCTCCAAAGAAGGAGACTCCACACACTCGGAGGCAGCATATTCCACTGCTGGACAGCTCTGACCGTCAGGAAGTTCTTCCCAAGGTTCAGGTGGAATCTCCTCTCCCACACCTTGAATCCATTGCTCCTTGTCCGAGTCTCTGGAGCAGCGGAAAACAAGCCCGCTCCCTCCTCAACATGACATCCCTTCAACTATTTAAACATGGCTATCATGTCCCCTCCTAACCTTCTCTTCTGCAGACTAAACATCCCCAGCTCCCTAACCCACTCCTCATAGGGCTTCATGGCTTCTAGACTCTTCACCGTTTTGGTCGCCCTCCTGTGGACACGCTCCAGCTTGTCAATATCCTTCTTGAATTGAGGTGCCAGAACTGGACACAGTATTCCAGATAAGACCTAATCAATGCAGAATAGAATGGTACCATCACGTCCCTCAATCTAGACACCATACTCCTGTTGATGCAACCAAGAATCGCATTGGCTTTCTTGGGTGCCGCATCACACTGCTAACTCATGTACAGCTTGTGATCTACCTTCCAGCATTTTACAGATGAAAACCAGGATGTATGTGGCCAAGCAATATCAAAACCGGGATGTATGTGGCCAAGCAATATTAAAGTGTGGTCAAGCTGGCAGAAATTGTTGATAAGAACACAGAAGCTAGTAAAGGCCGCAGCAGTTTGTTTTTGCCTGAGCCTACCGGGGGGGACAAGATTCTGCCCCCTTTTCTCCTTTCTCCCCTGCTGAGTTAACTGAATGCAAGCCACTCTTGAACTTTGAATTCAGCCAGCAGCGGTTGAAGTAAGCTGAGGACAAAAGGGGAAAATGGTAGGAGGAGAGAGAAACTGGGAACATTTTAAAAGTAGTTGAAAAAGTGGAATGACAGAGGATTAAATAGGACTGTCCTTACCAAACTGGGACAATAGGAGGATATGCACGGAGTCCGCCCCATTTGTGACCCACCAAACTGAACACGATCCACCAGCCACTCAGACTGCAAAAATGTGGACTGTTGACCTCTTGGAAGGCCACTGTAAAAGAAGCCCTGCTAGACAGAACTGATAGCACAGTGCTAGGCAAACTGACCAGACAGAAAGCTTCCATTTTATTTTCTCCAGAATCTGAACTCTGGATTTTTAGAAAAGTCCACCCAGTCCAGCTGTGAATTTCTCCAGCATTTTGCACTCTAGATCTTGAGAGTCCAATTGGTCTGGCAGCAAATGTCTGAGTTTCATTCGTTTTGCATTTCAAAGCCTTTTAACCTAATCTCTGATTACATTTATCTTCAATAAACAGCACATGATGGCCTAGTCATTCTTCTTCTCCCCCCTCTAGCGTTGCCTTCACAAACAGAGCTAAGAGAGTAACTATTAAAAAAGCGATTAGGGACTTCTCTGTGATTCAAAAAGCAGTTGGTCACCACTGTAATTGTAAAGTAACTTTTTCTTGCTGTACGCCTTCAGACGTCTGACAGATGGCAGCTCTGTCCTACAGTTTTCTCGGCAACATTTATTCAAGAAAGGTTTGCCATTTCTTTGCCTCTAAGCCTGAGAAAGTGTGACTCATTCAAGGTCACCCAGTGGGTGTTTCCATGGCTGAGCAGGGGGTTGAACCCAGGCCCTCTGGACAGTCCAGCATTCAGCTCATCGCCCCATACTGGATCTCCAAAGTAGCTTTATTATTCAAAAGTAACTAACAAGAATTATTTTTCATTACTTTTAATATCAAAATGTTCCAGGTCACTGACCTGTAGTACAAAACGCATGTCAGCAGTTAGCCTAGAAAATCCTGTGACTATAAAACTAACTAAAACAGTTGCAGTTGCACTGCAGAAGTTACATAACAAGCATAATTAAAGTTAGTTATCTGTTAATTATTGAGAAAAGGCTTTAACTGCAAGTAACTCATTATTTGTAACCAGTTACTCCCCAGCTTTGCTCTCAACACCACTCCTAAGCTTGTTCGGGCAGGGATTGAAGAGCTGACATGACTCACTGGATAAGATAATGGCCATTTCCACACTGGACGGTTATAGTGCTATTATTCCACTTTCAACGTCCTATGGAATCCTGGGGTTTGCAGTTTAGGGAGGGGCCTTTGGGGAAATGCGGAAATGGCCAATAATGCCTGGTAAGGTAGAAAGCAGTAGGAAAAGTGGAAAACCACATTACAGATGGATGCACTCAATCAAGGAAGACACGTCCCTGAATCTGGAAGACCTGAGCAAGGGGGTTGTTGACATGGGCTCTTAGAGGTTTCTCGTTTGTAAGGTCACCATAGGTCAAAGTTGACTTGATGGCCAATAACAACAACAATAACTCGAAGAGTCTCAGGTTCAAATCCAACTCAGGCCTCCTGTTTCCTGAATGGCATTTCACCAACCTTAAATCTCTTCAGTCTTTGCCTAGCCCTCTCGTGGCTGCGCGGCCTCGGGAAGTGAGCCCTCTTTGTCTCACGGCCATTTTACTTCCAGGGAGGGGGCCAGCAGGATCGGGCCACACGATTGCAATTCCAGATTTTTTTTTTTTTTCTTTTGAGGGCAAAAGGAGAAGGCAGGTATTCCCGAGGGACCCCGCCCCGAAGATGTGTGCGGTGATCTATTTCCAAAATATGTGGATAAAACCTCTTCGGTCTTTCCGCTTCCTTGAGCACCCGCTCACGTCCAAGGCCTTCTTCCCTCCCTCCCTCCTCCTCGCTCTTGGACTGGCGTGCTGCTGCTCCAACCTTTCCGTATCCCCCTCCCTCCACCGAACATCAAACAGTATATAAATTACGGCCAGAATGCTCTCTGTGGCAGCCAAGTGAGCCTTGTTTGTGGCAGAAGAGCAGAGCATTAAACAGCAAGCGGACTACAGAGAACCTCTTCCCTCTCTCTTTCTCTTCCCCGTTTTCTTGCTCCCACCCCCATTCCCACTGGGAGTGTTGTTTATAGAGCATTATAATTTATAACTGAAGAGAGTGGATTTAATTTCAGTGGAGGGGGCTCGACAGCAGGGCGCCGGCCAGCAATCATATGAATCAGCTAGCTGCAAACACGATTGAATGGAAAGTATTATCTCTGGCCACAAACGGACAGTGTTTCTCCTTAAACAGCTCCCTCGGTGTGGGGAGATGCTGTCTTCGTTCATCTATTTTACATATCTCACTCCTGTTTTAATTTTGCCGTTTCCTTTGGAGCACATTGTCCCTTTCTTCTCCTCCTTCTTCTTCTCATCCAAACGCAGATTCATTTTCCTTTCCCCCCAACCCCGTCCCCGCTGTTCTTTCTTTAATTGCCTGATTTCCTGGACTAACATTAGAAACTAATTACATTGCTGGACTCGGAGGTCTTCAGAGCTGCTCCCCCCACCCCTCGGGGCTTCCCCCCTCCTCTGCTTTGGGCACACGGTGGGTCCTTGCCCCTCCCTCCGCCATCTCATCGTCTCCTTCTGATCCTGTGTACAGCAACTTTGTATGGAAAGTGAAGTTAAAACATGCAAACAAGGCTGTGATCGTCCATTAGCATTAATATTGTAAAATCGCAGTCAGATTCAATCACGGGGTGTTTTATTTAATCATGGATGTTTGGTGGAGGCTGCTGCTTGTCTTCGGCACAAGTGGGACCCGGGGGGCAGCATACAATGGAGAAGTTGTCGGAAACTTCCCTGATTCTGAAACGAGACCTAGTGGGGGCATTGCCAACTTAGAGGTGTACGAGAGATGGGCAATATATTGGCCTTCCAGTTGTGGTTGCATCGTCATTTCCAGTAAGTAGCCTTGAAAGCCAGCGGTGAGGGCTGTTGGGAGCTGGAGTCCAGCACCATTTGGGTCATCACTGTCACTGACCCCAGATATAAAACTACCTAATGTTGTACCCAGATGCTCTGATCCTCTCACTCCAGTGAGGCAGAGAAGTCAATGTGCAGAGTCCCTTCAACTTCTCTCCAGGGCAACATTTCTTGGCTTATGCTGGGAAGAGGGAACGGCAATTGGATGTTTTTGGTGTCCACAGTGTCAGTATGGCCCCATAGTTTGGATGGCTTTGAAGAAAGCTGTTAGGAAGAAAACCAATTCATTCGGAATGTGGGACTGGAGGAGAGTTCTGCAGATACAGTGGACGGCCAAAAGGACAAATAAATGGGTCCAAGAGAAAACCAAGTCTGAATTCTGAATTGAGGCTGTTGTATGTTGGACGTAACATGAGAAAACATCACTCTTTAGAAAAAAAGATAATACTTGGTAAAGTGGAAGGCGGTAGAAACAGAGGAAGACCACATTACAGATGGATAGACTCAATCAGGGAAGCCCCACAATGGGAAAGGAGGAGCCAAGTTTGCAGATCTTCTCTCCTACTCACCAAAATCTTGTGCTTCATTGTTCATTTGTTCATCTGGAAGTCAATTTTCCGCCGTCCTTCCACTTTTGCATCACATGTTAAATTTTAAATTGTGAGCATATAGATTTTTCCTTCATTCCTCAATTTTCTAACTTTGCAGTAACTTTAAGCTGCGGTTTCACATTTAGAAATACGGTTCAGGCATCCAAATAAAAGAAGCAGCCTAAACTAAGTTCAGTTTTCAAAGCAAGTACTGAAATGTATGCTCGGTGAAACACCATTTTCCCCAGAATTTCTCTTGGGAAGGAAGGAAGGAAGGAAGGAAGGAAGGAAGGAAGGAAGGAAGGAAGGAAGGAAGGAAGGAAGGAAGGAGCAAGCAAGCTATGGGTGGACATTAGTCCACCAGCTGTCAGATGTTCGCAAATCTGTGTCCTTCATACAGGACAACACCATCTGGAAATGTCTCAGTTTAACATTAAGACTCTACACAATTCTCAGCTTTTTCACAGTCCAACCTCACTTTGGCTGAGCCCTGTGCCACCTCAAACTCTTCAGAAGAATGTGGAAGGACAGTGACCACAAACTTCTCTGGACTTCCAAGAGTCTTCAGTTTCTTGCTTCTGGAGACCTGTCTTCCATCTTTCCCTACGTCTTGGTCTTAGTCTCCCTTCCTTTGTCTGGTCCTCTTTGCCATCTCTAAAGCCAGGCTTCCATTGTCTGCATCACAGTCAAGACATTTCTCCACTCTCCCTGTGGAGCTCTTTATCTCTTGGCATTTGTCTGACTCCGGCTGCCACTGGTGTGCTTAAATGGCTGTAAGAAATTCACCTCTCCGTTCTGGCATTCTCCAGACCGATCCACCTTCACCCTTTTCCCTCGAGTAGCTAATATCTTGGTTGGAAGGCAAGGCCTTTGTCTCTTATCTCCTTCTATGTACAGCACCCAGTTCCTGCGGGCGCTCTAGAAATCCTAATGCTATTCAGTTGGGCGCATTGCTCTGTGAACAAATTGCAATTTTGCCGCACTACCGAGCGCCTTGTGAAGTTTCATCAAAGCCCGCCAATAAAATGAGTGAGGTTTACCACAAGCACATGTGAATTTGTAACTCAGAGTGGTGTTACGCAAGGTCGCGAGCCACCAGGGCAAGAGAATTAAATAAAAATATATTTTCAATATGTTCAATATGCAGCCTTTTGGAACATTATCTCAGCATTGGGGGAGTGATACGATGCAACAGAAAAAAACAGGCAGAACTCCTTTGTGGAATGGGTTCTTTTGAAAAGCGCAAGGGGTTGGGTTTTTTTAATTAATTACAGCATTTCTCATAATATTTTTACCCTCCCCAACATGGGGGAGGAAAAAAAACTCAGGGAGGGCTATGATCAATAAAACCATTTGGAAACAATTTTAAAACAGTTTAACATAGATGGTTTGTGTTTTTCCCATTCTTCAGGTGGCAGTCAGGTTCATTCATATGCAGGCATGCTACATTGCATTGTTGCGTACCTTCCAATCATTTCTGACTAATGGAGACCCTACAGTGAACTTATCATGGGATTTTCTGGGGGATTTTAATTGTATTTGAATTTATGTTGTGTCCCACCTTGAGCCTTGGGGAGAGGCGGGTAACAAATATGTATTAAAAATTATCATCGTCGTCATCACCATCGTAATCTTTCCTGCCTTTTCTCTAGTTTTGTTGTGTTCTAGCAGCTGAGACAAATTCTAGGATAGAAAGCCAGCTAGCTGTCAGGGGGAAATTCAAATTCTGCAACTCACAAAAGTAACCTGATGCCCATATTTAGCCTGATTAATAACCGTGTGTTTCTACTGGATTTTATAAATGAACACGGCATCCTCTTCTTTCCCCTCTTCTGCTTTTCTTTAGTCCGTCAGCACTGCATCGTGGAAAATCCAGAGTTTAGATGTTCTTCAGCTTTGCTTGGAACACTGCGTCTTAATAAAGCTGAGATCCAGAGTCTCGGCCAGGCCTCGGCAAACAATGCAAAGTTGTCTTCAGGGCAAAGTGTATCATTTTGGGATTCTCGCCAAGTCATAACCCTTCATAGTCTCATGAATATCTTATGTGCGCAAGTGATGGAGGCATGTTAAGCATTATAGGTTTGACAGCCTCTTGCACTGTGTAAAAAGCAGGGTTGTGTTGTGGGTTCTGGAAATTCACCCACAAGCCTCGTGGTCTGGTATCTGCAAAGAAAGCAGTGTAAGATTTATTCTGTCAAATTTTCTTTTCTCACCGAAGGAAAGAGTGATGTCCCATTTCAGCCCTTTTAATCGGCTGTAGGTTTAACAGCTCTTCCGGGGTTCCTATACTGAGAGGCAAAGAGCAGAGCACCAGAGTTATGGGAGGATGGAGAACAATGCTTCAGGCAGCAGGTTCCTGGAGGCAGCAGGGTCAATTCTTAGCTATTCCTCTTGAGCCCTTGGCTGCTCCCCTGTGTTGGAAGACAGTGGTGTGCAGGTATACTTTACTTAACAAGGTAGATGTGTTCCTGGCCATTACTCCCTCAATAGAGGGAGAGGATCCTTCTTGTTGTTTTTGTCATTGTTTTGTGCCTTCAAGTCATTTCTGACCTATGGCAACCCAAAGGCAAACTTATCATGGGATGTTCTGGCCAAGATTTGTTCGGGGGGGTTGCCTTTGCCTTACTTTCAGGCTGTGAGAGTGTGTGATGTGCCCAAGGTCAAACCCTGGTCTCCAAAGTCATAGTCCAGTGCTCAAATCACTACGACGTGGGGGCTCATAAGAGGATCCCACATCACAAAAAAGAAGAGCACTTGCAAGATGCTTCAGCAAACTGTTTCTTCTAAATTGGCAAATGGTACATGGAAAATAAAACAGCTACATCCGATATACCATTGCATAAGTTAAAAAAAAAAAGTTTGAACCTTCTACAGAGAGCTGCAGCCAAAATGCATTTGAGCAACTTCCACTTTTCTTACAATTTCCATTTTGGTGGCCAAAGGTACAGACCCATGTTTCTTTAACATCTGGGGAGGTAGCTGCTGAGGCAGGCTGTTCCGCTTTCAGTGAGGTTTCTCTGGGACTAATACCTTGGCCCCTAGAGAAACAAAATGGAAGCTAAAAGGGAAGACAGATAGATCGATAGACTGTTATAGATGGAACTGGTGGAATTTTCCAAACAGTTTTCAAGAGCTGCCCCGTGGAAGAAATGTTGCAGTAATCAAGTCACTGTAAGGCAAAGGACCAGCTTGTGAGCCGTTTCCTATCTCTCACCCATCTTTCTCACACATCTCCAGAGAAGCATTGACGGGAGAGTGACGGGAAGCTGAGGCTGATGATACCTTGATACATATTAATCTTTCCATTATGTTCTCGGTTGTTCTCCTCGAACCGCTGCATTCCACTGTCTCTCTGTTCAGTAATTTAATTACGATGGCGGCTGGGAGATCTTGCAGCCGATTAGAGGCCGTGACTTGCTTGAGAGATCAAGAAAGCAAATTGATAAACGTTGGAGCAAAGGTGGGCTGTGTGGGAAGAGAGAAGGGGAAGCTCCCCTACATGGCTGGGCTCTGAATGAATGATCAAGGTCAGCGTTGGTTCATTAACATCTTCTGGCACCCTGGTTCATTATAAATCGCATTCTAGCAGGTTGCATGCATCTAAGATCAGTGTTAACATTTTCTAGCAAGCACTAGATTCTTTTTTTTTCTCCTTGGTTTGGAGATAAGAAAGAGGAGAGTATCCTGAACACAGAAAAGAAACTTAAATCTCCCTTTGTCCTCAATAACTTTAAAGGGAATTTGTTTAACCCAGCTTCAAATGTAGCATGTGGCTGGACTCTCAAATTCCTGAAAGTTGTGGTGTCTGTAGTGCATTTCTTTTGCCGCCTTCTGGATTAGCCTAGAGTCTGAACGGCCTTTGTCTGTGCCACTGTGCACACAATTCCTTGCCTTCCAACATTTCACAGGTGTAAACCAGGACACATGCAGGCAACCAACATCAGAGTGTGGTCAAGTTGGCAAAAGTTACCTGTGAGGAAGAACACGCAAGTTAGGTGTGCCTTTCCATTCTGCCCAAAGAAGGATTGGGGCAGGCTCTTGTGGAGCCATACTAACAGAAAGGGATGTCATCTGTGGGATTTCTCAAACGATGATGGACATTTTAGGCAGGTTGTATGTCGGGAGTATCAACAGCAACAAGAGGATTAGTTACCCCTTACCTGTGTCATCTGACTCTCTCCTGTTTGCACTTCCCTTTCCCCCAAAAAACTGGGCTAAATTGTTGGGAGCTGCCAAAGCTCTTTAGGCTTCATCAGGTTTCTGGCTGCCATTTTATGTTTCCCATACTGTCCCATTGTGGGAGCATCTGCACAATGGCTGGACACCAGGTTGTGATGGAGCTTCATGAGCTACAATTAGTTGCCCCTTTCGCCGAAACTAACCCATCTCCAAATTAAAATGGTGCCCACTCTCTTGTTGTACATATGGGGCCACAGGCTTCGGGTTGATTTGGGTTTAGCCCACAATCCAGCCACAGTGGGCCTCATTCTTGTGCATATTGTTGCTCGTTCAGGACTGTGAGGTTTCAGGCCAAAATCCAAGAGCTAGGTGCGATCCCTAGTGACGTCATTAAGCGCTGTGCATTAAGTGCCAACCACAGTTGCTCACAGCTTGTTATGCAAACATGGACATACAGAGCGAAAGAGACTGAGACTGCAAAAACAAGAATGTGTCTTCCTATTTGGAAATTAAGACGGAAATCTTAGATAAAGGGACTGTTCCCTGGTCATGATAAAATGAGGTCGTCTTGTGACCTTCTCAGTTAGGGAGATGGGAAGTTTAATCTAGCCTGTCTGCTTCTAGCCAGAAGGTAGAAGCAGTGCAGTGTGGAGAGTGAGTCCTGGCACTGGGGAGGAAAGAAGAACGCTAACTAAGCAAATACACAGAGACCTCCTGGAAAGTCTTGGTAGGTTGCAGCAAGAAATCAGTGAAGCCAGATTGTGGCAAGCTGCTGGTCTCCTAGCTGAGCTGGAGATCTGCACACAGCCCTTGTCTGTTGCCCAGACTGAACCCTCCAAAACAGGAGAATTCACATCCTTGTCCCCAGCCACGAAAACAGGAGAGTCAGGGCCAGGCCATGAGGTCTGGCAACCCTACTTGGGCAGCTTGTACCCCAACCCTTCAGTAGCCTCTTTCCCATCCCTCACACTCTCAAAATTGCCGTGGTGCCCACAGTCATGGTAGAACCTCCCTTTATTCAGCCTGGGCACGTGCCCACGGCACAGCTGTCTCTACGACCGGATCTCTCTGACACTCCGACCAGCATTTGCTTTCTGCCCTCAGATCTCTCATTACCTAACTCCCAGCCCTTCCAGTCAAAACATTCCATTCAAATATCTTTGCTGTTGGTTTTCCATAGGCCCTGGTCTCTTGACATGAAGTTAAACTGGTGTCAACACCCACCCACTCCCGCCTAGAAGACGTGCCTTCCAGAAAGACTTTTTTCCTAAAGTCCTTTTCCTGAAGGGGAGCTGTGAATTGCTTTGAGGTGAATGTTGTTGTTTTTTTTAAAAAAAAAATCTAGAACAAAAGAGTTTTTCCCTACAACAGCTGTGCAGTTTTATTAAAAATTTAGAGAAATCTTATGTGTCTAATCCTTTGAGCGGATGTGTAATTACTTGGCGAGGGCGCTTACACATGGATAACCTAGCTGTACTGTGAGACAAGATTCTTATGTTTAATTTAAAGAACCGGGGCTTCTGCTGCGGAGATTATCGACACCAAGCCTCGGAAAGGAACACACAACCCAAACCGACCGCTCGGCGTAGTCATTTGTTGCACAGATGTTTGGGGCCATCTGACGAGCAGATAGTAGAGCTTCCAAGACAGCAAACAGGGCCATGAGATGCGCAGGAGACATGCAGAAACCAGTCTTGTATGCGGCGTTCTTCCCCCTCATATTTGCCCGGCTTTTCCTCTGCACTGCTGTCTCGTTTAACACAGCATTCCTTTAGGCAAGGGGTGGGCAAGGTCCAGGCCACGGGGCCACGTGTGGCCCTTGGGACCCCTGAGTGCGGTTCCCGAAGCCCTCGGAGTAATTTTTTTTAAAGAATTAAAATGGGGAGTGATTTTATGTGCCGACAGACTGCTCTAAATGTGCCCAAACCACAGTGATTTGCTTCATCGACCCTCCGAATCCCCCCATCTCAAAACATCAAGTAAATTTTAAAAAATTGGCTGATAATCAGCCAAAATGGGGGCTGGGAATAATGTTGTACCAATAATGTAATGTGGTTTGCTGGACAGGTGCGGGGGGGGGGGGATGGCCCCTGCAGTTGCCCACCCCTGCTTTCGGCTGTTGCTATTTCTTTTAGGTTTTTTTGCTCCTTATCCTTTCAGTTGACACCGAGGGTTTTCTTGAGACCTCAGAATGGCAACCGTCTTGGATAGGATGCAGAATCACAAAAGTGGGGGTGGGCCTTGTGGGCCGTCTAGTCCAAGCTTCTACTTGATACAGGAAATCCAGAAGTAGAGCATTCTCAGATCCGAGCAGATGGCCTTCCAAGTCTCTGCTGGAAGGTTTCCACTGAGGAAGAACCTACCCCTCTTCTGGGTTGTTGCTTTCATTGCTGAATTTTGCTTACCATCAGGAAGTTTCTCCTTATGTTTCTCCAAACCCAGACCTCCTGTAAATTAGACCTGTATATAGGTAGGGTTTCCAGATCCCAGGGCCTGCCCCCTTCTTCTCCAGTCTGCAGGGCAAAGGGGAGGAATCTCAGGGCGAGAGCACTGCCTTGGGAAATGCGTGTATTATTAAATATTAAATATTAGACTTAGATGTAGACTTAGATGATTTTTTAATTTAAACGGAATACTCTCTGTTGCCATGGTTGATGCTTAATGCGTCGTGCTTAACGACATCACCGGTGCTTGCTCAGGCCCAGGAAGGGCCATTGCTTAAATCCAGCTTTTAGTCCTGAAATCTCAGGGCCTCAGATGGTTGTTGGTCTTGGCCTGTCAATTCTGTATATGGGGTTTATTTTTTACTTCATAGAACTGTAGAGGTGAAAAGTACCCAATAACATCTAGTCCAACTTAGGTTGAAGTAAGAAGTCCGCAGCTAAAGCATCCCTGAACCAGTGGACCACAAATGAAGGAGAGTCCACCAATTTCCAATGTGGCCTGTTTCCCCATGGAACAATTTTTATTGTTCCTGAAGTTCTTTTTGATGACTAATCTGAATTTCCTTTCTTGCAATCAGAATCCTTTGGTTGTGATTCTGCCCTTTGGAACGGCCGAAAATAAACTTGCTCCATGTTTTCCGTGACAGTCTTCCAAATATTTGAAGATGGCTATTCCAGTTGTTTTGTAATTGCCTTCCTAAGATAATTTCTATCCTGCGCTAACAGTTGCATTAACAATACTTGCTCTTTAAAGGGTTCACAACCAACAGGAAAAACGATGTTGGGGTGTTGGTTATTGTGTCAGAATGAGGACTGTGAAGACTTGAATTCACCCAAGAAGCTTACTCGATATCATTGGACTGCTGGTTATCTCTCAGCCTGACTACCTCACAGGGTTGTTGTGAGAAAAAAATGGGGATGGGAGAGAAGCACATGTACACTCTTTTGAGCACCTTAGAGGGAAACAGGATATAAATATTACTGACAGATAATAACAAATAGATACGTAAGTGGCCCCATGAGAATTGAAAAGAGAGAGTAACAGGAAGCTGAGAAAAGAGATTGAAATGTAACATTTATTTACTTATTTTTAAATAAAGGCATTTCTAGTGATGCTGCCAGACCTTGAAATGGGTTGATTGGTAAGTTGAATCTGGCATGTTTATAATTCTTGAATGCATAACGAGCCCTGACTTGAACCTGATGAGCTTTAAAAATTCAAACTGAGCTAATTTAGGAGTTTTTTTTCTGCACCAGCTCTGCACCGTCTGCTTGGTTGGATTCTGAGTTGCAGGAATACGAGGAGGTCCAAGTGCACTCTCCTGTGAGCTTCATGAAAGGCAGGGTATTAATGTGAGAAAATGAAAAATAAAAGCAAGGTAACTCACTGCACTGGGTCCTACCTATAGATTCCAGATCATAGACCCTGAATTCTAGCACTATTCAAATAAAGGAAGATTGTACAATTCTGAGATTCAGCAAATTGCTTCTAGTGATTGGGCCCAAAAGATCATACTGTACTTCATGTACCGTGACTATAATTACGTTCTGCTCGGCCAGCTCATTGGAATAAATAATAGATCTATTTTTGGTTTGCAGAGGGTATGCACGGGGGCTTGGACTCAGTAAATCAAATAAACAGAGGATGCGAAGGAAGGAAATTTTAAAAGAGGGGGTGAGTGGGGCAAAAATTAAAGCAATGGCATATAGCTGGACAGATGTGTCAAGCGGCTTAGCTGTTTGTCAGGTCTGATGCTTGGAAATGAAAATTGTTTCAGTTGCCGAAATTAAAGGCATAATATGCAGTTTAGATTATTGGAAATGATGGACAGGTTGTGTCAGGAGGATGTATAAGCTCTTGTTAATTGTTTGGATTTTTTTTTTTAAATGGCTGCAACGACAACAGCACACACGGAGTCCTCCCCTTCAGAGTGAATGGCTTTCTTTAATTGGAACACACGTCACGTGCCTTGCTTATTAGCTGAGCGAAAATACGGAGAACCGCAAATGCAGCCTCTGTTGTAGTTCGGCCTTGTGCAAACGAAGATGCGTTTAAAACAGCGCTCCGCCATGTTTTTATTTATTTATTTATTTTACCCAAAATGCTAATGAATTAGCGGAAAATGCGCTGCCACAAACAGCTGTTGCGTGATTGTCAAGCATCTGCTGAGCTATTGGCTTTTTGTTCTTTTGCTTCTTTCCTTCTCTCTTCCCTTACATAGGCCACAGAATAATTAAGGGGGGGAAAATCTGGTCTTTCTTCTGTTATAAAATTTAGTATATCCAGGTGAACACTCCATTTTCTTCAGGCTAATGGCTGTGAACTGATATTATCAATTCAGAGTTTAGAGAGAATTAAATGTCCTCCGGAATTCTCTATTGGGGTCTATGTTGTGTAATTTCACACATGCTTTGCTACGTAGCAGAGGCGCTAAGGGCATCTTACAATAAAATCAATATAAAACAGAAATAATTACAGGAGTTTTGAGCAATTAAAAATAGAATAAATATTTTTCTCACTTAAAAGCAGACAATTTAAAGAGTTGAAGCTCAAAACATCTGAAGGACCGAAGGTTCCTCTTCACTGGAGGGTGGCACCCTTAGTCAAGAAGAACTCTAAGGAATTTGCCAGCCAAAATTGTTGTTAACGGCTGCTATAACCAGCTTAGAGTCCAGAAAATGTATGCCATGTCAAGCCATCCTGGCAATAAAGCACAGGTAGGCATAGTGTGATCCATGGGCCACGTGTGTTTCCCCCAGAGCTGTTTTTGTGGCTCCCAGGGGTGTGAAAAAAACACCACCTTTTTCCCCCAAAAAAGTTTGGCTCTATAATGCCCAAAAATTTATCAAGAGGGTGTGGAGGGTATCGTGCATTCCATGTTCTGCTGTAGTGTTATGATTATTGTCTTTGTCCCTGACTATATATATTGATGTTCCACCCTTTGGGTGAAAAGGGTATTATAAATAAACGTTGTTGTTGTTATTGCCATTATATTTGGAGCCACTCAGAACCCCCCAGAGAATCAAAATGAAATTTTGTGAAATCTTTTTTAAAAAAAATCTTTGTCTCAGAAAGTCCCAAACTGCCCTCTGGGGGCCCAGGAAGGCCCCAAAATAATGCTTCCATATTTCCTACAGAATGTTTGGAGGCAAAAAATGATTTTTTTTCTTTTTTAGTAGGAGAAGACGAAGTGGAGGGTTAGATCCTCCAGGGTCTTGTGAAAGGCTAACATGGACCCAAAGTTCTCCACAATTGTCCACAATAAAGGAAGGTCGAGATCCAATGTACAAGCATGTGGGGAGAGAAAAAGGGGAGGGAGTAAGGTTGCAAAGAATATTTTAAAAATATTTTTTAAATTGTCAAAAAACATGTGTTTTGAGTGTAGAGAAATCCTGATAAAAAGAATTCTGGACCAATGAGAATCTTCGCAGTTAAGGACTCATTCTGTACAAAATTTGCATATGGTTATTCTGTGCAGAAAACAGCATTTTCAAATTTCGGATTACAGAATTAATATTTTTGATGTTATTTTCTGCTCTGATCTTGCCATTTTCTGCACAAAAACACCAAGTGCAAATTTTGTGCGGGTGAGTTCCCGAATTACGAATAACCTTTGAAAACTGGGTGGTTTTTGAAGATTTTTCTCTCAGCAGGAAGAAAATTGCGGAAATTACTACCTTTGAGATGAAACTTAGTGACAAATTACATCCCTAGCACAGAGAGAGAGAGAGAGAGACCGTGTGGATTGATTTTAGTAAAATTTTCATCCCACCTTTCTCCTAAAAGTGGAGACTCAGGTGGGCACTGAACAAGATTAAAAAGAGGGGCAATTCAAAATACAGAAAGCTATAGCATTCAAATGGAAACAAATGTTTTGTACTCGCACACTGTTGAATTAAATGCAAGACACAGCAATAAAAAATAGTGCAAGATGCTCCAATTGAAAGTCCCTTCCTACGAATATACGCACCTTCCCACGCATACCTATACGGCATGCAGTTAGGTGGGGTGTGTGCGTGTGATGCCATATGACATTATATTATATTACATTTTATTTGTCTTGGGCTAGAACTGTAGGTAAACCCTGTCCTTTCAAGAGTTAATCAACACACCCAAGCTGTGCTGATCTTGTAGCTTTAGCAAGCCTTAATCTGTAAGCTTGATTACCTCCTAACCTTCAGTCGCCTGACGCAGCAGGAGGCAGCCGGGGTGGGTGGCCGAGGGGGGAGGCTCCACAGCAGCTTTTGTGGCATCGTGCCCAGCTTGGACTTAAGGGGAAATCGTTCAGAGGGGGAAAGAGAGAGAGAAAAAGGGAAGAAGAAGAAGAATGGAGGCGTTTGGCTTTCCCCCAGCTCTTGAGCATGGATATGGGGCGCTGCGTTGCAGGCGAAATTCTACATCACCTGTGAGCTGACTTGTGGGAGGTGTGGTCCTCTTCATTTCCCTACAAGTACTGTGGGACATCCAAGGATCAGGAGATGCTTTGTTTTTGTGGTGAGGTCTCTGCTCTTGCTTGTGATGGCCTCTCTTTAGTACTGTCTCACTCAGTACTACTAAAAATGTTAGTCCCTGGACTGGTGCGGACCCCGAACCATTGGCTGGCGGTCCAGGAGATGGTGCCAAGAGAGAAACCAACAATTGTAGCCAGTGAGCACCAAGTTGGTGCCCATTCCTGACCCCTCAGAGAGCGAGCGTGGGAGAAGGTCTTCGCAGTAGCTGCCCCCAGGCTCTGGAACCTCCCTGGTAGCCCCCCTGGTAACCCACCTACTCTCCTCTGTAAATAGGTGAAGACTTTCTGTTTCAACAGATCTTTGAGGCCTGCATTGTTTAGGTGGGACAGGCCTTGCAGAATGGGCTGGAGTTTCTATCTGTTGCGTTGTTGTGCCAGTGCGTTCGTGTTTGTGATTCGTGTTTTTAAACTGGTTTTCATTTTGGACAGTTGAGTCACTCACTGTTTAACTTTCATAACAGCGGCAGCAACAGCAGTAGAGGTTGGTGTGTCGTTGGTTAGTCCCAGCTTGAGTTGATTCATTCAATCGACTGTTGAATGGCAAGTCAACATATAGGTAAGCTAACAACAGGATTTAGGTCAGCAGTAATCACAGGGGAAAAAAGTGGCTGGTCGCATACATGGGATAGCCAAGAGAACCACAAATCTGGGCCTTTGGACCTCTCCTTCTGTTCTTCATCCACCGCGGAATGCCATGGTTTAGTCTATGTGTGTGATATCCTGCCTAATAATAACAAATTAATCCTCAAAGTGATGATCATTCGCTGCGAAAACGATACCACTCACAGTCAAAGAGGGAAGGTATCAGCAATGGGGTGGGTGGGTTAAAAATCAGAATATCCTAAAGGGGGAACCTAGCAGCTCAAAGAGTCTGAGCATATTCAAAGAGCACAAAGAAAAAGAGTTTCTTAGAAGAAGCATGACAGATTGGCTGAAATTTGAAGAGGCACACTCTGCAGGGCAGTGACAGTGGCTACCATTTTGGCCTCTCCGTCTGTTATCTGTCAGCTTTCTGCCCCACCCTCCTCTTGTGGTTGCAAATAAACAAGGCAGTTTGCCACATTAAAAGGACGTGCCAGTGAAACAATGCAACATTTTTAAAAGAGGCATAGCATATATATATGTGTGTATCTGTCTATCTATCTGTCTATCTATGATGACACAGATTAGTTCATCAAACGTAACCCTGCAGGAGCAAAGACAAGAAAACTCATCTTTAATCAATGATGGAGACCGAGGCCATTTCCACTCCAACAGTCTGATGGGGAAATGGCCTCAGTTGAGAATGCTGAGCTTTACGCTGTCATCTGTATAGCAGCCTTCCACAACTGGGTGCCCTTCAGATGTGTTCGACTACAGCACCCGTCAGTGGACTGGAAGATACCAATGGGAAGCTGTTGTATTATATTTTCGGGTTAAAGCATCTGTTCAGCCCTTCCAAGAAAGCTTTGTCTTTGCAGACCCCCTCTCCTGCTTCTCCAACGACTGGTTTAACCTTCTCCTCCTTGGGTGGCCATCTTGGGAAGTCACAAGACTACGAAGTCTGACCTTGGGAGAGTCATTCCTGAACCTGGATGTAGGTTTGGCCAGTGAAGAGTTTGGGGAGTGGGTGATGGCCGTGGGTCTGTGACCACTCCGTGACCTTTTGGAGTGAAAATTCCCCGTCGGAAATGACTGGCTGAGAACCGCAGTGGTTGATATACTCTCATTTAAATAGAAATGTCCTCCATTTAAAATATGGTTCATTCACCGGTCAAACTGTCCTGACTCCCTTTAATTGAATTAAGATGGGCAAATGAGGGATGCGTGCAGGCCCGGGAAGGGAGTTGGGGGGGGAGTTCCACAAATCACAGTTACCCTTCCCCGGATGGTGTAAAACGAATCAATTAAAGGCATGTCAGGGCACCTTTCACACACGCACAACTTTTTCTGGCCGGGATTGTTTCTTAAGAGTGGAGATTTAAATTAGAGGAGAATAAATGAGATTTTAGAGCTACCCTTAATATGATTTGGAGCTCTCGCTTTCTCTCTCTGTGTCCCTCCTATTATTCTTGAAGGAAGGGAGCTGAGATCTGAACAGCAGTTATGGTTACATCTCAGCAATCCTTTCTTTCTTTTTCTTTCTTTCTTTCTTTTTTTTAAAATACCTTGTATATTTCTCAAAAACATGTCCACACATTTTGCGTCTCATTGAATCCCGGTGGCATTGGCAGAAGAAGAAGGGAAAGTAGCAGAGAGGGTTTGAATCGTTCAGCCTTAAAACGCAGGACGTTGTGCTTAGACGTATTGGGGGGCAGGGGAAACCAAGCTGGAAAGTCTCCAGGCACAGCAAGAACATTTCAATCCCATCTTGGTTCTTCTGCCTTCCCTTCGTTCACTCAGGGCCAAAGTCTGTATTCCTCAACATACACAGGCAGGGAGACATTGAGATATGCTGAGGCCCTAAGCTAAGATACCCCATGGCATTACCAAATTTTAATTTTTAAAAAATGTATTTTTTTTAATTTAGAGACCCTCATATTTTGAGGTCCTGATTTGTAGTTTAGTTAGCTTGCTTGTAAATCCGGCGCCACCCCTGGAAGCAGGCGTCACCCACATGGGGGGCATTTATGGTTTGTATTAATTGGCCATAGATTTTCCTTCTTCCGCAGGCCTTAAGCTGGGTAATCACTCTCAAAATCAGTGGCTCGCAACCAGAGAGGGTCCAGACCTTGTTGGGCTTCAGTCTGAATGAACCGCCATTAGGAGGATCAGAATATAAGGATTTTGCTGGATCAAAGCAGTGGTCCATCTAGTCCAACATTTGGTCCACGTGGTGGCCAGTCTGGAGCTGTGATAGAAAACCGCAAAACACAACACGAGAGGAGCAGCAGGATATAAATACCACAGCTGAATTCCCCAATAAGGGTTATACAGAGTCTAGTCCGAGCCTGGAGGGAAAATATATCCATCATTGGTAGCCCCATCTACCATCCAACAGCAAGAAGCCTACACAATAAGCAATAATCCATGGCTAATTTGAAATCTGTGGACTTGTGTCCATTTTAAAGGATGTCTTTCTCCTCACTTAAAGCTAAATGGCAGTGCTTGTGCCTTGAAACTTTACGATGGCCATCTGAAGTTGTCATAGACTCACTATGGGGGTAGACAGCATTCTCCAAGTGAAAGGACCATTGTTTTCAAAAACTTCCAGACACACAAACTAGAAGTGGTTTTTTTTTTTTTACCAGTTGTAGGATTGGGGGCGATATGTCGGTTGTCTCCTTTTTAGTCCTTTTGGGCCTCTCGGAGGCTTGCGCCAGAGGCAGCGTGCTTGTAAACACCAATGCTGCTCGCAGGTCAGGAGGTTACCATTGGAGGTTGGGCAGAGGTCACTCCGCTATTAGTCCTCCGTACCAGCCTAGTTTCAGAGCGCCTTCGGTCTCAAATGGTCCTACAAAGTAGGTGGAGCATCTCCCACCGAATGCTACTGAATCCTGAAGTCTTGGGACGGATGGATAGGCTTATTCAAGAGATGCCAGGGTCAGCTGAATCTTGGCAATAACAACTGAGTAGGATTAGAGATGCTAATTTTTTTTTAAAAAATGTGATGTGTGTACTACTCAGGCCTCATCTGAAGTACAGTGTTCGCTTCTGGGCCCCTCATTTTAAGAAGGGCGTAGACGCTTTGGAAAGGATTCAGAGAACAAGGATACTGAGAGGTCTAGAGAACAAGATATATGAAGAAAGTTTGAGGGAGCTGGGCATCTTCAGCCCAGTAAAGAGAAGACTGTGGAGTGACACTGCACTCTTTAAAGAGGTCGGGGGCGTCTCTGCTGCCTCAGAGAGTGGGACCAGGTCTCATGGGTTTAACTTACAGAAGGGTAGATTAGATTGAACGTTAGAAGGAAATTCTTGATAGTAAGAGTGGATGATGGGTCACAGGTTGCCCATTATTTTATTGGAGTAGCTGACTATTCATTAGGCTGAATAAACTGTAATGTATGTATACTACCTTTGTATCATGCCTTCCAACTGTCCAGATTTGGCAGGGACAGTCTCAGTTAATTGTCTGTCCTCCCACTGTTTTGGCTGCTGTTTAAAATGTCCCAGTTTCTCTCTTCTCCTCTCATAGTTCCCCTTTGTCCTCAGCTTTCTTCAGTTGCTGCAAATCAAGTGCAGAGTGCGAAAGCAGTTTGCACTCCGTTCACTCAGCAGTGTGGAATGGAGAAGTGTGGGCACGATCTAGCTCTTTCCAGGAGGCTCAGACAAAAGCAAACTACTGCAGCCTTCCCCAGACTGTCCATTCCTCACTGTGAATCCGTGCCTTCTTGTCCGTGCTGTGATATTACTTGGCTTGGTTTTCATTTGTGAAATGTTGGAGGGCATGTTGTATTTATATAAACCTAGAACACCTGAGATGTCAAATTTCTCGCATTGTTTCCACTTTGCACTTCAGCTCAGGCAATTTGTCTGTGCTTCTTTGTGTCTGTAGGTGTGTGTGTGTGTGCTGAGCAGCAACTTGCAAATCCTCTCTTTTAATTGCGTGACAAATCCGATTCCTGGATTGTGGCAAGAGATGCACACAAATGGTGTGGGTCATTAATTTCCAGACTCAGGGTCTTGTGGATGAGCCAGATGGCTTGGTAACCGTGTGGCATCCCCAACCATCGCAAACACATCCGGCCGGCCGGCCGGGCAGGGCGGGGAGGGGGTGGCGGAAAAAAGAAGATTGAATGGCGATTTCACAGATTTTTTCATTAGTTAATCTGCACTAGAGAGGCTTCAAAGATTCCATCAGTTAAGTCGCTCAGCACTTGTGGAAATTCCTGGCACGCGGTGCTAAAGCCAGTTTCCAATCCAAGCCAAAAGCCAGACCTTAAAGCAACAAGTTGATAAGGAAGGAGGAAATGTCCCCATTTCGTCTAGAAAGAAACACTTTTTTTTCCAGGAGTAATGTTTATCCCATTGGTCTATTTCAGTTTGCATAGCTCCACCCCTTTCCCAAAGTACATTATTCTTATTTAAAATTATAAAAAGAGACACATTCTTATAAATCAAAGGAACAAACTATTTCTGTACTGCAAGGTTTGACAGAGGGGCTGACTCAGAATTCCTTAATATTCTTGTGTTCTTTTGTGGTCTCTAACAATTATATTTCTTTTCCCTTGTCTTCACTTGCCCACCTTTCCTATATGACTGCAGCCCAGTTGGTTGTTATCAGTGACTCACGACACTACGGCCATTTCCGCGTTGCGCTGTTGTAGTGCTATTATTCCACTTCCAACATCCTATTGAATCCTGGGGTTTGGAGTTTAGGGAGGGGCATTGAGACTTCTCAGCCAGAGAGCTCTTTGGCCTCAGTAAACTAAAAGTGGAATAGCAGCGCTATAACAGTGTGGTGAAGAATCTGTCTTGATGGTCCAGGGATGCTTTTTCTGGGTTTTAGCCTCTGTCGTTCTGATCTGGCCCACCCTACCCAGGCCCTAGTTCAGGTTTCGCGTGGCCACCCATCGTTCCTACGTAACGGAGCTGAATCCCTTCGGCACGCTAATGACCTGTGGCTCCAGGTCCCCTAGTGGCCTCCACTTCATTCAGCGTGTTAAAAAGAAATGGGGACAAGAGAGACCAAATTTCACTAGGAAAGCAATCTCGTTTTAAGAGATGTGTAACAGTAGGATGGACCGCCTCAGGGAAGTAGGATGGAGTCTCCTGGTTTGGAGGTTTTTAAATAGAGGTTGGACGATAGTCAGGTAGCTGCTTGGAGTCTCAATTTGGGAGAAAAACAGGTGTATATTAAAGCATTCAGTGCCCTAGGAATGCCTCAGGTGTGTATTCCTGCATGGCAAAGGGTTTTCTAGAAGCTATTCCTTCCAATTCCGTGATGACTTAAATTCTTTGTTTTCCTTCTGTACGTTTTAATGACTGAGATCTAGCTTTGAGTGTCTTTTTTGGTGCAAAGGTGGGGTATTAAATGGACCAGGACGAGAAAGCTGTTTGAAACCTCCTGGTGCACTCACACATATCCTCTGACCAAACCCTCTCACACGTCTCTGAGATACTAAATAATCATCTGGCACAATCTGTGAGTCGGCTTCATGGGATCAATTATTAAAGGGCCCTAAAACCCTCTGTTTGGATCATCTTGGCGTCACTTTAAGCGTTAACAGTAAATTTATTTTTAATTAAATCTGTGCGCCGAGAATAAAAGAAAGGTCTCCTGCAGACCGAGCAAAATGCAAATGCCTCTGTGGGTTACAGTCACGAAGCCCATAGTGCTTCTGAAAGCTGTTAAGAGCTACCCTTCCTGGTGTCTGAAGCTCACCGTTAAATGCCATTTGTCCTGTGTGGAGTGTCCACGTTAGAGTAAGTAGGACTTCTCGGTAGCAGGAACCCCGAAAAGAAAAATGAATAATACATATCCAGGGTGGACAAATCTGTCAGTTTCTGTTTCTCTTGCATTCTCGTTTTCCCCATCTTAAATTCTTCCATCCCATTTCTAGTCACATTTGCAACAAACTGTGTGAAATTAATACACATGTTTGTACCAATTTCCCTAATATGCACATCTTCACGCACTGCTTTGCCTAATACGGCATACAAGTTCTAGCAAGCATTTCCTCTTAATATGATGCTGTTTTATATGTTATTCCTCCTCATTGATTTGTACTTAATTTTCCTGATACATAACACTCTCTCATAATTATTAGTAGAATAGTTTATTAGTATATTAGTATTAGGGTAATAATTTGCAATTTTTAAAAATTAACTTCATTGCAAATTTCTGAAGAGGGCAAACACTGGCAACTATGTTCTGGTCTCTGTATTGCTCCTGGGGGTGCCAATTTGGTATATTCTTACCAAAATGAAAACTGAACAAAGTTCTTCCCCGTTCCTCATGTGTCTCTCATCTTTATATTCCTCTGTAAATCCATAATTTTATTTACTAAATTAAAATTTCTCAACTCATGAAAATTTAGCATCCTCGATAAATTGGTTTGATTACCTTTAACTCAACTTTGATTTGTGGCAGCTCTGATGGCAACCTCCGAGGTCTTACAAAGTCAGAGCCGTGTCTTCCTTGGTTGAATCTACCCAGCTGTAATGCAGTCTTCCTCTTAGACTCTTGCCGTCCACTTTGCCAAGCATTGTTGTCTCTTCTAGGGAGTCAGGTCTTTCCATGATATGGCCAAAGCATGACGGCCTCGGTTTAACCATCTTGGCTTCTAGGGAGAGTTCAGGCCTGATTTGATTTGGGATCCATGCCTTTCTCTTTTTAGCAGTCCAGGGTCTCTTACCCTGGCTAAAGCTAAAATTGATTAATCTGCCATTCTAACTACCTGAGACTTCAGTTCTACACACCTTTACCTCACAGCACAATCATTCCAACGTAGTGAGATTTACTCCGAGGTAAGCACACATCGGATTTAGCTACCCCACTTCTATAGCAGTATGTAATGATGGAACTGGAAAAGATCAACGGCAATATGACAACTTAACTGTTGTAATTGTGTGCCTTCAAGTTGTTTTGGACTTATGGTGACCCTCTCCTGGGGTTTTCTTGTCCAGATTTTTTCAGAGAGGGTTTGCTGGGGCTGAGAAAGTGTGACTTGCCCCAGGCCACACAGTGGGTTTTCATGGCTGGTCTCCTCAAATCCTAGCCCAGCCTTCAAACTTCTGTACCATGCTGGCTCGACAACTTAACACAATATGCTATTTAGGAATCCCTTTTCATTTTGAGATGAAGTGGGGCCCCGTTGTACACTTAACCTTTCGGAAACACATGTGATCTTTCGATGGGGTCCAAGACGGAGAGGAACTTTTCCAAGAGGACCGCAGGGTCTCTTTTATTTGTGTGTGTTTAGAACTGATACTTCCAGCTCAGGAATTTGTGACATTAGCCCAAAGGGAAACACCGGTCCCTTCTATTACACTGTGCATCCATTGTCTGAACCGTCAGGCTAGCAAGGCGTAAGGCTGTTTGCGTAGCGTGCTAACTTTGTCCGGGTCATTTCTAGTCTGTGGCTGTTAAAAATCAAAAACATGCCCTGGTCGGATAAGAGCCGGGTCAACAGCTGGCAAAGGATATGGCAATCATTTATATAAATATGCTTTCTCGAGCCTGCAAAAAAACAAAATAGAACCCCCCCCAATCCAACAGCTGGGAAGGGTTGAAAGTAGCCCGAAGGTGGGTTAGTTCCCTTCCAGATGGGAAGGTTAGACTGAGGCTAGCCAGGCTGCTCCACGTAGACTTCCGATTTGCATTAGAAATGAAAAGAGAGCAGAGGAGACGGGAGGAAGCAAAGCTGCAAGGGTGTTTGCTCTGTTTTTCACCTAACTTAATCAAATAAGCAAAGAGTTTCCGAGACGGAAGGCTTGCATTTATTTGGTATTCACGCTTGAGTTTTTTTTTTCTTTTTGGTATGCTTATCATGGCGTCTGTCACGTTCCTTGCCCATTTGGGGGAAAAGAACAGCCCCCTCCAGAGAAGCCTCCTTGGCTAAACCTGGGGCCACCTTGAAGAACCGTATGGGAATCCACAGGGCGTGGTGGTGGTGATGGTGGCATCTTCGGCACCCTGATGCACAAAGGAGACCAAGTTGTCCTAGAGTTCAAAAGCCAGTCAACAGAGGCTGTCGTAATAGATTAGTTTGTACATCCATTAAATATGATATAGTTGGAAACACTGTCAGATGGTTCCATAATTGGCCGGAAAACATTGTTCAAAGAAACATCATCAATGATGGTGCTTCTAACTGGAAGGAGGTCTTAAATGGAGTACTCCTAGACTTCTATCCTGGGCCTATTGCTCTTCAACATTTGTATTGATGACTTAGATGAAGAGGTGGAGGAAATCCTTTTCAGGTTGTGAAAGATACAAACCTGGGAGAGTTGGCTAATACATTGGAAGATGAGAACTGAATTCAAAAGGACCTTGGTAAACTTGAAAATTGGGCAGAACTTAATCAAATGAGTTTCAGCAGAGATAAATGCAAAATTCTGTAGAATGTACATTTTTCTACAAGTCCAACAAATGCAAAATTCTACAAAAACCAAATGGACAGGTATAGCATGGGGCAATATCTGGCTCAGCAATAAGGACCTTGAGGTTATTGTTGATCATGAATCGAACGTACACCACCAACGTGGTGCTGCAAGAAAGAAGGCAAAAACTAGTTCAGCCTGCATTTATAGAACCATAGTTTGCAAGTTGAGGGAAGTAATAGGTCCCACTCTATTCTGCATTAGTCAGGCCTCATCTGGAGTTCAGCATTCAGTTCTAGGCACCTCATCTTAAAAGGGATTGTAGGCAAGTTGGACTGGGTTCAGAGGAGGGCAACAAGGATGATAAGGGATATGAAGAACAAAACATATGAGGGAAGGCTGAAGGAGCTGGCTGTGTTCAGATTGGTGAAAAGAAGACTGGGATGTATGATTACATTCTTCAGATACGTAAAGGGCTGAACCACTACGTGAACCACTAGAGGAGGATGAAGGTTTGTTCTCTGCTGCCCCAGAGGGTAGGATCAGGCCTCATGGTTTTAAATCATAGGAGAAGAGATTTCAGTTGAACCTAAAGGATTTTGTCAGAGTGGTTCAGCAATGGAACCAATTCCCTACATAGATGGTGGGGTTTCCTTCTTTGGACATCTTCAGAAGGATGCTGGATGGTTACCTGCTAGGGATGTTCTGACCAGAGATCTTGCCTTGAGCAGGGAGTTGGACTCAATGGCCCATTCGACCCCTTCCAACCCTATGATTCTGTTGGTTAATCCCAACTAGAATGGTTAAATGGTGAGTCAAAACATAGATATATCCCATTGGTTAAGTGGGTCTGTGCTAATCAAAACTAACTGCAGGATTAAGACTGTTTAAGGCGTTTTCTTTAGAATGGGGTTGGACCATTTCAAATGGAGACCCAGGCTGTATCAAGCATCACCACTTTTTCCTGGGTCTTGTTAAGGTAGCTCATCATGGGAATTAAGTGAGATGTGTTGTGGTGCTGGATCAGGCCACGAGCTTGTCTTGTCTACCATTCTGTGTCCATCAGTGGCCCACTAGATGGTTCCATAGGAGCTCATAGGTGGGACATGAGTCCTGTTAACACTCTTTGGTGTGTTTCCCAGCAGGTGGAATCGAGAGGCATTCTGCCCTGATATTGGAGATTACATATAGCCACCGTAATTAGATTTATCAATAGAGTCCAGAGTGGCCATTCCCATTAGCCGTCACTGCATCTAGTGGTACAAGTTCCAGAGTGTAACTACACATTGTGTTGAAGGAGTCTCTGGTTTTGTCTGTCTTGGCCTCCTGGCACTCAGCGTCATTCGATGACCTTGGGTCCTAGATATCGCATATGAGAGAGAACTGTTCTCTCCTTCTCTTGCCAGTTTCTTTGCAATTTTTAATGCACTGCTTTCAGGTTTCTCCTTCTACAAAACTTAACAGGCCTTGAACACTGTCTCTTTTTTCCTGGAACATTTTGATGGTGCAGCTTGGAGTGTGGGGAGGGGGGGGTGGGAAGGGGTGGGACTACAGTGCAAGGGGTGTGGCCACTGTGCACGGGGGCATGGCTGTGGTGTGTGAGGGCGTGGCCAGGGCACACGGCAATGTGGCCAGAGCACATGGGGGCATGGCTACAGGCCAGGATGCCCCCAAAACAGTGCCGCCTAGGGCGAACCACCTCTCCGTCCCTACATGACTGTGATGGTGTTTTTCACCCAGTTGCGTGAGCACAGTTCTGCACTATAGATCTGTAGTCATTCTGTTTCTCCAACAACACCAGCCAACTCCCATTATGTGACTGTTTCTAAGAGCATTTGTCTCTCGCCTTTCTTAGTTTGCTTTTTTGAAAACAAGAATAGTGTCTGAACGTTCCATGAGTATTATTGGAGCGCAAGCAAAGCATGCCTGTGTGTAAGACTGGGGGAGAGAGAAAGAGGGAAGGTCTCCATGTTGCAAAGGATTCTTGAGCTACCAGAACAATAAGGTGTCTCTAAAATTTGGTGGCGTGGCTACATCCCTTGTATGCATGTCCGCTAAAGGAGAATTTCTTCCAAATGGAACTGCTGCATGGAATCGGGCCTGCTAATGGGTCTCAATGGAAAAGACCTTCCTCCTTCCCTTTTTGGGAAAGAGTCGTCAGATGAGGTAATTTAAAACTACCTGGAGAACATCCTTCCACCTTACGCTGGGACCCTAAAGTCATGACCCCTTGACCCCGGAGGTTATGGGTCTGGTGGTTTTTTCCTTATCCTCCTTGATTCCTCGGTATATGCCCACTTCCTCCACAACACTGAGGGCCTTGTTAGAGGAGGAAATTGGAAACACTGTCAGGAGGCCCAGGTCACCTTGCCAGATAAGGCACCTCTTCACCTTTCCAATGAGAGAGCTGCTTGCTCTCAATTTCAAAGGGCAGAAAAGAGAAAGAGCAGGATTGCTTGTCCGGGTATGCTTTTTTTAAAAAAACAACAGCTAGTTTTAGTCTGTATTGGGGGACTGCTTCTCAGGCTTGCTTCCAAAGAGAAATACATTAAGGTTCATCTCTGTATTCATGTATTTTGTGGCTATGTGCCTTCAAGACAACTCTGACTTCTGGTGAGCCTCTTGTAGGGTGTTCTTGGCAAGATTTCTTTGCGGGGCTTTGCCACAGCCTTCCTCTAGGGCTGAGAAAGTGTGACTTGCCCAAAGCAGGAGATGGGAAAGACCTACAAATGCCTCTGTCACTTAGACAAGACTGGTGCTAACTGGGCTGACCTGGTTTTATCCCTTACTTACGTTGGGACGTGTTACCTAGACATTTGGCCAGCAAGTTCTTTGTTGCTGTTATGAGCCTTCAAGTTGACTTGGGTTGATTGTGAACATATGATGAGGTCGTCTTGGCGAGATGTCTTCAGAGGTGGTTTGCCATTGCCTTCCTCAGAGGCTGAGAGAGTGTGACTTGCCCAAAGTCACCCAGTGGGTGTTTGTGGCTGAGCAGGGATTCAAACCAGGGTTGTAGTCCAACCTCAAACCACTGCATCATGCTGGCAGGGTAGCTTATCCTTTTTAGAAACACCGTGGTGCTTTTAAGCTCGCTGACATTACTCATTATTAACAGAGCCACATTAGTTGTTACTAACAAGTTACTCTTTAGTTCCTTTTTACGGAGTTAAATACAAACATGCCCTAGATAACACAACACTTCGGGAGTAAATAGTAAGTGGTCCTTGTTACCGGAAAAGAGTCGTGATATTAGCCCTCGTTACAATAGTTTTTAAGAAGTAACAATTCTCTTTGCAAGTAATGTGTTCCAGACAGTCTCGTGACCTGCCCCAGGCGGCTTCCACATGCTGGTTCTGGGTGGCCGAGGCAAGGGGAGAGACGACATAGAAACGACCGTGGGGTCCGTGTCAAATCGACCCGTCAGCGAAACCTTGTTGAACGCCACGTATTGTGAGAAGACACAGTGCAAATTGGACGTTTGCGGGGAAGCGGCGGACGCAGCGCATGTGTTCGCACCGCGCAATTATGCCCTCTCGCAGCTGGAGTTTTGGCAAAGTCTTGCTCCTGCTGTTCAACATGGTGACCTTGTTCCCTCTGATTTACTAACTGTTTGGCAAACATTTCCTCACTCTGTGTGGCTCTATAGATTCTCTCTCCTCAACATCTCGGCAGAAGCTTTTGTCGGAGGCCAAACCAGCCTTTGTTTACAGCTTGTCTGCCCCCCCTTTTTTTTAAATGGAGCAGAAACTTTCTCCCCTTCTGGTATTTTTATTTTTAAGTCAGCACTTTTCATTGGTTTATTTGCACAAACAAACCAATTGGGTACGAGGTATCGCGGCACATCCAAATGGAAAGCGCTCCTTTTCTAAAAATAAAGGCAGGGTCATGTGAAACATCTCAACACATGGACTTCGAGAGGACCTTTAAGTTTGCTGGTTGATATCCTTTTTTTTTCCCATAATATTCCAAGCCTGGCTTTTTTCTCAACTTTTTATTCCCACATTGGTGTTTCTAGAATAGAACGTGAATGTTAGAAGGCTGAGCAAACAGGAAGGAGCCTTTCAGAATATCACATATATCAACGTTAAAAATAACAACCACCTTTGGCCTAGTGTGTTTGATTTCTTAGAAAACTTCTCAAGCCGAATAAGTTCAGGATCTAGCACAGTGTCTTGCCCAATCCACGACCTTGTGCAGATCATATTGATAGCGGATGGCTGTCCGGAGTTGGATGTTTTTTGCTGGAATTGTGTCAAACTGGCCCTATCACCATCCCCAAAAGATACACATCCAGGTTGTGCTTTGCAACAACCAGAACATGTGTTGAGCATCATATACCTGTTGATAGATCACACCCTGAATGTGTTTATGAATTAGCCAAGTGCAGATAAATCAAATAAATGACCATAGGTGATCTACATAACTTAAACATCAATGCTGAAGACCGTGACATATTTAAAAATCTGTATCACTGCTCAGCCATGAATCAAAATGGAGACTGTAGTCAATAAATCAGAAGACTAAGAGTCTGAAGAACAGCTAGGAAGCAACTGGGTAAGATCCTCAAGTGTAAAGAAATAGCATTGGATACCAAAGTATTTCTGATTTCCAAATATAGTTGTAAAAGCTGGGCAGGGAGGAAAGCTGGTAGGAAGATCAACCCAACTGAAATGGAGTGGTGGTGGAAGAGGATTGTTATGGACTGCCAAAAAGGCAAATAAATAGCCCTAAGGGCAAATCAAGTCTCTCCAGAAGCCAAAATGACTGAACTGAGGCTGTTGTACTTTGGACACATCGCAAGATGACATGGCTCAGTGGAGAAGGCAATAATGCTCAGTCCAGCAGGAGGCAGAAGAAAAAGTGAAAGACAGCGTTGAAGGTGGATCGACCTGAGAAAGGAAGTCTGTGGCCCTGAATCTGCAGGACCCAGGCAGGGCAGTTGATGGTTGGGGCTCTGGGAGGCCTTCCTTTCATTGGGTCACCATTAAGTCAAAGCCAACTGGATGGCAAATAACTAAAATTAATTAGATGGTGTTTTCCTGCCCTTCTGCTCTCAGGAAACCCTTTCCCTCCATTGGCCTGGTTATTGAAGAATGCTGCGTGTTTTATAGAGCTCAGGGGCGTGTCCCTAGTCTTTTACCCCCTGCATTGTACAGGGCTTGGGGGCACTTCCATTTTTTCGTGGAGTCACGGCTGGAGCAATTTACAGGACACAGATTTAGCCCCGGGTCCCTAAAACAGAGGGTCAGCCCTAAAGCTTCATTTAATTGTGTGGCTGGTTGCAACATGTGGTCTTCCAAAAAAGGAAAAATTAAGTACATTCATTTGCTCAGTTTGGCGTTCCCTCCCAAAAGAAAATAATTTCCAAAGAGGCACAATGTCAGACAAGAATACTATATTGTACTGTACATATGAACCTTAAATTCCCTATGTAGGAACCCCTCCCCAGCCAAAATTAGCTTTGTGTTATGGCAGTCTGGTCTCTACAGCCTGATCCAAACTGTGTGTAAAAATGTTCAACAGCAAAAGGTTGAGAATTTAGAACAAGTACCTATGCACAAAACTTATTCCACGTATAGTTGGCTTGGGAACCTCTGTCTGAGCAGGGATTGGAACGCTGGTCTCCAGAGTTGTAGTCCAGTGATCAAACAGCTACAGTCAAAAGGGAACTGCAGTCTAACCAATGCATGGAAGGACAGATTAACAAATATTTCCAAGAAAACCCCATGATAGGGTTGCCTTGGGGTCGCCGTAAGCCAGAATCAACTTGAAGGCACGCAGCAACAGTGCAAGCGTGTGCTCCTCGTGTTACATTTCCATACCTTGCACGGTTGCTTTAGACTGTAACCCTGCCTGAAATACAGCCACCGTTGGCTCAGTAATCTTGGAGGGGATTGAACAGAGACCTTGCCACAATGAGGAAATTCAGCAGCTTGGCCTTTCTTTTGATGCCTGTTCCAGCGATCCCTTTTTGGGAGCAGACAGGAAGCCGAAAAGACTAATGTTGGGCAGATGACATATCCTTGAATCGAGCGAGCTGGCCTTTGGGAGATGCAAGCGACTCCGGCAGACACAGAGCCTACATTATGTTGGTCCGTCCTCTGTGAGCCCGAGCAGTGATTAAGATACTGGCACTAAATAAAAACTGCCTATTGAAGAGCCCCTGCCCCGAGGACTTAATTTCAGATCAAATTTTGCAGCGCTGCGCAGGAACAATGGCGGTCCAGTGCTCTCCCGGCTCCTTTTTTTGTCACGTTGCACAAAGAAACGCCCTGAAACTCTTCCAAGGAACAATGAGCTCCCTCTGGATTTGCAGCCAGGCCAGGAGGGGTGGAGGGGGAAAACCCCGGCAAGAACACATTTTAAAAATACATTTCGCGCTGCCCTTGACATTTTGAAATAAAGAGGAAACCTGGTCTAAGGAAATTCCATCTGCCCTTTCGCCACGGGGAGTTGCTCCTTGCATCACAGCTGCTACACTTTATCCCGAGGACCTCGCGCCTTTCTAAGACTCTGCTCCACTTTATCGTTGGCGTTCTAGCCCTTGTGAGAATGGAAGAAGGATTCAGAAGGGTGGCGTTTTAATTTTAAGGAAAGAGATGATGATGATCACGGAGTCATAATCAAATGACTGCCGTACCAGTCAGAGCAACAAATGAGCACTCTGTGAACCCAGGGACGTGTGTTCAAACTGTCCCGAGCAATTATTTTTTGAGACTACTTTACAATGAAATAGTTTCAGTTTGGGAGAGGTGTTGGGAGCACTTTTTGTTTAAAAAAACAAAAACTCACCTGTCCACTCTTGTACAAGAGTTGCCATTCTGAGGACTACAACTCCTTCCCCCACAGTCTTCAAAAATTATGGCTGGCTTTCTGAATTGCAGCAGTGGATTTGTAACCTAAAGTTACGGATCCATAACAGCTCTATAGTCAGTAAGGCTACGTATTCTTACCAGGAGACCATGGAAGTGCCCACCTTCAGAGCCAGCAGCCGCACTGGGCAAAGGAGGTCTGTTCGGCTGCTGAAAGGGGTACAAGGAGAATGAATTTCCAGCCCCGTCCCACCAGCAAGTGATGCTATGACTATTAGGAACAGGATCACTGCCGCAATTCCTTGCCACAGCCTCACTCACTGGTGGGAGGAGGACGGCAATGTTGTCCTCTTTTGCACCTCTTCCATCAGTGGAAGGACCTTCTTCGCCCAGTGTTTCTGCTGGCGGTAAAGGTGGGCGGGAGGTGGATTGGGGTCAGACCAGGAGACATTACAGTTAGCCCGCTATATCTCTGGGTTCTGCATCCATATGGGTTCTTCATCTATGGGTTCTGCACTCAACCGAACGTGGCTCCAAAATAGTTGGGAAAAAAACCGAAGCAAAACAAAAACAAACTGATCGCACCATGCACCAAACACTACACTGATCTGTTGTAGTTTCCTCCCATTTCACAGATCCTCAGGGTCTCTCTGGCACTTGTTTGAGTTGTTCCCTGTTCTGTGTAAGGGACATCATTTTATTACACTATGATATACATATATAATGGGATTTGAGCATCCATGGATTTTCATATCCACAGGAGGTCCTGAAACCAAACCCCGGTAGATACCGAGGGCCCACTGGACTTAGTTCCACATTTTTAACTGAGTGAGTGATGTAGAATATTGATATACATCTCTCTGAGGTGGCTGTGATGATCAGCTTAGTAGATACATGTGGCTTTATAATATCGTTCTCTCTCACAAACCTGACTATAACAGCAGGGATGGCCAAGCTGTCCCACTGCCTGTGTGGCATGCTTCACCATGTAAAACTCTTTTCGTTTTGCTGGATCGTTGGTAGGCCTTGAACATTTTATTTCCCTAAAATGACTTATCCCAGGCAGGTTCATTCTATATTTCTCTCCTCCACCAGGTTATATTTTAGATGCTGTCAGATGAGTGGAGGCTGTGTGCTATAGTGCTGGGAGCATTGGACGAGAATTCTGGGAGAATTCGAATTTTGCTCAGCCATAGAAACCCCCTGGTTGATCTTGGGAAAGTCATGCACTCTCAGCCTTAAAAGGAAAGCAGTGGCAAACCTCCTCTGAGAAATCTCTCATAAATTTCTGAGAAAACCCTAGGAGAGGGTCACTATAAGTTGGAGAGAACTCAGAGGCACATGGTAACAACAGAGATGATGGCCAAACAAATGGATTTTAAAAAAAAAAGATAAATCAAGGATAAATGCTAGGTCAGCCTAGTTTGGACCAGTCTCACCTACTCCAACTAGCAAAGGCTCTCAGGGCTGTTCAGCATTTTAGAGTTTTTTTTTTCCTATTGCCTGAAAGATTTGAGGGTCGGAGTTCATCATCTGCAAAAGAGCTAACTATTGAATTCCAACCTTTGGTTTAAATGGGCCAGGGATTAGAAATGTGATTTTCGCTGGAGGTCTAACTGTGGAACTTTTCCATAAAACCAGACTCTCTTCCCAAGCAGAAACTGAAATAATAATTATAATACATTTTTTCTGCTACAGTTCTCTGAATCCCCAAGCCAGCATGGCCAGATGGGGAGATTCTGAGGACTGTAATACAAAAAGTAACTTCTCTCAGGTAAGCCACTAACTTAAATTTTCTCTTAGATATAAAACTGTGTTGGAACTCGGTTCCCTTTTTCCCATCCTTCCAGGTTTTGATTTCCAATATTTATTTATTTTTATTTTACTATTTGACTTCTGGTATTTTCACTTCTCCTTCCCCTCCTTCTTCCACAGCCCTTTCTTTTTTAAAAAAAATAATAAACATAGGGAGAATTTGGCACGGCTTGGCTGCAGACAGTTGCTTCCGAGGGAGGCAAACCCAGGACCATATGTTTCAACGTTGAAGCAATTTAGAATGAGAGGTATAATTCCAAATGTCCTCCTGCGAAAGTGTACGTAAAATACCCAGAGGATCAGAGCTCTACAACAGAGGGAAAGAGCAAACCTTTTTTTAGCACTTTCCCCATAGCAACGAAAACCGCTCCGCACCAATACTTACACTGTGGGGTTTCACCACAAGCTAGCTGACAGCGACAGTGTGTTTTCTGTCCCTCCCTGTGTGTGAGATAGTGTGTGAACTGTTGTTTCCGGGAGAGTTGGGGTTTCCAAATGCTTACGGAAAGCGAAGAAGTCACTTTTCTGGTATAGTTTTTGTCCTCAACAAAACCCACAAGATTCTGACAAGAAATAAACTGGAGATTGCTGTTGTTATGTACCTTCAAGGCACATTATGGGTACATTATGTACCTTCAAGGTGAGCCTATGATGGGGTTTTCTTGGCAAGGTTTGTTCAGAGGGGGTTAGAGCGGTATCCCATTCTTTCCCTTCTCAAACTTTATTGCATTGTTTACTGCAAACACACAGCTGCAAACCAACACCAGTGCTCCTCTCCCGGTGCAGATACTGCTAAAAACATTCCAGCTAGACAGAGGACAAGGAAGAAAAGTCAAGCTTTGTAGACTTTGTAAAAAGGAGGTTCTTTGTCAGAGGCTTTATTAACTGAGTCATGCCTGTACTTTGGCAATATTTGTGTTAGAAACAACTGAAAGAGCAGAACACTATGCCTCAGGGACCCTGTCGTGCTACACAGTTATAACACTGTGATTCCACTTTAACTGCCATGGTTCCATCTAGGGATGGAGAGGATATTCACAAGTTTTTTGTACAATTGGGAAGCCATGTCAGAAAGAAGAACAGACCACTAAGAATTTTGCCTGACCTTCTTCTAGTATTTGACATCCTGGAGTGTTGTGTGGGAATTATTCTGCACTGAAAAAAATGTGTTTTCTGTACAGGGTTTTTTTGTACAAGAAAAAGTGAATTCTTGAATGCATGAAGAGTAGTTGGGAGGAATATTCATTCTCTCCTGTGGTAGGGAGAAAAGTTCCATAATTATTATCCTCGCATGCGGTGTTGAAATAGTTAAGAATATACATCCCCGGTTCCTATCCTGTGGAATCCTGGATTTGCAGTAGAGGGAGGGGCATTTAGAATTCTCAGTCAGAGAGCTCTAGCGCCCCACAAAACTATAAATCCCAGGCTTCCATAGGATACAGTTAACGTGGACTCATAGTGCTATAATTAGGGAGCGTGAAGGGGCCCCAGTAAAGGCTGTCTTCCCAAAGGGCAACAGGAACAAGTTTGTCATTGCCTGTGGATGGAGTGGCCTGGGAGAAGAGCAGGGAAGACCCCAGATATTTTGCTGCCAGAGGAAAAGAACAAGAGGGCATGGGAGACCATCTCCCATGACACGCTACTCTGTCCTCCAGTGCTGTCACCCTCCAGGTTCTGCTGCCTGAGGCAACAACCTCACTTTGCCTAACACTAGGGCTGGCTCCTGAGAGGTGTCACTGCCTATCTGATGCATAAACCGTTTCCCAAGAGGAGCGTTTTGCTGGTTTGTTTGTTCCGACGAGGCCATATCCATGTTTGTTTTCCAAGGACAGGGCCGGACATCTCGTTCCTGCTCCCTGTTAGCTTTCCCCCCGCGCGGAGTCGAAAATCAAAGCGGTCCGAGTACAAGCCGAGGTTAACATATTCCCGGGTTGATAGCAACATCTTTTCATTCACTGTCAAACGGAGCTGTGTAGGCATTGCCCCGATGTGGGAAACGCTTTTCATTAAAGAATCTGAATATTGTTTAAGGAAGTGAATAATTGCAAATACGCTTCTCTGTGGCCCCGAGAACGAGAACAAACGAGCCTTTCTTGGGGAGAAGACTGAAGTGCTATTGTCACCCAGGGTTTCATAGAACTCGGGAAAGAGGGAGAGGGGGAAATATTCCAAACTTGACAGATTTGTATCCTAAATAGTCTTTTTGCTCCTTCGTCCAGGAATGGCATAGTTTGGTCAGCAGAGGCTGATTCAAACGTTGCCAGCCCTCTCTCTTTCTCTCTCTCTGGGCGAGGGCAGAGGCCTGTTTTCTTGCCATGTCAAGTTACAAAGGCCTGAAGATAAAATAGAAATTTGAAAAATGAGTTCCCTGTTAGCCCTTGCGGTACAAAAACACTGCGACTGCTTTAGAAGGCTGGTGACCTACTGCTGCTGTTTCCTTTTCAAGCCAGGGTTCTCAAACCGTGCTGGAAAAAGAAGAAGGAGAAGGAGGCAGGCCACGAAACCATCCCTCGCTCCCAGCGATGGTCCACCGCTTGAAAATGTGTCGTGCTTCTTCCCCTTTGCAAGGAGATGGTGGCTCGCCTGTGGCAGATCACAGGCATCGTGGCCGGGTGTTTCGCGTGTGGCTCGCACGCCCCTTGTGGTGTGATTTCACAAGCTCAGCTGAGGGCAGGCAGGAAGATGGAGAGAGAGTGGCAACGGAGGAGAAGGCAGCAGCGTGGACGGCTTTCTTCTCTCCCTCCCCACTTCCTCATCCTCCTCTCAACAGCCCTGCGAGGTGGGTCAGATGGAAAGCCCAGGGTTACAGCTGAGTGTCATGGCTCAATAGGGACCACCTGGATCTCCCAGTTGCTCTAAGTGCTTGACCACTCCACTGCACAAAGAAAAGAGGGGGCAGCAGCAGAACGAGAAGATCCTGCATTGCGGTGGTTTGCTTGTTAGGCTAGCACTCTGCGAGGCCAGCACTGAGATCCCTGAGTCAACCACAGAAACCCTCTGGATAACCTTCTCCTTCTTTGGAGGTTTTTAAGCAGAGGCTGGATGGCCATCTGTTGGGAATGCTTTGATGGATGTTCCTGCATAGCAGGGGGTTGGACTCGATGGCCCCTGGAGTCTCTTCCAACTCTATGATTCTGTGATAACCTTGGGCAAGTCTCATTCTCTCAGCCTCGGAGGAGGGCAATGACAAACTCGCACTGAGCAGATCTGCCCAAGAAATCCCCATGATCTTACGGTCTCCAGATGGTGGAAACAAATTGACAGCACATAGAATGCCAGCTTGGTATAGTGATTTGAGTGTTAAGCTAGGATCCTAAGAAACCAGGGTTAGAATCCCCATCTTGCAACTGAGACCCACTGGGTGACTTTGGACAAGTGACGCTCTCTCAGCCTCAGCAGTTTTAACCACCCGTCAGGGACCACGTCATCCAAAAATGCTTTGGGTTACAAGCTGCATGCTACTGCTGGGACGATCCACCTCCTCGACCACTACTGTGAGGATCACAGCTGAAAGCAGAGGCAACGGAGAGCCTTGGCAAGCGACAGGTGACACCGTCTTCCCTGCCGATGGAAAAGCCTGGATGCTTCAACCCGACAAGCCCGACCTTCGCTAGGCTACGGCCGATTTGCCTTTCAAGCCATCCGAGCGCGTAGCCACCACTGCGTCTTGTGATGGAGAACACTGCTCCATGGATGGGTGGTGTGTGAAGAAGTATTTTCACATTGTGTGACAACATTAACATCACCTAGAAAGGGCTTCACGGATGGAGCTCAGAGGACATGAGGCTAATTAATCTGAGCTTCACTGATGTGAAGGAGACTTGTCGATTTTCAGTGCTGCGAGTGAGAAGAGGAGCAATGTCCTATGTTTCTTTGGCCATTTCTGCACTGGACTGTTATAAGTGCCATTATTCCACTTTCAACATCCTATGGAATCCTGGGGTCTACAGTTTAGGGAGGGGCCGCTACGATCCAGATCCAGATAACCAGCTAGCCACTATCCAGATCAGACTTTAAATCGGAAAGATGCTGCAGGCTACCCTAATCCCTACTCCTAACTAAACATGATTAATTTTACACATCCACCGCTACGTCCCTTTCTAATCCACTCCAGCACTTGATTTAATTTTCCCTTTATGTAAAGGCTGAGATTCGTCTTGATCAGAATTATTTGAGGGATTCGGTACATATGGGTTATTAGTTCCTTTATCCCCCGAGTGTTTTCCTCCTGGCTTCTCTTGAAATCTGTGGAGATGAGGGCAGGGGGGCGCTGGAGGAGAAGGCTTTAGAAAGCCATTGCTGGCAATTTTTGTGAAAAAGAAGTTGGACTGGGCAGCAGAGAAGATCATGGCAGAGAGTTAAATTCTATCTTAGCAGTGAAGCCAGTCTAATGTTAAGAACTGTTGTCTGATTCTACTGTTGTGGTTGTTACTGTTAGCTTAAGGCTAACAGGACTCCAGAAGACACGCTCAGGTGCGGAAACGCACTAGGTGACCTTGGGCAGGTCACTCTCTCTCGACCTCAGAGGAAGGTAAAGGCAAACCCTTCTGAGTCTATCTTGCTAAGAAAGACCTATGTGAGGGGGCACCATAAGTTGGAGTGGACTGGGAGGCACAACAAATAGGGCCTGAACCATTTTAGTACCTGGTCAGCCTGTCCCTATGGGTTCTACCTGCACAACCTAAATGAGGGTTTCGTTCCTTGATCACACTGCAGTGTGACAAATGACAACAGGGATGACAGAGACAACAAAGATGAGGGCGGTGAGAATGATATGATGATGGAAGCTAATATATTGCTTTTCTGAAAGATGCCATAGAAATCAATGTGTGTGTATGTGTGTCAAGTTGCCTGTCAATGTATGGCAACCCCATGAATTTCATGGGCTTTTCTTAAGGAAAGGAGTACTCAGAGGTGCCAGTTCCTCCCTCTGAAATACAGCCTATGGCACGTGGTATTCATTGGTGGTCTCCCATCCAAGTACTAACCAGGGCTGGCCCTGCTTAACTTCCAAGATCAGATGAAGTGTGGTGCCCTTAAAGTATTTAGCCCTTTGACAAATCAGTATACAGAACTGAAAAGAAGCCTTTGATAAAATTGCAATTCTGTTACAACTCAGTTACCTACAACCACAGCAAACTGGTGTAAAAAGCTAGTAATATTTTTAAACAGGTGTAACATCTCAAAAGCCAGAAAACCTTACATACACAAACACACAAGTGCAGTATAAAGGTCCTAAAAGGTACACCTAGAAATTTGCGGGCCTTTTTTAAGGTGGGTGATTTTTCATTGTGAGAGCTGGCACGGTGTAGCGTTGGACCTGGCCCTGTGCTGAGTGCTTGAGGTCTTGGACTGGGACCCTGGAGACCACAGTTTATTCCACTGGGTGACCTTTGGCACGTCACACACTCTCAGCCCCCAGAAAACCCCATGATAGGTTCGCCTTAGGGATGCCATCAGTCAGAAATGACTTAAAGGCATACAACAACAACAAATTTTCGTTGATCTGAATATTGTTATCCTTCTTGTGTGTGTGTGTGTGTGTGTGTGTGTCATGAAAAAGCAGCTACAAATCAACTGTGGAGTTCTGTTGCCCACCATTCTAAGACGATTAAACCAGGACTGTGCAGTTGAGGGCTTGGTTGGGTGTTGAAGGAAATTTTTCTTCCTTTTAAAACATCTTCCCAGGGACATTTCCTGCCCCTATTGTTAAATACAGCTTCTACGAGGCAGCCAGAGCCATCCCTCCAGACCTCCAGATTTTAATAGACTATTTTAGTCTGGACACTTTGAACAGCCCGTTCTAAGTTTGTTCTCGTGTCTCCTTGCTTCTAGCTCCCAAAATCACGGGAGGGTTTTCCTCGTCCCTTTTTTTCCACGGTATTAGCTCTATGATATCAGAGCATTTTGCTGAATATTTTATTGACCGTCTGCTTGCCCCGTGCTAACCTGCCTGCCGTCCCAGGTTTCTCCCTCTCTGGAGAAGCAACGTCACTTCCAATTAGGCGCCCGAGCATAAATTTCCCCTTCATATTTCCTGTGAATAAACCTCATCCCAGCAGGCAGGATCCTCTCTGCCCGAGTGCATTGTGGGATTGCCTGGATTTTGAGGCTAGACAGAGACAGAGAAGCACGGATGAATTTAAAATGCTGCAGGCAAGAATTAGGCAACCCGAACCAAATCTTTCCTGTTTGGAACCTTTTGCCAAAATTGGAACTCTAATAACAACCAGCTACTGCGAGTACGTGGTTTCTTAGATCTTTAAAAGTAACTGATTATATTTAAAAGTAACTTTCCCGGCTCTGTGCCCAGAGGCACAGTAATTTACATCCCCTCCGACATTTCACAGATGTGGCCAGGCAGCATTGGTCCAGATGGCAAAAGTTATTAACGAGAAAGAACAAGCTAGGAGAGGCTGCAGCAGTTTGCTTTTTCCTGAGCCTCCTGGGAAGGGGTTCATCCTGTTCTCACTTCTTGTTGAGCTGGCTGAGTGCGGACGATACGCTTTGAACTACGTTTGCAACTACAGAGGAAGCTGAAGGCAAATGGGGAAAGGGGAAGGAGGAGAGGGAAGCCAGGACATTTTAAAAGCAGCTGAAAGAGCGGGACGGCAAGGATTAATCAGGACTGTCCCCTCCAATTCATAACAGTTAGAGCACAAGCATTTACCCGGGCTGAGCAGAGGCAAGGCCTAAGCAAGGCTCTATGTGTATCTCTGTGTGTGTGTGTGTGTGTGCGCGCGCGCACACACACCTTCATGTCACCTGTCAACTTATGGTGACCCCATGAATTTCATAGGGTTTTCTTAGGCAGGAAGGCTCAGAGGTGGTTTTGCCAGTTCCTTCCTCTGAAATATAACCTACAGCACCTGGTTTTCGTTGGTGGCCTCCCATCCAAGTACTAACCAGGGTCAATCCTGCTTAGCTTCCAAGATCAGACAGGATGTGATGCCTTTAAGGTATTTAGGCTCACTCCTGTAATCCTGTAGTTGTGTAGAAGAGAGAACTTCAGCTAGCGTTGCTTCTTACTTGGGTGTGTGACAAGCAAGACCTGGTGGACTTCCCTTTTCTGCACAACCATTAAAGGTATTGGAGCCCCAGTGTCTTTAATGGCAATCCTACTTTGGGGTCCCATGCAGCCAGGAGCTACGCTTCGCACACGCGCACGCACACAGAAAAGATGGCTGCCTGTTGGAAGTAACAGAAAGCCTTTTTTCGCTCAAAATTTGCTTTGGGGAGCTTGAGGTTAAACGAGCAGGGGGGACTGAGATTTAGGTACTGTCATGTTTATTGGTTTACCCTAGATTTTAAAGAATATTGATGTTTTTTTAAATAGCAGTTTATTTTTTCTGGCTTATAATAAAGTTAAAATGTGATCAGTCACCACCCCTTTGGTCGACACCAAGTTCCATTAATTCAAAAAGAAGTTCATTTAAGAACATATTAATCTAAGCTTGATTTCCTTCTTCAGCAGGAATGTAAAGTAAGAAATTGCCAGCTTCTGCTTTTACACTCTCTCTCTGTCCATCGATACACCCGTCATCCATCCATTTGTCAGTACAGTGCTGACTTTATTTATTTATTTGTTGTTGTTGCTGTTTGCTATCAGGTCAGCTTTGACTTATGTTGGCTCAGATTCAAGGACGTGTCTTCCTTGATGAAGTCTAACCATCTGCAATACGGTCTTTTTCTTTTCCTACTGCCTTCTGCCTTACCAAGCATTACTGTCCTTTCTAGGGAGCCATGTCTTCTCATGATGTGGCCAAAACATGACAGCCTCAATTCAGTCATCTTGGCTTCTGGGGAGAGTTCAGGCTTGATTTGCTCTAGGACCCATTCGCTTGTCTTTTTAGCAGTCCAGGGTATCCACAGAACTCCCCTTCAGCTCCACTTTTCAAATGAGTTGGTTCTCTTCCTGTCATAGAATCATAGAATCATAGAGTTGGAAGAGACCCCCGGGGCCATCCAGTCCAACCCCATTCTGCCGTGCAGGAACCCACATCAAAGCACTCTCGACAGGTGGCCATCCTGCCTTTGTTTAAAAACCTCCAAAGAAGGAGGAGACGCCACCAAACTCTGAGGGAGCCTGTTCCACTGAGCCTCAGGAAGTTCCTCCTGAGGTTCAGGTGGAATCTCCTTTTCCTGCAGCTTGAATCCATTGCTCCTTGTCCTGGTCTCTGGAGCAGTGGAAAACAAGCCCACTCCCTCCTGGACATGACACCCCTTCAAATATTTAAACATGGCTATCAGGTCCCCTCTTAACCTTCTCTTCTGCAGACTAAACACCCCCAGCTCCCTAAGCTGCTTCTCATAGGGCTTCATGGCTTCCAGACCTTTCACCATTTTGGTCGCCCTCCTCTGGACATGCTCCGGCTTGTCGATATCCTTCTTGAATTGAGGTGCCCAGAACTGGACACAGGATTCCAAATGCGGTCTAACCAAAACAGAATAGAGTGGTACTATTACCTCCCTTGATCTTGATCTTGATCTATACTTCTATTGATGCAACCAAGAATTGTTTGTCAGCTTTCCTCACTTTCCAGCTTTCACAACCATGCCTAGAAATGGGAAACTTAATTTATACCTCATTTTTTAGTCCATTCAAGTGGCTTACAATTAAAAAAAACCACAAATAAAAATTCGGGTAGCTTAAGCGTTCAGACCACTTTATCCTTTCATTTGGAAGATGCCAAGAACTGAAACTGCAAGTCAGTGCTCTCCTGTTGAGGTGTGGTTGCCCCTTTCCAAGTGCATGAGCCTTCATGCTTCCCTCATGAAAATATAGTGCTTCTTGGGGAATATGCCATCAGGTCTAGAAACTTTACACTCTCGCATTCTATAGGAAACACACACTTTATTCTCCGCCCAGTACCATGTCCTGTGGTTTCATCTACACCCTGCCAAATTACAACACACAGACAGCCTTGCTGTCGAAACCATTACGGTGAGGTGGTGCCAATGTTATAATAAAATCTGACTGCATGTAAAAGAATTGGGCTTGAATGCCAACTTACTACTACTTAATAGGTTTCTGCATTTCAGAAACACTGTCCAAAATGGTACATGGAATAATAAACCCAGCATCCAAACCCACAGCAAAATTATAACTTGGCAATCCAACATATAACAAACCAATAGCCTAAGGGTGCATCCACACTGTTTGAAAAGTTCCAGGTTTGGTTCCTGTTCTTTCCAGTTTTATACTGGGTTAAAATAAACCAACCTAGGCAGCTGGTATAAAAAAGCTTCTGATCATACTAGGAGCTGACAGAAAATATTCTGTTCTAGGTTAAACAAGATGTGTATGGATCTCCAAAACAAAATCAGACCAGAAACATAATCTGGGATTTTGTTGGTCTTTTTAGTCAGTCCGGATGTGACCAATTATTTCTGGTCCCTGAACTGCTCTCTGTGCAACAACGTGCATGCTTTAAACGCAGCAGCTGCCTGACGTGTTGAAGGATTTCTACTTTGACCAAAGTTTGGCCCCCGCAGATTCACACCACTGGCCTATAGTGTCATAAACCATATTCGCTGAAGCCAACCAGGTGGATGAAGATTGGTATTTAACTGACAGGGTCATGAGAGAGCAGTAAGTAGAAAAAAGATTTAAAACACACGCCATGTATTGTGTGTTGATTTCTGTATTTTTCAGCTTGTGGCATCCTGACCCTTTATTCTCTGGACAGGAAAATAAAAGTCTCACCAAAGGTACACACGGGGCCCGCTCCGCCGTGTTCAGTGGCTCCGAACTAATGGGAAACAAGTGACAATTCCCCAAGGAAAAGCTGCGGCGTATCATCTCATGTATAAAATCTTTGCACATTCAGGTGAAAATCGGCCCTTTAGACCCTCTGAAGCTCGGTGTGAAGGGAGAGTTGAGTCTGCGAGGCCTTTGTGTGAGAACATGGACGGCTGAAGGGTGTTATGTAGGCATGGACTGAGTGCGTTCGGGGACCGCGGCCGCCTGGATAGCGAGCATTCGGTTTCAAGATGCTATGGTTTTCTCTGGCATTGAAAATCTCAGTTAACGTAATCCCGGCGGTGTGATAAGGGCATTGATGCCAACCACCGTCCAGTACCTTTCAGTGGCCAAGCAACATTAGGTTTATGGGAGTTGTACTCTAACTTTCAGAGACCAAATTTAGGAAACTTTTCTTCAAGGGCGTGAAAGATACAAATGAGACCAATTACTATGGAAAAGGGACCGTAATTCAGCGACAGTGTCTCTGCTTTGCCGGCAGAAAGTCTCGGGTTCCTCCCCAGATACAAAGATCAGGGAAGAAATGGTAGGAGAGCCCTTTCATTACCTCCTGTGTGTGTCTGCGCCTTCGGGTTACCTGTCAACTTATGGAAGCCCCATCAATTTCGTAGGATTTCCTTAGGCAATGAATACTTAGAGGTGGTCTTGCCAGTTCTTTCCTCTAAAATATAGCTGACAGCCCCTGGATTTTATTTGTGGTCTCCCACCCAAGGACTAACCAGAGCGGACTCTGCTTAGCTTCCAAGAGCACATGGGACCTGGTGCCTTTGGGATATTTAATCACTACCTGGGCCCCTGATAGCTTGCTGCCCCCTAGAGTAAACTGTAGTGGGCTAGAGAGACCAGCAGCTCCAGTCTGGGACAATTTCCCATACCTCGGCCTTCTCCAGCCTTCCAAATTGTTGGGGCTGCATTTTCCATAATCCCCGACAGTTGTCCATGCTGGGTGGCTGAGGCTGATGGAAGTTGTCATCCAGGGCGGGTGAAGGCTGATTCGATATCTAAAGCGATTCTTAGCTTTCTTCAGAACTTGCGGTCCATTGGGGGGCAACTCCTGTGTTAAGCTTTAAGCCACTTTCAGTCCCTGAGATAAATCCCTTGCATTCGCAAAGACCTAGAGATACTTTCCTCCTGCCTCTGATACCGCTCAGCCCTGATATTTCTGAGCGGAGCCCCTTCAGCTGCGGGAGTGCTGGTTGTGTCCGTAGGGCTTTTAGGCACCGTCCCCAAAACTCCTTTTCACTCAGGGATGGGGCGGCAGGAGGAAGGACGGGCTACACACCCCGGGCGATTCTTGGGCAACGGGCAATTAATCCGCAGCCGTGACGTGCCAGTCTGTTGACGCTGTTGTGTGAGTAAGCGCCGCGGTGCCAGGCTTCTGGGATCTGGCTGATGATTTACAGTTGTGCAAGGCACAATGAAAACGTGGGCTTTTAAAAAAAATGAATTTACTGCCCTGACATTTGTTTTGATTGTGGGTGCCATATCTTTGGGCGTTTCCATTTTTTGGGAAGGGAAAGAAAAAACGTTATCCATTGTGACCTGAAAATAGGGGTGTATTTGTGTGTGTGTGTGTGCATGTATCACTAGGTGGTGACTTTTACTTGACCTTCTGCACTTGTTGAGTAAGTATCTCAGGGTAGAGAACGGGACATCAGTTTTCTGGGTCTCCTGACATCAGAGGCAAAGCTGGCAGAACTAAAACTCTAGTGCCTGGCAGATTAGGGGACGAGGCAGCGCTCTAAAGTAACTCACGACAGGTAGCAACGTTCCTTGTAATTGCTGTTCCCCAATAATGAAACTGTAACTGAGTTACTTTTAAATTGTAATGTAACAACGGAGAGCTCTTCTCCTTTCTGTGCTGCAACGACAACTTTGAATTACTTTTAGTAGTTACAAGAATTCACTGCTAATACTGTTGGAGGCAGAATATCACACGGTCCGAGGGCTGGTTCGTACTGCATCTAAGGTTCTGCATTCAGATGTGGTTTTTGAAGCCACTAATGAACAACTCAGTACTTCTGAGAAGTGGGGAAGGTGACATTTTAAAATGATAATCGCAAGCTGTGGCTTCCTGTTGCCAGTAGGATCCGACCCTCTTTAAGCAAACCCTTTGGGGCTTAGGCTATCAACGGTAATACTTTATGGCGGCTGTATGGAACCCACAGATTCAAAGACGGTCCGTCTTTCAGAGCGGCAACAGAAGAAATGTGGCCGTTTTTTGATCATAAAGTATCTGATGGGCCATTCTGGCAAGTCGAATGCTCAACTAGAGAAGCGTTTGGTCCGATCCAGAACGCTTTTGCTTATGCAAACCCTGAAAGCAAATGTACTTTCAGGTGCTCCAGGAGCAATTCCAGACTGACCAAATGTCTGGATGAAAAGACCGTAAAGCAGATCACTATTGTGCAAATAGAAAAGGCTACCTTGCTTGGAGCATGCCACGTTATCTGATGATCTCTCGCTGATCCCCAAGTTCTTGGATAGCATCCGAATTATCAACAGCCCAAAGTGCTTGTCAGTGGCACCTGGCAGACTGTGAAAGTGATAACAGTAACAACAACAAAATCAGGCTGATGATACTTTGCTGACTTCTAGAGTTTTGGATGGGATCTAAATCACTCGTAGTTTCTGGTAGGCTACGAAACTGGTAGCAACTGCAATAACCGTGATGATAGGCAACCCGTGGCTGTGAGCGGAAACTGTCAGGAAAATGGCAACTTCTTTACGGAACCTACTCTCCGAAGCCATGTTGCTAATCGGGATAAGGCCAAGGTGGGGAGTATGGCTGCCCGTGCCTGAACCTAGACTTGGAAGCTGCGCTATAGTCTGGGGTTTGAACTGGGGTTTGAATGGCAGCAGGCAGAAATCCTTGCTCTGTTGATGACCCCTGAGCAGCAAAACAAACCCTGGGACCTGGCTTATGAAGAGCTTTGTGCTGCCCGCTGATACTGCACGTCCCTGTGTCCTTCTGTGCCCAAAGAGGCCTCAGAGACCTGGAAGGACACACGGCTTCTGAAGTTGCAAAGCAGTGTCCCACCCTCAAGCTACCTGGTTTTGGTTTGGGTCTGGGAGTCCCTGATCGGCCAGCCTTGTGCGGGAGCCACCAGACCTTCTTCGGTGCTGCATGGCTAACCGGGATGACACACTGGTGGAAGCTATCTACGGTTCACTCTGCCAATATACTGACACAGTCTTGGGAAGGCCTTCGGTTTTTCCCTTAAAAGAAATCCAGGCCAAAAGGTCATTTCCTCAGACGAGTGACGTGACAGCTGGCCTGTAGTTTGCCCACATCTCTGGTTTCCTTGCAGCTCGGGGAGGTTATGAAATTTTGATGCTGGAATTAGGTTGTTGCTCATCTTGTACCTCCGTGCTCATAGTATTGACAGTACCACTGAACCGCTTCAGGCGGAGAGCACTGCGGCAATGACTCGCCTCTTTCGGCTCTTCCACTGCTGACAACATCAGAAGTGTTTTAACAGGGTTTTAATGGGCAGACTCTGCGTCTCCTTAGAGAGCTGCAAATAGCTGCTGTGAAAACGGGAGGAAGCACGGGGAGGCGGGCGGCGGGGGGGGAGAGGAAGAGCAACTCCAGTGAGCTTGACGTGGCCTCGTTTTCCTCATCCAGATGCCACTGGTTGAGATGGCTGCCGCAGCCACAGTGCTGGGGACGATGGGCCGGGCTGTGGGGCCCCACAAGCAAGAGGGTCAGTTCTGTGCATCCTTATAGAGCCCCTTGGAAGGATTTCACAAAGGAAAAAAAAAAGGTTAAGCTTTGAAACGGGCGAGGAGAAATCATGTCCGAAAAGCTAAACCTGGATGTGTGGAAGGGAACTGAAAGGACTCACCGTTCCCCGTGCTCCGGCAGGCAAAGAAAGGATGAATGATTTCAATCAATAATTTAATATACAAAAGCTGCCAGAGTCACACTTGAAGGTGGCTGATGGCATTCCCGAGAACTCCTTAACCCCTTCTTCTGCTTCCAGCAGAGCGTGCGTTATAACAAAGGGTAAGTCACCCTTCTTTGAGATGGACAGCAATCCTTACCGTGGGACACCAGCCACACGGGGATGGCCTGCAAGGGAAGAGTAGGTGGGCTCCAATCTCAAGAGGCGGGATTCTGCACGCGGTAGCATCCTTTGTCACTCGTTTTGGCGCCGAGAGATGACATCCATTGGCAGCTCAGTTTTATCCATGGGCGCCATTGTTCCTGGATGGGGTTCACTGTGGGTGCCTGTCCCGGAGGAAATGTCATTTGTTTTTTTGTTTCTGCCAGCATTGAGGGCTGGTCTGGAGCCACCATTTTTATTTTTAACAAATCGTTAGAATGCATGATACCACCAGAAGCAAAATGGCTGCTCTTTGCCATTTGGAACTAGTCAGAGCACTGTTCCTTCACTGCTGCCGTATAAAGCCACCATAGGAGGGGACTGACTGATGTCGGAGCCAAGTAGGAAGAGATGTTGTGACCCTGAGGCAAAGGAGAAGAGGGCCGCCCCTTCCCAGTCCAAGTACAGGAACCAGCTGGACTAGCAGCTGAATCTCACTGAGGATGGGATGACATCTTTCACTGTCCCAATGCAACAGGCTAGTTTTAGAGGCTAAAGACAACTCTCCTCTCAGGCCAACTGAAGAACCAAAGAAAGAAACAGAAAGTTCAGCTGTCATCCAGTGTTAGGGAGTGGGAGGAATATTCACACTTATATCCATTTTCAGGTCCAAAACCTGTATTTGGACAATTGGAAAGTAAGGAAGAAAGAAAGAATAATAGAACACCGACAGTTTTGCAGAGTTTTCCCAGCTCCCCAAGTGTCCTGAAGTGTTGCAGAGGCATTATTCTGTGGAGAAATGAAATTTTTTGGCATCAGGGGGAGTTTTAAAAAACTCACAAGTTTGTCTATGCAGAAAATGGGTTTCTTGCTCAGAAAACACTATTTCCTGCATGGAGAATACATTTTCTGCCCAAAAAACCATCTCTGCATGTGCGCACAAGCAAAAATGTGCCGGCCCATCTGAGCTGCCACTTGGAAGAGCGTTAATCTTGCCTGTGTGGAGGCCATCCTCATTTTAATATTTGTAAGATCTGCCAGCTAGCTTGGAAAGGATAAGCACAGTAGAATGAAAGGAACAAAGAAATTATTGGATTTTCCCACTTCCTGTTGCCTAGCATGCTAATGCGACATGCCCCGGTCACACTTGAAGTTAAGTAATCCCAGCTTGGGAACAAAACAACAGCAACGCAAGCACTATGCCGTACTCATGGGAAGAGGTATATTGGTAATCCAGATTTTTTTTTTAAGTCTCTATCTGGCTTGCCCCAACTTAGCTCAGAAGATTCTGTGCAGTTAAAAAATTATGGGTTTCCAGTGGGGCTGCATGTCCTCAATTTTACTTGCATCTGCTGCTGCTTTTGAATGTACTTTCTTTTGATATTCTTAGAGTAAACAGATACAGCATATGATGCCTTTTTCTTTGGATTGGGGTGTTACCTTTTGCTGCTCCTGCCTCTCCTGCCTAGAGTTGCCAGTTTTAAATATGGAAAACATGGAAGTCCATATTGGCTGCGCCTACTGATGGGGAGGGCAACCAAAATGGGAGAAGGCTTGGAAACCATGCCCTATGAGGAGTGGCTTAGTGTTGGGGTTTCCCTCCATTATGGGTGTGGGAAGATATTACAGATGGGACGTGTAGTAATTTGATGCTGTTAACATGTAGTTTGTGTAGTCAGAAGACTACATAAGTCTTGTAGAAGACTACAAGAATCAGTTCTTGACACTTAGGGAGCTGGGTATGTTTAGCCCAGAGAAGAGAAGGTTAAGAGGGGACGTGATAGCCATGTTTAAACGGATGTCGTAATGGAGGATGGAGCAAGCCTTTTCTCTGCTGCTCCAGAGACTAGGACACGGAGCAATGGCTTTGAACTTCAGGAAAAGCGAATCCACCTAAACATTAGGAAGAACTACCTGACAATAAGAGCAGCTTGCCAGTGGAACGCGCCGGCCCTTTGGGCGGAGTAAACAGTGGTGAGTTAGATGGACAAATAGTCTTACCTGGTGCAAGCATCTGCCCGTGTTGAGTGATTTGTTGTGCCTAGCATCCCCGCCCTAGTCTACAGGATAAAACCCAAAATATAGAATCTACCAGGCAGAGCGGGAAAAAAACAGTAAGCCTCTTTTCACACAAACGTCCTTGCCCCACGCTGTTGCTTATTCAGTCTCTTGTTGTCCTCCCGCCCCACTGTATGCCACTCCATCTCCTTCATATTTTTCAGGCAAATTCTATTAAAGTGGCTCCCGGATGAGCTCTAGTCAGTCACACTCGTTTTCCCATTTCTATCAAATCCCATCACACATTAATGAGGATACAAGCAATCATGAACCAGAGAGATGCTGCCTCCCCCCGACCGGCGCTTGTCTCCACCCCCGCGATGCAGATGGCCCTCTCGTGTTCTGGAAGTCTGGAGGAAATGAAGATCATCCATGTCTCATTTGGCTTTTCAGGGCCTCTTCCCCCGGCTGAGGTTTTGGCAACCTCCGAGTTGGATGGGGTTATTTATGAAATGGAATATTTATTCTACACTGCCGATGACAAGTTGACGAGCGATGCGTGCTGCTTGGTGGCAGGATTGGTTCCAGTCTCACACTGCCGTTCGGCGTTACCTTTTATGTTCATATTGGTACCAACCGCCGTGGGCTGCTGGGAGGCTGTTTTGCTCATACCTGTCCTCCATCCCCAAAGCTTGGAAGGAACTCGTCACAAATAACAATTGCATGCAATCAATTCCTTTCCCCAATAATTCAAACATAACTAACAGAGTTGTAACTTGATCACAAGTGATGCCACTCGTTGCAATGTAACTGTAGCTTCTTAAGTTCCTTTTATAATTAAAGGGACGTGGCTTCACGTGGTGGTGGAGGAGGAATATCACATGGTTCAGGGGCTGGCTTTATGCTGCTGCCTCATGCTGTATTGTCACGATGATGATGTGGACAGGAGGAGAAGGCACAACATTTTCTGTGCAAGCTTTTGGATTGGACGCATTTCTATGTTTGCCGAAGTTGGTAAAAAAAAACAAAACATGGGAGGACAGGAGGGAAGAAATGAGGATCTGACAAACACTTAGTCTGAATGTTGCATTGGGATAGTAAGTAGGAAAAGTGGGCAGAATACCAAGGGAAGACCCTTGGTGATCCTGAGCTTGCTGAGAACGACAAAGGCAATTTTAACAAGCGGTAAATCTTGGTTCTCTGTTTCAATAAAGAAAAACAGCCTTTGAAAACTCGGACCTGTCTCTGTTCAGAGGCAAAGAAAATCGTGGGCCTCTTGGAAGGGCAGCTACGAAGGAACAAGATAAGAGCCTCAAGTGTAAAGACATACCATTAAATATGAAAGGCAGAGTTGTCCATGCCAACGTATTTCCGATTTCTGTGTATGGTTGTGAAAGCTGGAGAGTGAAGAAAGCTGACAGGAAGAAAATCAAGTCATTTGAAATGTGGTGCTGGAGGAGAGTTCTGCAAAAACCACAGAGTGCCTAAAAAGGAATGGATGTGTCTTAGAACAAATCGGGCCTCGGCTTTCACTAGAAGCTAAGATTATTAAGCTGTTATGCTTTGGGCATATCATGAGATGATACAACTCACTAGAAAAGATGATATTCAGTAAAGTGGGAGGCAGTAGGAAAAGAGGGAGACCGCTTTGCAGGTAGACAGACTCCATCCTGGGGACGATCGCTGTCCTGAGTTTGCAGGATTTGAACAAGACTGCTGATGACCGGGGCTCCCAGAAGTCTCTTAGTAATGGGGTCACCATAAGTTGAAGTTGATTTGATGGAAAATAACAACAAAGATATTACTGTAGTATGGACTTGTCTTCTGGTGCACGCAGCTTATTCTTCCAGGGAGAACTCAAAGCCCCTGTCTTCCGTTTAGCCTTGGGTCCAGCTGATTTGCTTGGTGTGTTCTCACGTACGCCGCTTCCATTGGTTCTCACGTTTATGGGAACCGCCTCGAGCACCGGAACAGTGACTCGTAAAGGATCTTGGTCATAGAATCCCAGAGCTGGAAGGGATCCCCTCCCACTGTCCCAATTTGGCAGGGACAGTCTCAGTTAACCCCCTGTCGTCCCATTGTTTCAGTTGCTTTTAAAACGTCCCAGTTTCTGTCTCCCCCTCCCACTTTCCCTCGTTGGTTGCAGATTACTTCAAATGGCTGCCAACTGCATCCAAAGTGCAAAAGTAGTTTGCACTCAATTAACTCAGAATGGGAGAAGGAAAGGAGAGGCAGAATCCTGCCCTTCCCAGTAAGCTCAGGCAAAAGCAACCTGCCGCAGCCTCTCCTAGCTCATTTCTTTTCCTCATTAGTAACTGGTGCCATAATGACCACACTCTGATGATGCTTGGCCACACGCGTCCGAGTTTTCATCTCCGAAGCGTTGGTCGGTACGTAAGGGCTGTTTAGTCCAACCCCCCCGCAATCCAAAAATACACAAATAAGCCACTCCTGAAAGGTGGCCACCCGACTAAAGAAGGAAGGCGGTCTAATAAATAAATAAAGACATCCTCCATTCTTACGCCCTTCTTCTTCCATTTTTTGGGGGGGAAGAAACTGTTGAAAGACTCCCCCTCCAAAAAAAAAAAGTCTTAGAGACGCTTTAGTGACTTCAATCCTTAAACCCTTCTGTCACCCTACAGCTGATAGAGCCACCCGCTTGTCATTATCCTGACGACCCAAGTTATCTGATTTAATTTTGCCGTGGTAGATTAATGCTTAAAATTGCAGAGGGCTACTCTTCTCATCTCTCCCCCTCCCGCCCCACTTTGTTAATGGCCAGTAAATGAGTTGGGGGAAGGAGAGTGGGGACATGGGATTCATCAGCTTCCCTGTCATTTTAATTCCTCCAGTTTTAAGTTGTTCTATAAACATGTCTTTATGGATGTCATTTGACTAGCTTAAAAAAAACATCTAATTGGGACCAGTTGCTTAAATCTCTTTGGATCAAGAAGGCCGTAATAAGCAAAGAGGGGGTATCTTATCCCTCCGATCCAAAAACGCTTAGCAACTGGTCTCCTTGATGCATGTATAATCAGTTTATTTTCAGTTTCTCGTTTCATCTTTAAAAAGAAAAAAGCCCTTCGCTTTCACTCGGCGTGATCTAATGCTTCACTTTAAAGCCCGCGTTTCTTCTGATCCTTAAGATCGTCAGCTTTAGAAATGACAATGTAAAAAGCATCGGAGCTTAAGACGCTGAAAGGTTTAAAGAGCGTCTTATTACTGACATAACAATTTCCCTTCTATCATAAATGCCATAAACACGATGGGGAAGTGGCCTTCCGATGTGCTAACCGTTTGCCTCCATTTGCAGCTTCCCGTTACGGCTTCGCTGATGGAGCGCCGCCTGATCTTTCCAAGAGGACTTAAAAAAAAAAATCTCAAAAGATGATGTCTCATCTTCGGTTTATGTTAATAAAGCAAGGGCCACCGTTTCCACCATGGAAGATTTTTGGGATACACATCTTCCAGCTCTCTTGTTGTATGTGGTATCTCACCAAACGGAGAAGCACAGTCAAACAAGGCAGCAGCGCATCACCAGAGACACTGTTGTTCATTATGTGACGTGAAACCTCCGTAGAGATGGGAGAGAAAATTAAGGTGCTCACAATTTCACACTTCCTGACACCAAACGTATCTCTGAATGCAGTTTCCTCCGCAGCTTTTGAAACAAAGGAAACAAACAAACAAATCCAAAGAGTATGCATTTGAAAAAAAAAATTGAGTGGAAAAATTCATACATTTGAAAATCACATGGAAGAATTCATGCACTTGAAAAGTGCATACAGGCATTCTTTAGCCAATAGGAGGATGTTTCCAAAATTCATCCGATTGGGAAACGTGCATCAGCAATGTGTCTGTTTCCATAAATAAGCAGAGAAATAGAGACAGACTTTCATGCATGGAAGATACAGCATCAGAGTAGAGGTAATATTTATGGGTAGAAGTCCTTGTTCTTCTTTTAACGGCTGCCATTCCCCCTCGTCCAAGCTCCCAGATTTTGATGCCACTCACAACAGGAGTTCTTGGTTATTCTTTGTCATCCCATACAACTGCTTCTGGGGGTTTTAGGAAGAAAATAATGTGATTCCTAGCCAGCATGTGGATAGTAAGCCAGTGTGATGTAGTGGTTTGAGTGTTGGACCGTGGTATTTGGAGACTAAGGTTTGAATCCCTGCTCAGACATGGAAACCCACTGGGAGACATTGGGGAAAGTCACACTCTCTCAGTCTCAGAGGAAGGCAGTAGCAAACCCCTTCTGAACAAATCTTGCCAAAAAAACCCCATGAGAGGTTCACCTTAGGGTTGTCGTAAGTTGGAAGCGAACTTGAAGACACACACACAACAATGTGGATGGTAGAGAATTTCGTTCCAACCCACCTACTCTACAGTTGTTTTAAATGCCCCAGTGGAGCGATAAAATGAACAGACTCTTTGGGCTCCACCTTCTCAGCCACATCTTGCTTGAGTGAGGGAGTAGGCCATCTTTGGGGGTTTCATACAGGTTAAGCGACATGGGATTAGTTCTCTGTTGTCACTTGACTCTGTAGACCAGAAGGTCTTCCAAAAATCGGACTGACTGAACTGCTCAGAAATGTGGTGTCCAGATCAAGGGAAGCAGTAGCCCCCTCTATTCAGCTTTGGTCAGACCTCACCTGGAATATTGGGTCCAGTTCTGGGCACTGCAGTTCTAGAATGGAGATCAGCAGGCTCAAATGTGTTCAGAGAAGAGAAGAGATGATGATCAAAGGTCTGGAAACCAAACCTTAGGAGGAACGACTTTGGGAGCTGGATCTGTTTAGCTTGGAGAACAGAAGACTGAGAGGTGACATGACAACTATCTTTAAATATCAGAAGGGATGATGATGGAGTGAGCTTGTTTTTCCCCTGCTCCAAAGATGAGAACACCAAACCCCACTTCCCCACCCTGAGAAGAGTGTTCACCTTCAACAAGCCTGACCCACCGATTCACCTCCAGGCTTCCCTGGAGTCAGTGGACCCAAAACCAACACTTGGGATATCTACCTGATTCACTTGGAAATGGATGTAACCTATCAGACAAGAAACAAAGAAAATGCAACCCAGTGGTAGCAGAGAGAGAGAGGATGAGAGTGTACACTTTAAAGCAGCAAGAGATCCATAAATTATGCAATTAAAAAGGCTGAAAAACAACATATGAGCCCGGTTTGGCAGGTTAAACCTTCACGCAGTTGAATTTGAAAGCCAAATCTGGGGTACATCGCATACCATTTTATTCTAGCCTTTCATGTCATCACCTGCCTGCTCAGCAGAGCCACGACATGGGGTCTTTATTATTCCAAAATTATGTAACTCTGAAGGCTCCGCGTATAATTTAAAACAAAGCGAGCTCGAGGGCTGTCCTGTTTCGTTTGAAATACGCACCTTAAAGTAGCTTTGCCCTGAGTTGGCCCATTAATCTCAAATGCATTTTTTTGGAAGGCCGTGACTGCATAAATTTTGGGGTATCATAAATCTGGAGCTTATATTTTGACATCTCACCTTTTGCGCAATGTGGGTCATGGACGAGTGGTGTCCTCTCTGAGGCAGCCCTGACTGCGCCTACAAAGGGGTGACACATGGGTGTGCATCCCTGGAATGCATGATTTATGGTGTCTTGGAGGGTAAGCTGCTAATCTTCAGCCTCAGTCTCCACGTCTGTAGTGTGGGATTAAGATTCCTGTATTCTTCATCTGGTTGCTGTAAAACAGGGAGGGGCAGAGTGCAGCCTGAGGGTGTGTGCAGCCCTGCCCCGGCCTCCTCAAAGTCCCTGGGCCGCCCTTTTCTTGGAGAAAAAGAAAGGAGGACAAATTGCCTTTTCCCAAGAGTGTCCCCCCTCTGGGAGTGGCCAGTTACCTTTTAAATCAGGTGCCGCCTGTGGGCTGTGTGCCTCCCCTTGAGACCACTTTCGTTGCCCTTGAAGTCTACGTACTCCCTCCAACCCTCCGTCCCTGGAGTATTTTGGAGGAAAAAGTGACATGACTTTGCAGCAATTTGCCCCAAACGCACTCTCAAATGTGTGAAAAGACACAAAAATACCCCCCGCCCTGTCCCCATAGACGTGCCAAATATTCCCAAACGTCTCCGTTTTCCTCTGCGGCCCTTCTCAAAATGGCGACTGGAAGTGGTGCGACGTAATTTCCTGGCACCATTTTGAGAGGGAGTGCAGAGGAAAATGGAAGAATTCGGGTGTGCTGCGGGAGGGGTCGGGGATGATCTCTCCCCCAGATGCCTCCCACGGGCTGCTCCCCCTCCCGCAGCGAGCCCAAATTCTTGGAAACTGGGCGAGCCCTTTGGATTTATGGGTAGCTGCAGAAGGTTCTGTTAAAGAGCTCTTTGCGACAGAAGGGCTTCAAGATTTTATTTCAGGGCCTGGGCTGGATAGAAAGTAGATCTCCGTGCATTGGAAGACTGGTGGTAGAGGTTTAAATTGGGTTTCTCTACTGCAATGGCTCTGAAACTTTTTATCCCTGTGCTCCCCTTTACACCTACGTGAAGGTGTTGCACCCCAGCCCAGAAATCAGTCAGCCTTCCTCTTCACACAGTCCAACATCCATTGCTCGTCTTACCCAGTACATTTGCTCTCAATTTAGACTTGGATTTTGTCCTTCCTTTGTACCTTGTGTGTGTGTGTGTGTGTGTGTGTGTGTGTGCGCGTGCACATGTGCACGCACTGCTTTAAGCACAGTATGAAGATGTTGTCCAACTGATCTAGTGGTAGAGTCATTTGTGTAGGGCAGTTGGAGTTCACTGGGTTCAAATATACAGGTTCAGTTCCAGTATCTTGTGGGGACTTTCACACTTCTGCATCCCACAGAGAAATTAGATACTAGAGTTTTTTAAAAGAAAGATGTTTTATAGTTTTTTTTTAAAAGGGGAACAATAAAAATTGAACTACAGTAGAACTTTTAATGACTAATGAGTTTTGCAGAACAGCATTTTTACAACTGTAATGTCCATTAGCAGATTTGCAGATGTAGTGCATTGCTTAGCAACTGCAGAACCACTGCTGCCTGTAAACCTTACATAAATTCCAGATGAAAGCCTGACCCTACTATTAGGCTAAGTAGAGCCGACCCAACCGTTGGGCAAAGATAGCAAGAGGCTGTGCAGGCAGCTTCACGGGCGTTCTCATGAAAGCTCCAGCTGTCGAAGGACAGAGTGGTATGTGCCATACAGCCCCCTTCAGGGGCACCTAAACTGGCATTCAGCATACCCTCCAAGTAGCCCAATCTAGCACGAACAGTCCCAAATAATCCTTTGCCATCCCATGTTTTCAGATGGTTTTAAAATGTCCCAGCTTCTCTGTCCTCCTCCCACTTTTACATTCCAGGAAATCTCTGGAGGTACAGTCTCTTTTAAAGCAACGTGCAGCCGGCTAGCACACCATTTTTAAAAACCAGCTTCAATTTTCCAGTAATGCCATAGCAAATCCTCCGACGTAGCTGCAGGGGGAAGTCCCCTTGTAGGTTAGGGAGTCAGGAAAGCCAGCAAAGCAGTTCTCCAAGACTGCTTTCCAATTAGCCGTCATCTCCTCCTGGTGGCGTGAGAGGAATCAAATCAAATCAGTGATCGTCTTCAGTCCGTTGGCTTCCGTGTCTTCCTCTTAATAGGTCTGTGGGCTAATACCTCCTCTGCCTCGTGGCATTGTCGTGCTGCGGTGCCACGCTGCCAGGTTGAAGCTAAGCAGACAAATTCCCTGCTGGCATATAAGTTCTCCGGCCTAAAGCTCCAGGATTAGTTGCCATTGGTGACGCAGCCTGAAATGTGCCCTGCAGAGGCAGAATGGCCTTGTACTTGGCATTGCCAAACCACAAGGCTCCATAAGGCCTGAGCGTTGGATGCACATTGCTCTCCTCAGTGTAGAGGGCTCTGGGTGCCGAGTACACGCTGCCCTGTCCCTCTTTGGAGCCACCATGTTCCTGGGGCTGCTTTGAAGCAGCACGGAGTGCCCTCAGGTGGCATGGGAAATTTCTCTCCCAGGTGTTACCCCAAAGCTCTGGATCCAAAACTTAAAAGCAAAGGCGATGGCCCTGTGGTGCTGGGAAAGGATCCTGCCTGAGAACCACTCCGAGAGCCACTGCCCGTCCGGAGAGCCACACCTGACTTAGGTCGACCGACGGTCTTGCTCACGCCGTGTTGTGGCATCCATCCTTAATCCCTGAGGGCACAAAAATGTGAAAAGGCCAGGTACGCCCCAGCACATCCCTTGCCACCAGCTTTGCCCCCGTGCTGAAATGTGGTAGCATTCCTAGGCCGGGCTGAATGCCTGAAAGGGACTTTGGTATAAAGCAGTGTCTGGTGTTGGCTTCTTTCTTGAGGAGTCTTGCTTGCTTGTTGTTGTTCTTGTCGTCGTCAAGAGCCAGGAGGTAGAGAGGGTTGTGGGTCAGACTAGGGATCCCAAAAGACCCAGATTCGAATCCCTGCTCAGTGCTGGAAAACCCACTGAGCAGCCTTGGGCAGGTCACTCTCTCTCAGCCTTAGAACAAACCAACGGCGAAACTGGTCTTGCTTAGAAAACCCTACAATAGGGTCACCGTATTTTGAGAGCCACTGTGGTGTAAGCATAGGAGCCTTGGCCTAAGACTCTGGGAATGCAGGGGGCGAGTCCCCCCACTCAGCGATGGAAATCCACTGTGGGTCTGAGCAAGTCACACTGTCTCAGCTTCAGAGGAAGACGGTGACAGACCTCCTCTGAAGAATTTTTTTGCCAAGAAAACCGCATGATGAGGTTGCCATATGTTGGAGTTGACCGAAAGAACAGGAACAGACTATAGACACACGGAATGCAGAACACGCACAAAAATATTTTAAATTCATTTTTGTGTTTCTGAATCAAATGGGATACAACAGGCAAGGCGGTCCCTTGTTTGCTCGTGTTGCGCTTTAACTCCTTGAGGCATTTCGTCGTTTTTTAAACTTCCCTCGACAATGGCCGGGCATGCGTATCACATGTTTCCAGAATCTCAGGAGAAGTGGGGGGCGAAAAAGGCCAAATTTGTTTCGGAATCCTTTCCCCAATCCCACCCCGGCCCCCTCTCCTTAATTTTCTATCTTCCTTTCAACAGCCCGCTATGAAACCCCCTGACCTTTTCCCCTTTCAACTTTGCTTGAACTTGGAAAGAAGACTTGTGAATTGTGAAGTTGCACCAAGGGGGTGTGTGTGTGGAAACGGCGGGACGAAAAGAGGTGGGAGGGGAGAAGAGGCTTGATTATACTTTACCGTAACAGTAATACCAGGAAAATAATCCTTGCCTTGTCCATGAGTTGCTGCTACTGCAGCCTCCGGGGTAATAAGCTCATGTGACATGCCTCACAGCTAATGCCGGCCCATGGTGATGTGTTATTGGATGCATGAGTGTGCGCGCGCGCCTGTTTTTTCCCTGTGTGTTTCAACAAAGGCTGATTATCCAAACAAGAATTCGGACAGCCCGGTCGAAATGAGAGTCAGGAAAACTTGGGAAACGCTCCCAGGACGCCGAGGTGCACCTTCGCTGGGGGATCTGCAGTGTCGGATCCTGTCCCGGTCTACTTGGAAGCAGGTTTCTTTGAGTCGCTGGAATTTCCCTCCGGTCAAAGGGATACACAATCGAGAATTGCAGCCTAATAAAGGTTTATTTGAAAGCACTGTGGAATCGGGGATGCTGAGCAGATCAACTAAAACCTAACAGAAAGAGAGAAGAAAGGAAGGGCCAGGGGAGAGCAGCATACCTGAGGGGTCCCCAAACAGTTTGTAAACACCACTTTCTGCCGCGTAAATAATATTCTGGCCTCGGGAATGAGTTAGCGGGCTAATAATTGTCTCCAACTTGTTATGCTCCTTCAAGCCATTTCTGACTTATGGCTAACCTAAGGCAACCCTTATCATGGGGTTTTCTTGACAAGATCTGTTCTGAAGGGGTTTGCCCTTGACTTCCTTGGAGGCTGAGAGAGTGTGACTTGCCCAAGGTCACCCAAGTGGGTTTCTGTGGCCAAATGGGGATTTGAACCCTGGTCTCTAGATGTTGCTGTGAAATAGAGATGGCTGGGAAGTTGGTTCACTTTGCTTTTCTGTCTCACGTTACCCATTTCTCACCTTCCCAGTCGGGATGCCAGCCTAGAAGCAAACGTCAATGATACTTGAAATCAGAGCTGGATAAACTGTTTGCAAAACAAAATGAATTCTGTTTGCAAACATGTGTGTTTGGGGAAGAAAACTGAAACGTGACTATAAAAAAAAAATGCAACATTTTGGGGGAAAAAAGTAGCAGAACTCACTTTAGTCCGTGGGCAGATGGAAGCAAAAATGCATCTCCACACAAGATAGCCATGTCCATTTTATGGTTATATAGAAGTGGTCAAATAATCAACATAATTATGCATTTAGCATGCATTTTTTTAAAAATGGATGCTTTTTTTCGAAAATAGCGTAACAAATGCATAACACTTCTAAATTAGTTGACCATTTTTACATGACCATAAAATGGAGATGGCTGTCTCATTTGGAGCCCCACTGAGAAAATACGTTATGAACCAGAAAACTGGACACTGGCGTTGCTGGGGTTGTGGAAATCGTACGGAACTTGTTCAGAATCAAAATCTTTATCTCCTTGCATGGCAATACACATCGGTGCCCATACAAAGGGGAAAATATTGATTCAGAGCAAACGTAGTGAGAGTCACACGACCCTAGGAACTGGAAAATCTCCTCTCTGGACCATAATATATTTCCTCAAAGGCTAGTTGAAGATATCCGAGCGTCGGCCTTCTAGCGAGTGGCTTTTGTCTCAGTCGCAAGTTTCTGGGCTCACTGCTCATATTAAGGTTTGCATTTGAAAAGGTCAAGCCTTCCCCCTTTCCATTAATACTGAAAGCAGAGAGATTAAACATTAACTTACAATTTCTTCTTAGGTTTCTCTCCCGTTTCCAAAGTTTAGCCTAGAGTAATCTACATCTTGATGTTTATCTTGATTGGAAATCTTTTTTAAAGAACAGAAAAGCAGCAACTTCATCTTAAACAGGAGGAGGCTAATTTCCCCTCCGTCCAAACAAGGCGAGTTCCGTACCAGATTCTCTTCCAAACTCTGAGAGCTGCAGATGCCTGAAGGGATTTTAAGCTCCCTTTCATCTTTCAGTCCTCCAAGGGACCACGGAGAAGTGCCCAGAGCGGTCACGCGGTCATACGGTTTGCCATACGTACCGGGCCCAAGTGGGTTGTTTCAGTTGCTCTTGGGACACGGAAAGGGACAGGGGGGCTTTATTGAAGTTTTTCACTCAAGTATCTTCAAAGCCAGACCAAAATGTTTTACTGCTTAAGGCAGAACAACGGATGGCCAAATAAGTCAATAGTGTGATGCAGCCTCCCCCCCACCCAAAAAAACCCCAATACAATTCTAGGTTGCATTAATAGGAAGATGGTGCCAAGACTAAAGGAAATAGTAGTGCCACGCTTTTCTATTTCGTCAGAGCTCACCTAGAACACAGCGTCCATTTCTGGGCACCGCCGTTCAAGGATGTTGAGAAGCTGGAACATGTCCAGAGAAAGGTGACCCAAGATGATCCAAAGTCTGGAGACTAAGGGCCTTTCCGCACTATACTGTCATAGTGCTGTTATTCCACTTTCAACCTCCTATGGAATCCTGGGGTTTGTAGTTTACTGTGGCGAAAGAGCTCTCTGACTGAGAATTACAAATGCCCTTCCCTAAACTGCAAACCCCAGGATTCCATGAGATGCTGAAAGTGGAATAATAGCACTATAACAGTGTAGTGTGGAAAGGGTCTAAGCCTTATGGAGAACGACTTAAGGAACGGGATGTGTTTAGCCTGAAGAAGACTGAGAGGTGATACAATGTGTGTGTGCGTGTGTGCATATGCCCTCAAGTTGCCTGTCGACTTCATAGGGTTTTCTTAGGCAAAGAATACTCAGAGGCGGTTTTGCCAGTTTCTTCCTTTGATATACAGCCTCTACAGCACCTGGGATTCATGGGTTGGTAATATAGCATGATGTCATATACTGTAAGAGAGCCAGCATGTTATAGTGGTTTGAGCCCTGGACTACATCCCTGGAGACCAGGATTCGATTCCCGGCTCAGCTGTGGAAACCCACTGGGTGACCTTGGGCGTGTCACACACTCTCAGCCCCAGACAACCGCAAGATCGGTTTGCCTTAGGGTCGCGATAAGTTGGAAATGACTTGAAGGCACACAACCATAACAGGGACCAAGGAGGCTGCATCCAGGAGCCATCCTGGGAAGTGAAGATAGATTCTCTCCGCAGACTCCTCACCTGGTCATTCTCTCCGTGGTTCTCTATTTCTGCACCCCAATTGTGACAAAGATCCAGGCTGCTCACGTCGAAGAAAAATCGCCTGTCTTAACCAGCTCCACAGGATGGACCATTTCATTTGATAAAAAGGGTATCCCTTCCCCTTTTCTATGCCAAAAGGAGCTTTGTTAGTCATTACCTGCCCCGCTTGCAATTGCTTCTTGGTCGAGTCAAGCTGTCTTGCACCACGGAGAGATGATTGAAACAGCACTCTGGCAATTTAAGAGGCCTTGGTTTATGACCTTAATTCAAACGTTGGTCGCTTGTACCTGGAATACCCATCAGGAAGCATACCGACGGCAATAAAGCGCAGAAAAGGTTAGCCACATCAAATTGAGTATTTAACGTGAGACTATGGCCAAGTTGTTGACAGAAGGAATCTAAAATTTTACAACCTCCTCTCTTCGAATGTTCTGAAAATCATTTCGGTCGCCGACAGGGAGCCGACGAAATGTGGTTTTGGTATAAGTGAAAGGGCTTTCTTTTTCATTGTGTGGTTTTCGGTCCGGGAGGCTAACCTTTTCGGCGATGTTTCCCCATGATTTCTGTTGGCTGTAAACGGCATCCTTTTCTCCTTTTGGTTCTTCGCTTGTCCTGCCCAACTTATCTTCCTTTTCCTTTCCTTTGCTTGGCTGATCTGTCCCAGGGTTATCAAGGGACCCGCAGAGGAGAGGAAGCAGAATGAAAATTCTTCAATATGACGGGAAGTAGTAATCGCTCCTGGGAGCTGGAGTGGGAGGCCAATAAGACGTAGAGAGTCTCAGGGTCCTTTCACGGTGTAGCCTTGGGACGCCAATTTTACTGCCAAGGCTTCCTATGGAATTTTGGTAGTTTGGGGAGGAGTACTTAGAGTTCTCAGCTGGAGGGATCCAGTGCCTTAACAAACTACAAGTCCCAGGATACCATAGGCCATAGTCCTGACAGTTAATGGAGAATCATAGTGCTATAATTTGGTGGTGCGAAAGAACCCATAGACTGGTTTGGTTTTAAAACGCCAGGCCTGAGTACCATCAAGACACGTTGGTGGAAATGTCGGCAGAGCCCCAGGGAAGCACAAGCGTGCAAGAGTTCTCCCAGCTCAACTTGGCTAAGAAAAGGAGCTGGTGACTTACTTGGGTATATCCTTCACATTGGGACAAATACCGCTTTTGCTTCTGTTGGGGGGCCTTAACTCTGTGGAACAGACGCTGCAGGAGATCAGCAATAATGCAGCTTTTTAAGTTTAAAAAGTTTCAAAACCAAGTCAGAGGTTTTCTGAGAAAATGGGACAGATGGTGCAAACATTGCTGAATCTAAGCAGATATGGACTGAATCAATAATCTGGAGACTGTGGGATGGGAGGAGATATATGGTAATAAATGCGAGGGAGACAGATAGGCATATATGTTATGTATATTTGTGTGTATGTATGTAGTTGTGCTGCTGAGCGTAACTGAAAAGGAACTACAAGAATATTGGGGACATTATAAGGGAAGAATACAAAAAGACACTCTCCGTAGCTGAAAAGAAAGAAGAGTCTCATTGGATGACTGACAGAACTCTTTCCACACTCCGCTGTTCTAGTGCTATTATTCCGCTTTCAACTTCCTGTGGAATCCTGGGCTCTGCAGTTGAGGGAAGGACCTTTAGAGTTCTCAGCCAGGGAGATCTTTGGCCACAGTAAACTACAAACCCCAGAATTCCACAGGGTGTTGAAAGTGGAATAATAGCACTAGAACAGTGTAATGCAGAGATGGCCAAGGTAAGTATGATAATATCAGCTTATTTTCCCCTGTTCTTCTGAGCAACTTCCTGCTTTGAATATTGAGTAGGGTTTGTGCATGGACTCCAGATGGCAGATGCCTTGACTTGCGACTTCCTTTCCTATGTGGTAGAGAGGTGTATTCCAGCCAGTGGGAGGTTTAGCTAGGAAGCTTTCTGGCATGGCAGAAGTGGAGGGAAGAAAGGAGAGGAATCTATAAGCTGAGCAGAGATCAGGGCAGGAATGTTGGCAGCTGGTGGCATGAGACCAAGGGACGGAGAACCAGACCCTCCAACTGTCCTGTTTGGTAGCGAGGGTCCCGATTCATCCTTTGTCATCTTCTCAGCTGCTTTTATGGTGTCTGCAAATCAAGTTCAAGAGGCAAATCAAGTTCCAGAGCAAATTAGTTTGCTCTTAATTAACTCAACAATAGGAGGGGGGGGATCTTGCCCTTCCCAGTAGGCCAAAGCAAACTGCTGCAGCCTCTTCTGGCTTGCGTGCTCTTCCTCACTGAATTGTTGCCGTCTTGACCACACTCGAATGTTGCGTGGCCGTACGGTCTTCCGGTTTTCGCCTGCGAGACGCTGGAGGGTTTGGAGAACCAAGTGACAGGCACCAGGAAGCAAAAAGGAGGAACCAGGAGTCAGGCATGGGAAAGATAGTTATTGTCCAAACCAAGTCGCAGCCTAACCGGCTGGAGCATTTTCTAGTTCTTCCCCGTCAGTGGAAGGCGATAGGAAGCATTGTTTCAGAGCACTTAACTTGGAAGCTTTGGTCGCTTGCTAAAGAAGATAGGTGTACAGAGACACGTGCATTTCTGGTTTTAACCCTAGCTACCTCCTGGTAGGCCTGTGGGAAACCTGGTTTACAGGTGCAGCAGAGGAGAGGGGCAAAATATATGGCACCTCATGAAACTCCTGCTGGGAGATCTTCGGCGTTGATCACTGTCTCATGTTCAAACAAATAAACCTTAGAGACAGCAGAAAACAAGCATGGCAAGCCACAGCCTCTCCTTACGTGCTGCTTTTCTGTTGGCGAGATGCTTCGGTTTTATTACGTTATGGAGAGGAGCATTCCAAGATACGATCCTCCAACCACAGATAAGAAGCGGTAGAATCTATTTTGCTAGCCTTGCATTCAGATCCACGTTTGACTTCCTTCAGCTGCATGAAGAGGATTGGCTGCACTGTCTGAAAAAAAAAAATTGAAGTTTGTACTGGGAATAGGAAAGGGCATTTGGACTGGGAGACATTTGACCCTCCGGATGTTGTTTGGTCACAGCTCCCACAAGCCACTGTCTCCACTAGTGAGGAATGATAGGTACTGTAGTTAGTCCTATGGAATCCTGGGACTGCAGTTTAGAGAGTTTAGGGAGTTTAGACTTCTCAGCTTGTTTCCTCTCCAAACTACAAATCCCAGGATTCCACAGGAGGCGACCATGGCAATTGCCCCATCCTGGGACTAGCTGCTGTGCGGAGCGGCCAAGAGAAAGCTGGGGACCAGCCGTGCTCGTGGGGGATGATGGGAGATGTAGTCCCTGTGTTTGGGAAGGTTGGCGCAGGCTTGGTGGCACCTATCCTTTCTAAGGCAGCTCCTTTTTAGGAGTCTTTGGTCCACCGGAAATCTCTCTTCCCATTAATGCACTGAGAGATTCATTTTGTCTGCGACACATATCCTTAACAGAAAGCACTTTGAATGGTTTCCACAGCAAAACGTCAGCCATGGAAAAGGATTTGGCGCTGCTGATGAGGTACTGTTGGAGGTTTTGGGTGATCCAAATTTGTGGCCCAGTCGACTCCCCACGCCACCACTTTTCTTACTTTCTGGAAATTGGATGGGGGGAGCACATTCACACACACACACACACACACACAACACACTGCTTCCTTTGTGCCTCTCTTGTTCCCCTCTGCTCTCGGGGAATTCTCCGTAGTAATTATTGCTGACCACAATACCACCTACTGGTGAGAGTGGAGCTGACCGTGGGCCAATTCAGCTTTATTGCTGACCGCAGCTGCTTTCGACTCCGGCAGCTGTTTCTCCTTTCAGGCGAGACAGTAAAAGTTTATGGGGCAGCTCGCCCGGCGAAAAGCGACATGTTGTCCCCAGCCAGGGAGGCAAAGCTGGAGCCATGTTGAATTACAGAGCCGACACCCCATTAGGATGCTGGTCTCTGGTTTTCTCCCTGGCCTCCCTGCTCTCCCCTTTTCATGCTTTTCCTTTATCCTTTATGAGGGTCAGGCTTAAGGATAAGGAGGGCGGCATCTCAGGGCAGGCTCCAGAGAATGCAGAGGTTTGATCTTTCCAAACTTTGCGAGACCTAGCACTCAAATTCTGCTGCCATTTTCCTCTGACACCAATCGAAAACAATAGAGTGTGCAGAACCAGAAGGGCTAAAACTGAGGAAGTCTGGGCTTGGCTGCCCTCCATGGTGAGATGTGGAATTGCACTTACGAGCTTCTCCCTAGACAGTGTGGCTAGTGTCGTCCGTCAGTGGCTCATTCACGCTACAGAATTATAGTGCTGTTATTCCACTTTAACTGCCGTGGTTGTTTTTAAAACCACGTGCATTAGCATTTTGAGATAAATTCAGCAAGGCCTAAAGGCTTTAATAAATGCCCATATTTTTACTTGGTGCCCAGAATGAAACGTCTGTTGGTGCTGAGTGAACCTCCTAATGGGAAGGCCCAGAAAATATTTTCTGTGCAGAAAATGCTGTTACTTGTGCTGAAAATGATGTTCTCTGCACGGAAATAGCATGTGGGAATGTTCCATAGAGTAAAATGGCGAAGAGTCTTTGAAAACGGCAGCGTTTTCCAAGATTTTGGCCATTTCCACACTACACTGTCGCAGTGCTATTATTCCCCTTTCGGCATCTTTGTGGAATTCTGCCGTTTCAAAGAGCTCTCCGGCTGAGAATTGGAAATGCCCCTCCCCAAACTGCAAACCCCAGGAGCCCATAGGATGCTGAAAGTGGAACAATAGCGCCATAACAGTGTAGTGCGGATAGGCCGTCCGTGAACTCAGCAGATGGAGAGGAAAAGAAAGGTGGAGTCTTATCTTTCCCGGTACGCCCAGGCAAAGGCAAACGCTCCTAGCTCATGCATGCTTCCTCATGAATAACCTTTGCTGTCTTGACCGTACTCTGGTGTTGGTTGGCCTGTGTGTGCCCCAGTTATCATCTATGAAATGCGGGAGGGTATCTTACGTACACCAAGGATTGGGGACCTCTTTCGGTCTGATTCAATTCGGAAGTTCTCAAGGCCACATTGCACGGGATAAAGCCAGTGTCAAAAGAGGGGGGCCAGCACAGTTGAACCTACAGCTTTCGACTTCCAGTAAATCAGCCTTGAGGGAAGCCTTTCATGCTTTTAGAAGGGTGGGAAACCCGTCCAAATCAGGGAAGTCACCAAACAGTGGGGAAAAATCCAAGAGGCCAGATTTGGCTCTAAGGCCTTGGGTTCCCTACCTCTGTTCTAAACCAAGTGGATCGTAAACTGAGGCCTGGATTTATAAAACCAAACAAAGGATACGTGCTATGTGAGAGGTGAGCTTAATTCAGCAAAATCGCTTCCTCTTTGGCTTTTTTTTTTATGTGTGCAAAATCTCTGGGTGGTTAAATAAATTAGTATTTCTACATATTTTATAGAATAGCTGTGTAAGGGAAAGAGATGTGGGAGGCATCCCAGTTACCTTTCCATCACCTTTCCTGCCTGACAGCCTGCGAATCTAAATCGGAGGTTCTTGTGATGCGGCCTAAGCATCCTTCACTGGGCGCACGATGGTTTTGGCGGAACCTCCGTCAGCCATGGGGAATTCTCGCATAGCCAGGCGGAGGACGATCTGTGGCAAGTTCTGAGGTTGTTCGGGACCATCTGTGGAAGATTTAGCCGGAACTGTACATGATTTCAAGGCCAGAACATGGAGGGAGGGCGAAACTGCTGGCCTCCCTTTCTGCTACTGCTTTTTGCTTGATTATGTATTTGTATTTGTTTGACATATTTAAGAATCAGCCTTTCCTGCTAGGCACTTGGGGTGATATACAAAATTCAGATGGAAAGAGCAATAAAACTGGGATAAAACATGACAAGAAAAGCAAAACAGGCCAGAGTCTCTATGCGTTGGAGTTGACTTGGAAAGCATGTACTGTAACTGTAATTTGTAATATTCAGCCTGGTCGTTTGAGTTGCTTCGCCTATTTTTTGTTGTTGCATGCTCTCAAATTGTTTCTGACTTACGTTGAACCTAAAGCAAACTGTCATGAGGTTTTCTGGGGCTGAGAGTGTGTGACACACTCAAGGTCAGCCCGTCGGTTTCCCTGGATGAGCAGGGAATCGAACCCTGGCCTCCAGCATCACAGCTTAATGCTCAAGCCACTACACCGTGCTGGTGTTAGCTGTGTTATGTATCTGACACACTTCCAGTGACTGCTCCAGTCCCTGCAAAAAGTGAAAGAAGATGTGTTCTCCATCACTTGGGAACGTGTGAAGGGCCGGGGAGCCCTGGATTCTCCCCGGCACCCTTACCGAGATCATCCTTTAGCTCTGAATCACAGGATGGCTGCCTAAAATTGCAAAGCAGCCTTTCCCCTGTTCTTGGATTGACTCAGGCTCGCCGAGAGCGTTTCCTTATTCGCGAGAGATCCACTGGAGAATTATAGCATTTTGATTCCAATTTAACAGTCATGGTTCCATCCTGTGGAATTCTGGGGTTTGTAGTTTAGTGAGGCTCTGTAGCTTAGAATTCTAAATGCCCCTCCTGATACTGCCAGTCCCAGGATCCCATAGGGCAAAACAATGGCAGTTAGAGCGGAATCGTAATACTCTAATTCTATAATAGGAATGGGCCCCCGGTGTGCCAATCTGTGCATCACGGCTGCGGGTGACATAAAGATGGGCGCCGTGTTCCAGATGCCAAGGCCTTTTCTGACAACTAGTGGTTTATAGAATCATACGCCAAGGGGCATCCAGTTCAACCCCCTGCCATTCAGGAACATGCAGTCGTAGCGGTTCTGGCAGATGGCTGTCCAGCCTCAGTTTAAAAACCTCCAAAGAAGGAGACTCCACCACGCTTCATTGAGGCAGCATATTCCACTGTCAAACTGCTCTTACCATCAGGAAGTTCCTCCTAATGTTTAGGTGGAATCTTTTTTCCTGCAGTTTGAATCCATTGCTCCGTGTCCTAGTTCTGGAGTAGCAGAAAATGAGCTTGCCCCATCTTCCGTATGACATCCTTTCAAATATTTAAACATGGCTATCATGTCACCTCTTCATCTTCTCTTCTCCAAGCTAAACATGCCTGGAGTTGTTTCTTTATAAAGATGTTTCTTCATAAAAAATAAGCTTTAACTAGAGGGTTGTGCCGATGAAATATAAGCTTAAAATTGTCTTTTCTTTCGCCCTGGCTGAGATGGGTGTGATGGTGGAGGGTTCCACATGGGTGACCCTTATTTATCCTCAGTCTTTGGAGACTTCTAGTCAATTCTAGCTAAACCTGAAGAAGGGAAAGGTGACCCTTTTCATCTCAAAAATAAATCTGTCCAGAAAACCAATATACTTTAAAGAAAAAATCAACTTTATCTATAATCCAGATTTACATTGAAGATATGAAGGGATATTGCAGGAGGAGGAGGAACTTTGGGAAACAGTTCCCATCACTAAACACAGTGGACCCCTAGGAATAATGTTTAGAAATTGAGTTACTTAAAGGAGCAGAGTTATTTTAGCCAGCTGCATATGATCCTTCCTCTTGCATAAAGCCGGCGTCCTGTCTGCAGCCACCCCGTCGTCCTTCCCTCTCCCCTTTTATTTATAGAACTCATTTTTCTGGAATCAAGTGTTTTATAGCGAAGGTGGAGATTGTAAAGGAGTTGTTTGCAATAAGTTCCTCTCTGGCCAGAGCTCCTTTCCAGCTTTCTCTCCGAATAATCTGACGCTGGCTTTTATAGGGGTGGCGCTTGAAGGGGAAAAGGGGGGGGGCTAAAAAGCCAGCAGGGCGAAGGGCGAGGAGAGACCCACGGAGACAAGGGGGGGGTGGCGGTGGAGGAAAAGAGGAATCTCATAAAAATAGTTGATATCATGCGCCAGTTATCAAGAAACAGATACTCCGCTTTTATAACAGGGAGCACTCGAAAGGCTCTGGGCTCTTAAAAAGGCAATTAAAACCTTATAACTCCAGAACTATAAAAGTCCAGGGGCCCCCCTTTTCTTCTTCATCTGGAACGTGGAAGGCAGATTACAACACATTAATAACGTTAATAACAGGGTGGGTTGGGGGGGTTTTTGTGTGTTTTTTTGGTTGTTTAGAGTTCAGGGCTTTTGATGGCTTCCAAATGCAAGGCCGCTTCCAAGGAATCCGGTTTCTCTCTCTCGCTCGCTCTTTCTTTTTCTTGTAAAAAAAAAAAAAAAAGGCCAGGCAAAGAAAGGAAAGCAAAAATGTGGTAAGATTGTTATGAAAAGCGAGTGTATTTAGGAAATAGCACTTAGTGGGGTCTCTCTGAATGCCTGCCAGGTCAGGAAACTGAAGTGCAAGGCTTGGCCCGAGTTCAAATGCTCCCCCGCCGCCACTGCCGCCGCCGCCCGGGCCCCGTCTCCTTGACCACACAGTACGTCAAAGAACGTGTCACGCGCGGCCCGGGGAGGTGGTGCCACGCCTACGGGCTGCCTTGGCATGGATTTTTTCACATAACCCAGAGCGCCAGAGAGAGAGGGAGAAAGGGAGAGGGAGGGGACTGGCATTCCAGAGCAGAAAGAACATTTTTTTTTTCCCAAAGAAGAGAGAAATGAATAAATAGATTTGTAAAGCATGGGCGGCAGGGGCCTGGGAATTAAACGTTTGTTTAGTCCTTTTTAATGTCTTGTTTCTCTCCCTCTCCTTGAGCGGAACTTGGCTCTTGCAGGCGGGACAAAAGGCACTGTGTTCCCCTGGGATTGACTCTGCCCCCCCTTTTTTTGTTACAGAGTTTGGAAAAGTTACTTTTGCAGATGGCAACTCTGGGATTCGGGGAGTTAGCGTACGAAAAAAAAAGTTTAGCTTTTCCAAAGTCTGCCATGGTTGCTTTTTTGCTGGAAGACTTGAAATGTGCCGGTTAGAACCGGGAGCAAAAAGATGGGCTAAGGAAGTTTGGAGATTGACGTTGGGACCCGCCGAGTTGCGCAGCATGGGGGAGCCGTGGGCTTTGGGCAACCGCTGAGAATGGGCCCGCTGGGTGGACCAGAGGCCATTTCCACACGGCGTCACGGTCCCACCGGGGGTCGTGCTTTCGCGCAGCGTCACACCGCGCGATGCTCCCATACTTACCTGCCGTGCAGAAGGGCAGGAAGCGCAATGGAGGTGCGAGGTCGTTTCGTGCTGCCAAAATGGGGCCCCCAGGGGCACTGTAGCCCTCCATAGCAACAGCGGCCCGTGGCCCTCTTGGTCTTGCCCCTTCCTGGCACCAGCCCAGCACTCATCTTTGTATGCCAGTACACATTTTATGCCAATGTTTGTATTAGGCTTACTACTATTGTGGAAAATGCCCCGCAGAGCTCTACGGAAGGCAGCCAGAGAAGGTCAGAGCTTGTTGGACTTTGGCGCCCAGAATCCCCCACCGGGATGGCCTGTGGTTGGGAGGGTGCTGGGAGCTGTAGTCCTAAAAGTAACTTCTGCATGCTCTAACTGCCCACTCACCACTCGTGATCAGGCAGAGTCTTTCACTACCCCGGCTGGTAACTGGCTAGCTGAGGGAACGGCGGGCGGACACCACCCCTCAATGCCTAATGCCTGAAGCTGCTTTCTTACTGCCTAGAGACCAGCACCTGCTGTGTACGATGCAATGTTGGCTTATTTTAAAATACCGATAAATTATTTGTTGTTAACTTCCGTCGAGTTAACTTTGACTTATTGCGGCCCCATGAAAGAGAAACCTCTAAACCAGCCTGTCACTGGTTGCCCTTCTCAGGTCTTCCAGATCTCGGCAGCCGTGGCTTCCTGGTTTGAGTCTATGCACCTGTAACGCGTTCTCCCTCTTTTCCTACCGCCTTCCGACCTGCCGAGCACTGTTGTCTTTTCTAGCGAGCTGTGTCCCCTCGTGATATGGCCGAAGTACGACAGCCTCAGTTTAGTCACCTTGGCTTCCAGGAAGGGCTCAGGCCTGATTTGCTCCTTCATCCCCCCGGCCAAAAAAAATTCCAGGGATGACTTCAGAAACGACTGAGGGTCAGCGACAGGATCCTGGAAGATGGCTGCTTAAGTGGCTGAGTTGAAGGACAAATGGAGCAGTCAGTGGCCTTGGTACTTTTACAGAATGATGCCGTGTTAAACCAGCATTGCGCCAGCTCTTGTGGCGAAGCATCTACCTGTACACCGGGAGAGCCTGTGCCTTTACAAAATAGCTAGAAAGAGATTTTGGAGCTTAGAAATAGCCTTGCCTCAGAGATTTTGCTGCCTGAGGCAAAGAACAAGAAGGCCTTGTTCCATATGCCAAGCTGTATAAACTGCGAGCTGCCCTGAGGCACTTGCTTCGTGCTGCCTAATGGTAGGGCCGGGCCTGTTTTGAGAATGAGGGATGAACACACGCTGTGAAATCATGTAAATAGTGGTTTCCCCATATTTAGCTCTCAGCATAAGGCTGAGAGCTAAATAGTTTCAGTCAAGACCCCATTACCTCATCCACTTCAGTTATTTTGCATCTGTGTGTGCGTGCGTGCTCACAAGCTTGTGAGAGCGAGTGAGCATATGTCACACTGCAGAACACTAAATCATAATCCATATCAATAGCCGCAACTGTGGATAATTTCTAAGAGGACCACCCCAGCCAGACGCCGCATCCCTTGTTTTCTCTGTGGCATTTATTTGGGCGAGCACCTGCTCCAATCAATATTTATGCATTTTCCCTGTTACTGTCATTCATCAGTCCAAATGTTAACATCCTTATTACCTAGAAGGTTTTCAGCCGAGAAATGGTTGTGATATCCATTAGCCGGGGACCTCTTGCGGCAAAAACGAAGGAACCAAGTGGGCCACGCAACCCAAATGGTGCTGGTGGCGCGTTTCTGTCCGGAGCCCTGGCCGGTTCTCTGAGCCCTATCTTGGGGCACACTGTACCTCCACCACCCCCCACTTTGGGACAGACGGTGACTCAGACCCACTGAACGTGCTGTACCCTTGCTTCCTCCGTACACCAGAACCCTCGAAGGGCCCCTCTCCCCCCGCCAAAATTGGCCAAAAATCAATCAAATGGCGGCCGGAAGTGATGCAGCATGACTTCTGGTGTGCTGAAATGTGAGGGTGCAGCACGCTGTGGGGAGGAGATTCCCTGCCTCTTCCGCGGTTACCCGTCATCTCTATCCTCATTCGGTTCCCTTTGTTAATTCTTAGACCTCTTCCAAAGAAAAAGAGAGAAATATGTATTGCAAATTTTGAAGTTCAAGTGCCCAGCTGCTCCTCTCTCCTTTGAATGTGCGGTGCCATTTTAGCTCCCCTACCGAGTAGTAGAGGCCGTGTTGTATAGTGGTTGGAGCACCGGATGACGACCCTGGAGACCAGGCTTTGATTCCCCGCTCGGCCGTGGAAACCCACTGGGTGACCTTGGGCGCATTGCACACGCTCAGCCCCAGAAAACTCTTGGGAGGGTTGCCGTAGGGTTGCCACAGGTCGGAAAGAACTTGAAGGAACGGAACAATGAGCAGTGCTCATCCCTAGACACAGGCCATTTCCGCACTAGACTGTTATAGCGCTATTATTCCACTGGCAACATCCTATGGAATCCTGGGGTTTGCAGTTTCGGGAGGGGCGGGCTGGCCCCTCCCGAAACTGCAAACCCCAGGATTCCATAGGATGTTGCCAGTGGAATAATAGCGCTATAACAGTCAAGTGCGGAAATGGCCACAGAGGGAGTGATTCATTGCCCCACCCCAAGCCTTCCACTTTAACTGAGGTGGAGGGTGAGGGCAATAGACTACCAGACCACGGCCAACATGGGAGGCCGTAGGAAAAGAGGAAGACCGCGGGGCAGGCGGATGGGCTCAATCTAGGAAACCCCGGTTCTGCCTCTGCAAGAACCGAGCAGGGCAGACGAGAACCAGGGATTCTTCGAGGTCTTTCCTTCAGAGGGTTGCCGCAGATCAAAACCAACCTGATAGAAAGTAGCAACGACAACAACAGATTCACCAACGGATAATAAGATTTACCCGCAGAGCGGTTTTGCTCCCCCTGTTTTGTCTTGCGGTGTTTACAACACCCTGTAAGGTTTTGGCTGTGTGCCTTCCACTGATTTCCAATTTATGGCAACCCTAAGGTGGTTCTCCGTGGGGTTTTCTTGCAAGATTTGATCAGAGGGGGCTGGCCGTTGCCTTCCCCGGGGGCGGAGACAGTGTGACCACCCAAGGTTGGGCTTTTAGCCTGGCAAGGATTTCAGCCTTGGTCTCTCAGAGGCCTCATCCAACGCTCCAACCCCTCCGTCCTTCCGATTTCGTGCTACTTCACTCTAGCAGCGAAAAGTGCACGGGGGACTGCCTGGTTTGCAACTGAGAAATATTTATATGAAATAAATAAAAACATGTGGTTTTAACAGGAGACAGGGTGAGAGCGAGTGTGTGAGAAACATTGCGAAAGAGAAGAGAATGAGAAAGAGAGATAACAGATGGACGAGGGTCTTAAGTTGTTTCCTGCCTTCAGACGGTAACTCATTAAACTTTTCTCAAGCTTTGAACCGCCGGCCAAGAGTTGTTGCAGTGTTAGCACATTCTCCCCTCCTTGCCCGAAGAAGCTGGACGCACCATTCCTCTGAAATCAGGCTATATTCATCTTTAGCATTATTATTGTTTTTAGACGTGTAAATCCGTGCTTAAAAGAGCAGATGTTCCTGGCCGGTGTCGAGCTCCTGGAAACATGCCCTCATTCAGTTGCTGATTAAAAAAGATGAGGTTTTTTTGGGCTGAACCCGGGGGGGGGGGGAATTGTTCGCCACCTTCAGACTCCATCACTTTGACCGCTCAACAAACCATTAGCTTCAGGATCTCTGGGGTGAGAGAGGTTACTCAGAAACTCTTGGTTCTTTAGGCAGCTTTAGCTCTGCCTTGAGAGGGGATCCCTTTGGCCTGCCGCAAGACAAAGGGAAGCAATTGCAAACTTGGGTTATTACCTAAAAGCGTTAAGTAATTAATTACAGTTATCTTTTTGTTTTGTTTTTAATAGTCAGGGAGAGGGAGAAATCCTTGTGGGATTTTCTGTCCCCATGCCAAAAGAACTTGGATATCTTTGGGCACTATGCCCCTTGATTTTTTTGAGGGGGGAGGCCCATTTGCTACTCTGTCTCATGCAACAAAATGGCTTGGGCCAGAGCTGGAAGAAACTGTTGGTGATTTGTTTGTCTCTTTCTTTTGCCCTACCTCCAGTTGTCCCAGTTTGGAAAGCATGGTCCCAGTTCATCCTCTGCCGTCCCACTTTCTTAGCTGCTTCTAAAATTTCCCTGTTTCTCTCTCCTCCTCCCGCTTTCCTCCGTCATTCTTGGCTTGCTTTCAGTGCTGCAAACAGAGATCAAAACACAAAGTACAAAAATTGTCTGCATTCAGATAACTCATCAGGAAGGAGAGGAGAGAAAGGGATTCTTGCGCTTCCCAACAGTTTCATCGGTTGTGGGTTTTTTCCCCTTTTGTTTCCCCTCCCCTCCTCCCCCCCCTTTTTTTTCAGACCTTCCTAAACTCAATATGTAAACTCTAGGGTTTCCCATGTAAAATAGTTCTTATTAAAATGGTTATTCTGTGTGTTCTTTCTCATTAATAACGTTTGCTCTCTACCTAACCGTAGCCTAAATTTACTCATGCCGTTTCTGCACTAGACTGTTGTAGCGCTATTATTCCACTTTCAACATCGTATGGAATCCTGGAGTTTGTAATTAGGAAGAGGCCTTTGATTCCAGTATAACTTCCATGGCAACATCCTGTGGCATCCTCGGCCTTGCAGTTTATAGTGGGATATTTAGAACGCTCGTCCACAGGGTGACTACAAAACCCAGGATCTCATCGGCTGTTGTCACGGCATTAGTTAAAGTGGAATCACAGTGTTATAACTGTGTCATGCAAAAGGACACGACCCTGGTTATTCGTCCTTGCGTGCAGTGACAAAATAAGTGAGGATTTACCCCTTTATCAGGAGGAAAGACAGAGTGATGATCAAAAGTCGTCTGGAGATCCTTGACTTTGAGGGGGGATTTGAACCCACATCTCAAGGTCAGCTGTCTCTGTTTCTAGGGATCCTAATCGTGGGGCTACAACTGGTTAGGCCAAACCGATTTCTGCTGCCGGAGGTGGAAGCCAAAGTGCTTTCAAAAAATTTGTTGTCGTCGTCAGCTTTTAAATCTGTTCTGACTTACCGCGACCCTAATGAGAACATGTTCTCGTTGTGTACCTTCAACTAATTTCTGACTTAAGGCAAGCCTAAGGTGAACCTATCACGGGGTTTTGTTGGCCAGATGTGTTCGGAGGGGGTTTGCCCTGGCCCGTAGTCACTTGGTGGGTCTCCATGTCTGAGGGGAGAGACTCGAACCCTAGCCCAGCGCTCAAACCACTACACAGCGTCGACTCTCCTCTCACAGAGTTTTCTCGGCAAGATTTGTTCAGATCTGCTTTGGCCTCCCTCTGAGGCTGAGAGAGTGTGACTTGTCACCCTGTGGGCTTCCATGGTCGAGCAGGGATCTGAACCCCGGTCGCCGGAGTCGTAGTCCAACATTCAAACGGCTGTACCGTGCCCGATCCGCAAGATATTTTAGACAGACCTAAACCCTTCATTTTGCCGTGACCTTCGGCGGAGGCACGCAACCGCAAACGGATGAGCCAGCATCCAGTGTCTGCAGTACCACCCACCCACCCACAAAACATGAGAGTGAGAGGAAACTGCATATTTTGTAAAAAAAAATATACAGTGGGAATGTGTTACCAAGATTTCTGCCTTTGTCACCTCCCCCAGGACTCCCGAGGAGAGACAGGGAGCCTGACAGCCCTTTTCCTGTTGCAGGTCAGAGCTTAAGGGACTCTGCAATCTTCCCACCAGCCTTTTTTGCTCTCTCCTGGAACTCACGGTTAAAATTAGACATTGGCTGAACTTTGACGGGTTCACTCCGAAAGCCGTTTTCGGAGGCAAAAGGACAGCCTCTTCTCCCCCAGACGCCTTTTTCTCACAGTACCCGTTTGGGAAACCGGGAACGAGGGGGTGTTTTTTTCCCATCATTTCAAGGAAAGGATTCCTTCCGAGCGGTTCACAGGCATCTTCCTCGTCCAGAGGTCCCACGGGGTGGGGTGAAGAAGCTGGAGGTGTGTTGGACGCAGAGCCAGGCTCGAGATTCTCTGCCAGTATATGGGGGGGGGGGCAATGTGCCATTTTCCTCCCTGAATCCACCTGTCCCTGACCCCATGTCATAGCGTAGCCCCACACAGAAGGCGCATCCAGACTGATTAAAAAGCCCAGATGTTGTTCTTTCCGGGTTTATTTCGGGCATCCGTACATGTTCTGTTAGTCCCGGAATATTTTCTGTCGCCCCTTGGTATGATCAAAGGCATTTTATACAAACTTCCCAGCCTACAAACTCTGAAAGAACGGGAGCAAAATCTGCAGTTTTGCAAGCAGCCTGGATGCACCAGAGAGAACTTTTTTCGGAGATGGCCGGGGGGGGAGGGTGGAACACAACAACTCTGTACCACCATATAAACCTCCCTGTGTTTTGAGATCTTCCCGGAAGGCCGTCCTCTCCGCCTCTCCGCCGTCACAAGTACGATCATAGGAGAAAGCCTTCTTGGTGACTTTGTTACTCCGCTTACTATCCTTCGGCAGGCAGGTGAAGATGTTTTTGTTTCAGGCTGCTTTTGATAGGTGAGGGCGGTTCCAGGCTGCAGTTTTCTTTCAGTTGCTTTTCAGATGTCCCGGTTTCTTTCTCCTTCGCCGACCCTCCTCCTTTGTCCTTTGTGCTGCCAACTGAGTTCAAAATGCAAGACTGGTTTGCACCTGACCAACACGGTGGGAGGAGAGGAGAGGATGGAGCGTTGCCCTTCCCAGTAGACTCAAGCAAAAGCAAACTGCTGCGGCCGCTCCGAGCTGGCCTTTTCATCCTCATTTGTAACTTTTGTCATCTCAACCACTTGTCTGATGCCGCTCAGCCTTGTGTGTTCCTGTTTTCATCTTTGAAATGTCAGATGGTTTGCTATGTTCACCTACAACCTGGCTGGTCATTGTGGGGAAGAATTTAGATGCCGTTCTTTTTGGGGGGCAGGGGAGAAGGTAGGAAGGATGGAAGATAAGAAGGGAGAAAAGATTAAAACTGAAATAAAGCCTCCGTTGGGTCCGTGAAGATAAAAGCAAAGCGGAGCATCTTGGGTGGCAATTTTTAGGTCGCAGCCGGACTCCCCGCCTCTCTCTCTCTCTCTCTGTCCCCGAGGTGGCCGTTCTTCCCACAGGGGAGAGGCCGCGCAGACGACATAAAAAACCGAAGGGTGTTCTGTTTAGTCTCCCCGGCAGGATCCCGGGCCTGCCCGGTTTATAAGTCGCCAACCTTTTGTTGTTAATCTGAAACTCAAAACACCTTGTAAATAATTATATAAATATATCTATTTGGCCGTTCCAAGTCTGAGATTCTGTGGGCTTCGTGCGGCCATTTGCTTGTTGTTTTTGTTTTTACATTTTACCCCTCTCGTTCACATCTGTTTCCCAGTCTCATTACTCTTCTGTAACTACGTTCATTTTTCAAAAAAGAAGGGAAGCTGGCTTCATCCCTCCAGCTTGTTCTTAATGCCTCCGTCCTCTTTACCTCTCTGCCGCGCAAGGGACATAAGGAGCTGCCTTCTGCCAGGTCGGGCTCTCTGCCCGCTTGCCCCCGTGGCCGTCGGCCAAGCTTGGCACTGGCTTACTGGGGTCTTGGGCAGAGCTGCCAGTGGATCCTTTTCGCTGGAGATGCTGAGGCTGTCACTGGGCCCCAGCGTACATGCCGTGCGAGCCGTCCTCCTGGATCGGGACCCTGGCAAAGTGGTTCTCAGCCTTTGGTCCTCCCGTGTTTTAGATTTCAGCTCCCAGAATGCCTGGCTAGCTGAATTTCTGGGAGCTGAAGTCCAAAGCGCTCAGCAAAGACTGGGAATCCCTGTCCCAGCATCACAGGGCACGGCTGATCTGTAAAATGGGAAAGAGAAACATCAAACCTCACGTCCCAGTCTGGCCTCCGGGGATCACAGTTTGTTCCCCTGGGGTTCCCCAAATAGCCATTCCTGAACTGACAGTCCCACTGTCCCCATCTGGCAATTAATTCTCTGCTATCTCACTTTTTCATCTGCTTTCAAAATGCCCCAGTTTCTCTTTCCTCCTTCCACCTTTCCCCTTTCCCCTCAGATTTCTCCAGATGTCGAGCTCAAAGTGCAAAAACCGTGCGCCATCGATTAACCTGGCGGGCAGGAGAGGGGAGGAGGGGCAACTCTTTCCCTTCCCGCCAGGCTCGGGCAAAAGCAAATTGCTGCAACTTCTCCTGGCTTGTCTGCTATTCCTCATTAATAACTTTGGTCGTCTCGGTATCATTTGGCCACACGCCTCCCAGTTTTCATCATATGCCCGTCCAGCTGGCATCTGCGCATGTCATGGGAAAAGCACCTTCTTATTCTTTTCCTGAAAGCAGGAAAATACCTTGGTTTATCCCTCATTCTGTTATCCTGTTTTCACTGTGAAATGTTGTGGGGTATAAAATAGAAGAGGAAAGGAAAACTGAATAAACCATCTGAGAAGGATTTGGGGGGGGGGGATGACACCCCAGCCTCGCTCCTGAAGTGACTGTTCTTAAGAATGAGACCATTCCCACACTAGACTCTTATAGTGCTATTATTCCACTTTCAACATCCTATGGAATCCTGGGGTTTGCGGTTTAGGGAGGGGTGTTTGAGGATGGCCTTTGAGGCCCCTCCCTAAACTGCAGACCCCAGGATTCCATAGGATGTTGAAAGTGGAATAATAGCACTATAACAGTCTAGTGCGGAAATGGCCTGAGATGTCAGTCTCCCTGTCCATTTTCCTCTCTCTTGCTCCTTCTCTTCCCACCTCTCTCGAGCTGGGCTGTTACGCAGCCCTGTGGGTTGTGTAAGGATTAATTGAATCAATAAACACGGCTTTATGTTCGAGTTCAGCGGTGTGATTGGCTATCAGATGTACCGTATTGAAATAACATTTTGCTAGGCGACTTCAGCACAAAGTTTTCTTAGGCACCGTGGGCTTGGGAATCCCATGGGGGAACGTGACTCGCTAAATAGAAGGTTAGCAAATAGATTTTATGGAGGTGTGAAGGGGGAAAATATATATATATACATTTTGCCCCCATTGTTTTGGCACATGTTCATTTTGCAAAAGAATGCATTGCACCCTCACCACATTCCAGATAGCAAGCCAAAGACATTCCTCGACTAGATGTCTGTGTACAGCGCTTCTTGTTGTGTGCCTGACTTACATTTCTGACTTACGGCGACCCAAAGACGAACCTTCCGTAGGGTTTTCTTGGCCAGATTTCTTCAAAGAGGGTCTGCCTTTGCCTTCGCCTTCCTCTGAGGCTGGGAGAGTGGGACTTTCCCAAGGTCACCCAGTGCGGTTCCATGACTGAGCGGGGATTTGAACTCCGATCTCCTGAGTCGTAATCCAGCCGCTATGCCTTCCTGGCTGTACAACATTCTTGTTTGTTATTCCCTGTCCTCGTGACTCTTCCTAAAAATCGTGTCCATCTCTAAGAGTATCGCATGTGCGAGACTGTGTAACCCGTCCTCCAGACGTTCTGGCCAATAGCTGGAAGGGTTTCTTGTCTTTAGATCTGGGCCTCGTTCACACTGCGGCCGTGTTGTCGGATTTGGGCAGAGAGGCTTCCAGCTTGACTAGAGCCAAGCTCCGGACTGCAGTTGGCCCGGACATTCTGTTGGCCTGAGGCCAAAGCCTTCGGGAAGGGGCTCTGGCCACCGCAGAGGCGATCTGGGCAACTTTGCAACCCAAAAGGCCTCCCGCGTTTTTGATCGTGGAAGGCCTGGGGCAGATGACACTCGGAAAATTGTGACACGCCCGTTGTCAAGTATCTGTCCCACATGTCGCTCGCTGTGTGTAAATGTTGACTCTCGCGCTGGCCCCCCCCCCCGGGGCATGCTTGCGTTGAGGTGCGTGGCGTCTTTATTGTGGGATAGGTTGCAAAATCTGTTCCTAATTGTCTGCCCAAAGTCCTGGTGCCACAATGGCTAGCAGACATTTGGGGCCGCCCGTTGTTGAACAACCGAGTGTGGCAAGTAACCACAAGCCGTGGGTTTGGCCGGAACCGGGCAAGAGCAGAGCGCCTGCGGTCCTTTACTTCCCATCCGACGCTCTTCCCTACCGAGTTTAAATATCAGTCTTGCTTGGCCAGTGTGGACCCTGGCAGGCAACCCTTTTCTTTTTCTCTGACAGAGGTCTCAATCTCTGTTCTCTTGGCATCTTCCTCTCTCCAAGCCTTCCCTGTTGTAACTCCAAATGGATTTAGGGCACATTGATGCCGGGTGGGCGGCCCAGTGGCTTTGCATGCGGTTGTCAGAGCGTGGCTTGGATGTCTCTTCTTTGTACATTTCTGGCCGGTGGCTTTATTTTTTGGAGTCGGCGGGGGTGGTAGAACTGGACTTTGGAACCCACCGTCGCTTTGCCTGCGAGATAATAGCAAAATACAGACAGTCCTCCGCATTTGCTACGGTTAGGGGTGCAGGATCCCCACGATAGCGGGGAAAATCACGAATATCAAAATGCGTGTGTGTGTCTGTGGGAAGGGGGCCGCGGCACGGTGGGGAGAGCCGGCACCCAGGGTCCAAACCAGGTCAGGGAAAGGGGAGGGAAGGGAAGGGCTGGGTTGACACGGTGGTCCTATGCGTTCTCTCTCGGCCATCTCCTTCCTTGGGTGTGGGGGAGGCATCAGGAGAGGGTCTGTGGGGCTGTGAGCCATCCTTAGCTGGCCAAACAGCGGCTGGAGGAGGAGGAGGAGGAGGAGGAAGAGGAGGACCAGAGGAGGGTTCTTAAAGGGCTGCGCAGCCTGGTCGGAGCTGCCAAGAAGGAGGGTTCGCCCAGAAAAGAAGCACTCAAGATGGGGGCAGGAGGCAGGGGTGGGAGAAACTTGCAAATAATCAAATCCATGGATCTTAAAGCCGCGGACACGAAGGGCCAACTGTACACACTTTGGGTTCTGCGATCAGTTGTAATTTTGGAGGTTGGCTGTGCTGTTCTGGTGCTGCCAGTTCCTCCGGCCCAAACGTACAGTTAGGGTTTCCAGATCTCGGAGCCTGGCCCTGAGTCTCCCGCTTTCAGAGGTCACCTCTGGGCAGGAGAAAAGGGGCAGATTCTCCAGCTGGGACAGCTCAGCTCCAGGACAAAGAAAAGGGTTTGGTGCGGATCTCCAGGCCGTCTGTTAGAGCACCAGCTTGCCGTGGTTGGGGCCCATAAACCTCGGGGCCTGGGACGATCTGGAACTGGCAACCCTGGTGTGCGTGTGGCTAGAAAGCGGATGCAGAGCAGAGCGGAAGGTGAGCCCTGGTGCCACAGGGACTGAGCCTGCACAGACAGATATGGAGATAAATTAGTCTTGCCTGCCCAGGGTGGATCCTGGCAACGATCTTTATACAGATGCACAGAAATAGGTGTATCTATATATTTTGTGGGGGGGGGGGGAATGATGGATGGATGGATGGATGGATGGATGGATGGATGGATGGATGGATAGATAGATAACAAGGGAGCCCGGGTGATGTAGTGGTTTGATCATTAGACTAAAACTCTGGAGCCCAGGGTTTGAATCCCCGCTTAGCTGTGGAAACCCACTGGGTGACCTTGGGCAAATCACACCCTCTCAGCCTCAGAAGACAGCAAAGGCAAACCCCCTCTGAACAAAACATGCCAAGATTCCTGATAGGTTGGCCTTCAGGTTGTCGTAAGTCAGGAACGACTTGAAAGCACAGAACAACAAACAGGTGGACAGCTTTCAATGTCTCCTGTTTTGCAATGCCAGAAATTTGAGGACCGCAGAAGAATTTAACGGCGGGGGAGATTTCTTACCGGGAGGGGCAACGCTCATTCAAAATGCAGAAAAAAGGAACCACGGCATCATTCAAAACCCATCGTTCGGCACTCTGCTCGTCTGAACCTATTTAGGTGACTCCCTCAAAGCCTCGGCTCTCCTCCTCCTCTTCACAACTTCTGTTTCTCTCGTGCTTTGTTTCTACCAGATGCATATTGGAGGGGGTAAGGAGATCCCAGAAACACACACACACACGCACACGCACACACCTACAGGGCCAAGCCTCCAAGAGCCGGCAGCAAAGGAGTTAACCGTTTTAGCGCTCGGCCAGCCAGCAGGAGTTGGTGTGCTTTGGAGTAACGGGGGACGCCAGGCTGTCTCTAAACTTTCTGGCCCTCCCCGAGTGCCGAGATGAAGGAAGAGCCCTCCATAAATCACGGGAGATTAGAGTCGCTGCTCCTCCAGCTCGGCAGGCCTGTACTGCTTAACGTCAAAGCCTCACGTATTACTTTAACAGCACTCCTTTTCTTTATTAAATCCACTTTAGGAAAGGGGAAGAAAAGGGGGAAAGAAAGCAAAGGAGGGAAAAGGAAAAAAAAGGAAAAAGAAGATGATGATCTTTCCAGTAAATGGGGAGGAGACCTGAAAGGATTTAGAAAGTATCTCTTAGGTTACATTACAGAGACTAATAACCATATGTCGGAGGAGGTAACATTTTTCATACCCTCCAACAGCCCTGGTTTCACTGAGGTAGTTCTGATTAATCCTCTGTCTTCCCACCATTTCCGCTGCTCTTAAAATGTCCCAGGCCATTTCCGCACTACAGTGTTATAGCGCGATGATTCCACTTTCAACCTCCTATGGAATCCTGGGGTTTGCAGTTTCGGGAGGGGCCGGCTGGCCCCTCCCGAAACTGCAAACCCCAGGATTCCATAGGAGGTTGAAAGTGGAATCATCGCGCTATAACACTGTAGTGCGGAAATGGCCCTCGTTTCTCTTCTCTTTCTCCCGCTTTCCCTCTTTGGGCCTTTCCGCACTACACAGTTATAGTGGTATGATTCCACTTTCAGCAGTCAGCAGAGGGGGAAAAATACTTTAAAACTCCCTGCATATCTAAAGTGTCCTTTGGTGTCTGTGAAACAGCTTTATTAACGGAATAAAGCTGTTTGTGGCATAGTATTTGTAACCCACAGGATTCTCTCGCTGTCAAAGAGAATTGCGCTTCCTGGTCACATGGGCCTTTCCACACCACACTGCTATAGTGCTATTATTCCACTTTCAACATCCTGTGGAATTCTGGGGTTTGTCGTTTACTGAGGCCAAAGATGTCCCTCCCTAAACGGCAAACCCCGGGATTCCAGAGGAGGTTGAAAGGGGAATAATGGCCCTATAACAGTATAGTGCAGAAAGGCAAAATCTCGGCAGATCCGTCTCATATTCGGGTTCGAGTTGGCCTTGTAGTCCACTTTTGCAAGAATCTGAAGCTCCCTCTCTCTTTCCCCCTCTCTCTCTTTTTCATTAAAAACACAGCCTTGCTCATAGAACCTATGAAAAAATCCAGGATTTCAGTTTCTCGCGTTGACAGATCGTGTTCAGATGTTTGTGGAACAAGAGGTGAAAACAATTTCAGACCTAACACGTCTTTAATGACCAAGCAAACCGTTTAAAAGGTCATGCGCCACAGCGAAAGCTGTTTCCTTTGGACTGTGCCTCAACTCCGTGTCTGTGTGCGAGAGAGAGGACCTTTCTTTCTTTCTTTCTTTTTCTCTCTTGCCTCCCTTCAGTCACAGCTCGTTGGACGCTTTGCTTTTTCATGTGCGTCCCGAAGCTTGGAAATAGTTCACACCTATAAAAATGTGGGCGTTTGCGGCTTTGCCAAGGGGAAGATGGACACGGTTTGGCCGCCGATCGCCTCCCAAAGTTGAGTAGGAACAGCTTTCCATCTGGTTTCGGGTCCGAGAAATGGCGTGGAAGGACCTATGGGTGTTTTCCACGGTGATGCGTTCTTCCTTCGTTTTTCCTCTTTCCGTTTTTACTTTTCGTACGTCCCAGATTTTGACGGGGGGGGGCATTTTGGAAGAGAAAAAGCCTAACATAGAAAGAACCGGGGAAGGGGGGGCGGCTGGACAATTGCAAAAATTAGGGCAACTGTTTTGAAGCTTGGCTCTGGGAGGGTTTTCAGATTAAAGATGGAGCGATTAACATTTCACAAGTATGTCAGCTTGGGGCAGAAAGGAGGGGGGGCGGTCCGTTGAGGATGCGGGGGTGGGAAGCCAGGAGCCAAAGGTTATCGTCGGATTGTAACCAGTGGTCCTGAAGCCGTCTCCGAGCCCCAGCGTGGCTGTTTTATTAGGAGAGAACAAGTCCATAAAAGGAACAGGATGTTCAATCATCATACAGCCAAGTGATATGAAAGCAGTTGACAGGCGGGCTTCAAAACCCATTTAAGATCCAGACAAAAAATTGCCCCACGTAATGTCCCACAGCTGGTGGACTTTTTTTTGTTGTGGTTGTTGTTAAGGGGGCGGGAAGGGGAACGCTGACCCGTGCCATCAACCGTTCCGGTTTTTAGAACCCGGGGAGCATCGCACCCACCCGCCTCCTTCCAAAACCAGAGAGAAAAGTTTGGTGCTACACGTGTCTCCCATCAAAGATGAAGTGAAGGTTGGGGGGGAAGACTTGGCCGAGGTGTGCGTTTGCCTATCTTCCCCATCTGATTTCTGCATTTAGACCGGAGAGCGGAGGAATGCTTCAGATGAGTCGGAGAGGTGTGCTGCTCTGGAATCAACTCCCTAAAATAGTCATTTTTCGGAGCAAAAAGATTCAAAACAGCACTGGATGCGTTTCTGGCCCGGGGCCACAACGTGGAGAGAAAGCAGTTGGGTGGGGGAATTAAAAGAACACCAGTTTCCTTTTCTAGTAAGTCAGCACCACCACACAGAAGGTTCCTTTTTTTTGCTGACTGCAACTCCCAGAATCCCCGCATCACCTTATCCACTGGCTAGGCTGGCTGGAGTACTGGGAGAAAGTAACTCTTCCCAAGCTCTGACCAGCGTAACATCATCATAATCATTCATATCCCACCTTTCTCTCCCTACTCAAGGCGGCTAACAGCAAATTTAAAAATAATACAGAGTAAAACCCATGCTGGAAAGAATCAGGAGAAAACTCCATGGACGAGAGCACAGGTCTTCTATCCCCTATTTCCTGTTTCTGACGCTGGGCAGCATCAGAGGCAGTTCCGTCCTGGACTTTGGCCCCTCCAGCAGCATCCCCAAATGTGTGCAAGTTTTGCCTCTCGCATTCTGTGGTGTTTTAATCTGTGGGGTGAGCCACCTTGGATCCATAATGGGAGAAAAGCAAGATATGAAAAAAACAAACAAACATGGTTCCAGCATTCCCATTAGGCTTTACTTAGTGGCAGAAGGAGCTTTGAGCTACGATCTGCTGGTGTCGCCCTTTTAGAGCCAAGGGTATATCGTTCTGAGTGCTGGACTCGTACTCTTGGAGACCAGAGTTCGAACGCCCGCTCAGCCACAGAAGACTTCCAGGTGAGCTTGGAGAAGTCACATGCTCTCAGGCTCAGAGGAAGGCAACGGCAAACCCCCTCTGAAGAAGGCTCGTGAAGAAAACCCTGTGGTACAGTCACCGTAAGTCGGAGTATGACTGTTCCTGTGCTTGGCCTCCCCTGAAAACAGCTTTGACATTGAATTTGGCTCTCTGCAACTGGAGGTTCTAGATGGCAAGGGGAACAAAAGCCCCTGATTAGAGTTTCCTTCCTGTGGATTTGTTTAAAGGCATCTCCATCAGTGGCCAGCACATCATGTGGCGGGGAGTTCCGCAGCTTGTTTGCACCCCGTAGGAATACGTGCTTTCCTTTATCCCAGCTAACCTGCAAGAGACCTAGCGTTAGGAAACTGGGAGGAAAACAAATACCTCTCCATACCCGCCAACATTCCACAGATGAAAACCGGGACAGGGGTGGCAAAGCAGAGTGTGGTCAAGATGTCAAAAGGTATTAATGAGAGAGAATACATAAGCCAGGAGAGGTAGCAGCAGTTTGCTTTTGCCTGAGCCGACTGGGAAGGGGAAGCCTCCTTCCCGTCTCCCAGAAGAGGAGGAGAGGGAAGGTGGGACATTTGTAAAACAGCTGAGAAAGTGGTAAGACAGAAGATTAACCAGGACTGTCCCTGCCACATCAGAACAGTTGGAAGGTTTTTCTCTCTCTCTGCTCTGTGCTTCATTGTATGTATTTTTCAATGGTCTCCTCTCGAGTGTGTTTCTGTAAACATGGGATGGACAACTTTCCGTCCTCTAGCAATTGTTGGGCTTCACCTCCCTTCAGATGTAGCTGTGTAGCAAATGGTGATGGGTGATGAGAACTGAAGTCCAGAATGATGGGAAGTAGTTTCTGGAGGACACCGGGCTAGCAAAGGCTACTGGAGAGGAAACTCCTTCAACATAGCGGAGCGGCCGGAGAGGAGGAAGGGCAGGGAGGCTGTTACTGCTGACCCTCCGGCATCTGCTACCTGAAGCAGTTGCCTCCCTCTGCCTCATGGGAGGGCCGGCTGTGATTTCCTTCTGTTCCTCGCCGAGAAGCCGTTGGACTGCATTATTGTTCTGGCCGTCCTTTTTTCTCCTTTGCCTGCGATCTTGAGCTCAGAGACATTTTGACCCGGTGAGAGATGAATGGCGTTTGTAGCTTGCTAAACATATTCTGCTTCATCTCGTATTTGCTTAGGGTTGTTGAAACGTGGAGAATTGTCTTTTCTTCCTATTTTTTTAAAATGCCTGTCTGCCTCCTCCCCCCCCCCCATCACAATTCTTTAAAAGCAACATATTGGGGTTTGTTTCCTTCTTTTTCTACCCTCCCCCCCTTCTTTTCTTCTTTTTTTTCTACCCTTTTTTTGTCTCCTTTTTTTCTTCTTTTTCTTCCCTTTTCGCTGTGCTCCGGAGGGAGGGCACTGGACGCCACTTTCTCATTCAGGTCGTTGGGGAATTCAAGCCGCCGGAAAGACGGGGTCGAACACAAGGGGACTGTCTGTCATCCCACCAAACAAGATACTTTGGGGGGATTATAGACCAATTTCACACTCAACAGGCACATGACCACCGTGGCAAGGGAGGCGCCCACATCGTGGGGTAGTAAGCCAGAACCTTGATTTGCCTCTAAATCTTCCGAAGGGTAATATCCTAATCAGCCGGCTGAAATGGGATATCTGGAAAATGAACTCATTTTTTTTTAAGTAGGTCACAACATCTGTGATTATCTTGTTGGGATTACTAGCCTGATCATACAGTTGGGATCGTGTAGAGTTTCCCGGCAGAACCTCGACGTTCTCTCAAGGCTGTGCCGTACGTTTCCAAAGGGGTTTTCACTGTCCTGAAAAATTCCGGGGAGTTCTTCTGGGGTTCCTCCAAAAAAAGACCAAGGCAAACCCCAGGATTCCGTAAGATGTTGAAAGTGGAATAATAGCACTATAAGAGTCTAGTGCGGAACTGGCCTGAGAGTGTGTGACTCGTACAGTGAGTTTCCTTGCTCAAACAGGGAACTGAACTCTGGTCTCTGGCCTCCAGTGTCAGAATCCACACTCGCTCTCAGGCTTACTGCTGGGGCATTGCCGAAAACAAGGAAATGCATCACCAGCACATTACACACTCTCAGCCCCAGAAAACCCCGTGGCAGTTTCACCTTCAGGTTGCCATAAGTTGGAAATGACTTTAAGGCACAGAACAACACACAGTAAGCCTAGTTTCGTCTTGCCGGGGTGTTCTTTTGGTAGCTTTATTATTCCAGTGGCATTTGTGGGCTTGCAAGATTTAAAAAACAACATTAACGTTTTTGAAGGCCTGTCTGGAAATTGTGCCAACGAATAAGCACCTGCCTTTCCCTGCGGTGAAAACTACCAAGGCTTCCCCTTGTCCTCCCTTGCTGAAGTGGGCGGTAATGCTCATACCAAGGTGTCCTGAGTGCAAAAAGGCTTTATGTTGATGAACTAGCGCTAGGCACCCCGAAGCTTTCCTAGGCCATCCCTCGTCCCCCTTAATTGCTGTAACCTCTGCCCTCTCCACTTATCACTCCTAATCTGCAATGGGGCAAAGTGTTTTCCCTCTGTCCTTTTCTCCCAGCACGTTCGAGCTCTTTAACTTGCAAGGCAGCTCGGGTCCTTGCTCCCATCGCTCCTTCAGATGCTCTTCTTCCTTTGGCTTCTCCCCCCACTTTTTTTTTCCTTTTCTTTTTTAAGTGTGGGAGCAGGGAGAATATGGGGTCAGATTATTCGTCTTTCTCTGCTGCTCTCCCCCCGTACTTCCTCGTTCATCCCGATAGCACTCGTGCAGTAAAGGACACCTGCCAGTGTGGTTTGTTTGTATTTCCCAGCGGGAGCTGCAACAAATTCTTGCAGTGCTGAGAGCTTTTATTCCAGGCTTCCAGATAGCCGTGGCTGCCTCCGTGAGACCCCGTTCCAGGACTGTCCCGCTTTTCCATTCACTTCTTCCAGCAATTGCTCAGTCACAGATTAAGCTCACCCCTCCCTGCTTTATTTGTGAGTTGTTCTGTTCTGGATTGGATTGCGTTCCCTATGAAAGTTCGGGTTCATGGTTTGGGATGCTCTTGGACCCAGCACTGCTCCTGGAAGGCCAGGTTGCTGAAGCGAGCAGGAATGCCTTTGCCCAGCTTTGGTTGGGGTGTCAGTCACACCCTTTTCCAGGTAAGGCAGATCCGACCACAGAGATTCTTGCCCAAGTTACCTCTCAGTTAGACTACTGCAATGCACACGACGTGCGGCTGCCCTTAAACAGTGTTTGGAAGCTGCAGCTAGTGGAAGATGCAGTGGCCAGACTGGTGCCAGGTGTGCATTTCAGAGACCCCGTAACACCAGTTTTACAAGAATTACACTGGCTTCCAATTTTCTTCTGAGTTCAATTCAAGGTGCTGGTTTTGACCTCCTAAGCCCCTTGCCTAATGAGCCTGCCTAAAATTTGACATCCTCGGAGGAGGCTGTGTTACGTGTCCCAACACTTTGTGAAATTTGGTTGATACATACCCATAGCAGGGCCTTTTCTGTGCTGGCACCCCGACTGCAAACTCCCTACCCCAGGAAGTTAGGCTGGCTCCGTCCCTTTTGAACTTCTGGCAGGCAGCCAGCACAGTGGTGCTCCGCATGGCTTTTCATGTCTGAAACTGCTCTGTTTTAAAATTGTATTTTAGGGTTGTTTTAACATTGCTTTTAAAAGTTTTTAGAGTTCCATACTTCTGCAGTCCTTGGGGTTCTCCAAGCATGGTGATCCTTCCCTTCTGTTTCTGCCTGGTTCTTGCCATACATCCCCAGCACTCAAATTTGGAATTCATGAGGAAAATCTTACTTATAATTTATATCCCTCCTGTCTCATGGGTACGGGACCCGACCTGTCTTGTAATTCCTGAGCGAATAAATATCGGACTAATGAATGTACAAGGTAGCATTCCAGAATAGATTAGACAGCAAGAAAAATGAAGTTTTGCAAATGAACAGGTGAATTCCATAATTTTGCAAACGGATGGGTTAATTCCATAATTAGATGCCAATACAAAAAAGACCTCGTCTCTGGTTACCACCCACTTGTTCTTTGAAGATGGGGTGCAAGGAAATCCTCTCTCTCTCTCTCATAATGAATGATGGGATGTATCAGCAGCATTATCTTTTTAGAAGCTGAAATGAGCTACTTGGTTTTCCCTCTTTTTTTCCTTAAGTAGAATAGACAGACAGGTCCAGGAAGCGCAAAATGGGAAAGCTTTTTATGCAGAAATTTTAAAAATGATTTATTCAGTTAACTATGATCTGCTCTTGGAAGCTAAGCAAAGTCAACTCTGGTTAGTACAGGGATGGGAGACCACTAACAAATCCCAGGTGCAGAAGATAAGTTTCCTGGCACTTTGCCATAGAAAAGAGCTTCTTCTTCTTCTCCTTTTTTTTTTTCTGTGCAGAAATTTTATTCCACTGTCAAACTGCTCTTACCCTTAGGAAGTTCTTCCTAATGTTTAGACAGAATCTCTTTTCCTGAAGTTTGAAGCATTGATCAGAGGAGATACGAGAGGTCAGTGCTACGTAAGCAAGAGACGTCATAGGGCTGCATATTCCCAGCTGGATGCTTGTCTTCCAGGTACACTGAACTACGCGTTCCATCAGCCCCAGCGAGCATGGCCAGTCATTGGCAGTGATAGGGTTGCTGGCCTGTATGAGACAGCAAGGGTTCCAAGAATTGCAGTTACTTAAAACTTCAGTTGAAGTTTAGAAACACAGTTTGGAAGAAAAGGGGCAAGCAAAGCCACCCTGGGAATGCAAACAGAGCAAATAGAAGAGGTCTGGAGGGGAACACTTTTCACCCTTTTCTCCCTTTCTAAAAATTTGGAGACTGCAAAATAATTTCATTGGAGAGTGGCGGGCATCTTATGGGGTGCAATGCCCCCATTTTGACACCCCCCCCATTACACCCCAGCAACAGCTGGCTCTTCTGTGGGAAGGCAAGCCGCAGATTAACTTGGCAAACGTATTACCAGTTCATTTCACAAGCTTGAGAACCTAAAGGGTATTTTTTAAAAAATAAGCATTGTGACCTTGGTGAAGCAGCAGCGACAACAACAAAAATCCCATCGAATGAGGAAAGTGAGGATGAAAGCATTGTCGCTCCCAAGTTTAACCTGCCATTGATGCGTCGCCGTGTTCCCCCGTGCGCAGCTTTGGGTTTGCCTCTAGCAGTCCTTGTCAGTTTGGGTGTGAAGTCAAGGCTTTGGAAATGGAAGCCATTCTGGTGTGAAGGGTAAATGATTCAGTACCAGGTGAGATGACAACAAAGGTGTTGTTTGAACTGAGAAAGATCACACAGATTCCTTCTGGAAAGCAAAGCTGGTGCCTTGAGCTAAAGGGTCAAACTAAGACTGAGGAGATCTGGGTTCAGATCTTCGCTCTGAGCCTGTCACACTTCCCCCTTGTTGATCTTGAAGCATCAGTCTGTCCTACCTCACAGGACTGGGGTGAAGATAAAAAGGCAAGTCGGGAGGATATATGCCACTCTAAAGCCATTTCTGCACTACAGTGTTACGGTGCTAATGTTCCACTTTCAACCTCCTATGGAATTCTGGGATTTGTGGTTTACTTACTGAGGCCCAAGAGCTCTCTGGCTGAGAAATCCCAATGCCCCTCCTTAAACTGCAGACCCCAGGATTCCATGGGACATTGAAAGTGGAATAATAGCGCTATAACAGTGTAATGTGGAAATGGCCTGAGCTTCTTGGAGGTCATGCTGTGTTACTGGTCAGTGGAATCATCAAGATTAGTTGCAAGTTTTAATGCTGGAGGGAAGAACCTTTGTCTGTCAAAACAGCCGGGACTAGAATTCCCCTAAGCCCTGTCAGGTCTGGCCATAGTTAGGGATCCTGGGAAGTGCCATCCAAAACATCTGGAGGGTAGAATGCTCCCTACCCCGGTTTAATGTTTAGAATAAGCTCCAGGTCACCTAGACTTCTCCCACCTCTTGCCTTTGGGTGTTTTGAACTTCTGCCTTCTGGCATTCCTGACCATCAGTCAAGGTAGCTGGGGCTACAAGTGGGGAACGGTTAGCGTAGGCTGTGCTGAACTGGAACGGCCTCCAGCATTCCACAGAGGAAAACTGGAACGTGTGGCCAAGCACAAGATGGTCCAGATGGCAAAAGTCATTAATGAGGAAGTACATATTAAGCTGAGAGAGGCAGCGGCAGGTTCCTTTTGCTTGAGCCAGCTGGGAGAGGCAAGACCTTGCCCTCTACTCTACTGTCCGCACCTCCCCACTGAATTAAATGAGTGAAAACAGTTTTTGTGCTTTAAACTCAGTTTGCAGCAACCAAAGTAAGCTGAAGGCAAAAGTAGGAGGGGGAGAGAAAAACTGGGGCGTTTTAAATGCAGCTGGAAAAGTGGGATGTCTGGACGGCACGCGAAAACACAGTGTGAATGAACTCTAAACAGAGGGAGGAGGAGGAAGCCGAGGCCAAGTGGAAGAAAAGGAGAAATGGGAAGAAAGATATTTATTTAATACACAGGATGACATGAGGCTGCCTGACACTGTTGGTCCTTTGGTACCTCTAGCAAGAGGCTACCTATTCTGTGTGGTTATCATTCTCCAGGGATTCAAGCAGGATTTTTTACAAGCCCTACCTGGAGATCCGAAAGTACCAACCAGACCCAAGCCTATTTCTCAAATTAGATGAAATTGGGTGTGTTCAGGCTGCTGTGACGGGTGATTTGAATTATGCCCCACCCTTCGTCATAGGGACCCAGGGCAGCTGTCTACATAAAAACACAGGCTTAAAAGCGCAAATTATATTTATCCAAAATCATAAATTATCTAAGACACTTAAACTACCCAAACATTGTAAATTACAAATGTACAATGGAACCATTGTTGTTGTCGGGTACTTTCAAGTCATTTCCGACTTACGGAGACCTTAAGGCTAACCTGTTGGGGGGTTTCTGGGGCCGAGAGTGTGTGACATGCCCCATGGGTTTCCATGGCGGAGCTGGGAATCTTACCCCGGTCTCCAGGGTTGGAGTCCAATGCTCAAACTGCAATATCACACCGTCTGTACAATGAAATACAAAAATTCAAATGAATAGCCCAAAAACCTGAACAAAAGCACCTGCAAATAAAGTATGTTTTTTGTCTTGCACGAGGGACAGCTCCATCGCATAGGGGAGGAAATTCCCCAGCTGTGGTGTCATCACTTAGAAGAACCTGCTCAGTCTTATTTCTCAATGAACCAGGGTTCTCTGAGGCACTATGAGCATAGTTTCCCCTGCTGACATGAATCAGTACTGAATGAAGAACCAGGCCTGTAAGTTCCAGGGGGAGGCAGGACACCCTCTTGGAAATGGGACATAACAGCAAAGGAGAATGTCTCCTACAAAGCCAGGGCGTTTAGCTCATACCCTCCAGCAGTCCCAGTTAATCCTCTGTCATCCCACTCTTTCAACTGCTTTTAAAATGTTCCTGTTTCTCTCCCCTCCTCCTGCCACTTTGCCCTTTTGTCCCCAGCTTACTTCGGTTGCTGCCAAACTGAACTCAGACAATTGACCGCAGAGCTCGTTTGGCCACACGTGGTCCAGTTTTCATCTGGGAAGTGCTGGAAGCAGTGGCCATTTCCGCACTAGACTGTTGTAGTGCTATTATTCCACTTTCAACCTCCTATGGAATCCTGGGGTTCTGCACACCCCGGGATTCCATAGGAGGTTAAAAGTGGAATAATAGCACTATAACAGTCTAGTGCAGGCCCATGTCTGTGAGCCAGCTTTATTCGCATCCCACCTTGACCCTGGCATATTCAAAGTGGTCTGTACTTGGGTCTCCTGCCCACACACCTTTTATCCTCACAACAGCCCTGTAAGGTCAGCGAGGCCCAGAAGTCATGATTACCGTAAGGCCACCCAGTAGTATGACTCGTAGTTTGAATTGCAGGTCTCTGTATTCCTGCTTTTGCACTCTAACCTGTACACCAGAGTGACTCTCTGATTTTAAAACACAAGTCATTAGATCAAGGCAGAATCTACCTTCCATCATTTTCGCAGTTCAGTACTTCTTTAGCTGCCATGGCTCTGCCCTGGGGAATGCTGGGATTTGGAGCTGGATGAGGAGGTGAGACTGCTGCAAGAGATCTGTAGGGCTGCACCTCAGAAGAGTCAAACCACAGTTTCTGGGATATCACAAGATGGAACCATGGCATTTAAATTGGTATCAGACTTCCACAACTGAGAAGTGTACATGCACTGCCAGTTGCTCATCGGGCATGCTAGAAATTGCGCATGTACAGCTAGGCACATAGATGTTCGATTTCTCTCCAGTTGCCTTCTCTGACAAACCATCACACAGTTGCAGCATCACAGGCCACAAACTGCAGCATCCGTGCCTAATAGGAGGTGTCACTTGGTATAGTTTTGTTCTCACCATCAGCTGCTCATTCGTTTAAAGAAAAGAGAAAGAGATTTTCCCCCCGTCTTCCCAATTCTACCATTTTCCGTACTTGCGGATACTGATTTTTCACACCGTGATTTTCTAGATGAGACATCTGTGGCTCAGTTGAGTGTGGGGTGGAAAGATTCTCTGCATTTACATAATCAAATCAGACCGATAGACCTTGTCGGGGAGCAAGAAGAAGCAAGTTTTGGCCCGGTGCGGGGTGTCGTGGTGGCCGTTTCCTTGTCAGCAAACACTAGCTGATAAAGAAAACACTCGTATATCTGACACGTCGTCAGCTCCCTGTGTTTACTTACAGCCTGTGCGCAGCTTGTCGCTCCCTCCTCCTGCCTCCATGCTTCCTTTTATTCCGAGGAGAGATGCCCTGAGCCCAGGCTCTTTCCAGGGCCGGTCGCACGAAGCGCGTTAGGCTCCACTTGTCTTCAGACAGCATTCCTCGGGCAGAAGCAGTTGACCACTTGATGGGACACTTTTGAGAGTGCGCGTTCGGGTCAGAAACCTCTTGGGTGATACTTAGCTTTCAGCTGATAGGGAAAGAATGCGTCTCCACAACTGACCCTTTGGGGCTTCGGCCTCATCTGCGCGGTGGGGGTACATATCAAGCGTGAAGAAGACGGCAGGGGTGGACAACGACGGCAGATTCGGGGCAATTTTCAGCCTCCGGAGGCCTCTGAGGGCCTCGTGGACTGTCAAAAAGTGCAGACGAGGAACACAAAATAAAACACTTAAGAGGCTAGAAATCTACTGCTCACTTTGCAAAAAAAAAAAAAGACTGATTTGTTTTAACATTAAACAGTTAAACAATTGTGGACCACACTTCCCATCAGCTCCATCAGTGTGCCCAGTGGCCAGGGATGATGTGAGCAGTCAAGGCTTCTACTTACGAAAGAGATGGCGTAGGGGAGTGTTTTCCAGCCAGATCCTTGCCTGGGTGTTCTGGACTATGTATTCCATCAGCCCCAGCCAACACACCCATTGGTTGGAATGTTAGGGTTGGGGGCTTCTGTGTGACAACAAGTAAGAGCGAGAGCGCAGCCTTCCTCATCTGTTGCACTGACCCTCAGCTCCCATCGTCCTTGAGCAGTGGTGGCTGATGGAAGTTGTAGTCCAAAACACCTGGAAGGCTCCAGGTTGGGGGACTGCCACCATCTTTCCTTTCGCTTTCGTATGGAAGTTGGGTGCACATGCCAAACTGCCCCGCAGAAACAAGAAACCTCAGCCCGACAAGACGAACGGCTCACGCCCATCACCGTAACCTCAGTGCCATTTCACAACACGGCGCCGTTCTTACGGCATGCTGAGTTGCTGACCAGTTTTCAGGTGAGCCTCCGTGCGGGAAATGGACGGCAGGGCTTTCTAAAAATAACCATTTGGGTTGAGAAAACCAGGCTTTCAAGTCGAGAGCGGTACCCAGGCACTCCTCAAGTTTGATGAATCAGGGAAGGGACGGTAGTAGCTACTCACACTCCTGGTGAAACTGTTCCAGGCCACGTTCTGCCGGGCCTGCTGGAGGCATGCCGTCTTCAAAGGTGCCTTTTCTCCTCCCCCTGCCCTTCATTAGTCGCCCTTTGAATGATGAAACAGCCCTGTTCCTCGAACTGTATCGCTGAAACGTACAATTTGGCAGGGGAGGAATGCGCTCAGGGCCCTGACGTATAACGCCGTCAGGGGTCTGTTTTCGATCAGCGATTCCAGCTACGCTTATTAAACAGATTTATACAATGAGCGTCTCTAATAACAAATACCATAACCTTCTTTATTACAGGGCATTATTTATGATTCTTGGGGATTTTTCTCCCCTCCCAGCTACCTCTAGAAAACACACACACACACACACACACACACACACACACACACAATTTCTGTTCCAGTTATCGTGCTTTTTATGAACTGAGAAAACTTCCTTATTTGGGGACTGGAGGAAGGCCCCTCCCTAAACTGCAAACCCCAGGATTCCATAGGATGTTGAAAATGGAATAATAGCACTATAACGGTTTGGTGCGGAAAAGTGCTGAGCGATGGCACAATAGCCATTTTTTAATATTAGAAAGGATGTCTTGTAAGAATGAACTTGTTTTTTGCTGCTCCAGAGACTTGGAACACCAACCACTGGATTCAAATGACAGGAAAATGGATTCTGCCTAAATATTAGGAAGAATCTCTTGACTGTAAGAGCTGTTTGACAGTGGAGCAGACTGCCGTGGGAGGAGGTGGACCTTTTTCCTCCACGGCAGGGCATTGGACTCAATCGACCTTGCCGTCATCCAGGTCCACAATTTGATGGTTCTGTAAAATGCTCCCCTTCATTTCACTGGACGTGAATGGGCCAGTGAAACTGGGGTGCTCAGGGTGGCTGGCAGTTTGGCTCAGCGCTAATTTTAGGAACTCAAAACAATGTTGGCAAAAGGACCGTTTTGGTACGTACGTGGTGTATGGCTTAGATTTCTCTCCCACGCTTAGCAGAGTCTCGTCGTGAGGGACAAGACTGTGCATATTCCTTTTTGATTCAAGATCAAGCTGTCATGTCTAAGGGCATCCGTGGTCAGTGCCCCAGTTTGCAGAAGGGGGGACAATTTACCCAGAGATCCAGGCTGCTGTTTTCCATTCTCCTAAAAGGCTCATCTCTTAACGGTAAAGACGTCGTAACTACACTAACATACGAAAGAACTCTGACCTCCTCGTACCAACTGTAACGGAAAAGAAAAATAGATTAATATCCCATATCTTATTCTACCATTACAGAGCTAAATACATTCCACTTACTAGAATTGTCAACAATTATAACCACAGATGATTATATCATCTGATTTCTGATTGCTCAGAATCCATGAACAGTTTCCAGTTTTTTTCTGTTTTTCTTTTTCTTTTCTTTCTTTCTTTTTCTCTCTCTGTCTTTCTTTCTTTTTCTCTCTCTCTCTCTCTTTCTTTTAGAAGTTTAATATTTATAGTTTTAACAGAAGATACAAACAAATCAATCTGTAGCCACAGCAAAGGAGAAAGGAAAAGGAAAGGAAACAAACTGTACACAAACATTACACATGTATAACTAGAAGTAAAACTAAAAGTAAATGAATTCAGACTAGACTAAAACACAATGAAACAATGTATTACTAAAAGACTCATGTCTGGCAGTAAATACAGTCTATCTGCACTACATACTAATTCAAAAGAACTGAGACTCAGCGCATGCTCAGAGACACAGAAAGCTGTGCAGTGAAAGAGAACTGATAGGAAGAAAATTCATTTGCAAAGTTGTGCAGGAGGAGAGTTCTGTGGATAATGTGGACTGCAGAAAAGGCGGATCAATGGGCTGAATGGTGAATCAACCTGAACTGAAGCCCAGATGATGACATGGAGGCTGCCATACTTTGGACATGTCCTGAGACCATGGCCATTTCCACACTGGACTGTTCCAGGGCTGTTATTCCACTTTCAACATCCTGTGGAATCCTGCGGTTCCTCAAAGGCCCCTCCCTAAACTGCAAACCCCAGGATTCCATAGGATGTTGAAAGTGGAATAATAGCCCTGGAACAGTCCAGTGTGGAAATGGCCCATATTGCTCACTAGAAATTATGATAACTGTCTGTAATGCTGAAGGCAGCAAGACGAGGAAGACATCCGCGTTACAGGGAGATTGACTTAATCGAGGAAGCCCCATCTCTTATTCACAAGGTCTTCATAAATCAAAGCTGATTGGGCAGCACATAACAACATCAACAGCAAGAAATTTTTCATGTTGCTCACATATTGTGAGATTTCCTGGAGTCATTCTGGTCTAACCTGAAGTAAGGTTAGAACAGAAGGAGCAAAATTCTCAACAGGGAGTTGTTTGTCCAGCAGAACGGAGAGAGATTTCAAGGGCGGTGAAGTAAGCCTGTAGTTTGAAAAACACAGGCTGTCTCTAGAAATTTCTCAAAGCATGATCTCCCAAAAACTATCAGTCCCAGAGTTCTTTGTGCATAGGGAGGAACAGAGCAGGGTAATAATTGGGGATATTGATCCCCCCAAACAGTAGGAGCCAATACTGCTGCCAGGAATTGCAAGTCCAGAATATGGGGATGTAAATACATGGTTCATGGAGTTTGGATGGATGGATGGATGGACGGATGGATGGATGGATGGATGGATGGATGGATGGATTATACCTTCTAGAATCCCCCATGTTGGCTGGGGGATTTTGGGAGCTGTAATCCAAAAGAGCTTCCCATGGCTCCGGGAGTTCACACCGTCACATAATACCTCATGCTGCTGTATTCAAGTTACACATGTAAATTATGAGATAACTCCGTTAGAGGTTGGGTGATGGGATGGGGCCCATTTTGAATATTTGTACCGGATTTCCCAAATGATCTTTCGGACCCATATCGACTCCCGTGCGGCCAGGCAAGGCTGCTTTTGCTGTTCTGTTGTTGCTGATCACAAAGTCCCCATTGCTGGCTGGGGCGTGAGTACGAATGCTCCATCTCACCCTGCAGAAAATCCCTCCTTCTCTGTTGGTCAGTACCAGGTCATCTTTACACAAATGTAGCATTTCTCCTTTTCATTATCAACCCAAATCAAAAAGCACTGCGTTCTTGCCAGACACATAACAGTCCTGTCCTTGGCATCGTCCTGTTCTAAGCCTAGGTCAGGCAACTTTTGATTAGCCAGGAAATTTTTATGAGCTCTTGTCACATTATCTGTGGGGAAAAAAAGCTCAAAACACCCCCATTTACTGCCCTTCAAGTAAATTTGTCTTTTTAAAAAGGGTCTTGTTCCTTCCTTCCTTCCTTTCTTCCCTTCCTCTTTGCTCCCTGTCTTCGGGCAAACCAGTCACACAATACCGCATTTGTGGTCCGGATGGAAATTTATAACAAGGATCACCAGTCTTGTTCTGCCCTTAATTCAGACCACGCCGGTTGTTGGCTTGGGGTAATCTCCAGCTTCTTGGCCTCAAGCGGCCATAAATCTGACATTTTCTTCCTGCTAAGAATCACAGAATCATCACCCCGTGCGCGGCAACCCTTCCCAGAAGCCAGAGTTGTTGTGGAGTAGAAGGTTAGGAGAGTGAACCGTGAATCCAGAGGTCCTTTTGGAAATCTGGCCCTGTCATTCACATGTAAGATGACCTCGGCTGGTCATCGTCCGCTCGCTCCCCTCAAGCTCTTACCCCTTCTGTGCCCCCTTAGGGTTCATCCCATTGGCCCCAACCTGCAGGGCCAATAGCTAGGAATTGCAAGAGCTGTTGTCTAAAACATCGGCAGAGCATCACATTGCCTACCCCTGTGCTATAATCGAGGGGAGTCCACCCCCTGCTCCAAGGGTGGGGACCCCTTTTAGCTTGAAGACCACAGTCCATGTCAGAGAAGTTCTGAGGGCCCGCCCATTCCTGTCATGGGTGGGGCCAAAGGCAAAAGCGACAAGAGCTAGGAGTACTAACATCATCGAATTTGAAAGACTTACTGCCAGATACTGAGCCCTAAAAAAATAGAAAGATAGAATCTTAGAGTTGGAAGGGGCCCTACGGAACATCTTGTCCAAACCCCTGCCGTGCACGAATACGCAACGGAGCCACTCCCTGCGCAGTGACCGTCCAAATCGTGATTAAAGGAGAGTTTAAAGGAAACTCTCCAAGGTCATCCGTTCCACTGTTGGAACAGTTCTTCCAGTAAAGAAGTTCATCCTAATGTCTAAGGGCAATCTCTTGTCTTGGAATTTAAACCTGTTGGTCCATATCCCAGTCTCTGGAGCAGCAGAAAACAAGTTTGCTCCATCCTGCTCGTGACGTCCCTTCAGATGTTCACAGACGGCTGTCAGGTCACCTCTCCGTCTTCTCCAAGCTATACCTCCCTAGCTACCTAAGCCATTCCTTGAAAGGCTTGTTTTCCAGAGCTTTGGTAATCATGGTTGCTGTTCTCTGGACACAAGAGGCAAAGCTGGGAAGCCATGGAGCGCCCGTGTCTGAAGCCAATTTCATCTCCTCCTCAGCTGCTCTTGAAATCCAGGAGAAGGAGGTTGAATCTGAGATTACACAGCTTGTGCACCACCGAACACATTTTTAAAACATCCTGGAATCTCCCCTGGTGGGAAAAATCAGGACAGTGTCTGATTAAGAACAGGAAACCTACAATCAGGCCTTCCTTTGGCAAATCAGGCCAGCGGGAGCATAACGGAGTCTGCAAAGAGATTTTGCAACCTTGGTTGCTGATGCTGCAAAGAGTTTTCTTTAAAAAAAAAAACAACGTTATTTCCTTTTGGATGTGACTAATGGCTGGAGAATCAAAAGCCGGGCAAATCCTGACAAAATTGGCTGTGCAGTGATGATAAACTGAAACCTTAGATACGTACATGTGTGTGAAAATGAGGCACTCTCAGTCTCTCCGCCATTAATCCTTGGCTATCCATTACTCAGCAGAAGGGGGGGGAGGGGGGAGGGGAG